>OU342736.1:379610880-380210880 GCA_910589765.1 Avena atlantica
AGCACTGAAGCGACGTGTGGTCGTCCCTGCAGCCCAGCAATAAGGACTGTCCGACACCTTGCGATCCTCCTCCGCGGCTGCAATGGCGGCCTTAGCCCCCGTCCGCCGAGCTAGCTCTCTTCCCTCGCTTCCCGCAGCTCGCGCTCGAGGTCAGCGACCCGCTGTTCAGCAGCGCCCAGAGCAGATCGCGCCGCCTCCAACTCACCAGCAGGGACAATTCCTGGCGAGCTTCCTCTGCCCTCGCAGCACATCCGGGAGCTCTTTGTTCGCCTCCAGGATGGTGGTCAGCTCCTTCTCAGCACGCTGCTGTGCGGCCAATCGGTCCGCCGATTCGAGCTGCAGACCCTGCATATCATCAAAAAGTCAGTAAAAACGAACCTCCTAAGTGCCCGCCACCCGCTGAAATTCAGCGAGTGCATACTCGGGGACTGGCGATCAAAAATTCCTAAAGTGCCCACCCGCTAAAATTTAGCGCGTGCGCACTCGGGACTGGATAAGAAAGTAAAAGACGAGAAAATAATAAGAATCAAGCCGCTGCAAAGCCCGACCTGATCCTCGGGGACTGGATATACCTGGATGGCTGCGCCAAGCATGCCATGAAGTTGCATCGCGTCACGGATGCGAGTAACGCTGGCGTGTGCCCACGACGCTGGTCGACTTCAGCATCGACGGCCCCTGGAGCGAGGCTCGGGGATGCAGCCCCGCTCGCCGCGGCCGCCTGGGTCACGAAGCGAGGGAAGGTGGCGATAGAGGCACCCGCTCCAAAGGAAGTCGCCTCCGCCGTTCCAGGCAAGGAAACGCCCTCCTTCGTAGACGCGGCTGCCTCCACCGCGGGGGCGGCCGGCGCAACCGCCGTGTCGTCAGAGACAGTGACGATGTCGTCGCCCTTGGCCTTCTTACTGCCGTCCGCCGAGGCAACGACCTCGTCCGCCTTCCTCTTACGGGAAGGATCCTCCTCGCTAGCGGTGGAGGGTACCTGGGCCACGGTCGGGTGGCCCATCCTTTTCACTCCGGTCCTGCACATCAGTCGAATCAGTAAAGACAATCGAAACAGCTATCTGGAAAATAGGGAAGGCCGAATGCACTCACTTGGCGACCGGATGAAGCGTAGCCCTGTGCGAAGGCCGGCCGGTTTTTCCAGCTCGGGGCCCAGTTGCCGACTGAGCCCTAGTTCCAGGACGTCGCGTGCCCAAGACACGGACGGCTTCTTCGACGTCGAGGCTGCGGCTGGCGCCTCTGGGATACCGTCGGCAGGGGCGTCCTCGCGAACTGCAGCCGCTACGGCCGGAGCCTCCTTGCGGGGCGAAGCCGCCCCAATCGGAACCTCCTTGCGAGGCGAAGTCGCCACGGCTGGAGCCTTCCCTAGCCCAGAGACTGGCGCGAATGGCGGAGGCATCGAGGCCAGCGGCACTTCCACAGACGGCGCATCTAGCGCGGTTTGTCGCTGGGGGCCGCGCCGTCATCGGCCGAGCTGTGAGCGTCAGAGCTGCTCGTCGAGTGCGGCGGCGAGGCCATCCTCGGCGGCTTCGTCTTCCTCTTCGGGGGGGGCCTCGCCTCCTTCTCTTCTTCTTCTTCTTCGAAGGAGTGGCCGGCGGCGCGAGGTGGTTTCTGGGAGCTCATCGTCGTCATCATGACGCTCGAGGCTCCTGCTCGCTTCGATTTCGCGCTGACGTTGCCCGTGGGTTTTTCGGACCAGCGGGGCGATTTCCTCTTCGGACTCGTCCTCGTCATCCTCGTTGCCCTTCGCGGCGACGATTCGCTTGTATCCTGGGCAGATGGCCCCGGGCTCTCGTCATCGGCAGGTGGGAGCCACCCTTCCACCACTTGGAACAGCTGCGATGAATACGAAACAGAATTAGAATTACCGCGACTGCACACGCTGCGACTGCGAACAAGATAAAGAAATTACCGTCGGAGCCGGACGCTTCGCGGTGTAGGGGGGACCCCGGCCTGTGCATCCACGTACACCGCTGGGTGATCTTCTTCAACGCTGGGAGATAATCCTCCAGCTTCCATTCGTCGAGGCAGGCTTTCGTCGAGTCTCCCCGGCCTGTGTACTGATACATGTAATGGTCGCGTTGGGCGAGCGGAACGAGCCGTCGCCCAAGCCAACAATTGTACAAGTTTATCGTCTGAAGCCCCTTCTTCTTCAGACCACGGATGGCGTGGAGCATCTCGTCGACGACCATTCGCTGGTCGTCGGGGAGCTTGCCGACCTGGAGATGGCGCGGCTCGGAACGGTTGGCCGAGTACCCGGGATCGCGCCTCATCCTCCGGAGTCGCCTCGGTTACGTAGAA
Organism: Avena atlantica; assembly: GCA_910589765.1. Lineage (NCBI taxonomy): Eukaryota > Viridiplantae > Streptophyta > Magnoliopsida > Poales > Poaceae > Avena > Avena atlantica. The sequence continues at coordinate 379,613,179 of OU342736.1, forward strand.
CCATGACTTCTTCCGTCGCTCGCTTTGGCGGGCAGCATTAGATCAAAGAAGGAAGCTTTGGACGTAAGCTGGAACGTCAGGCCGCCCGCGGCTAGCATTGGGCCGCCTGCCTCCTCGCGGCTGATCCGTCCGTGGAACAGATCTTGCCACAAGGGAAAGTAGGGCCGGCAGCCCAAGTAGCACTCGCAGAACGCCACGAAGATGGCGAGCTGCGCGATGCAGTGGGGACCCAGATCTGAGGGCTGGATCCCGTAGTAGGCGCAAAAACGCCGAAGAACAAAGACGTGGGAAACCCTAACCCCCGCTCTCGAGATGACTGGTGAAACAGACGAACTCTCTCTCTCGCGGGTTTGGGGTCGTTTCTCCGGCTGCAGGGATACGCCAACAGCCGGCTCGCAGGATTCCGACCTCCTCGAAGGAGGCCAGTTGCGCCCTCGTGCACTTGGACCTGCCCCATGGTTCGGAGGGAAGGGCCATAGCCGAGAGGTTGGTTGGAGGTCGGAGGATTTCGGCTCGATTGGATCAAGGAGCAAAGAAAAGAGAATGCGCGCACTCGGAAGAAGTGGTGGGCAGTTGGTTCTACGGTTGCCTGCCATTCCCCTTATATAGCGGGAGTTACCGCCAAATCAGGAGGCCGTTACCGCGCGATGATTACGCCGAGAGTTACCGTTGAGTTACCTTAACGGCTAGTTTGACCATGCCTGACGGTCCAACTCCAGCCACTCGGCTCGCTAGGCCACTCGCCGTGGCCGCGTCCCGTTGGCTCGACTCGCCAAAGACGCGACTTGGTTCACTGGATTTTCTCCCCATACAGGAGCCCCCGCGACGATTCGACTGGATGCCTACTTTGAAGCCGTATACTCCGACTGCCAGCAGCCACTTACGCCTAATCAACGACGGCCTCGGGGACTACTGATGGGGATACGCCTACTGAGGTATACTCAGCAGGACGTTTCTGACTGGCCCAAGGGCTGGCGAGTGGGCCTGCAGAACGGCGAGTGGATCGAAGCCCAGCAAGGTACCAAGCGACTGGAAGCTGAAGGCCCAGGCGAGTAGATAGGCCCAGTCGGACTAGGTTAAATGATTACCGAAGCTGTAACCGAATCGGTTGAGATATGTAAACCCTAGGGGAGGTGAGTCTATATAAACCTCCCTACGGGGTGAGTAGAGACACGTTCCCTCATACACCCAAGCGACTCGCCGCCTGGCCGCCGAGCTCGCCCATTGTAAACACCTACATAATACAATCTAGCAGGAGTAGGTCTTTACCCTCCGGGGGGCCGAACCTGGGTAAAACCCTGTGTCTTTGCCCTCATCTCGCACCGCAGATGGCTGGCCGCCCTTGCCCCTCGTTCTACTACTCTGCTGCCAATTGCAGCATCTGCCGTGACCATTCCCATGACACCACCCTAGGGTGTGCCCACCCTGGTGGCCTACTCCGTATCTGCTTCGATTTCCCGTATCGCTCCGGCGAAAATATGAAGATTGGCTTTTGTCTCGTCCAATTCCGAGAATATTCATTTTTAGCTTTTCTGAAACCAAAAAACAGCAAAAAGCAGGCAACTGGCACTATGGCATCTTATCAATAGGTTAGTTCCAGAAAGTGTATAAAAATACCTCAAAGTGTAGCAAAACATAAGACAAATGGTATAAAACAAGCATGGAGCATCAAAAATTATAGATTCATTTACGACGTATCAGGTTCTAGAAGGTCCACCACCCCGGAGGGGGTACATGAATGTGCCATGCCAATGTGGAATGGTTACATCATACCCTAGGTCAATTGGCTGGACAATGGGTAGATAAAGAACCAAACTCTAGTTTGAATAGTCAAACTCATATTTGAAAAGTCAAATCCCAACATTGAAAGTCAAAGTCCAAGTGGAGGGAGGAGAGGAAACCCTCTTGGGAGAGGATTCCCCTCCCTCCTTGCCATCGTCCAAGAAAGTGGATTTAGGGTAGGACTCCCCTCCCCTTGCCGCCTCTCCCTCCCATAAAAGGAGGGGTGGGGCGCCACCTTGCCACCACCCAAAAACCCTAGCTGCTTGCTACTCCCAGCTGCCGGCACCATAAACCCTAGCTACTCTAAACCGTCGTCGCCTCCTAGCCCTACACTAGCTGCCGATGCCACCACCTCCTTCCCTCAGCGTCTAAACCCTAGCCACCTACACTACTAGGAAACAGCTAATTTTTGCCGCACCTGTTTTGGCCATCCGTGGCGCATGATACAACTAAAAGTTAGCCGTGGTGCACTAGGTGGTGCGCCACGCGTATGAAAAAATAACCGTGGCGCACTAGGTGTTGTGCACCACGACTATGAAAAGTTAGCCGTGGCGCACTAGGTGCTGTGCACCACGGATACAAATTTTAAAAATTCAAAAAAAAAGCGGGAGATTTGGATCTCGCCGCCCCCGTAGTCGTCAGTGGTGTCGCTCGTCGGTGCGGGTCGTCGTTGTCGCCTCGTCGGAGTGGTCACCACCATCGCCTCGTCGGAGTGGTCACCCCCGTCGCCTCGTCAGAGTGGTCACCACCATTTCCTCGTCGGAGTGGTCACCGCCCATCGCCATTGCCTCACCTCATCGGAGAGGCCTCGTCGGATAGCTCGGCATCGTTGGAACTGCAGAGAGGAGGACGAGGAGGAGATGAAGAAGGAGGCCGCCATCGCAGTTGTCACTGCAAGGAGGAGGCCGCCGTCACCATCTTCACTACAAGGAGGAGGAGGAGGAGGAGGAGGAGAAGGAGAAAGAGAAGGAGGAGGAGGAGGAGGAGGGAGGAGAAGGAAAGGAAAAGGAAAAGGAAGGAGAAGGAGGAGGAGGAGGAGAAGAAGAAGAAGAAGAAGAAGGAAGGAGAATGGAGGAAAAGGAAAAGGAGAAGGTTTGAAAAGGAAAAGATAGAAGGGGTGGAAAAGTAGAGGGGTAGGTGGGTTGTGTTGTTGTTCGAATTTTGAATCCCGTCCACTTACTTGTGGCGCACTAGGTGGTGGTGCGCTACGGGTAAGTTGTCCTCTATTTTTTTCTACAGGAAAAAACGGTCTTTTGACCGTAACTTTTACTCTTTTCGAATTTTGAAAATCTAAAAAATCTCTAAACGACCTGAGGTCGTTGCGAGCGGTTGTGAAATCTCGTTGTCGTCATTTTGGTATATTAAACATTTTTTTCTACATCTTATGCAAAAGTTATGCCTGTTTTTCCGTGACATGACTTTTTTGCAGAAAAAGTCGAAATTCTTGTTTGTTAATTTTCCTACAAACTATACCACATTACCTACCTATATATGAAAGATTTTATTTTTTGAAGTGTTTATCATTTTCTTTTATTTTTTGCCAAGCCTAAAAAGGTGATCCAAGGGGGGGATGGAGTTGGTGCCGGACACTTAGCCATAGGGCACTAGGATAGGGTGCTCTACCGATAACTTGACCCAGCTGCTGCAGGAGGCTGCAACACACATGCCCGTAGCGTACTGGGTCAGGGTGTGCTACTACTAAGTTTCACACCCGTAGCGTACCCTGACCTAGTGCGCTACGGGTACGTGGTCTGCGGTCACCTGTGCCATTGCCCACACATAGCCGTGGCGCACCATCCCATGTGCGTCACGCTTACGACAGTTAGCCGTAGGGCACCTGTGGGCAGTGCGACACGCCTATTTTACCCGTGGGGCACTACTATCACATGCGCCACAGGTGTGTGGATTACCTATAGCCGTTATCCTAGTAGTGCGAGGGCCTCTCTAAATCCACCATACCCGCTCCGGCTCAGGAGCATCCCTGCGGGATCTACTCCTCCACCTCCACCACCACACCGTCGTGCTGCTGAAATCGCGAGGAGATCTACAACCTCTACTGCCTGCTAGAACAAGGGAGAGAAAGATCTTTATCGAGTACCGAACGTGTGACTGACTGCGGAAGCGCTGTCGAAACGCGGTGCCAAAAGGATCGTCTTTACGATCTTGAGATCGACAAGTGAACAACTACATCAACCACGAGAATCCGATCTCGTTAAACGCTTTGGATCTTTGAGGGTTAGTACTCTATGAACTCGTTGCACCGATCTCGTAGATTAGATCTTGGCTTTTGTGTGTTCATGCGGTAGAATTTTTTCGTTTTCCATGCTACAAACCCCTACATCCGTGGACCCTCGACGCGTCTCCGGCATCATCACCACGGCGCCCTCTTTGCGCTCGCGGCTTCACGTGCAGCTACCTCGACACCGGCATCCCCGACCACGACATCGACCACGGTGACCCCTTGCACGGCTACCTCGACCATGGCACTTTACAATGCTCTCGGCTCCCTCGACATCGGCACAAGGGCTACAACCTCGTTTGTGCATGATCAGCTTTCTCGACAGTCCAAGCTACCGCGACGCGACACTGTCTGTGATGTTCCCGCTCCTACAGCAGGGGATGTCAGTGTACTGGATTCTACTTCGGCTTATCTCCAGTATGACCATCCGCGACGTTTCAAATGTTCATGACGCTACCGCTATAATTGTGGGGGGTGTTAGAGTATTGTACAGACACAGTTATTATAGTAGTATAGGATAGTTAGGACTCTATCCTAACTTGAGTTGTGCTCCAAGATGACCCCTGTACGTATATATACTCCCATGAGGCTCAATAATACATCCATCATATTTCGCCAATTCATCTTTATTGTTCTACAATGCTTACTCGTGCGATGTTTGAAGGAAAAAAATTACTATGTGACCTACTCCCTCCGTCCCCAAATGAGTGATCGCGGCTTTGTCCATATAAACATGTATCTAGACGTGTTTACATGTGTACACTTATTTTAGGACGAAGGGAAGTACACAAAAACAAGAGCTGAAACTAAACAATATATATACGCTACTCCTTATATATTTTGAACAGTACAATTTGACATTTCTGTGTAGGTTACACTCTTTTATACTTTAGGTTCGAACTTGAAACGCACATGTTTGCACAATATTCTGTTTACTACTATTTTCAGATTTTTTGGATTTAGTTGTTCAAACCGGCGCACGTGACAGCAAAAATTTCTCTTCTCTGTGAGGCCTTTCACAATGAAATATTTCTTAGCACATTTTTATATGAGATATAAATAGCTAAGAGACACCCCCTTCAATGCATTGTATCTTAGAGGTTGCATCTTAATTTAATATTTTTGCTCTCATATATGTATTTGATTGGGATATCAACCCTTTTTGTCTATGATTACATGCAAGAGGTGTATCTTAGCTAAGATATAACAACACTCTCTCTTATCACTAAATATGGTGACACATCATCTTTTTGCCTATGATATCGTGTCAAGAAACGACCATTGTGAAAGGCCTGATATGGAGATTTACCGGATCTCTGGATCTCTCAAAGCCAAATAACATTTTAACTTTCACGTGAGTTAGGAAATGAAAAACATCTCCCAAGTCATCTGAAAGTTTATCTTGGCCAATTGGCATTTTCAACTCAGCTATGGATGTCGAAACTTACTGGTTGGTGGTGGATCTCTCGATGCCACCCACAAGAATAATTTCTCGGATCCCCAGCACACTACAGGACGTGCGCGCTACGCCGAGGGCAAAAAGCTGTTGGCGTATGCCAAAATGCCCTCAGCGTATGCTATACTGACGGCTGCCCTCGGCATAGCCTCCTCGGCAAAGGTCTCCTTCGGCGGAGCACGTAGAAGCCGTCGGCGTACCGAAATATTGTCGGCGTAGCGGCTGTCGGCATTGCCTGTCGACCGGTTGCAAACATATATTTATATTTAAAAAGTTATTATTATTTTTTTTCTCATTTTTTTAATCTTTAAATTGTTTGACTCATTAATCTCTTACTTTGAATATTTTTAACACTAATTACACTTCATATTTGATTAAATTGCAGTCTTGGTCAAACTTCCCAGCCGGTCACCCATCCTAATACTGCTCCTGCTCTAGCTCCAGTACGCTTAACTTCCTCGTTCATTCAGAATTTGTTTCCGCAAAATAATTCATACATTGTTGTCAATACTATGATATCAATCCTATTAACTCTTATATTATCATGTCACATGTTTGTATTTTTTGAAATTATAAACAATTATTTAAGTAAACAATAATGAATAAGTAAAAATATTAGTAAATTCAAATAAAAATATAATGATTTGTTTTTGTATTTTTCTATTTAATATGAAATAATTAATATCTTTAAATCCGTAAATCGAAATTCCACAAATAATATGTCTAAATTGATCAGAAAAATGAGAGGAATCCAAATATGATATCAATATCAACTTATCACAAATAAACTATACGGTGATTCTAGCCATAATTTTATTTGGCCGTTTAAAATGAAAAATGGCTTTTTGGCAACCTCGAATGAGATAGCTCGGGGTCGAGTCTCGATAAACTTAAAGTGGATCTCTAATTAAATAGCATATTGTGAACCTAAAAATGTTTTTTGTAAAAAACATGGGCATCGGATCATGTACCTGTAGTTCATATCTGACCCACTTCCCATCGATTCGGCGGGAATTTGTCTTTTTCACCAGGGGTGGATGGAAAGGTTTTAAATCCCCCTATTGGGACATTGTCCATATAAGGTGGTATAGTATTTTGTAAAATGAGGTGGTAGCATTTTGAATTATCCATTTGGTGGTTGCTTGACAAAACCGTTCCTTTTTTGCACTCGGAAAATGGAAAATGGTTTTTTATGTGTCGAAAAAGAAAACTTCCTCCTGCAACATTGTTCGCCATCCCATGATGCACATGTATGCATAATATGGCTATATTATCACAAACTATGTCTTGATTCTAGCCATAACATTGGTCATTTGACTCGAAAGCCAAGAAACCCCGAATGAGATTGGTCATTTTGTGAAGGTTTTCTTGAGACATAATCAATATACCAAGTTTGATATTTTTCCTTCTAACTATGTAACATAATATGACACCACGCGAAGGTTTCGCATGCCCGTTTTAAACTATCGTCAAACTTTGTCGAACGGTGGGCATGAAGATTCTTAGCTCGGGGCCAAGTCTCGCTAAACTTGCATTGGATCTCTGATAAAATAGCATATTATGAACCTAAAAATGATTTCTGTAAAAAAACATGGGCATCAGATCATGTACCTATAGGCCATATCTGACCCACTTCCTATTGATTTGGCAGGAATTCGTCTTTTTCACCAGGGGTAGACGGAAAGGTTTCAGATCCCCCTATTGGGACATTGTCCATATAAGGTGGTATAGAATTTTTTAAAAATCTTGTGGTAGCATTTTGAATTATCCATTTGGTGGTTGCTTTATAAAACTGTCCGTTTTTTGCACTCGGAAAATATGGCTTTTCTGTGCGACGAAAAAGAAAACTTCCTCCTACAACATTGTTCGACATCCCATGATGCACATGTATGCATAATATGGGCACATTATGACAAACTACGCCTTGATTCTAGCCATAACACTGGTCATTTGACCCGAAAACCAAAAAACCTCAAATGAGATAGGTCATTTTGTAAAGGTTTTCTTGATACATAATTAATATACCAAGTTTGATATTTTTACTTCTAACTATTTCAGATAATATGACACCATGCGAAGGTTTCGCATTGTTTCGATCGTTTTTGATTTTTTATGCCCGTTTTAAACTATCCTAAAACTTTGTCAAATGACGGGCATGAAGATTCTTATCTTGGGGCCGAGTCTCACTAAACTTGCATTGGATCTCTTATAAAATAGCATATTGTGAACCTAAAAATGATTTTTGTAAAAAAATATGAGCATCAGATCATGTACCTATAGTTCATATCTGACCCACTTCCTGCCGATTTGGCAAAAATTTGTCTTTTTCATCAGGAATAGACGGAAAGGTTTGAGATCCCCCTATTAGGACATTTTCCATGTAAGGTGGTATAGTATTTTGTAAAAATTTGGTGGTAGCATTTTGAATTAGTCATTTGGTGGTTGCTTCACAAAACCGTCCATTTTTTGCACTCAGAAAATGGAAAATGGCTTTTTGGTGCGACGAAAAAGAAAACTTTCTCCTGCAACATTGTTCGTCATCTCATGATTCACATGTATATACAATATGGGCACATTATCACAAACTATGCCTTGATTCTAGCCATAACATTTGTCATTTGATCCGAAAGCCAAGAAACCTACAATGAGATAGGTCATTTTGTGAAGGTTTTTTTTAGACATAATCAATATATCAAGTTTGATATTTTTCCTTCTAACTATGTCACATAATATGACACCACGTGAAGGTTTCGCATTATTTTGAACATTTTTGAATTTTTTATGCCTGTTTAAAACTATATATAATATTTTATGTTTCACTTAATTTTTATTTACAAATGTGTAATATTTGAGTGTAGATAGATAGATCTTATTTTTCTGCAAATTTTGATATATTATTTTTATTTTCTGAATTAGAATGATTTAGTTATGATTTTTCAAAATTTAATGAGATCAAAAAGAAAAATAGCTACGCCGAAGGCAATTCTACGTCGACGACTGTTTGGCGGGGCTGGCCTGATCACGGTCTACGCCGACGGTCCCGACGTTTGGCCGTTGACATATTCGGCCATTCTTATAGTGGTACTCTAATGATGAATCTCAAGTACCTAGTACCGTACTAGAATACTGCCCACGCGATGCACGTATATGTCGGGAACCCGGACCGTGTAGCGTTCTTATCTTCTTTCGTCGTGTGCATCCCTGCCATGCTGATCACATACTGGCAACAAGTATAAATTGATATTTTCTTGTTTCGAAAAAAGAAATTTGTTACGTATTTTCTTTTTGGTCACAGACAATAGAGGGATGGTCACCAAACGTTTAAAACAAGTCTGCTGCTACCTGCCCGTGAATCAGGCGTACTAATAGTGCTATTCTGAATTCTCGATAATGCTCTCGTTGTGATGTTGACGTTTATATAGGTGCCAATTTAGCTGCCAATGTGATATTAATATATGTTCTTTGTTAAAATAAAATATAGCTGTCAATTGACCAGGGGCTAATCACACTTCCTACATCTTAGTACTATAAAATTGACCACGCGATGTCGCGACCCTGGACAATGCAGTGTTCTTATCTTCTTTCGTCATGTGCATCCCTGACATGCTCATCACGTAGTGGCAACCAGGGCATGTATTATGGTAGACGCTTGAAGAGCTGTTTAAGTGCAAAAAGATAATACCAAAAAAAATAATTAAAGGCTAAGCGTCTTGGGCTCCAACGCGGAACGCTACCTTGCGTCGCTAACGACATGAGCGATCGCAAATCAAACTTGCATGCGTAGACAGAGAAGAGTCCTAGCACCTGACGCTTACTTTTCCGTCGACGCTAGAGAAAATCACTCTACTGGACAGGATTTGGGCCTAACGGCCGGAAAAATTAGCCTAGTGTCTGTTGTTAGCGTCGGCACTGTATATGCCCGAGCGATTGTCACTAACGCGTAAAACAAGTCTGCTACTGCGTGCTTGTGAATCATGCGTACTAATAGTGCTATTCTAAATTCCCTATAAGCGTCTCATTGTGATGTTGACATCTATAGCTGCCTATTGAGCAGGGGTGAAATGGTGCTAGGTTTGAGCTGAAGTTATTTCTTATTTTCCAATACATTGAATCCTAGCGGCACAGTACGAATTTCTTAGCGATTTGGGAACATAGTTGTATTAAATCCTAAAAATAAAGCACTACTATTGACGAGGCGTTTTGGCTATGCTTCCGGTTTTTGCAATGAATTTTAAACGCAAGTAAAATGTTAAAAAGTTCAACAAAAATTCTATGTGCTCACAAAGTCATTTCAGGGACTTTCGCAAAAGAAAAGTCATGTCAAGAAAAACCAATATGTTTTGTGTCGTCTGTAAAAAACAAAAAATTTGGCGCTTAAAAATGTGAGTAACTAACCATTTATTTATCTTTTTTATACAGGAAACAAATATCGTTTTTCCGCCAACCGACTTTGTGGGCACATAAAATGTCAAGATGTACGCCCAAAAATCATTTTTTTGAAATTTATAAACAAAAATCAGCTAGCAGGAGCATATGTACCCGAGATCAAAAGTGGATTTCCAAATACAGGAGAAAATCGAAAGTGCTACATATGTGTTGAAGAACTACACTATCCATGGAATATAAGAAAGTCATGTAAAAATAAATGGTGCTAGGCATACAATTCTTTACTAGAGGAATGGCATAATTCAGAGCAAGTCAAAAATGAAAATGGAAACAATCTAAAATTATGGATGGAATGGGTAACATATCACTAAGAGACCGGAAAGCAAACTATTTCAGCTAATCAAATTTCATTTTGAGCAAGTCATGTCTGAAACAAAATTTGTCAAATATTATTTACAAATAAATAGCAAGATGGCCCAACAAGGAAAGGAGAGTAATCTTGGAAAAACATGTAAACCGGAAGCTCAGTTTATTATGAAATTTTGGAAGGTAAATTAACATGAACATTACAAGACCATCATACATCGATTATTCATGCAATGATCACAAATCTGTAAACACTCTCGCACACTTCACATGCTGGCACAACGCCCCTCCTCCACATATCTCATTAGATGGAGATACTGTTGGGGATGCCCCTAGCCGTGAGCCCAGTGGCATCACCCTTGTGGTCGGAGGTGTTTGGGTATAGCAGCATGTATGGGAACTTCGCCGGCCCATTGCGGTTCTTGAGTTGAGGGTTTCCATTCAAGGCCACAACTTGGCTCTCGATGCCTTCCAATGTTTCCCCGAACCGCTTGAATGCCTCCAGTGCCTTGGCATCTGAGGTCCATTCCGGTGTATCACGTTGCCCGAGGTAAACCTCGTCAGAGGAGTGCTTGGACAAGATCTCCAGCAAAGATATGCCGACGAGGGCCTGGAACTGGTTGGTGATGGTGCGGATGAACACCTTTTCTGGGTCGCGGCCTAGCAAGGCATACTCCTCGGTGTTTGGCTCTGGCATCGGACGACGGCTTGCTGATGGCTTGTTAGGGTGGTAACCTGCATATGGGTACTGCCCAAAGTTCACAGCCGCATGTAGCGCAGATCCTGTCCAGATGATGGTGGTGCATGCCTTGACCAGCTCCGCCACGTTCTCCATCTTGGGCCACCACTTCGCGTCCTTGAGGTCTCCATGCCCGACCTCGCGAACCTCTTTCCACCATGCCTGTAGCTCCACATCACCCTGAAGCACACCGTCAGTGGGGTAGTAGATTGCTACATACTCTTGCACCCACTGCTCGATGGCATGCCAGATGGCTAGCCCGTCCACCGCATAAGGATAGTCCTCCAGCAGTAGTTTGACCTTGTTTGGGTTTGATGGGTCCCGCACCGCCATGCCCCTGAATTTTATGATCATTAGTTTACTGTCAGTGCAATACTTAAGGAACTATTGTACTTTTATTTATTTGTTTACTTACCTCTTGATTAGATCGTCCGGGAGAGCCTGCTCCGCGAAGTTCCAGTTCTTGTAGGTGACGGATGACATCTCCATGGCGTACTTGCGCTGAAATACGGTTGTCTCGATGATCCCGCCGGCATTGACGAGCAACTCCCGTGCCCGTGAGTTGATGTTCATCGTGTCACGGTAGTGTGGGTTAAGGAGCTTGTGCACCGGGTGGGTCACACTCAGCTGCCGATTTGTGGCGATAATGAAGGGCTCCATCACGGCGTGCGTGTGGAGCCAGTGGCTGATCAGCTGGTGCCAACCGTAGTCGTTCACGCAGACATAGGCCTTGGCGAGCTGCCATATCCAGGCCTCGACGCCGGTGGAGGATGGCGTGTACACGGTGCTCTTCGGGGTCGTGAGGCCTCCCTGGATTAGAGGTGTGCTCAGCTCGATGGCGATTGGCGCCAGCGTGCCATCACCTCTCAGGAAGAGCAGAGTCCTCGTCGCGTAGAGGAAGGTGTCATCAAGGTTGTTGAGCTTGATGAGGTATGGCATCATATGGTCGTGGTGGTCAAGGATGTAGAGCTTGTTGTTGTCGACAGCCTGCTGAACGGTGAGACCCTCGAGGCTCTTTCCGATGTGAGCCTCGGTGATGGTGCTGGTGTGGTCGCCGTACTTGCTGGGATCAAGAGTACTCTTGGGTGGGAACTCCTGCATCAATTCAGTTAATTAATTACTCCATTAGTTCTCGGTGAGTAGAAAACTTATTACGAAAATGCAATTCCATATAGAAAAATTTCACTAATCTCCATCGCAAACTACAATTGGTTGACCGATGTGTTGACTCACCGTGACACGTGTGATCATCATCGGGTTCACTCCTGCAAGAATCTCCCTCGCAAACTCATCATCAGTCATCCACGCTTTCTCGTCCGCTGCAATATATGTGCAGAATTTCACATAAGCTTAATTATGTATCAATCAGCTACAACCATGTGATGTGAATCTACTAATCGTTAAGTAACGTACCCTTGATTATTTGTGGCTTGGGAAGCTTGAGGATGTAGTCGCCACCCATGGGGATGAGATCCTTGACGAGCTGGAGCGGGAATTGCTTGCGCATCTCCTCGAGGGCCGGGATGTCGGGCAGCTTGATGCCGCCCTCGTAGAGCTTGAGGATGTCCTTGAAGGAGTTGAACTCGCCGGGGGAAAGGTCGACGTACGTGCGGATGGCCGGAATGATGCCGTCGACGAGCGCCTTGAGTGAGTAGCCGAGGAAGTCCGACTGCTTGAGATGCCCGAACACCTCGTCCCGCGGCACGTAGATGCTCTGGATCAGCGGCAATGGCCGGCTCTCGCGTTCGGGGTCTGCGCATGAAAGGATACGGCCGGTTTCTTTGGTGAGTCGAGTGCTAATTAATAATTGAGCAACCTCGTGTGCATTGGTGAAGGTGAGATAGAGAAACACGCACTGGTTTGTGAAAGCTTGCGACCGGTGCGGCAACGGCGAGGGTAGGGAAAATCCTTGGAGCCGCCGAGGACTTGGCGGCCGTCGCCGAGGTCGTGGTACAGGTCGTAGCGGTAGACGCGGTCGTACACCTGGTATGGTCCCTGCGTATCGTCGCCCCTCAGGTTCCGGAGCTCGTCTTCACGGTAAGGCTTCAGCGGCGCCGGCATCTTGCTGGGCAGGTAGGTCTGCAGGCAGATATTGTACGTACGAAGTCAGGGATGAAGCAACAGTATTAATTCCTGTAAGCCTATTAGTAAAAGAAGACCTGATCAAACTCACATCGTTTGCGAAGAAGACGCGGTTGTAGCGGTAGTTGCGCTGGGGGTAGACCCAGGAGTTGGCGACGAAGACGACGTCGCCGTGGCCGGGGACATCGTCGAGGGTGATGGTCTTGAGGAAGAACTCGGAGGCGTGGTTGTTCTTGACGATGATGGCGCCGGGCACCCCCAGCTTCTCCACCTCCCAGTCGAACTTGACGTTGAACTTGGACTCGCCCACCGTGATCAATGGCAGGCTCGTGATCCACTGCTCCAGGCTCGCCTCAGTGCCCACCTTTCCACGGTTGCCGTTGTCTGCACACGTACATAGATAGTTCATTATATTGCATGCCATGGATAGAGAACTATAATGGGGGGAGTATTCTGCTCACTGGGATCGGGGACGGTGGAGCTGATGAGTTGGCAGGTGACACCACGGCCGAGGAACTCGGTGATGCTGTCCATCACGGTGGCGCCAAAGTCGTTGAAGTCGAGCGCGTTCTTGCGCATCAGGACCACCGAGCCCTTGATATGGGCATTCTTGCCCCCTCCCGTCAGGTTGCCGATGATATCCAGGCCGCCGAACATCTTCGATCGTATGCTTGCAAAGAGAAAAAGAGTAGTAGTGGTGGTAGTGTAGCTAGCTGGCTGTGTGGGATGTGGTGTGTGAGAAACTGATGAAGAGCAGCCGTGCTATTTATAGATGGATGGAGGGCTCTGGGTGTGGGAGAGCTAGCGTTGGCTGCTGTGTGGACTCTGGTGTCTACTTGTCTGATCAATCGATTAGATTATTACTAGTATCGTGGATTAGATAAGATCCCAAATGTAGACACTAGCTAGTATTATACCTTATTAGGGACAGCTAGCGTGGTATGGACGATCAAGGAGAAAGATCTCAATTGTGTTCTTAATTACCTAGGGAGAGATGTGTAGGTTAGAATTACCTCGCTCCTCTCCCTTATCTATTTTACTTCTACATTTGCGGCTAGCCAAATATTGTGTTTCTTGCTAGTATAAAAGGTGATGAAATCGTTTTCTAGCGGCTATCATTGTCAACTTGAAAATAATTTTTTTTTCAAATGCATGTGAATGGCAAAACCCTTTGCAAATAAAAGAATGATATTTTCCCTATAACTATAAGTATTTTGTACTATAAGCTATCCCAGAACTATAGCATTTGATGAAGCTTTTTTTAGTGGATTCCAAACTCTCTCGAAATAGGTTTTTGCCCCGCTTTATAAATAAAGCCACGTCGACCGAACTGATACAACGTGATGGGGAGACCCTTTACAAAGCAGATCAAGATAAACAAGAGAAAAACACGGAAGCCCACGACCCGCCACCAAAGACAATGCCCTGGGATCAAGAAGAGCCGGGGGCTCCACGACGACGCCCCTAAGAGGGTAACGACGCATCACGCCGCCGCCATCGAGACCGATAGTCAAAGGTTTTCACCCGGAGCCTTATCATGGAGAAGGTAGCCGCATCGGCGCCCCCAAGAGGGTAACGATACCCGCAGGCACCGCCGCCGATGGTGCCAAAGCACTGAGCTTTCGCCCGGAAAAACCTCCAAGCCGCTCCCGTCACCCGCCTATGCCCACCGTCCCCGAGTCTGGCTTCTGACACGCAATCCGGGAGCTGCCGAAGCCAAAACGACGCCAGCACCAAAGTCTCCCAATGTCCGCTCCTCGCCATCCACATGGCCGAAGAAGGGAACCATCACCACTACCACGGGGTTCGCCGAAGAACCGACCGTGCAGTCCACCTTCCTGAGCCACCGCCCCGGCGTCCACGAACTCGAGCCCGGTCTCCGAGCAACGCCACAACGCACCGACGAGGAGGATGAAGAAGGTCAAGCGCCGACCTGCCGGAAGGTAGCCACCTGACGGCTTAGGGGAGGGGGACATCCCTCCATCACACATGGTGATTGTCGTCCGGGCGCAGTAGCCGTACCGACTAGGCCTAAATCAGGCCTGGCCAGGCCCAGATCTGGCAAGACCATGCCCAGATCGGGCCCTATCAGTACCGCCACCGTGTTGCTGCAGCTAGGCCATCAGAGTCATCGTCCTTCTACGCAGAGTCGCCCCTACCCGCTCTGCCTCGCTCGTCATGGCGCCATGGCTCGCCACCGGAGGCCTAGCTGCGCCGCTGCGGCAACTCCCGTCCCCGGCCGGGCGACGGCCAGACCAGAAGCACCGACGCCGGGAGAGGGTACCGCCACCGTGCCGCACCGAGGGCCGCTAGCCAGAAGCTCCGCCGCCGGTCGAATTCCACGCCACCCGATCTGCACCGCCGCCAAGAGTCGCCGCCCACGAGGGAGCCCCAAGCGCCGGGTGAAGGAGATCCCGCCGTCGCCGGCACCGGGCGGACTTTGCCGCGCGGCGCTCGCCGGCGACGGCGAGGGAGGGAGGGGAGGAGGTGGGGAGAGGAGGCGGCGGGCTAGGGTTGCGCCTCGGCCGCCCTCGCGGGGGCAACGCGAGACGCGAGCTGGGCGTTTTTTCTCCTAGCTTATTGAAACTGACCGTTGTCGACACGTGGATTCCAAATTATGTCCTCTACTTTCAAAATGTGTATATGCATTACACGCCATATAGCAATGTGAAAACCAGTATCTGATCATACTGGTAGACTCGATGGGAATCGTCTTTTCTGCATTGTTACCTTCGTGGATGCGTCATTTTTGGAGAAATTATTTGGAGTCGATGTGTCGTTGTTGAGCCGTTAGTGGTGCTATTGATGTTGCGGGTTTATGTTTGCTTTTGCAAATCTTTTTTTAGATTCTGTGCATCCCAGATGTCTGGAGTAGCTCTTGCAATTTTCTTGTTGCATGTTGGATAATTGATATCTGTTTGATATTAATATACTTCCTTCATCTTAAAATAGAGGTCATAGGTTTGTTAAAATTTGAATGAATCTGTATGCTAAACAGTGTTTAGATTCATCTAAATTTTAATAAATTTGCGACACATGTTTTGAGACGGAGAAAGTATTTCCGATGGTATTTTTTTGGATCTTGCAATGGTGACGGCTCGACGTCTCTTTCAGCGTTCGTCTCAGCGGCGCTGGAGTTTGGCGGCGGCCGCTAGATTCGATGGTTGCAGTAAAACTTAGGGATTATTTTGTATTTCTCGATCTCTTAGTCTTTTATCTACTGTGTGTTTAGGATAATCATTTTATCTCGGTTTGTTTTTAATATCCACGTAATTTTCCAATCTATATCTATATACTTAATAATAAAGGACGAAGTGTTTCTTCCGGTCCAATTCTTTTTTAGACCGATTCACCCTTCCACCAAAACACATATTCCTAGCAAGCCACCGGTAAAAAAAAACTAGGCTGTTCCACGCTTAGTGACCGCAACGTGAAAAAAAGCATCAACGTTGCTGCCATTATTTCATGGGCCAGACTACATGTCCGTCCAGGCCTGGTGCACCAACGTCAAAAGAGGCCCCTGGTTGTTTCTACCGTCATTTGATTCAGGTTCGTTTAGTACCACATTGATGCCTTACAATAGTTCTCACCGGTTTATATAGGTTCCTATTCGAGAATATGCAAGCAACAGCACCGTTGGTTTGGTTTGAAGACATATATGATTGCATGATTGAAGGACCTCCAGAAGGAGGATAAGCAGCGACGGCGGACTGGGAGATGGAACAAAAAGAGATGCTCTACCTCCCAGGCCGAGCTCCATTTGCCGCTACATCCCAGGCTCCTCCCGGTGTTCTATGATTTCTGACAAGCAGCTTTGGGAAATATGTCCAGACTGTTGTTTATATGAAATTATAGACAAAACATTAGAGGCTCTTAGCTGGAAATTACATGCATATAATTAACTTTATTTTTCCGTAGCAACGACGGGTATTCAGCTAATATATATATATATAGTATAGATATAGATATAGGTTATAATAAAAAACTGCAGCGGGCTTTATTAAAAAAAAGTTTCCTAAACCCTGACTCCTATCTTATCTCGCCCGCATGGGCTAGTTATTAAAATATATGATTGCTCTAAAAAAAAATACGGAACGGCCGATCCGGCAGAACCAACAACCGCACCGGCAGGGCTGGCCCCATATCTCGTGCTACGCGCGTCGACCAATAAAAGACTCTGTGATTTCAAAGTTGTCATGTCAAGCACGAGATATCCGTGGAGATGCAACGTACAGTATGACACAAAGTTGTCACATCATCGCTCCTGCAGTCTGCCGTGGCCGTCTCCGAACTGATAGCGAACCAACAACATATATACGCGGCCCCTCTTGGCATCTCATCGCAGATATATTCCTCATTTGCTGTGATTCTCGGCCGGCAACTGGGAAACTTTATATCCTCTCTCCGGTCCGAATTAATTGACGCGTGGGTCATTTTGCAAAAACGTCTTTATACAATCTCCGACAAACCTCACAGTCCGTACGAGCCGTCTTCCTCATTCATCGCTTGCTCCGCTTCGATGGTTTGCCGCCGTCACCCCGCCGCAGGCTCCTCTTGGCATCTCATTGCAGATATATTCCTCCAGCCATTTGCCGTGATTCTCGGCCAGTAACTGGAAAATTATACTCCCTCTGTTCTAAAATAAATGTCTTAAATTTATCAAAAATTTGAATGAATCTAGACACTGTTTAGTATATAGATTCATCCAAAATTTGAAAAATCCAAGACATCTATTCTTAAACGAAGGGAGAATATAGTACTATATACAATTGCAAGTGTGGTCGCCGAATTGGTCTCTAATCTCGTTGCCACGGTTGCGATAATTGGTCCATCGGGAGAATATAGTACTATATCCATCGGCCCTACCACGGTTGCGATAATTGGTCTCTAATCTCATTGCCTTGTCACCACAGTGGCGTGGCGTGGCCACATGCAATGCATAGCTCCGCACCATGTGCATCCATGCCCGTCCCGTTCGTGCTACATGTGCATGCCTGCGCGCGAGAGAGAGGGAGTACATTCCAACTTGCAGCTTCTTCCAAGCATCGATGATGATATATGTCCTAGCCTTTAGTCCATACTGGTACGTATGTACGTACATGGAAAAAATAACACGCTATTTTTTCGCTATAACGGCGCTATAGCATATTTGAGATGTGAATGCTACGCTAGGTAAAATCTGTTCGCTATGACGCTAATTATGCTTTAGCGGTGCTAAATACGCTATAACGTCACAACATAATAGCGTCGCTAAAAAATCTAAGAATATAGCGCCACCCCGTAAGCCCATTGAGCCCACGCCTCCACCATGCCCAACAGTCTACATCTAAATCTATGTGAACTCAACGCTATTCGATAGTTCTCCCTCCCCACATGACGGTGTCGGCTGCTGACAGGCTGCAACGCCTGTCTCCTCCAGGGCCAGCCGATCGACCGCCTCTCTGCTTGGCACGTCCACCAGACACAGTGAAGCACCAGGAGGATGCGCATCTTATGTTCTCCACTAGCTAGTGAGCTGACCTAACGCAGGTCTTGTCCTCTAACTTGTTGTCATGCACCGGATGTCAAGCAAACTTTGTCATTTGTTCACTACTAGTTAATTTGTTATGCATGTATTACTCAAACAAATAGCTGTTGAAATCTTTAGTAATACATGCTAGACCTTAATTTTTTAATTTTTTACACACGCTATTTTTAAAAATAGCGCGCTATTAGCATGCTATAACTTGCATAGCATTTAGAGAAAGGACACGCTAAAAGAAATAGCACGCTATTTTTTCGCTTGATGTACGTAGTAAATATATCCTTACGGCAATGTTAAAGTTGAACCTATAAAACTCGATCTTGAAAAGTTTTTTTTCTCCAAAGTACGCCAAACCACAATAGTTCTATACAAGACATAATTTCAAGTACTCCCTACTATCTATGACAAGCGTCGCTCGCTTACTTATTATGATCGGAAGGAGCTCGCTCGAACAACAATCGTAATACGAACATCACATGAAGAGAAGGTTTGTTACCTTCCTGAAGGTGTCATTTTTGGAGAAATGTTTTGGAGTCGATGTGTCATTACCATTAGTGGTGCTATTGCTGTTGCGGGTTTCTGTTTGCTTTTGTAAATCTTTTTTTAGACTCTATGCATCCCTGATGTTTATATGCTAAACAGTGTTTAGATTCATTTAAATTTTAATAAATTCGTGACGATATCTATTTTGAGACGGAGGCCGAATTTGCTTATCACGAAAGAAATGGTACGGAGCGGCCGATCTTATGATTGGCATTATTGTTCCGCCTCGTATGTGTATAAAACTCTGCGATTCCAAAGGTGTCACGTCATGCACGAGTTATCCGTGGAGATGCCAGTACACGTAGTACACCATCATCGCTCTTGCAGTCTACCGTGGCCGTCTCGATCCGAACTGATAGCGAACCAACAACATATATGCCTCCATCGGCCCTACAACGGTTGCGATAATTGGTCTCTCTCTCGCTCTCACTAATTGCCTTGTCAGCACAGCGTGGCGTGGCCACATGAAATGCATGGCTCCGCACCAACCGATCGACGCGGCGACCTGTCCGGCCCGCTCGTGCTACATGTGCATGCCTGCGCGCGCGCTAGAGTAGATTCCAACTTGCATATTCTTCCAAGCATCGATGATGATATACATGCCCTAGCCTTTAGTCCGTACTGGTACGTAGATCTATATTTGGTGTAAATATATCCTTACCACAAAGTTAAAGTTGAACCGCTAAAGCTCGATCTTGACAACTCTTTTTTTTTTCCTCCAAAGTACGCCAAACCACAATAGTTCTATACAGGGGCGGAGCTCCCAGTAGGGCAAGGTAGGGCAGCCGCCCTACCTTGATTTTTGGAGAAAACCTTTAGATGCGTATCCTTTTTCTGAACATTTTGAGTGGTTATACGTTGAAAACGGACTTCGTATGAGAAAGTTATGCTTATTTTAGTAAACACTGCGCAAAATTGATTCTAAGTAAAATAAGGACTAGGTGTAGTCTAGTTTAAACTAAAATTTTCTCTCTGCAATTGCTAATTCCCAATCTAATAAAAATCAACTCTAAACAATGTCCTAGATGAGATATTTAAGGAGGTCATGAGAGTATTTTGGCTGCCTTATGGCATGTGGCCAAAACCAACTCTTGTTATGTGACAGTTTATGTTTTATGTTTGTACTTTGGCTTACTATTGGTAAAAATTTCTAAATGCGTTCTTTCTCAATTAGATAAATAATGGTTTAGAACCCTTCTAAAGATGTGAATTGGCGAAAAGAATAAGACCACAATCCTAAGTATGGACGAAGTGATAACAAAAATGAGTGAAAAGTCATTAAAAACGAGAAGATACTATGTCACTATTGATTTTTTCGGCGTGTGGCCACCTTCTATTTTTCAATAAAATCTATTACAACTGATTTTGACCATCGATTTGATGAGTTTTCGTTAGAGTTTCTTTGTTTTGCCTTGCCTGAAATGAACCATTTTATAGGTTCAACACGAATAAGATATTTATCATGGGGATTTATATTATTATGAGCATGAGCTTATATAAAATAACCTTGAGATATTCCTTATTCATATACAGAGAATTAAAGACTTTAGAGATTATCTTAATATTTGAATGATACATTATGCTTCATATCGTTTATCGCCTTGTTAAGATGGTATTGCTTTTACCATAGAAACAACAATAGTTAAAAGGGCTTTCTCAATGACAAAGGTCATTAAGACCGAGTTGATATTTACTTTTTTTGGAGTTCGCCCTACCTCGATTTTTTTCCGTCCTCCGCCATTGGTTCTATATAAAACATAAATCCATAATTTCAAGCACTGCCTATTATCTATGACAAGTGTCGCTCGCTTACTTATTATGATCGGAGGGAGCTCGCTCGAACAACAAGCGTAATACGAATTTCACACCAAGGCTAGTCTGAAGACAGCTACAATAGGCATAACAACTACATCGTAGAAGAGCCTGTCCTAAACTAGCCAACAAGGCCGTGACTTGATCGACCCCCGACACCTCTGACGATCGGAGCTTCATCTGGACACTCCTTGTCGACGCACCATCCATCAAGAAGAGTAATATCGGGACTTGGTCGGCCCCCCAAAAAAGACATCGTCTTGGACTCGCTGACAATGCCGTGCACTGTGCCCCCGAAGATCAACCTTGGACAGAGGCGAGCACTAGAGGAGGGCAACATGGAACCTCCGTTGTGTTTCAAAACACGATGGTCCCAACGGAGTGACGACATCAAGGATGCTGCCATCATGTTGATCCAACTCCGGACTTTTTGATTTGTTTGGGCACCTAATTGTAAAAGGTAAAATAAAAATACTATTTTAATTTTTTTAAAAGTTTAAAATAATCTACGCACGTACATGTCACCTTGATACTTACTCATGAAATTTTTTAAGAAAAAACATTACTATATGGCCTACTACATAAAAAAGATAACCGAAACTAAAAAAAATACGTCTACTCCTTATACCAGAACCGTACAATTTGATATTTTTTGTGTAGGTTCACTCTTTTATACTTTATAGGTTAGGACTTGACATGCACATATCTGCTATGTAGTATTTTATTTACAATTTTCAGATCGCACGCGAGAGCAAAAAACTCCGCATCTCTACGATATGGTGATGTACCGGATCTCTGGATCTTTCTGAAGTCAAATAACTTCTTAACTTTCACATGAGCTGGGAGATGAAAAACATCTTTAAGTCATGTGAAAGTTATCTTGGCCAATGGGCATTTTCATCTCATCTATCGATCTCGAAACTTAATGGTTGGTGGTGGATCTCTCGATGCCACGGCATGCAAACAGGAAGAATCCGTATACTCCCCGCTGCTCGCTCTAATATATATAATGTTAATCTCAGGTACTAGTGCGTAGTAGAAAACTGACCACGCGATATCTGTGGCGACCCGGGACCTTGTAGCGTTCTTATCTTCTTTCGTACATGAATCCCTGCCATGCTGATCACGTAGTGGCAACCATCATAAACTGATATAGTAGTACATTTTGTTTTTGGTCACAAACAACAGAGCGGTTGTTACCAAACGCGTAAAACAAGTCTGCTGCTACCTGCTTGTGAATCAGGCGGTACTAATAGTGCTATTCTAAATTCTTGATAACGCTCATTTTGATGTTGACATCTATATGTAGTTGCCAATTGAACAGGGGCGAGAACTACAAACTAGTACTACTACTATATCAGATAAATCTAGAGTTACAACATATGCTGCATTACTTATTATTAGAGTTGTGTTTGATTAGAACTCTAGCCTAAGTCGGTTTGGCCGGCTACTCCTCTCTCTGTATAATCTTTATACTATTGTTCAAATCAATACAAGTTATTATTAGTTCACAAAAAAAATACAAGTTATTATTATCCCAAAATATCATGGTCTCAGACGTCTAGGTTTTCCACACCTAAATGGCTCCACCAATTCCGCCGCCGCCGCCAACGCGTCCACTCTGGACGCCGGCCGAAGCTCGCGCCACCGGCACACCTCTCTCTTCTTCCTCCACCTCTACTCTCCACCAAATTCCCCAACAAATTCCATAGCCCCCACAACTTACCCTAGCTGACACGATCGCCGACGTCTCCCCCTTCGCCCCGATCGTCCTTGATCTCTTCAAGTATAATTTTTATCATTGGTGCCACCTCTTCCACATTTATCTCGGTCGTTGCGTCCTCCGCGATCACATCAACCTCGCCTCAACGCCGCGGCCTGCCGATCCACACTAGGTCAAGGACGACCTCACCGTCATCCAATGGATCTACACCAGGGATGCACGTATCTGTCGCGACCCAGGACGATGTAGCATTTTTATCTTCTTTCGTCATGTGAATCCTTGCCATGCTGATCACCAAGCATCATAAACTGATATAGTACATTTTGTTTTTGGTCACAAACAACAGAGCGGTTGTTACCAAACGCGTAAAACAGGTCTGCTGCTACCTGCTTGTGAATCAGGCGGTACTAATAGTGCTATTCTGAATTCTTAATAATGCTCTTATTGTAATGTTGACATCTATATAGCTGCCAATTGAGCAGGGGCGAGAATCACGCTTGCTACAAACTAGTACTACTACTATATCAGATAAATCCGGAGTTACAATCGTATACTGCATTACTTATGCGAGTCTTGTGGCTCTTGTGAAACCGTCATCGCAGCTGCCATCATGGATGCTATCCTACCGCAAGCTAGCGGGCATATCCAATTTCACCACAGTGAGCCGCACGTGCGTGTAGTAGACTGTTCAACTAATCCTCTTCCGGTGCACGGATGGCAACCGCGTTGGATATGGTGGAGCTTAATCAAACCCGCACCCGTAAAGCCTGTTTTGAAGAGGAATCCACACTCGCACCCATATATGGATATAGATTTGGTCCAATACCCACACCGTCGAGGGTAAAAAAATCCGCTGGTAGTATCCACCCATCAGTCCAAACAACTTAACAAGTCATTATAATAACACAAAAAAACAAGACCCTCGTGTCGCCCGTAGCGGACGACTCGGGGGAACCAAGCGCCGCGCCGCCGCCAGGCCCCAGCTGCCTCCTATCCTCCGCCGCTGCCGCTGGCCTCGCCGCGGTGGCGGCGGCTCCCGCTGCCAAAGGTGGCTAGGGCAGATCTCGCGGTGGACGCGAGGGTTGTCCGACACCCCGTCTTCTTCTGCTCCGGCGCGGGCGGCGGCCAGGCGGCGGTGGTGCGTGGTTGCAGGCGGGTTGCGGTGGGAGAGGGAAGTGTTCTGTGCTCTAGGTTGAAGCGGCGGCCCCTCGTTGCGGCTACTGGCGGCGGTGTTGGCTTAGGCACGATCTGGGCTTAGATGGGCCGGGCGAGCCGTGACTGGGCGTGGAGGTCTCATGCGAGGCGCGGACTGCGGGCGTGCGGAGATGATGTTACGGCGTGACCTTGTGGTCGTCCTGGAGTCTAGGGATCAGGAACCCGGCATGGACCTCGGCGGTTGAGCGGTGGCAAGGTGAGGAAGCCGGGGCGGCGGCCCCGGAAATCGTTGGAGTTCAATCTTGGTCTTCGGGTGGCGGTGATGGTGGCAGTCGTGGCTTGAGGTGCTATGGCGGGCGCTTGGGGCTGACAAGCGAGCGTCGGGCATGGAGGAGCAATGGTGGTTTAGTTGGTCCACACTCCGGTGGTGGCTGCAGCGCAACGCCAGGCTAAGGCCTTGCTCCAGGCTTGTGGCCAGGACAGGCGACGGCGGCGCTTGTCGGCGCCGCTACCTTCTTCAAGGCGTCGTTGAGGTTGTTGCTCGCTCCTCCACTTGGAGAACTCCGGGGGAAACCTTAGATCCCGTCGGGGATCGGACGAGGGTGGCGTATCGCGTCACTCACCCCGTGGGGCCTCGTTCTTGGAGTCGGCACCAACTGGAGGGACCTGTGGTTGCTGGTGGTTGTGGTTGTCTGGGCAGCGGTGTGTTCCGTGTGGTGGCTTGCGCGGCAACGACGACGATGGCGAGTGATGGTTTGGTCGTGGCTTGGACCTTGTTAGTCGGCTTCCCTTTCGGCGTGTCCGACTCATCTTTCCAGTGGCCTTCCTGTTGTGAAGTCGGAGTTGTCGCCTCGGGTGGCGTTTGGCGACGATGACCTATGTGGTGGTCCGGTGGTGAAGATCTTCGTCGCCACGGGTCCTGCATGTCTCCTCTCTAGAGCTTGTCTTCGGAATCGGAGCTGCCAGTCGACTGGCAGTGGTTGGGTGTCGTGTCGGTCATGTTGTGCCGTTGGCGAGTGGGCTTGGTGTTATTGGTGTCGTGTTTCGGGTGGGCTTGGCCCTGGTTGTTTGGTCTTCGCCCGGGTTTCCACAATTAACCGGGTATTTCTTCTTAATTAATAGATCAGGCAAAGATTTTGCATGCGTTTCGAAAAAAAATTATAATAACACAACATACAAAAAATTAATAGCATATATTTAAATTCATTTACGGTTTCAGCAAACAAGCAAATATATATTAAATAATAAAAATACATAGTCAAACACATGATATATATGAAGAAAAAAAGTTACATGTAAACATAAGTTGCATAGGAAGTATATAGTTTAAACTCTAAAATATCAAAAGAATTGCAAAACGGTCACACGGCATACCATAATTAGACACATAGCGACATTGTCAACTCCAGAAGTTCACAATTTTTTAGACAAATAATATATTACTAACTCCCCACGTGTCATCTACTAAGATGTCGGATAGGTAGGCGGGTGCGGGTTTTTCATTACCATACCGCACCCGCAATACTCAACGGTAGAGATTTCTGCCCAGCTACTTATCCGTCGATATAAAATTACGAAATTGATTATTCTCGGTCGACTGAAAACACATTAGTTCTCAGTCGCGGCTTGCACCCTTGGATGAGTTTGCTTTAGAATCCGTGCTGTTGTCTCTTGTGTTGTCTTTAGAATCCGTGCAGCTGTCTCCTGTGTTGTCGTGCGCGCTGGGCTGTGTGTTTCCTTGTATCGTTCTGGGCCAACAGGAGTGTATAGTGGCCTTAGGGCGTGCGGATAATACTTAGGCCAAACTAGCGCATGATTTGTCGGACACACTGCAGAGGGGCCTCCGGGGGGGCCTTTTCTTCGTTCTATTTATCCTTTATCCTTTTTCTTGTTTTCGGTTTTATGTTTTTTTTCTTTTTTTTTGAGTAATATTTTTATTATTTTGTTTTAAAAAATGGCTTGTCGAATCATTTTTTAAAAAAAATTGGTTTCCGAATTTTTGGGTCATGTTTTTTCATTTCTATTTTTTGTGATTTTTAATGAATTGGTGCATGAGTTTTTTTGGCCGATCGCAACTAGGTTGCAACCTAGGTTTTTACGAGACCAATCGTAATTTTTTTAAAATTTTTTGCATGTTATGTGTCCAACGGGACTAATAGAAACTCGCTCGAAACCGATTTTTCATGTGTGTGTTTTGATTTTTTTTGCATGTTTATGGTCATTTTTTGTAACTTGTTTATAAGCCCCTCTCGAAAGTCGGCCACCCCTTGACAAGGCTCGTCAAATGGCCAGTTGCAAACTGAGCCTCCATTGAGGGGTGGGCAGTTGCAACTTGATGCAACTGAGACTCCGTCAAGGCGCGCCAGTTGAAATTTGCTTGTAACTAACCCTCATCGAGAGTCAGTTGCAACTTGATCACAACTGGAGCCCCTGTTTAGCGAACCAATTGCAACTTGGTTGTAACTGAGCCCCCCGTCGAGGGCCAGTTGAAACTTGGTTGTAACTGAACCCCCGTCGAGGGCCAGTTGCAATTTGATTGTAACTGAGCCCCCCATCAAGGGCCAATTTCAATTTGACCAGTTACAACTTGATTTTAACTGAGCCTTCGTCGAGGGGGGCAGTTGCAACTTGATTGTAGCTGAGCCTTCGTCGAGGGGGGGCCAGTTGCCACTTGGTCGTAACCGAGTCCCCCTTTGAGGGCCAGCTGCAACTTGGTTGTAACTGAGCCCCCGGTCGAGGGCCAGTTGCAATTTGATCGCAACTGAGCCTCCGTTGATGGGGGCCAGTTTCAATTTGATCGCAACTGAATCTCCGTCGATGGGGGGCCAGTTGCAACTTGATTGTAACTAAGCCTCCCGTCAGGGGCCAGTTACAACTTGAACACAAGTGAGCCTTCGTCGAGGGGGGCTAGTTGCAAATTGATTATAATTGAGCCCCGTCGAGGGCCAGTTGCAACTTGATCGCAACTGAGCCTCCGTCGAGGGGGGCCAGTTGCAACTTCATTGTAACTGAGCCTCCTGTCGAGGGCCACTTGCAACTTGATCGCAACCAAGCCTTCGTCGAGGGGGTCCAGTTCAACTTGATCGCAATCGAGCCTCCGTCAAGGGTGGCCAGTTGAAAATTGATTGTAACTGAGCCCCCGTCAATGGCCAGTTCCAACTTGATCGCAAATGATCCTTCATCGAGGGAGGTCAGTTTGCAACTTGATCGCAACTGAGCCTTTATCGAGGGAGGGGAAATTGCAATTTAACCAGTTACAACTTGATTGTAACTGAGCCTTTATCGAGGGGGCCAGTTGCAACTTGATTGTAACTGAGCCTTCGTCAAGGGGGGCAGTTGCCACTTGGTTGTAACTGAGTCCCTCTTCGAGGACTAGTTGCAACTTGGTTGTAACTGAGCCCCTGGTCGAGGGCCAGTTACAACTTGATTGTAACTGAGGCCCCGTCAAGGGGCCGGTTGCAACTTGATCGCAACCGAGCCTTTATCGAGTGGGCCAGTTGCAACTTGATCGCAACTGAGCCTTCGTCGAGGGGGGTGGCAGTTGCAACTTGATTATAACTGAGCCCTCTGTCGAGGGCAGTTACAACTTAATTGTAACTGAGCCCCTGTCGAGAGGGAGGGGCAGTTGCAAATTGATTGTAACTGAGCCCCCGTCGAGGGTCGGTTGCAATTTGATCACAACTGGGGCGTTGAAGGCATCGGTTGCAACTTGAAATCCAGTTGCAATTGGCCAGCTGTAATTGGTTCGTCGTCGTGGAGCCCCGATTCCTCTTGGCCTCGTTACATGTCCGGTGGCAAGTTTTGGTTTCTTTGTACTTTTTTGTTTATTTTTTATCCGCTTTGTCAAAGGATCTGCTCAATCACATTGTATTTGTTCGGATCATGTGTGGTTTTATTTATAAGTTGGGACGGAAGCATACTTTGCTAGTTGGTGTCGAATAGGTTTTGTATATACATATATAGGTTAAATGTGATTATGACTACTCTCTCCGTCTCAAAATAGATGTCTCAAATTTATTAAAATTTAGATAAATCTAGACACTGTTTAGAGTATATAGATTTATTTTAATTTTAAAAAACCTAAAACATCTGTTTTGAGACTGAGGAAGTAAATGAATCGATTTTACACGCATGCAGGCGCACGTGTGCGGCTACTTGATAATAAATTAGAAGACTCGTTGGATCTGCTGATTGCACGGAGAAAAAGAGAAGAAAACAATACGCAAAAAAACGAAACTAGTCAAAACGTGTGTGTAGACATACATATGGTCTGGATGGCAATCTCTGTTTTCCCGGATCTCGAAACGTGCTAGGTACGCGCGGATGGGCCGTGAGAGCACGCAACGCAAGCACGTCATCACAAACGAGTCAGCAGCAGCAAGAAACGACGAGGCTGATGACATCATGCGACTGAGAACTAACTTGTTCTCGGTCGACTGAGCCCTAGTCACGCCTATTACATTTTTATTCTAATGAATAAAAACTTGTAGAATAAGCGGATAGCGGATACGCATTGCCATCCATATTCTTGGATAGATGTAAAGCAAAAATGTGACATACGGACTCTCCATGGCAAGATTGGGCCAGAGGGCCAGATTGTGCTTGGTTGCTGTATCTTAAATTGGAAAAACAAATAGCCACTTTCTTTGGGCGGGTCGCTGCTAACCTTGGGTCAGCCCACAAACCGTGGCTCAATCACGTTCAGACCTAGGCTATTCAACCAGCAGCAGCCTGCTGGATACACAAATACAATACACCGCCCGTAGTGGCATGGGCACCACCTTGGCATTCTTGGGCGGCCCACTTTTATTACAGCGCCGGATCATCCTTCTCATTTCTCGTTCCATGCTACCTTAAAAAAAACTGTTCCATGCCATTTTATGTTTCGACGGTTTTGGTCTTTTTATGTTTCCTTGTGTTTAAGGACCACCTGCGTCGTGAATTGTTAAAAAAACCACCTTTAGGGCAAATTGCTAAAAAAGACTACTTTTATCGTAGCGTCAGGCCATCCAGGCGACACATGTCACATGTCGTCACAGATGGAGCCTACCGCCTTGTCTCGATAGCCCTGACAACGAGCATTTCTCCATTGTCATGGCCGGCCGTCTCTTGTCCTTGCATCAATCGCATGCACGCAAACATAGTTTTTTTTGTGAAACGTGTTATTGACACAAACATTCACAAACTCTTTATTACATATGTGAGTAAGTCGAGATGAGCACATATCATGGGGACTGGACAAAATCATGCTCATGATTCTGCACGTCATCATCTTTCCAACGAAATTGGTTTCGTCTCTTTTAAAATTTGGATGCAAAAGTTATGGCAGTTTTGGTTCTGGAGTTTCCTAACTGAAAGTACCGTTGTCTCACCAAAAGTACCGCTAGGAAAATTTCACGCTCGTAGTACCGGCTGAAATGTCGGGCTAGTTCCGGTGAGCATGGGAACACACTCTGCATCCGTCTTGTTTTTGTTGCATGTTTATCGGTACTTGGGCGGTAGTAGACCTGTAGTACCGGTCGGAAGAGTCGTTGGAGCAGCACGACCGGAAGTACCAACCATACACCGGAAGTACCGCTCGGACATATTTTCCACTGGTAGTACCGGGGAAAATTCCGGCTCGGTTTCGCTCAGCCCGTGACACCCTACACCCTATTTTACTCTTTCTGTTTGGTCATGTTTTATTATCGGTACTTGGCCGATAGTACCAGTCGAAAGTTCTGACCTGCGTTGGGCTAAACTTACGGCCTGTACAATTTGGTTTCTCCACTACTTTCGATTCGTTGGAGTTGGGCTGACCAAAACTTCTGGTGGCTCACCAGTACAACCGGCCAGGCACGTAAATATCGCAAACGGTAAATTTTGGAGAGCCCTTTAAAAAGGGCTCCTCTTCACCTTCGCTGGGTGAGCTCTCTTTTTGGTCGTTTTTGTTCTCTCTCTCCCCATTGTTGACCTTGAAGAGCTTGTCCTCTCCCTTTCCCCCTCCTATGATTCTTGTATCATTTTTAGGAATTTGTGAGAGGAGATCTAGATCTACAATCACACCAAACCAAATCCCTTATTTGTGAAGGAATCCTTGGGATCTAGATCTTGGAGAGTTTTATGTTCTCCTATTGTGTTTTTCCTCACTTATTCCACCAATAGCTTTTGTAGCTTTGGTGGAATTTGGGAGTGAAGGACTTGCCCTTATATTTGGTGCATAGGTTTGAGTTCTCCTTGGATATTCGGCGAGTTTAAGCTTGTGAGCTTGTTACTCTTTGATTCTTGAAACCCTAGACAGTTGTGTGGGTGTGGTGTGATACCCCTTGGGGTCTCTGATGAAGCCCAACACTGTCGTGGGACGCTTCATTGGAAACCCCAAGAGTAAGGTGTGATGAGCACAGCAGCAAGTTTTCCCTCGGTAAGAAACTGAGGTTATCGAACCCGTAGGAGGAAGGAAACGTCTCAAAGGTGTTGCAAGCAACGTGGAAACCTGCACAACACAAACTCAAGACTTTGCCACAACGAATCAGTGAGGTTGTCAAGTGATACGTCGGAAACGTATCTATAATTTTTGATGCTCCATGCTTGTTTTGTATCTACTTTGTTTTGCTTGTCTACACTTTGAAGTGCTTTTTAAATGTTTTCTAGTACTAACCTATTAACAAGTTGCCACAGTGCCAGTTGCCTGTTTTCTGCTTTTTTGGTTTCGGAAAAGTTAGTAAAAAAATATTCTCGAAATTGGACGGGACAAACGTCAAAGTCAATTACTTTCCGTGGGGAACAAGAAGTCCAGAGGGGAGACGGAGAGGTCGGCCAGGGGGGCAAACCCACCCTAGGCGCGGGTGGGCCCTGCCCCGTGCCTGGGATGGGTGTCGGGCCCCTGGCCGCCACCTCGGCCTCCCCCTTCGCCTATAAGAAGCCTCTGATGTAGAAACCCTAAGACCCGATCAAATCTCCATGAAACCGTCTGTAGCCGTCGCCACCATCGTCCCTAGATAGGAGGGGTCTGAAGTTCTTCTCGGCACCCTGCCGGAGGGGAGATCATCCTGGAGGCCTTCTCTCCGGTATGATGCGTGAGTAGTTCCACCTTGGACTATGGGTCCATGTAGTATCTAGATGGTTGTATCTCCTCCTTTGTGCTTTCATCTATAGATCTTGTGAGCTCCATTCATGATCAAGATCTAATCTATTGTAATCATGCATCTTATGTTTGTGGGGATCTGATGGATATTGAGATTATTATGTTGGTTTGATTAATGGTTTTGTCCTTATGATTCTATCATGTCTGTGTTGTTTGTTATCTTGCATGCTCTCCGTTGTTAGTAGCTATCTTGGCCAAGTAGTTGCTAGTGACTCCAAGAGGGGGTATTTATGCTCGATAGTGGGTTCATGCCTCTAGTTTCCAAGGGAAGTGAAAATAATCTCTTCGGTTCTAGATGTGTTGTTGCTACTAGGGAGAAAACAACGGTCTCTTGTTCATGGAACATGTGGACTGTTTACCTTACACACTTTGCTTAAAGCAGTTGTCTGTTGCTTGCAACTTAATACTGAACGGGGGTCGGATGATAACCTGAAGGTGGATTTCTAGTCATAGATGCAGTTGGATGGCGGTCTATGTATCTTGTTGTATTGCCCAAACGAATCTCATAGGATCTTTCTCACTGGTAATTGCATCGTTATGCCTTGTTCATTTCCTGTCAATTGCCCTGCTGTAATTTGTTTACCCTTCATGCCATGTTGTTTATCTAAGGAGAGCACCTCTAGTGAACTATGGACCCCGGTCCAATCTTCACCATTGATACATCTTCCACTGTTACATTTTTACTTGCTATAAACCATTACCTTACACACCATACGTTTAATCCTTTGTTACAACAACCGGTGAGATTGACAACCTCACTATTAGTTGGGGCAAAGTCTTGAGTTTGTGTTATGCAGGTTTCCACGTTGCTTGCAACACCTGTGTGACATTTCCTTCCTCCTACTGGTTCGATAACCTCGGTTTCTTACTGAGGGAAGACTTGCTGCTGTGCTGCTTCACACCTTGCTCTTGGGGTTCCCAACATTCTCCACATCAACTGAGCCATCAACAAGTTTTCTGGCGCCGTTGCCGGGGAGGCTAAGGACGTCTTCACAAGGGGAGTCCTTCACTTCCTTTCTCTTTACTTTGTTTTTAGTTTGCTTTGTTTCTTTTGCTTGGTTTTGTTTGACTCTTTCCAAAAACCCCAAAAAATAGTCTAGTTTGGTTTGCTTTCTTAACTCAAAAACACAAAAAAATTAGTTCTTGCTCTAGCTGCTGCTGCTGTTTTTGGCTTGCCCACCTTTGCCAAAATGAACTCTGCTGAGAACACCAAGTTGTGTGACTTTACTAGCACCAACAACAATGACTTCCTTAGCACACTTATTGCTCCACCTGCTCCTGATGCTACCTTTTATGAAATTAAGCCTGCTTTGTTGAATCTTGTTATGAGAGAGCAATTTTCTGGTGCTGGTTCTGATGATCCTGATGCCCATATTAATAGCTTTGTTGAACTTTGTGAGATGCAAAAGTATAAGGATGTAGATGGAGATATTATTAAGCTCATGTTTTTTCCTTTTTCCTTGAGAGGAAAAGGTAAATAATGGTTGCTATCCTTGCCTAAAAATAGTATTGATTCTTGGACTAAGTGCAAAGATGCTTTTATTGGAAAATACTATCCTCCTACTAAGATTATATTTATGAGAAGTGACATTATGAAATTTAAACAACTTGATAGTGAACATGTTGCTCCTTCTTGAATCTTTGGTTAAGAATTTCCCCACTCATGGACTCACTGCTTGGATGATTATCCAAACTTTTTATGCAGGTTTGAACTTCTCTTCAATAAATCTGTTGGATTCTACTGCTGGAGGTACTTTTGTGGGCCTCACTTTGGGTGTTGCAACAAGACTCCTTGATAATATGATGGTTAACTACTCTGAATGGCATGTTGAGAGAGCTCCACATGGTAAGAAGGTAAATTCTGTTGAGGAAACTTCCTCTTTGAGTGAAAAGATTGATGTTATTATGGCCATGCTTGTTAATGGGAAAGCTCCTCTAGATCCTAATAGTGTTCCCTTAGCCTCTTTGGTTGCTCAAGAAGAGCAAGTTGATGTGAAATTCATTAGAAACAACAATTTCAACGACAATGCCTATAGGAATAATTTTGGTAGCAACAACAATTATAGGCCTTATCCTCCTAATAATGGCAATTCCTATGGAAACTCCTACAACAATGTTAGAAGTGCCCCCTATGAACTTGAAGTCATGCTCAAAGACTTTATTAGTAAACAAACCACTTTCAATAAGGCTATAGAGTAAAAGCTTTTAAATGTTGAGAAAAATATATCCTCTTTGTCTGAAGCTCAAACTTCCTTGGTTAATAAAATGGCTGCTAAACCTGAAACTATGGAAAATACCTTTGCTACTGCTCATGCCATCCAAGTTACTATTGATAAAAATGTTAGGTTGTTAGCTCAACTTCATGCTAAGTGGGAAAGGGAAGCTGAAATTGATAGAAACAATAGTGTGTGCACCATCACCACTAAACTTGAAGTAGTCCCTATCCCTACTCCTGCTATGCCTACTACTAGTGATACTAAGTTTGATTTTGATATTTATGGTTGCAATATTTCTGAAGTGATTATGTTCTTGCAAAAGCTTGCTAGAAGTCCTGATGCTAGTGATATGCATGTTACCTTTACCAAACACATTACAGAGGCTCTTGTTAAGATTAAGGAAGAAAAGCTAAAACACAAAGCTTCTATTCCTAGGAAAGTAGAAGATAGTTGGGAACCCATTATTAATATGCAAGTGAATGACTTTGATCTCAAAGCTTCATGTGATCTTGGTTCTAGTGTCTCTATTATGCCTAGGAAGATTTATGAAATGCTTGATTTTCCACCTTTGGAAGATTGTTATTTGGATGTCCCACTCAATGACAATGCTAAGAAGAAACTCATGGGGAGTATTAATGATGTTCTCATTATGGTTAACAATGCTTATGTCCCTGTTAATTTCTATGTTTTGGATGTTGAATACAATGCTTCTTGTCCTATTACTTTGGGAAAACCTTTTCTTAGAACAGTTGGTGTCATCATTGATATGAAAGAAGGCACCATTAAATATCATTTTCCATTCAAAAAAGGTATTGAACACTTCCCTATGAGGAGATATAAGTTGTTTTTTGCTCCTCCTTTGAAAGCAAGGTTTGATGTTAATGCTTTATCATTTGAAAATACTTGATTCTTCTTGCTTCTTGTGCCTAACTTAAAGGCGTTAAAGAAAAGTATTTGTTGGGAGATAACCCAAGAGTTTCCTTGAGTTTTGGAAGTTATTACTTCAGTAATGACCTCTCCTTATCCTTTTTATTTGCTTCTTGTGCCAAGAATGACCTCTAATGAGAGGAAAGTGAGATTTAGGGAGTTGCTGTTCCGAAACAGATTTCTGTCCTCCACCAAAAAAATTCGTGAGGAGTCTCTGTAACACGGATTAAGCTGAAAATTTACGAATAAATCCCCCAGTATGTTAGATAACTTTAGTTAGTTCAACACTTTTTTATTTGAGCAACATAAGATGTTCTAAAAAATCGGTTTCTACCTGCTGGTCTGTTTTGACAGATTTCTGCCACTATTTGCATTTGCTTCTTATTGATTCCTTTTTGAGTTATTTTTAGGTGAATTGAGCTTTTTGAAGGAGTTACTACAGTAGCTTGTGTTTTTAGTGAAAATTATTGCTGTTTTAAATCTTTGCCAGAGGACTAATCTCTTTTGAGTAAGCTAATGTTGCTAATGAAGATTGTGTGAAGTTTTCTATGAAAGAAAAAAATTCAGGTGTAGAGAGAGAATGATGAAATGAGATGAAGAATGGACAAAAACTCAAGATTTGGGATGCCACCATGGTGTCACCCCAAGAAATATCCAAGAGGTACAAGCGTCAAAGCTTGGGGATGCCTTGGGCATCCCCTTTTTCATCAATAAAAAGATTAGGTCTGTCTAGACACTTCGTTTTTATTGTTTCATGCACAGTTGCGTTGTTCTTGGAGCGTCTTAGTTTTAGTTTGTTTTGCTTAGTTTGTTTAGTTTGCTTGAGTAGTTTGGACTCCCGTTCTCGTTGTGTTGTTTTGCAAATAAGTTGCTTGGTGTTGGAAAGGAGTAGTAAGTTCTTGCTTGTAAGTGCAAGAGGAGCTTGCATTGAATGTGACTTAGACTTTAGCATGACATGATAGGTGTTGTTTTGACCTTATGCTTAGCAATCATTTCTCTAGCATGTCTTGTTCCAAACAATTGGGATTGCTTAGCGTGTCTTGAAGAAATTATGCATTGTTTTAGCATGCAAAAGCATAGTATTGTGGTATTCTCATTTGATGTTTTTCTTGGGTTGACTTGACTCATGCTCACACCATGTTATGACTATGACAAGTCACCATTAGCCTCTATGATCATTTAGTCCTTGACTTGTAGTACCACTCTTTGTTTTGATTAGTATGCTTTGTTGCACTGCATGATTATGGCCATTATGCTCTCTTAGCTGGTTGCTCACAGTCTTTTGCTAACCTCCACTTGTATGAGTAAGTTCTACTCATGCTTCCAACTCCCAAGAAACCAAGTTATTCCAAAGTGTCCACTATAAACTCCTATTCATGGTGTGTTACACCATTCCAAGTATATTCTTGTTTTCAACTATCTTCTAATTAAAACTATTTTGTTATGTGAAAACTTAGTGATTAAAGCCCTCACGAACTTGATGGCACACTTTATATTCTTTACCCCTAATAAACTTGAACCATTGTGACAACTTTGTTGTATATGCTTGCACTTATACGTTGGAATTAGCAGAACTGTGTTGTCACGGGGAACGTTTTCAATATTGCACTTGTACTTTGTACTCAGTTGATATCATGCTCTTTTGTCTATGTATGTTGCCGGTGTGAAATAAAGAGGGAAGTTGTAAGTCCATGGAGTTTGTATTATGTGTTAGAGAAACGCCTGGGCCGCTAGCCTAAGCCATGCCTAATCATGGTGGAAACTTGCAGCATCACCATAGTGAGCTATCTATGAAGAATCCTCAATAAAAAAGCTATGCATATGGTAAATAAAAAGATTGCTGAGATGCTTATTGTCTGCTTGCCTTGTCATTTTGGTTATGGGAAAGCTCATGTACCATGTGCAAGGGGTACCCCATTGGCGGTTCTCAATGATATGCAAATACTTACAGTGACAAGAACTTACCTGGGCCCAAAGTTGAGTATGCATGAGGTGTGGCCCTCGTATTCAAGGGACTTGAGATTGCCAACTTATACTTTGTCAAGCATATACTCCATCTTTGCCACTCTAACCTTAACCACTTCAAGATGCTTATGATAGGGGCAATGATGGCTGAAAGCTAACAAGTACCATAATTTTTGGAAGCTCTTTTTGAAACTTGTAATCCCTGCTTCCTTTACAAAAAGGCATTTCTTTCACCATTATTAAGTCTCCACCTTCTACCTTTAGGCACCATTAAGAGAGCTTAGTTGTCACTCTGTGTGCAGTGTTCAAAGCTTATTGATTGATGCATATTGTGATATTACTTGTTCTTGTGTTATTTGTTTCTAGTCACACTTGTGAAATTTGAAGGTGTCCTATGCATCTATTTGCTACTCTATGAGGGACAAACTGATTGCCACTATGTTATGTTTTCTGTATGTGAAACAAACAAACGTTTTCAATGCATATTATTCATGATCTTTGTTTGTAGCTTGTCATGTTGCATGCATAGTTACTTTGTCCTATTGTTAGAACTCTATCTTTTATGCACATGTTTAGAGTTCTTTGATCATAGCTTTCAATGCTTGCAAATGGTTAGATCTTCATTATGAAGGTGCATGTCCCCTAAAAAATTATTCTTTTATCACTTACCTACTCGAGGATGAGCAGGAGTTAAGCTTGGGGGTGCTTGATACGTCGAAAACGTATCTATAATTTTTGATGCTCCATGCTTGTTTTGTATCTACTTTGCTTTGCTTGTCTACACTTTGAGGTGTTTTTTACATGTTTTCTGGTACTAACCTATTAACAAGTTGCCACAGTGCCAGTTGCATGTTTTCTGCTGTTTTTGGTTTTAGAAAAGTTAGTAAAGAAATATTCTCGGAATTGGACAGGACAAACGTCAAAATCAATTACTTTCCGTGGGGAACAAGAAGTCCAGAGGAGAGCCGGAGAGTCCGGCCGGGGGGGCAGACCCACCCTAGGCGTGGGTGGGCCTTACCCCACGCCTGGGAGGGGTGTGGGGCCCCTGGCCGCCGCCTCGGCCTCCCCCTTCGCCTATAAGAAGCCCCCGATGCAGAAACCCTAAGCACCTGATCAAATCTCCACGAAACCATCTTTAGCCATCGCCACCATCGTCCCTAGATCGGGGGGGTCTGAAGTTCTTCCTGGCACCCTGCCGGAGGGGAGATCATCCCGGAGGCCTTCTCTCCGGTATGATGCGTGAGTAGTTCCACCTTGGACTATGGGTCCATGTAGTAGCTAGATGGTTGTATCTCCTCCTTTGTGCTTTCATCTATAGATCTTGTGAGCTCCATTCATGATCAAGATCTAATCTATTGTAATCATGCATCTTATGTTTGTGGGGATCTGATGGATATTGAGATTATTATGTTGGTTTGATTAATGGTTTTGTCCTTATGATTCTATCATGTTTGTGTTGTTTGTTATCTTGCATGCTCTCCGTTGTTAGTAGCTATCTTGGCCAAGTAGTTGCTAGTGACTCCAAGAGGGGGTATTTATGCTCGATAGTGGGTTCATGCCTCTAGTTTCCAAGGGAAGTGAAAATAATCTCTTCTGTTCTAGATGTGTTGTTGCTACTAGGGAGAAAACAACGGTCTCTTGTTCATGGAACATGTGGACTGTTTACCTTACACACTTTGCTTAAAGTAGTTGTCTGTTGCTTGCAACTTAATACTGGAGGGGGTTCGGATGATAACCTGAAGGTGGACTTCTAGTCATAGATGCAGTTGGATGGCGGTTTATGTATATTGTTGTATGCCCAAACGAATCTCATAGGATCTTTTCACTGGTAATTGCATCGTTATGCCTTGTTCAGTTCCTGTCAATTGCCTTGCTGTAATTTGTTTACCCTCCATGCCATGTTGTTTATCTAAGGAGAGCACCTCTAGTGAACTATGGACCCCGGTCCAATCTTCACCATTGATACATCTTCCACTGTTACCTATTTACATGCTGCAAACCATTACCTTCCACACCATAAGTTTAATCCTTTGTTACAGCAACCGATGAGATTGACTGTCGTTGTGGTGACACGACAGATGCCATGGGTAGGCTAAAGTATGGGGCCAATGGATGCTAGTGGGATCTGGTGAGGGAAGATGCAGTTGATTCTACACACAAGAGATCTTTATTTCTCCTTTCTTGGGCTACAAGTGCTCCTTGATCCGTATACAGGTAGAGAAGAAGAACTTTACCAGCCTAACGGTACCTAAAATGAGCTGATCCCTTCCTCAGGGTCCAAGACTCCCCTTATAAAGGAGAGCCTCGGGTGCCTTTAGGGCTGACGGGGCAAGCATATTCGAGGAATATGCTTGTCCCAAAATAGTAGTTCGGCGCCCTCCTTTCCCTGTCGCCCTTCTAAAGACGGCAAGGCTCCAGAGGGCCCCTCTGCGCGCCTCGGGCTCCAGGTATGTCGCCTCCGTGACCTCCTTCTGCCCCTCTGACGCTCTGCGCCTTTGTCTTTGGTGCTTGGCTCCGCTCAGATTCCTTCTAGCCTGCAGCTAGAGTTTGACCTTGGGTTTCTCCTTCTCCTGCAAGCTTCGTATCATTCGGCCTTACCTCGCGCTCGGCTTGTCCTTCACCTGCATCAAGATTATTCGGACTAACCCGGCCGACTTACGTAACATCCCGGCCGAGTGATGCCTTGCCTTTGTCATAATGGTCCTACCCTTCCCTGTCTTGGCCGACCTCTACAGGATTCGGCCGACTCAAAAAATAACTCGGAAACAAGACGGGCAACTTCCTTTCTTCTTTCCCCGTCTTTACCCTACCCGAGGTCATCTCCCCAACATTAGTCCCCGAAGCTGGTATGGCCCTGCCAATAACTTCGGCCGGGACGTATCAGTTTCAAGAGATTTCTTTTGCCTTGTTTCCGAGTTAATTTGCTCGTGGTATCATCCTATCTTCTCGCGTACGCCTCGTCCTACGTGTCTTACTCATCATTGTATTTCTAGTTTCTTGTTCCTCTACAGTATTCATTGTCAGTCTACAGTTACTGCCGCGCCTGTCGAGTCGGCTCTGCGACGCCTCGCGTGCCGTTTCCATCGGGGATCGTGGCTTTCCTTCCCACGGTGTGGCCGCTGGTGCGGTTCCCCTCATCATCGTGCGTTGGTGCTACATACACGATCTACACGATCAACCGTCTCACGCACGATCCCACTACCTTGCAGGTATCGCGGGTATAAAGAGGGGCGCGGCGATGGGGGATTCACTTTCCCCTTTTCGCTCGCCCGTGCCCTTCTTCTTCCTCTCGCCCTTGCGCCCGCTCGCGCTTCCGCCGACACGCGCTCGTCTGCGTTCTTGGTAGCACGAAACCGGCCGCACCGCTCCGTCGTCGTTATTGCTGCTCGCTTGCTTTGGCGCCGTCGCCGGTGAGTTTCTCCGGTCCCATCGCCTGGCTTTTCCTCTAGAGATCTCAACTCCTCTTCTGTTATTGCGCGACAGTTCTGTCTCCGCTCCGCCGCCGTTTTTTGGATAGAATCACGACGGGGCCTTGTAGTTCTAAAATTTCCTCCGCCGCTAGTTCTTCCTCCGCGGATTTCTCCGGCGAGCCCATGTCTAGCTCCGTCAGCGGTGCCCTGATAGAGGATGATGATGCTGGCTCTGGGCCCGAGCGAGGCTCGTGGCAGGGCTCCTCCGTTACTCGCCACGAGATCGAGTGGCTTATCCGGACTCGGAGGATTCCCGCCGAGGTAGCTTGTCGCTTACCCGACAGCGAGTCCTCCCCCGACCTTAGGGAGGGCGAGTATGTAGTTTTCATGTCACATTTCGCGCGCGGCTTTGGTCTCCCTCTCAGTGACTTTGCTAGGGAGTTTCTTGATTACTTCGGCCTTCAGCCGCATCATCTTCCTGCGAATGCCATCGCTTCTCTTTCTGCCTTTATCTCTGCCTCGAAGGGATACTTTGGCCTATGGCCGTCCGTGCATGTCTGGTCGAAGTTTTTCCAGATTCGTTCTAACGTTGTCCCAGACAAGTCTCTGCACCCTTCCGAGAAGCTGCTTACCCAATGTGGAGCAGCGTCCATTACACCTCGGAGGAAGTCTGTATTTCCTCGTGTCACGGGGCTAGAGTCGTGCAAGAAGTGGCACAAGTCCTTCTTCTATGTCAAGAACACGGGAAAGGAGGATAAGATTCGGCTCCCTGCCTTCTCCATTGGTACACCTTCCAAGGAGACCTGGACTATCCGAGGAAGAGTCACGCTTTGGCCGAGGCTTTTCAGATTCGGCTTAAGGAACTGATCCGTGCCGGGTTACGCGGCGAGGATCTGATGGCTACCTTCGTCAGTATCCGAATCTGCCCATTCCAGAAACGCACGCACAAACTCTGCTACACGAGCGGTCCTCTTGACCCCAACCGAGTCTCGACCGTGGAGCTGGACAACTATCTCATCTTTAAGCGTGTCCGAGCTATCTTTAAGACGGAGATGCCTGAGGACTGGGTTGGGGATTGAAGCCGTTCACCCGCGAGCATCCCCCTCCCGAAGTAAGCTTAATCACTAATGCTTTGCTTTCCAATGGTTTTCGTAACTGTCTTTGCTAATCTTCCTCTTTCTTGTCTTATAGAGGTTTGCGGAGCAGAAGGATGAGCACGCCGAGGTTTTGTCACTCCCGTGGCTTGCGGACCGGAATACCCCGGACAGTGGGGAGCCGGACTCGGAAGAGTTCGTCCCCAAGTCGGATCTCGCTCCGGCTCGTGCTCGTTGCAAGACCTCGGCCCACGAGGAGGAAGGTGATTCGGACGAGGTCCAAATTCTAGAGGTAGTTGCCGCAATGCCAATTTCTTATGCATTTCCAGCTTCTACTTTCCCAGCTAATCCGGCCGGTCAGGTTCACGACGCCGAGCCTATTGCTTCCCGGCCCCTTGTTACCTCGGGGAAACGTGGGGCTCCCGCTGGTGCCTCAGAGGCGGCCCCCAAGAAACGAATGAAGAAATCCGCTCCGAATCCTCCCAGGCGCAAGACCATGCCTGGAGTCGCAGGGTAAGTTTCTTTTGCTCATATTTCTTGTTTTTCTCTTTCTGCTTTTTAACCTGACCTTTTTTATTTTCGCAGTGCTCCACTCTCTGTTAAGCCCGGCGGTCCCAGCATGACGAGTCGTATGACTCGGCAGCCGTCTCCTCCGAACTGAAGATACCAGGATTCCCAGTCCTGTTCGCACCGCATCTCCTCCAGCTCTGAATCGGACGCCACCTCGCCACGACGCACCTGAGATTCCTCCCGTTGACGATGACTCCACTCGGCCCACAGATATTTCTTCCGAGCCTGCTGCCTTTTCTGTGAACCCTGATGTCTCTACTGATCCTCTTTCTGCCGTCGCGGTTTCCATAGTGACTCCTTCCCCGGTCGAGGGCGTCCATATCTCGGCGCCGTCTGCGACAGTGACTCCTCCGGCTCCTAAAGACGTCGTTCCCATTGCCGAGGTATCAGCTCCTACTGATGCCTCTCTTAAGACAAGAAAAGTCGTCGCCACTAAGGCTTCCTCCTCCCAGAAAGGTCTTGCCGGCTCTTCTCAGCCAAGTATCGCCGATGTGCTACGCAAAGGAACTGCCTCTGCCAAAGCTTCCGTTACTCTGGCCGCTAGTACCCAGCTTGCTCTTCATAAAAGCCCTGCAGCAGCGGTGGTTACACAGCACGTCTGAGGTAAAGTCCTAACTCGCACGGCGAGTGGGAACAGCCTCGGCTCACTGGTGGAATATGCCAATAACTGGAATGCTGCCGATCAGTTCGAGGGTAATCCAAGCAGTCAGCCGTTTCAGCTTTCCGACATTAGCAGCCGCCTGCATCAAGACGCCAAGATCGTTCTTGATAGTAATAAGATGAATGAGGTAATTGCTGTTTACGGAGTTTTGATTAATTCTTCAGATGTTATTATATATACTCTAGTCCCCGAAGCTTGCAAGCGAATGACTTGTTATTCGTTTGGAAGTTTTATGATTCTTTATTCAGTTGAATTTTATCTTAAGATTCGAACCTCTATCAGCTTGATCTGCCTTGAATTTAGCTTGATTTGTCTTTATCTGAATTTTGATGATCCATTCACCTAGGTCTGAGTTAAGTTTTTCTTGACTCGGATCTGTTTTAACTTCTAATATCTAGCCGCCTAGATCTGGGTTAAGTTTTGCTTGACTCGGATCTGTCGTAGCTTGGATTATCCAGCCACCTAGATCCGGGTTAAGTTTCGCTTGACTCGGATCTGTCGTAGCTTCGAATATCCAGCTACCTAGATCCGGGTTAAGTTTCGCTTGACTCGGATCTGTCGTAGCTTCGAATACCCAGCCACCTAGATCCGGGTTAAGTTTTGCTTGACTCGGATCTTACGTAGCTTCGAATATCCAGCTACCTAGATCCGGGTTAAGTTTCGCTTGACTCGGATCTGTCGTAGCTTCGAATATCCAGCCACCTAGATCCGGGTTAAGTTTTGCTTGACTCGGATATGTCGTAGCTTCGAATATCCATTTACCATTTGCTTTATTTCTTAGGTTGCGCATGATCGGCGGACTGCCGAGTTCCAAAGGCTGCTTTTTTCGCATAGGAAGTTGGAAGAAAAGTACGAGAAGGTTATTCCTGTGGTAAAGAAAGCCGGTAAGTCGATAAACTCTTGCGTTATCTCCGAAGCTTTTACTTTCTGTATATGAGACGTTGGCTCACTTTGTTGGTAAACAGGGAACATCAATAATCTCAACATCCGTCTTGAGAAGAAGGTTAAGGCCCTGGAAGGTTAGTTACTCTTTTACTTTACATACTCCCCTTTGGAATGTGCACTAAGTTTCTTTTAACTCTTTTGGCTTTGGTAAAGCCAAGTTACAAACCTTTGCAGCATCTCACCAAGATTGCATGCCCATGCCTGATGTGATGCTGCATTTTTTAGAACAAAGCGCTGCTCATTCGGCGCAGCTAAAAGAAAAATATGATGAGATAGCTCGCTTGCGCGCCGAGGTGGAGGCCCTTAAGCTCTCTCAGAAGTCCGCATTAGAAAAGGTCGATCAGGAGTTCTCTGAGGAGAAAAATCGGCTAGATCTGCAGCTGCAGAAGAATAAAGAGCTCCTCGAGGCTGCCGAACTGAAGACACGGGGAATGAGCGAGGAGATCACTTGCTTTGAGAAGAGCAAATTTGACTGGGCTAAAGACCTTCAGATAATGCTGAATTATATTCATCGTAAGCTTCTTACCGCAGCCGGGTTATCTTTTTTCCTTTTCCTACTGCCGACTGACGCAGTCGTGTTTTGCGCAGATCACTTTCCAGAAGCCAAGCCCGTGAGCTCTAAAGC
This sequence comes from Avena atlantica, assembly GCA_910589765.1. Lineage (NCBI taxonomy): Eukaryota > Viridiplantae > Streptophyta > Magnoliopsida > Poales > Poaceae > Avena > Avena atlantica. The sequence continues at coordinate 379,656,522 of OU342736.1, forward strand.
GGTTCTTAGTGCTCGTGTGCGCCGAGGTGTTCCTGTTGACGCGGACTCGGAGTACTCGATGGAAGATTTCCTTGTTGATGTTGGCGCTGCAGTTGGTCCGATGAAGATTATGGGCAGGGATTTGGTGCAGGCAGCTATCCGAGCTTATCATGTTCTCTGGCCGAATACTTCTGGGACTCCTAATATTGATGAGGTCCAACTGCTGGTGGAAAGATTAATGGCATCTGAGAGGCAGCTAAGTCTTTGGAGGGAATCAGCCGGACGAGTTGGTGCTGATATGGCTCTCACTGTTATCATGTCATGGTATGAAGATATTTCTCTTGATATCTTGAAAAATTTGCGCACTGGTTCCCGTTGGGTTGAGGATCCAACCTTTGTCGCTCTTCGGCAAGCTCGTGCCTTCCAGCTTGTTGAGTATGTCGACGTGCATACCTGGAACGAAGGTCCGAGTTTCCTTCCTAACCCAGAAGACGAGGTCGTAGTTGAGGATGCGTCGGATAACAACTCAGCTGATCAAGGAGAAGATGAAGGTGACTCGGCTACTTCTGGTGATTCTAGTTCGAGCTCAGATGGTAACGGCGACGCGCGATCCTCCTCCAAAGGTACAGGGCATTCTACTGCGCAAACTGACGCCCCTCAGCAGCCTCGGGCTTCCTCCGAAGTCGCTCCTGGGTCTGTGGAGGGCGAGGCAACCTCGGACGAGGTTCCACCTATTTCGGAGTGCCCAGCCCCTGACCAAGTTATTGCCTCTCCAGCTAAAAACCTCTAAGTCATTTCTTACCCCTGGTATGCCGGGCGTATGATGTACGCGGAATATTTGTCCGTCTTTTGTATGGCATGAATTTCTTTTGCCGTGTGCCGCTGAGACATATATGGTTGTAATTGTTATCACTTTGTTCTTGTTCGTCCGAACCCTTGCTTTGGCCGCCTGCAATTTATTGAGTTTGGGATATATATTTGCCTTCGTGCTCCCGTGGTTTTAGACTATTAATATGGGTGTGGACTTCTAATATCATACGAGATTGAGCTGTTCTTACTTTGGGTGCCGAAGTTTGATACTCCCCTTGTGTCAAAGGATAACCACTACTTTGAAACAATATAGGGCAGTCCTCGAGTCACTGCCTATGGCGCCAAAGTTTAGTATATAAACCAAATTTCAGAAATAATATAAGACGGTCGCCGAGTCGCTACTCAAGGTGCCGAGGTTTAATAAATCACCCAACTCTAGAAAGAACATGTAACAGTCCCCGAGTCCTTGCTCACGGTGTCGAGGTTTAGTATGTGAATTAAGTTTGGAAATAAATCTGGAGCAGTCCCCGAGTCATTGCTCGGGGTGCCAGGTTTTAATACATAATCCAATCTTAAAAACAATCTAGTGCAATCCCCGAGCCACTGCTCGAGGTGTCGAGGTTTAATACATAGAATTGAAATAACATAGGCAGTCCCCGAGTCACTGCTCTGGATGCCGAGGTTCAAAACATAATTGGTGCTTGATCCTGAGATACTACTTTACAATGTGTCACTGATGACTGCTAAGAGTAAAATGGACGAAGTAAAGCTACGTTCCACGGCCTTTTCGTTTCTTCGCCGGCTTTATCTGCCTTGTTCTTTCCTGGGGATTGAGCATCGATTAGGTAATAGGCATCATTGTGTAATGCTTTGCTCATGACAAATGGTCCTTCCCATGGAGGCGACAGCTTGTGCATGTCGGCCGTGCGTTGCACCAGTCGGAGAACTAAATCTCCTTCTTTGAACACTCTTGGATTCACCTTCTTGCTGTGATATCGTCGCAAGTTCTGCTGATAAATAGATGATCTTGATAGCGCCAGCTCTCTGGCTTCTTCTAACAGATCAACAGTATCTTGCCGAGCTACTTCATTTACTTCTGAAGTTGTATATTGGGTAACTCTTGGCGAGTCATGTATTATGTCGGCTGGAAGCACGGCTTCTGCCCCATATACCAGAAAGAATGGTGTATAACCTGTTGATCTGTTTGGAGTAGTCCTGAGGCTCCATAGTACTGCTGGTAGTTCCTCAATCCAACATCCTGCCGACCTTTGCAGCGGTTCGACGAGTCGTGGTTTTATTCTGGACAGCACTAGTCCATTAGACCTTTCCACTTGCCCATTGGATGCTGGGTGAGCCACAGAGGCAACATCTAATCTTATGTCTTTTCTTGGCAAAATCTAGCGAAAGCTCATTCTGCAAAGTTTGTGCCGTTGTCTGTAATAACACTGTGCGGGTATCCATATCTTAAGATAATATCTTTGAGGAATTTCACTGTTGTGGGCCCATCGCATTTTTTTATTGGTTTCACCTCAATCCATTTTGTGAACTTGTCCACCATGACCAATATGTGGGTCATCCCACCTCGGGCCGGCTTAAATGGTCCCACCATATCTAAGCACCACACAGAAAATGGCCAAGTAATGGGTATCGTTTTTAACTCGGATGATGGCATGTGTATCTTGGTTGCATATCTCTGACAACCATTGCATTTTCAACCAGATCCTTGGCTTCTTTCAACGCCGTTGGACAGTAAAACCCATGCCTGAATGCTTTGGCCACTAAGGCTCGAGATGAGGCATGATGTCCACATTCTCCTTGATGTATATTTAGGAGGATCTCCTGGCCTTCTGCCGAACTCACACATCTTTGCAATACACTTGTGACGCTTCTTTTGTATAGCTCATTATTTATGATCGTATAAGCTTTAGCTCTTCTTGCTGTCTGTCTTGCTAACACCTCATTATTCGGCAAAGTCGCGTCTCTAAGGAAAGAGAATATGGGTTGCGCCCATACAGGTGTGATTTTCTCCTGTGTGGTCTCACTGTCTATTTCCATGTTTTCTGCCGACATAACTACCTCGGCTTTCTCCACAATCATGCTTACACCAGCTGTCTTTCTCTTTGGTAATTCCGGGTTATATTGCTGGTCAATTTCCATCGGCACATTATCTTCTCCTGACTTTGCCGGAATAAAGATGGATTCGGACTCTGGTGATGGTGTTATCGATGGTTTCCTTAGGTGCTCTAGGGCGATACCTGGGGGAATTGACTGCCTAGTTGATCCTAGCTTTGACAACGAGTCTGCGGCATCGTTTTCTGCTCGAGGTATATGATGAAATTCACATCCTTCAAAGTATCCACTGATTTTTTGCACGTGAAATCTATACAAAGCCATATTATCATCCAATGCATCCCAGTTGCCTGAGACTTGCTGTACTACTAGATCTGAGTCTCCATAGCATAAGATTCGGCGTATGCCAATCTCTTTTGCCACCTTCAATCCATGGACCAGTGCTTCATATTCGGCTACGTTGTTTGACGCGGCAAAATGTATTTGCAGCACATATTTCAGATGATCTCTTTTGGGCGAGGTTAACACTATTCCTGCCCCCAAACCATTTCTTAGTTTGGAACCGTCAAAGTGCATCGTCCAATAATTCGGGTCTGGCAATGGTGGCTCATATTGCACCTCGGCCCAATCTACGAAGAAGTCGGCCACAACCTGAGATTTGATTGCATCTCTCCTATCGAATTTCGGAGCATAAGGTGACAATTCAATTGCCCATTTTGCTATCCGGCCACTTGCATCTTTGTTACTCAATATGTCGACTATGGGTGCTTCACAAATCACTTTGATGGGGTGCTCTTCGAAGTAATGTTTAAGTTTCTTTGCCGCCATGTCCACTCCATAAGCCATCTTCTGATAGTGTGGGTAATTTTGCTTTGAAGCGGACAACACCTCGCTCAGGTAATACACCGGCCTCTGTACTGACTTATCATTTTTGACTCGTTCTACGACGATTACGGCACTTACTACTCTGTTGGTGGCCGCTATGTAGAGTAACATAGGCTCTTTTGATAACGGAGAAGCTAAGATGGGCGCTGTGACCAACATCCTTTTCAATTCATGAAATGCATTATCTGCTTGTGGAGTCCAAATGAACTTATCTGATTTTTTCATCAGTTGATAAAGTGGTAATGCCTTCTCTCCCAGCCGACATACAAACCGGCTGAGCGAGGCTAAACAACCCGTGAACTTTTGTACGTCATTTAGACACCTTGGCAACTCCATCCTTTCTACTGCCTTTATCTTGGTTGGGTTGGCCTCTATACCTCGGCTAGACACGAGAAAACCGAGTAATTTTCCTGCTGGCACGCCAAATGTGCATTTTTTCGGGTTAAGCTTCATTCGGAACCTCCTCAGGTTCGCGAAAGTCTGCCGTATATCATCCAGTAGTGTTTTGATTTCTTTGGTTTTGATAACCACATCATCCACATATACTTGTACATTTTTTCCTATCTGGTCATGTAGACATTTTTGCATGCATCTTTGATATGTTGCTCCTGCGTTGCGCAGGCCGAATGGCATTATGCGATAGCAATAAGCCTCGTACGGGGTAATAAACACAGTCTTTATTTGATCGGCCGGATTTAACGGTATCTGGTGAAAACCAGAATACGCGTCTACAAATGACAATAGTTCACAACCAGCGGTCGAATCAATGACTTGGTCTATTCTAGGTAAGGGAAAAGGATCTTTTGGACACGCCTTGTTCAGGTTCGTGTAATCGATACACATTCGCCATACAATGGCTACATTCGGATCATCCTTCTTCTTTTCTACTAGCACCGGGTTTGACAACCAATCCGGATACAACACCTCCATGATGAACCCGGCCACAAGGAGCCGAGCTATTTCATCCCCTATTTTTTTTCTCCTGTCTTCGGCGAAGCAGCGGAGAGGTTGCTTCACCGGCCTTGCTCCTGGCCTTACATTCAGAGAGTGCTCAGCCAACTCCCTCGGAACACCTTGCAGATCCTGAGTTGACCATGCAAAGATATCCCGATTCTCACGGAGGAAGTTGGTGAGCTCGCTTTCCTATTTAGTATCTAGGCCTGCACCAATAGTAACAGTACGCTCTGGGAATTGCTCATCTATCTGAAACTTCTTTGTTTCTTTAGTCGGCTGAAAGGAGACACTTCCATGTGGATTGGCTAATGTCTGCATATTCAGCTGTGCCGACTGAGCGAGGGCTGCTACCTCCTGAATCCTTCTTTTTTCTCTTGCTATAACCAATGACTTGGCCAGATTTGACCCGGCTGAAGCACATTCCATTGACTTCCTGTAATCCCCTACTACGGTTATCACTCCTTGCGGCCCGGGTAGCTTCATTTTCAGATAACTTACATGACAGCTGCCCATGAATTTGGCCAATGCTGGCCGTCCGAGTAAAGCATGATAACAACTCTCTAGATCCACCACTTCAAACTCTAAGTTTTCTGCTCTATAGTTATCTATTGTGCCAAATAACACATCCACTCGAACCTTACCAATGGGTTCGCATGAAAGCCCTGGTACTATCCCATGGAAAGTGGTCCTCGTGGATTGCAGCATGTTCTGCGATATTCCGAGTTTATGCATGGTATCTTTGTACATGATGTTGATACTGCTCCCATTGTCAATGAGAACCTTTGAAAATTTCACATTAATGCTTGGTCCAACAAATGTTGGATCCAACACGAGTGCATACGACCCCGGACTCGGCATTATCTTAGGGTGATCCTTTATGCTCCAAATTACTTCTTGATCTGACCAAGGCATATATCTTGGTACTGCCGGCATAACCGCATTTACTTCCATATGCCGGCGCTGCACACTCTGCTTGTCTTGCTGTTCCGTCGTGAATACGCAATATGACTGATGATGTTCTCTGTAATCTTTGCGTCCATTATTTCCTGGATTCGTTCTTCCATCCTGGCTTTGGTTCATCACTTGATGTACCGCATCTCTTTGGTCCGAGTTATCATACCTCGGGGGAGGAGGCGGTAACATTAGTTGCTGTGCATTTGCTCCAGTCAACTGCGGCTGATGTTGCTGATGTGCCTGGAGAGGTGCTGCCTGAATGCCTGCAGGGTTTCCCATTGCATTTTTCATCCATGCACATTGGCGGGTCGTATGGTTGGCTGGCCTGGCTGGGTTTGACGTGTGAAATTTACACGGCTGATCTAACATAGATTCGAATGTGTACTTCGCCCTCTCCTGCCATTGCTTCTTTTGTTCTGGTGTCCACTGTCTTTTTCCTTCATTCCTTGGTGTCCACTTCTGAGGACCATTCTTTTGCCGTTGAGTCGTTCCGTGACTCGGCTGATCTTGCGCTAACGCTGCCACTTGGGCCGAATTATATCTATAATCCGGCCTTTCTTCTCTTCTTCTTCCTCTAAAGTCATTGCGCCTGGATGACCCGGCCAAATCTCTTGCATATTGGTCTTGTTGCTCCCGATGATCTGCTGACATTAATTCTGGTTGCGTCGGATCTCCCAATGCATAGGAGTCCGCTATTCTGATGGTCTCTGTCAATGTGGTTGGCATATCTCTTTGCAGTCGCTGCCATAACACACTGGCATAACGGCATCCTTGAGCGAACCAAGCTATTGCTTGTGATTCTATAACTCCTTCACACGATTTTCTCAGGTTACACCACCGAGTTAAAAACTCTCTGTCCGTTTCATTCGGCCTTTGCTTGCACATGGCTAACAGTTGCGGCCGGTTTGGCCTCTTGTACGTACTGGTAAAGTTGCTAACAAACATTTATTCAAAATCCAACTAGCAGTTGATGTTGCCTGCAGGCAGATTATTCAGCCATAATCTAGCTGGTCCTTCCAACATTTGTGGGACATACCGTACTGCCCATCATAAGTTCCCACCTTCTATTTTCACAGCAGTGGCATAATCAATCAACCAGTCTTGCGGTTTGGTGCTCCCATTATATGTCTTTGTGCCTCTTGCCAGCTGAAAGTTTGGCACAGGTGGTTCGCCCATGATCCGTGGTCCGAAGCATGTCGGACCCGGTGGACCCTGTTCTTCCAGCAACTCGGATCGGTATAGCCGGTCTAGCTTTAATCTGGCATCATTTGATGGAAAATCTTTGTACAGAACTCTGTCTTGCATTCCATAGTGGTTATTTCCACCATGGATCGCATATTCCATCTCGGAATAACCGTCATTGTACCTTTCATTTACTTGATTGTGGCGAGCTGGTCTTGCTTCTCTCTCCTGCCGAGGTTCATGTCTTGGCTGCGGGTTGAGGGGCGGTTCTCTCCTTACTTCAACCGGGATATTGTTCTCATGGTTGCCTCTTCCGAGTTCTCTTCTGCCGAGATCACCATTGCCTCGGCTTCTGCCGTCTTTCTCAGCACGGCCGGGATTCCTCTCTCCACTGTTACCTCGTCTTCCATTGCCTCTGTTCTCGTTTGCTTTCCCGGCTATCGCCGGATCATACTGAACGATTTGCTTGTTTCTCTTTCCTGAAGTTACCGCTTTGTCTTTTCGTGCATTGTTTCCTGGTGAGGACGCTGCTGCCACAGACAAGGCAGGCGCTGCTCCAGCCGAGTGAACCATTCGCGAGGCCCCTGGCCTCGCCGGGTCTGCTCTGAGCATCTCTTCGTTTTACAGGTTTGCGATGCGCACCAGCTCATTCACTCTTTCTTGTTGTTTCTGCCGGGCTTCGCCGGTCAATCCCTCTAATTCTAATGCTGCGGCATTTGCCGCTCTGAGGTTCTTTGCCGGGGTACTGTACCTCGGCAAGCCCAAATCCACTGATTCCGCCTTATGAGCATCATGCTCCTTGTTGATATCATCTATGAGGTTCTTCCCTCTTAATCTCAACTCGTCAACCCGTTCGGGAGCAACGTCAAGCTTATTAGCTTTGGCATATTCTCACAGGGTCCTGTTTAAGGACTCCCGCAAGGCCGACACCTTTTTTGCCTCTACCAGCACCTTTTGCCTGGTTTCCTCTAACTGCCTGAGCATTAGCCGGATCAAGTATCGGCGCTACAAGTGTAGTCAGGTTTTCTATGGTTGCCTGAAGAATGTTTTCTGGTCTTTCCAGAGGTGGCCCTCTTACTCTTGGTGCCTTTGGGGTAGTGTCCTGTACTTCGGCCTGGTTGGTCACTGGAGGAATTACCTCGGTGGGTGGTGGTGCCGTCTGCCTGGGCACGATCTGCACGCCTGCGGCAGGGTCTCTGGTCGATCCGGCACCCGCTACTCCCGCCTGTACTCCGGCTGCGACCATCACCGCGACGCTGCACACCGGATGCGCTCCACGCGGACGGCTCGTAGCGCTAAGGGGTGGCTCTCCTGCAACAACAACCTGGTGAGGATAAATTCCGGAGATGTAGACGCCGACGTAGACCTGGTGCCTTCCCAAGCTGATGAAGACACCGTTGTGCGGGGGAGTTTTTCCCCTGAAGCTGCCTGCATTGTCGCTGACGTAGTCACAGAGATCAAATCTCCGGACCAAGCCAGAAACAACGCGCTCGCCAGTGTTCATGAAGTTTCCCGTCCGGATCATGACTCCAGCTAGCATCGCTGCTGGCCCCACGGTGGGTGCCAACTGTCGTTGTGGTGACACGGCAGATGCCATGGGTAGGCTAAAGTATGGGGCCAATGGATGCTAGTGGGATCTGGGGAGGGAAGATGCAGTTGATTCTACACACAAGAGATCTTTATTTCTCCTTTCTTGGGCTACAAGTGCTCCTTGAGCCGTATACAGGGAGAGAAGAAGAACTTTACCAGCCTAACGGTACCTAAAATGAGCTGATCCCTTCCTCAGGGTCCAAGCCTCCCCTTATAAAGGAAAGCCTCGGGTGCCTTTAGGGCTGACGGGGCAAGCATATTCGAGGAATATGCTTGTCCCAAAATAGTAGTTCGGCGCTCTCCTTTCCCTGTCGCCCTTCTAACGACGGCAAGGCTCCAGAGGGCCCCTCTGCGCGCCTCGGGCTCCAGGACTGTCGCCTCCGTGACCTCCTTCTGCCCCTCTGACGCTCTGCGCCTTTGTCTTTGGTGCTTGGCTCCGCTCAGATTCCTTCTAGCCTGCAGCTAGAGTTTGACCATGGGTTTCTCCTTCTCCTGCAAGCTTCGTATCATTTGGCCTTACCTCGCGTAGCTCGGCTTGTCCTTCACCTGCATCAAGATTACTCAGACTAACCCGGCCGACTTACGTAACATCCCGGCCGGGTGATGCCTTGCCTTTGTCATAATGGTCCTGCCCTCCCTGTCTTGGCCGACCTCTACAGGATTCGGCCGACTCAAACAATAACTCGGGAACAAGACGGGCAACTTCCTTTCTTCTTTCCCCGTCTTTACCCTACCCTAGGTCATCTCCCCAACATTGACGACCTCACTGTTAGTAGGGGCAAAGTCTTGAGTTTGTGTTGTGCAGGTTTCCACGTTGCTTGCAACACCTATGTGACGTTTCCTTCCTCCTACTGGTTCGATAACCTTGGTTTCTTACTGAGGGAAGACTTGCTGTTGTGCTGCTTCACACCTTGCTCTTGGGGTTCCCAACAGGCTCCCCATCAACTGAGCCATCATCAAGCTCACTGGTTTGCTGTAACAAAGGATCAAACGTATGGTGTGGAAGGTGATGGTTTGCAACAAGTAAACAAGTAACAGTGGAATATGTATCAATGGTAAAGATTGGACAGGGGTCCATAGTTCACTAGAGGTGCTCTCCTTAGATAAACAACATGGAATGAAGGGTAAACAAATTACAGCAGGACAATTGACAGGAACTGAGAAGGGCATAACAATGCAATACTATACAAAAAGATCCTATGAGATTCGATTGGGCAATACAACAATATACATAGACCGCCATCCAACTGCATCTATGAATAGAAGTCCACCTTCAGGTTATCATCCGAACCCCCTCCAGTATTAAGTTGCAAGCAACAGACAACTATTTTAAGCAAAGTGTTAAGGTAAACAATCCACTTGTTCCATGAACAAGAGACTGTTGTTTTCTCCCTAGTGGCAACAACACATCTACAACCAAAGAGATTTCTATCACTTCCCTTGGAAACTAGAGGCATGAACCCACTATCGAGCATAAATACCCCCTCTTGGAGTCACTAGCAACTACTTGGCCAAGATAGCTACTAACAACAAAGAGAATTAAAGATCACAAACAACACAGACATGATAGAATCAAATAGACAAACCCATTAATCAATCTGACATAGTAGTCTCAATATCCATCGGATCCCCGCAAACACAACATGCATGATTACAAATAGATTAGATCTTGATCATGAACAGAGCTCACAAGATCTATACATGAAAGCACAAGGAGGAGATACAACCATCTAGCTACTACATGGACCCGTAGCCCAAGGTGGAACTACTCACGCTTCATACCGGAGGCTGGCATGATGAAGAAGAAGGACTCCGGGATGATCTCCCCTCCGGCAGGGTGTCGGGAAGAACTTCAGATCCCCCCGATCTAGGGACGATGGTGGCAGCGGCTACAGAAGGTTTCGTGGTGTTTTGATCGGCTGCCTAGGATTTCTGCATCAGGGGCTTCTTATAGGCGAAGAGGCGAGGCTGGGAGGCGGCCGGAGGGCTCACACCCTACCAGGCATGGGTTGGGCCCACCCACGCCTAGGGGGGTGTGGCATCCCTGGCTCGCCTCTCCGTATCTCCTCTGGACTTCGTGTCGCCCGCGGTAAAATATTGACTTTGGCTTTTATCCCGTCCAATTCCGAGAGTATTGATTTTCTGCCTTTCTAGAACCAAAAACAGAAGAAAATAGGCAACTGGAACTGTGGCAACTTGTTAATAGGTTAGTTCTAGAAATGATATAAAAACACCTCAAAGTGTAGACAAAGCAAAGCAAAGTAGATACTAAACAAGTATGGAGCATAAAAAATTATAGATACGTTTCCGATGTATCAGTCTCCAATTGAATTGTGGAGATTCCTCGAGCTAGAGGCCTTTGTGGTGTTTCTTAGGAGCATCCAATTGAGTTGTGGAGATTGCCTCAAGCCTTGTACGCGTTCGGTGACCGCCCTCAAGTATCCCATAGTGGATCGAGTGCCCGAATTTTGTGGTACGCACTCGGAAGAATAAGGTGAGACAGTTATGGCATCGGTAAGTGGCGTGCCTTCGCATCTTGGAGTGAGTCCAGTTGTGGTGTTGGGTGAGCATCGATCCACCACACCTTAAGGTGAGACATTTGTGGAATTCGGGGTGCATTGCACCATCGCACCTCTCCAACAGAGACGTGGCTTTTTGGAAGTGAACTTCAGGATAAAATCTTCGCCTCCATGTCCATCGGTTATCTCTCAACCGAGCCTTTTACTTATGCACTTTACATTATGATAGACATCATGATTGAAGTATTATATCTTGTTATTCCCTTGTTGCATGTATTGCTTAGCATAGGTATTTGGTGCACTTAGGTGAACCTAGTGTTTTGATAAATTAAACGTTAGTTTTTATTTCACATTTTTAGAGCCTAAACCATAATTATTTTAAAAGCCTATTCACCCCATCTAGGCGATGCCATTTGTCCTTTCACATACAAAATGCACAGATTTTCTACTACACGGGGGGTCTGCCATCGATGCCTCCTAAACCCTAACCAAGGACCTAAAATTTAGGCTCACCAGAGCATCAGGGTGCGGCGGCGATGATACCGGTGGAGGCTTCAGTCGATGTCGTTGTTAGAGCCGACATCAGAGATGACGTAGGAGTTGGAGACAAGGTTGACATACATGTCTGCCTAAATCGAGTTTCAACTCCTGCTGGTTGTTGCGGAGGTCATGTTCACTAGCGAGCCCCTTGCTCGTAGAAGAGCGCGTTGAGCTTCGCGTCTCGGCAAGCTCGTGCCTCGTCTCCTGCGCGCATCGGCCATGCTTTGCTGCGCGATGACGTCCTTCCAGCGGTTGAAGGAGGCCACATCGACGAACTCTGCGCTGGTGACGATGGTGTTGTAGCCAGGGATCTCCTCCTCCTCTCTCTTTGGCGCTGGAAGACGAGCACAAGCTCCCCTCGATCTCCCCTTCCCTGACCTATAACGACGATCGAACTCCTCCACTTCGCGGTGGAGGAGCTTGGGTGGCACTGGCGCACGACAACCGGTGTAGTGGAGGGTCGTGCGCTTACCGCCCCGTCGGCGTGAACACAGCGACAACGCTCCTCCTCGGAGTCGGAGATGGCGTCGTGAAGAAGACATCGCGAAATGGCGTACATGGCTGCCCCCACGATGCGGAAGCCTCCCCGACGATACTTCGTGGTGGTGCGGTGCCGGATCTTGTGCGGGGCAGGTCTAATTGTAAAGGGCTCGCAATGGAAAACAAAAAATTTCCTAGCTAGCGCAACACCACTACAAAGATCTATCTCTGATTTAATGCACCAACATGAAGGAGGTTTCGGTGACATACCCTTGTTACCGAAAGCGTTTACATCCATGAGTGTTGGAGATATGCCCAATAGGCAATAATAAAATGGTTATTATCATATCTTTATGTTTATGATAAATGTTTGTATCCCATGCTATAATTGTATTAAAAGGAAACAATAATACTTGTGTGTTTTGTAAACATAAAAGAGTCCCTAATAAGCCTCTTGTTAAGCTAGCTTGTTGATTAATAGATGATCATGGTTTCCTGATCATGGACATTAGATGTTACTAATAACAAGATCATGTCATTAGGAGAATGATATGATGGACACACAACTATAGTAAGCATAGCGTAAGATCAAGTCATCTAGAGTTCGTTTACTACAAAGCTTTCAAGTACATAGTAACCTAATCCTTCGACCATGATATCATGTTAATCACCATCACCGGATGAATACTTTGATGACATCAAACACCACTTCCGTAACTGGGTGGTTATAAAGGTGGCATTAGGTATTTTGAAAGTATGTGTTGAGGCACATGGATCAAAAGTGGGATTTGTCCATCCATATGACGGATAGATATACTTTGGTCCCTCTCGGTGGAATGTCATCCAATTGGCTTGCAAGCATGTGACTAGGTCACGAGGGACGTCATATCATGGAACGAGTAAAGAGTACTTATTGGTAACAAGGTTGAACTAGGTATAGAGATACCAACGATCAAACCTCAGATAAGTAAAGTATCGCATGACAAAGGGAATCGGTATCGTATGTAAATGGTTCATTCGATCACGAAGTAATCATATAAATATGTGGGAGCCATATGAATTTCTAGATTCCTCTATTGGTTATTGATCGGAGAAGTGTCTCGATCATGTCTGCATAGTTCATGAACCATAGGGAGACACACTTAAGGATTCAATGTTGTTTAGTAGATATGGAAATGAGTTAGAGACCGAATGTTGTTCAGATTCTCAGATTGAATTCAGGACATCACGAGGAGATCCGGAATGGTCCGGAGAATAAGATTCATATAAGGAAAGTCCAATTCCGGGGTTCGGAAATATTTTCGGTGTTTTTACCGGAACCTTCTAGAAGGTTCTAGAAGGTCCACCACCCTGGAGGGGGGCACATGGATGCGCCATACCCAAGTGGGGGTGGAGCCATAGTGTCCTAGGTCAAGTCGGCCATGACTAGGATATGGGAATCAAACTCTAGTTTGAATAGTCAAAGTCTAGTTTGAAAAGTCAAATCCCAAAATAAGGAAAGTCTAAATCCTAGTGGAGGAGGGAAAGGAAACCCACAAGGGAGAGGTTTCCCTCTCCCTCCTTGCCGCCGGCCAACAAGGGGAGTTGGGGGAGGACTCGGCCTCCCCCTTGCCGCCTCTCCCACCTATATAAGGAAGGTTAGGGCGCCCCCCTACCCTTCATCCCAAACACTAGGCCGCAGTCTGCTCCCAAGCTGCTGGCGCCCTAAACCCTAGCTCCTAAAACCGCCGCCGCCTAGCCCTAGCTCTAGCCGCTGGCGCCACCACCTCCTCTCCTCAGTGTCTAAACCCTAGCCGCCGAGGATCACTCTAATCCACCATACCCTCTCCGGCTTAGGCGAAGCCCTGCGGGATCTACTCCTCCACCTCCACCTCCACCACCACACCGTCGTGTTGCAGGAATCACGAGATCTACAACCTCTGTTGCCTGCTGGAACAAGGAAGAGGAAGGTCTTCATCGAGTACCGAACGTGTGACCGACTGCGAAAGCTCTGCCGGAACGCGGCGCCGGAAGGATCGTCTTCGCGATCCTGAGATCGGCAAGTGAACGACTACATCAACCACAAGAATCCGATCTCGTTAAACGCTTTGGATCTTCGAGTGTTAGTACTCTATAAACTACTCATCTTCGAGTGTTAGTACTCTATAAATATACTCTATAAGAAACCGATCTCGTTAAACATATGTCTTGCATGGATCGATGAAGGCGTCCACATTAAGCTACTCATCTTTAGGAGGCTACGTATAGTAATTTATCAAAATTTTGTTTCAGAAGGAAAATCGAGGAGGGAACTAGCCTTTTTTTTTTTGAGAAAATGAACTAGCCATTTTAGTTTGCCTTGTATAGCAGTGAAAGGGAGCAGTTCGCGGGCTGTGGCCCCACCCTTTCTTCCCCGCCCCCAGCATGGTACCGGTCTCAACGGCTTTCTCGCTTCCCGCCACTCTCTCTTTGCCTCTCACTGCCCTCCCCTCCGCACATACACATCCCCTCCCTTCTCCTCCATTCGCAATTCTCTTCACCACGGTCTCGCAGCGCCGCCGCCCCGCCTCAGGCAAGAGCCTATGAGAGATAGCGACGGGGAAGGGGTCGGCGGACTCCCGCGCTCGCACCCATCCAACATCCCGCTGCCGATGCATCACTCCGACCCCAACTACTCGGGCACGGACGATGAGTGCTCCAACAGGCAGAGCAGCTCGTCGGCGACGGGCGGTGCCAGCCCTGGGTTCTACAACGACTACCCGTCCAGCTTCAGCGGCGAGTGCTCCCCCTACAACATGTCTCCCTGGAACCAGACCATGGCTTCCCCCTGGTCCCACCACAGCGAGGCGTCCATGGCCGGCCAGGGCGGGGCGCCCACGATGGCGCCCGGCACGAGCCTCATCAGCTCGCTTGTCAGGGAAGAAGGCCACATCTACTCTCTCGCCGCCAAGGGCGACGCGCTGTACACTGGCTCGGACAGCAAGAACATCCGCGTGTGGAAAAAGCAGAAGGACTCTGGCGGCTTCAAGTCGTCGAGCGGCCTGGTGAAGGCCATCGTCATCTCCGGCGAGCGCATCTTCACGGGCCACCAGGACGGGAAGATCCGGGTGTGGAAGGTGTCCCCCAAGAACGGCCTGCACAAGCGCGTCGGCAGCCTGCCCCGGCTGCGCGACTTCCTGCGCGGCTCGCTCAACCCGTCCAACTACGTGGAGGTGCGCAAGAACCGGTCGGCGCTGTGGATCCGGCACAGCGACGCCGTGTCGTGCCTGAGCCCGACGGACTCGGCGCAGGGCCTGCTCTACTCCGGCTCCTGGGACCGCACCTTCAAGGTGTGGCGCATCAGCGACTCCAAGTGCCTCGAGTCCGTGGTGGCGCACGACGACAACGTGAACGCCATCGTGGCCGCGTTCGACGGGATGGTGTTCACCGGCTCCGCGGACGGCACCGTCAAGGTGTGGAAGCGGGAGGCGCAGGGGAAGGGGACCAAGCACTCCCCCGTGCAGACGCTGCTCAAGCAGGAGCACGCCGTGAACGCGCTCGCCGTCAGCGCCGTGGCCCCCGTGCTCTACTGCGGCTCCTCCGACGGGCTCGTCAACTGCTGGGAGGGCGAGCGCAACCTGGTGCACGGAGGAGTGCTGCGCGGCCACAAGAAGGCCGTCTTCTGCCTCGCCGCGGCGGGGGCGCTCCTCTTCAGCGGCTCCGCCGACAACACCATCATGGTCTGGCGGCGCGACGCCGGCGTGCACTCCTGCCTCTCCGTGCTCACCGGTCACACCGAGCCCATCAGGTGCCTCGCCGTCGTGGAGTACAACAAGGAAAACGTGGCAGCCGCCGCCAACGAGAACCTAGACAACACCAGCGTGTCGCGGTGGATCGTGTACAGCGGAAGCCTCGACAAGTCGATCAAGGTGTGGCGCGTGACCGACGAGGCGGCGGACCCAATGCTACAGGGCCACGGCGAGGGGTCGCAGATGTTCGACCGGTACCCCGGCGACCCGTTCGGGGCCGGCAGCTCCACATCGTTCCGCTAAGTCTGACGCGACCGAGCCAACAACGCCCACGCATGCACCAGTTTTGATCAGTTACGTTGCAAGAAGAAGAAGAGTCCACACACTTGGTCGGTGGGCGATCCTAGCTAATCTTGACGGATTAACCAAGGCGGAGTTAATTTCCGGACACTGCAGTTCGTAATATATACTGTTGATTGAAGAAGACGACGAGTGAGAATTGAACGGCACGAACATCATCATGGCCCGGGCATACATGCATCTGGACTTGTGCTATAGCGATGAATCTAGGTAAGTTTGCTTTCGGAGCGTCACGGCTAAGGGGAAATCTCCATACACATGCTCATATATTTGTTGTGTAATATATAGTTGAACTTAACTTGATTTTGTATTACGGAAAAATATCAATAAAGGACAAATTAAGTTCTAACCAATATGGATTTTGTTTATCTAGTAGAAGATTGTAATTGGTTTGTAATCATAACCAATATATACACGCATGTTTTTGTGCGTATTCGTATTGTTTTGTTCCCTTCTTTCTTTAAACCCCATATTGTAATCAAACAGTTAGTCAAATTGAATTGAACCATCTTTGAGAAAAAAATGAGTTAACCAAGTTGGTTTATAAAAAAGGAATGGACTTGGAACCCATAAGAAAGTAAATAGTAATAGAATGCAGAGCGTACCTTCTCAGTGCCGCCTTTTTTTTCCTTTAGGGGTAATGGGAGAATTATCTTGTCCATGGATATAACAATTCCAAATTGTCTTCAAATTAAATGGCTAGTTTTAGTGCAAGAGAGAATCTTTCATTTGTATAAGCACACCACTATTTAGTTAAAACTTGAAATCAAAATCCCTTTAAAAATCTTTAAAACTTGAACAATACGTATTACATTGAGATACTGAAAAAAAAAACTAGAAACAGAACACAATCCACAACCTTGGGGACTCCCTTGCACTATTTTGCATTCCTTCCTTTTGATGCAAACTGTGGGAACCGACCTCGCGCCAGGTACACCTAACCAAAGGAAGTCGTCCATATAACAGAACACCCTAATTATTGACCAACAAAAGTGAAAAATATGCGTTAATGCCAAACATACATCAACAACAAACACCCCTAAGCAAGGCAGCAACAACTTTTTGCCTTCTCCATATCTGGCATTTGAGTTCACCACCTCCCCATCACAATAACAAAAAGAGGAAGACATGAGGAGAGATGTGAGATAATATGGATTGACTTTGCTAGGGACACTTACAACAATGTGCCACGGTAAAATTCAGGGACCACCGAATGGAGAAGACTCGGAAGACCTTAGAGCATAATTGATCGAGATGGTGTATTACAACCACTCAAGACAAATAAAAATCAATCACTTGGTAGAAGATAGAATTATTCGCTTTGCTAGATAAAAACCCAAAATATATCCGTATCCATAAAACCCAAAAGGCATACCCGCCAAGTACGATGCATTCACCCGAACATGGTCATGACGTAAAAGCTAGAGCATTGTAAAGATGGAGTTGCACTCAGCCAGGGTGGACAACATATATATTGATAATATCCTAACTAGAAATGACTAAAGATTCTACATAAGTGCAAACCGACCCGTGGAGAATGTATTCCCATAAAAGTGAAATAGTGGTGAGGACATGGACGAGGTGGACATAGGGCGAATCATCCACATAATGTGGGGAGCAATGTCGCAAGAATGAGGAGGTGATTGTGCATGAGTGATGTGTTGAACAACATACTCTATCCATTCCACCATTAGCCGTGAGCTTGCCAACGTTACGAAAACTCAGATATAGGAGTTCATACACTTAAAACATCATGTTGTCAATGCTAAAGTAGAATAAAAATGAAATGACACTCATCTAGTCGGTACCATAGTTTTAAAAACCGGAGAAGAGTCAGTGAACCGGTGAGCCGACTTGTTCACTTATTTGCTGGTCGGACTACCGGTTTAGTCGGTTCGATGGCGATAAAAACCGTTCTTTTTATAAAATTTTAAACAAAATGACCATAAAAGATATATATATATATATAATGTATATTTCAATATGTAATTAAAAAATATGGCGTGTCCAAATGGTATTGGGCTTTACATGTTGCTATTTATACCTAGCATAAGGTTCACGAGTTTGATTTCTCTAGTAAACATCTTTTTTCCCTGTTTTTTTGCTGTTTAGACCGGTGCCTCTTAAAAAACCGGTGAGTCCGTCGGTTCAGTTTTTTTTGGTTAAACCACTGAACCGGTCCGATTTTGACACTAAACCTACACTAAATGTCAATGAGTAAAGAGTTCAGTTTTTAGGGTTAGTAAAAAGTTCATATATGAGCAAATCCAACCGCGAAGACAGGTTTCGGTGTTGCTTCCGTAAACGGCGATTAGGTTTTGCTACAGAATCCGGGGCCCTATTTGCCGCTCTTAGAGGGACGGAGTGCCCTCAGCCCACATCGGTTTTAAATGGGCCGGTCCCCGTGGCAGCCCAATCAAAATAGGTACGTTTTCCTATTCTATTTCTTTTTCTTATTCTTTTTTATTTTTGTGTTCTCTTTTCTGTTTTAAGTAATTTTATTATTTTTAATGTTCAGAAATGTACAAAATAAAAAAAAATATAAGGTTAGAAAAATGTTCAAAATTAAAAACTATTTGAATTAAAAAAATGTTCGATTTGGTGAAATGTTCAAGTTACGAAAATGCTCAGATTCGAAAAGTGTTCAATTATGGAAGTTGATCATATTTAAGGAAAAAGAAACATAAAATAATAAGGAAAAAGAAAATAGAAAAAATTCGCCAAGGAAGTACTATTGGGCTTAGCCCATTGCATGCAGGAGGGTGCACGAAACGCATTCATTTCGTCCCGTGTTGGACGGAAAATAGGGTTTGCCCAGGTGCTCCAACAGTATAATCCGAAATTGTGTCCGGAGAGGACCAGAATGAAGGACGAGATGGGCTTCAATTAATTTTGTTCCTATGGACATCCCTTGCGTTGCGTTGAGCGTTGGGCCGTGGCAGTGCGTGAGTCTGAAGATCACTGATGCCGTCTCCAGGCAGCGGAAATCACGCCGGACTACTGAACCCCACTCGAGCGCGGGCAACTGGCCGGTCGATGTTCGGCGGTTAAGCACGGGCCGGAAGCCGGTGGCTAGGAGACAGGACACGAAGTTCGTGGAGCCAATGATCGGGAGAACTCGTCAACTCTACACCAATTTGCGAGACGAGCATGTTTGAGGCTCTTGGCCGAAGCCTTGCTTATCATCGCCTTTATATGATGTTTTAGGTGTGCATTGTGGCGTGTAGCCTTCGGATATTGGTGTGGATTCCGGCACTATCTGTGAGTGTGCTTGAGGCCCCCAGAATGTAGTTTCTTGCTATACATACGCCATCTCTTAGGGCTTTATTAATTTAAAGCCGGACTCTAGTTAAACAGTCCAATGACTTTCGGTGTTGCAGATCGACTTACCTGAGCCCAAGTGCAAGCGTACACGGTCGACACATTTTTTTCCTAGAATGCACACGATCGACACTTAAACTGGATGCCCCTATAAGACAACCATCCTTGCCAAATACGCCTAAACAAATCAAAATCAACGCCGCTGACGTTGACGCAGCACCAAACACTGTTTTCTCAAAGGAAAATGATTGGGCTTTCTCCTTCTATCCCACGGGTCACACCGTTCGGCTGCATCACCCAGGTACACGGAGCGGTGGCCCTAGCATCACCCACGGGTGACACCTTTATGATCACCCTCTAATAGGATGACGTTTGATGACCTCAAAGCTTTTTTTCGATACCAGGGAATTGCATTATATGAAACTTCCTTAGACCATGAGATAATACAACTCCCTGGTATCAGAAGAAAGCTTTGAGGTCATCAAACGTCATCCTATGAGAGGGTGATCATAAAGGTGTCTCTCAGGTGATCGGAAAGTACCTGTTGGGTTGTATGTATCGAGATGGGATTTGTCCCTCCCAAGTCAGAGAGATATACTTCGGGACCACTCGGTAATCGATATCACACCACTTGCAAGCATGTGGTTAAGGAGTTAATCACAAAGTGATATCGGATTACGGAACGAGTAAAGTACTTGCTGTGAACGAGATTGAACTAGGTATGACGGTACCGACGATCAAATCTCGGACAAGTAAAATATCGCGAGACGAAGGGAATATATATATGGGATTGATTGAATCATGGCATCGTGGTTCATCCGATATGATCATCGATGAATGTGTGGGAGTCAATATGGGTTTCCAGACCCCGCTGTTGATTATTCATAGAAGATCATGTCTGCATATTCTCGAACCCAAATGGTCACACACTTAACGTGTCTCGACGCTAGGATAGATTGGATAATTGGTTTATGAGTTTTTGTTCGGAGTCTCGGATTGGATCCGGGACATCACGAGAGGTTCCGGAATGGTCTGGAGAATAAGATTCATATAAGGCAATGCAGTTTTTGGAGTTCGGAATTGTTTCGGGTTATTCGGTATTGTACCAGAAGCTTCTAGAACCTTCCAGAGTGGGACCAACGTGGCCCCACTTGCCGGGAGGAGGCATGGGCCTATGAGGGAGTGCCTTGGCTGCATTGGTCCAGGGGCACAAGGCCCCATAGGGCCTAGCCGGCCAAACCCTAGGGGAGCTTCTAGAAGGGGGGGACTTGCCCCCCACTCCTCCCTCCTTTGGCCGCCGGCCTAGGGCTTGGGGGAGGGGCAAGTGTTGGATATATGCCCTAGAGGCAATAATAAATGTAGTTATTATTATATCTTTGTGTTTATGATAAATGTTTACATTCATGCTATAATAGTATTAACAAGGAAACATTGATACTTGTGTGATTTGTAAACTTAAATTTGAAGTCCCTAGTATAGCCTCTATACATCATTAGCTTGTTGGTTGATAAATGATTGTGGTTTCCCTATCATGAACATTGAGATGTTATCAACAACAAGATCATATCGTTAGGAGAATGATATGGTGGACATACTCCTATAGATAAGCGTAGCACAAAGATCAAGTCATTTCATTAGTTCAATTGCTATATGCTTTCTGATACATAGTAACCTAATTCCTTCGACCATGAGATCATGCATATCACCTTTACCGGATGGATGCTTTGATGACATCAAACACCACACCGTAACTGGGTGGCTATAAAGGTGGCATTGAGTGTTCGGAAAGTATTGGTTGAGACACATGGATCAAGAGTGGGATTTGTCCATCCATATGACGGATAGATATACTCTGGGCCCTCTCGGTGGAATGTCATCCAATTAGCTTGCAAGCATGTGACTGGCTCACAAGGGATCACATATCACGGGAACGAGAAAAGAGTACTTATCGGTAACGAGGTTGAACTAGGTATGCAGAGATACCGACGATCATAACCTCGGATAAGTAAACTATCGTGAGACAAAGGGAAATTGGTATCGTATGTAAGTGGTTCATTCGATCGCAAAGTAATCGTAGAAATATGTGGGAGCCATATGAATTTCCAGATTCCTCTATTGGTTATTGTTCGGAGAAGTGTCTCGATCATGTCCGCATAATTCACGAACCGTAGGGAGACACACTTAAGGATTCGACGTTGTTTGAGTAGTTATGGTATTATGAGAAAGAGACCGAATGTTGTTCGGAGTCTCGGATGGGATCCGGGATATCACGAGGTGATCCGGAATGGTCCGGAGAATAAGATTCATATAAGGAAAGTCCCGTTTCGGAGTTCGGGAATGATTCTGGTGGTTTCATCGGGAATGTTCTAGAAGGTTCCGGAATGTCCGGCACTCCGGAGGGGAAGGGGTACATGAATGTGTCATTGCATATTGGGATGATTGCATCATGTACTAAGTGTTCTCGCTGTTCCAAATAAAGGATTAAATTGAATCCTAAATTGAAAAGTCAAATAGCAAGTTTGAAAAGTCAAACGGCTAAAATTGGAAAGAGGGAAAGAGGAAAGAGAGGGAAACCGAGTTGGGGAGGGAATCCCTCCTCCAACCAGCGGCGCCTCCTCCAAGCCGAGTTGGGGAGGGACTCCCCTCCCTCCCCTTGGCCGCCGGCCCCTCCACCTATATAAGGAGGGGCAGGGCTCCCTCCTCTAGACACACAAGTTCCTATCCTCTAAATCTAAACCCTAGCCCTAGCCTCCGGTTTAGAGCCGTTTTGGTTTAGAGCTTCTAATTGCCCTAGCCTCCGGATTAGAGCCTTCTAATTGGTGTATCTAAACCCTAGACCACCGAGGAACTCTCTCATACTCCACCATACTCGCTCCGGCTTAAGGCGAAGCCCTGCGGGATCTCCCCTCTACTTCCGGTACCACGCCGTTGTGCTGCCGGAATCGCAAGGAGAGTGCTACAACCTCCGCTGCCTGCTGGAACAAGGGAGAGTAAGGTCTTCGTAGAGTACCGAACGTGTGACCGACTGCGGAAGCGCTGTCGGAACGCAGCGCCGGAAGGATCGTCTACACGATCTTGAGATCGGGAAGAGTACGACTACATCACCCACGAGAATCCGCTCTCGTTAAACACTTTGGAATCTTCGAGGGTAAGTTATTCCATCGACTCGTTGCTACAATCTAGTAGATAGATATTGGCTTGTTTGTTTGTATGCGATAGAAAATGTTTGTTTTCCATGCTACGAAACCCTACAGTGGTATCAGAGCCGTGTCTATATGTAGATCTGTTGCACGAGTAGAACACAATGCTCATTGTGGGCGTTGATGCTTTTATTGTCGATTGCTTCTTGTGTACTTTGCATCTTGCGGTATGTTGGGATGAAGCGGCTGTAGGGGTTCGTAGCATGGAAAACAAAAAATTTCTATCGCATACAAACAAACAAGCCAAGATCTATCTACTAGATTGTAGCAACGAGTCGATGGAATAACTTACCCTCGAAGATTCCAAAGCGGTTAACGAGAGCAGATTCTCGTGGGTGATGTAGTCGTACTCTTTCCGATCTCAAGATCGCGTAGACGATCCTTCCGGCGCCACGTTCTGGCAGCGCTCCCGCAGTCGGTCACACGTTCGGTACTCGACGAAGACCTTCCTCTCCCTTGTTCCAGCAGGCAGCGGAGGTTGTAGCACTCTCCTCGCGATTCCGGCAGCACAACGGCGTGGTACCGGAAGTAGAGGGGAAATCCCGCAGAGCTTCGCCTTAAGCCGGTGCGAGTATGGTGGAGTATGAGAGAGGCTATTAGTGGTCTAGTAATTAGACACACCAATTAGAAGGCTCTAAACCAATTAGAAGGCTCTAAACCGAAGGCTAAAGCAATTAGAAGCTCTAAACCAAAACGGCTCTAAACCGAAGGTAGAAGATAGGAACTTGTGTGTTCTAGGAGGGGAGCCCTGCCCCTCCTTTTATAGGTGGAGGGGGCCGGCCAAGGGGAGGAGAGTCCCTCCCCAAGTCGGCTTGGTGGTGCGCCGGCCAAGGGAGGAACCCTCCTCCAATTCGGCCTCCACCAATCCTCCTTCTCCTCTTTCCGAAAACTGGCAGTTTGACTTTTCAAACTAGCCGTTTGACTTTTCAAACTAGGATTTGAATAAACCCTTTATTTCGGACAGCGAAGACACCTAGTACATGATGCAATCATATCAACTTGATATAACACATTCATGTACCCCTTCCCCCCCGGAGTGCCGGACATTCCGGAACCTTCTAGAATGTTCCCGATGAAAACACCGGAATCATTCTGTTACTCCGAAACGGGACTTTCCTTATATGAATCTTATTCTCCAGACCATTCCGGATCACCTCGTGATATCCCGGATCCCATCCGAGACTCCGAACAACATTCGGTCTCTTTCTCATAATACCATAACTACTCAAACAACGTCGAATCCTTAAGTGTGTCTCCCTACGGTTCGTGAATTATGCGGACATGATCGAGACACTTCTCCGAACAATAACCAATAGAGGAATCTGGAAATTCATATGGCTCCCACATATTTCTACGATTACTTTGCGATCGAATGAACCACTTACATACGATACCAATTTCCCTTTGTCTCACGATATGTTACTTATCCGAGGTTATGATCGTCGGTATCTCTGCATACCTAGTTCAACCTCGTTACCGATAAGTACTCTTTTCTCGTTCCCGTGATATGTGATCCCTTGTGAGCCAGTCACATGCTTGCAAGCTAATTGGATGACATTACACCGAGAGGGCCCAGAGTATATCTATCCGTCATATGGATGGACAAATCCCACTCTTGATCCATGTGTTTCAACCAATACTTTTCGAACACTCAATGCCACCTTTATAGCCACCCAGTTACGGTGTGGTGTTTGATGTCATCAAAGCATCCATCCGGCAAAGGTGATATGCATGATCTCATGGTCGAAGGAATTAGGTTACTATGTATCAGAAAGCATATAGCAATTGAACTATTGAAATGACTTGATCTTTATGCTACGCTTATCTACAGGAGTATATCCATCACATCATTCTTCTAATGATATGATCCTGTTGTTAATAACATCTCTATGTTCATGATCAGGAAACCATGATCATATATTAACCAACAAGCTAGTTTGACAAGAGGCTTTACTAGGGACTCTTATTTTAGTTTACAAATCACACAAGTATTAATGTTTCCGGTTAATACAATTATAGCATGGTATGTAAACATTTATCATAAGTGTGAAGATATGATAATAACCACTTTATTATTGCCTCTTGGGCATATCTCCAACAGTCTCCCACTTGCACTAGAGTCAATAATCTAGTTTCAAACCTTTGTGTATTCAACACCTATGGCTTTCCGGTGTTGTATGTACACGATTGCTAATGGTCAACTGATCTCCGGATCTGACACTTCCAGGTCCGTGTGAAAATTGCATGTCTTTGCGTCTCTACGCATCACTCATTCTCTAATGAGATGGCTTCGTACAAATTTGGTCTTTTGGTGTGACCTTTAGCTCTTTGGGGTTAAAACATGTTGATAATATTGTCGCACAATATATCTTCATAGTATTATCCCTCTGTGAACTACACCTAGTTTGATAACAAACTACTTGACACAAATGCCCTCTTTTGGCTGCTATAATAGCAGTCATATACTTAGCCTTTTGTTGTAGTATCTGTCACAATGTCTTAATTTTGGAACTCATCCAAATCCATTATGGAACTCACTTTCCATTATATTGTGCCACCCTTAGTTTAAATTGAGATACACTTAATTTGTACTTTGTGACAAAACTAGTATCAATGTAGTACCTTTACAATGAACTAACCATCTATTTGTCACTTCTACAAATATTATACTCTTAGTTCTTCCAAAAGATCATAAGAATATCCTTACTATTGTCCAATGATCATTTTACGAATCATTCTGGTATATGCTCACAACATTTAGAGCATAGGACATATCTGGATTTGTACATATCACAGTATGATTGATATAAATACTCTTTGTGATTTTATACATCAAGTATCAATCTATACTTGATTATTTGTTTCACTTTACCAAATGTCAATACACTTGAATATATCATCAACATTGAACTCTTTCAATCCTTTCTGTGCGACAAGAACCTTTCTTGTAGTTTCTATATTGAACTCATTCAATATCTCGTCTATGTACTTCTGGCACAACCATATTAGCGTCTATTCATGCCAAATATTTGGGTTTTGCCTAAGTCTTTCATCGGGATGAAATTCTTAATATGTGTTAATAAAAGATACATCATTTCCAATTAACAATATGTCTTCCACATAATGTATTAGAAATATGTCTTAGCGCTCCCACTTAATTTCTTGCAAATGCAAGCATCTTCATTGTCTCTGATGAAATTAAACTCTTTTAACAGTTTCATCATAGTGAAGATTCCAACTCCGCTATGCTTATTTCAACCATTGAAGTTTGCATATGCTTTTAGCATCCTTTGAATTAACAAAACCCTATGGACCGTGTTACACACATGTCCTAGGTAACAATTCTATTAGAAGAACTTGTTTTGTTTATTCAACTACCACATAACAAATTTATATGTAGTGGTTGCTACATTAATCCGTCTAGACTAAATATCACTATGAAAGATCAAATCTTGTCATAGTCAACCTTTGAACATTGTTGTGAACTCATTCCCAACATGTCGACTACTTCATAGATGTGAAACATCCATGTCTATTTCTTTATAGATCCAAACACAACTGTAAGGTCTTACACCTTTCTTGAAGGTCCTTCAAGTTCAAAACTTGATTTCTCGTGTATGGAACTATCACGGATTTTTATGGCTTCAAGCCATTTTACGGAGTCAGGGCCCATCATCGCTTCTTTGCATGTAGTCGGTTCATTATTCTCAAATAATGATTCAACCCTCAAATCTTGGTATTTGATTGTTCATCCGACCTACTTGTTTCAATAGGAACTTGGATCTCCGTGACCACAACCTTTGAGGCACATGAGCCATGAGCATTATTGCTGCCTCCGGAACACTTTTCGGCGCTGCGCAACTCTGCACATATAGCTAAGGTTCCTTTAACCTTATCAAAGTTCTATTGTCCTCCCACTTAACTTTTCACGAAAAATTCCTTCTTAAAGAAACTTGACGTTCTAAGCGACAAACACTTTTGTCTCCGGTGTTATGGAGAAATACTTAACAAAGACAGATTCATCCGACTTTGGTTGCAAACATCTTTCTTATGTATAGCATACCAATGTTTAAGAAAGGACTACTTGGGTTTTATCCCAAACCATAACTTTATATGGTGTCATTTCAACGGATTATGATGAAGCTCTTTTCAGTGGAAAAACGGTAATCTCTAAAGCTTTTAATCTTTAAAATACAATGGAAATTTTATGAATTACACCTTTGATCTCACCATGTCAAACAAGGTTTAATTACATATCTCGAACGCTCCATACTCTTATGGTGTTTCGGGAAAATGAAAATCCACGGAACGATTCCATAAATCTTAGGTATTATGCTAAACTTTGTAACTCAAATATCTTCCTTTATGATCTTTATCATAAACTGTTTATATTCTTGTTACAATGATTTTGCACTTCATGTTGAAAGTCTTTGAACTTTTTCAAATATTTCACACTTCATCCTTATTAAGTAAATATTCATATATTCACTCAAATTTTCGGAGAAAGCATATGAAGTTGAAATCCATCGCTCTTGACTACACATAATGGACTTCGTACAACAATATGTACAAATTCCAATAAGCTAGTCTTTCGTTCCCTTTTGGCCTATGAACGAAGTTTTAATTATCTCTAGGAAAGTTTCACAAGCGTCATTTGATCAAAATCAAAAGACTCCAAAATTCCATACATATGGAGTTTCTTCATGTTTTCTTTCCAATATAATTTAAACGGCGATGTCACTTCCTAAGTGATCTTTCAATCAATTTGTCTTTCGACATTTTTAGCACTAGTTTTATGGATGTGATCTTTCCAACGAGATTTTTGAATCATCCATCTTTTATGGATTACGGCAATTATTTGAACAACCTTTTTGTTCTCATAACACCTGATAAAACAAATCTTGAAGGCAACCTTTGATGTTTAACGAGCAACACAATAACCCTTTATTTGTTCTCGATGAACATCATCACATATTCTTTTGCTAATTACTTAGGCCACTGTAGTTCATGAATTCTGTTGTTTTGTACGACGATTCATACCAACAAATTCAGTATCAAATACTTAAGAACCATATTGTTTAATAAGCAAAGAATATAGCCATAACATGTATATCATCTATATACTTAAACTGAACAATTCTAGTCTTTTCTTTTCTGCCATATATTTATGAGACTCTCTTTCAGTATCTCCTTTTCTGTTTGAAAGAATCTATCAAAATCAACAGTGGAGTCATACATATAACACATAGTCCAAAACATGTATAGTTAAATACCAATGTCTTTGGACTTGCACTTTGAAGTAGATCACCATCATCAAATGTTTGGTGTTCTTTCAAATTCCTTTCTTTAGTAATCTCTTGGTGTAGTAAACATTTTACCTACATCAAATATTCACCTTATCATGGAATCGTCCATGATCAAGCTACTTTTAGCTTATAACGATGAATTATGAGTATAATGTTGCTATCCAAAACCTTTTGGAGGATTAGGACAACAAGTGTCTCCAACCTTTTGCAAATTCTCATCAGAATATGAGAACATGAACTTTGCCATATTATACTCTATCATGTTGTAACCAAAACTTCGTTTCAGATATCACAATATCTTCCACACATCATGGTTTCTGAAACAACTCTTTCAGATCCTAGATAACCTTGATATTAAGACAATCCTTTGAATATCAAGAATCATGGAGACAAACATGATACTTATACACTAACACTTGGAATTGTCACTCTTGTTTTAATACCAATTATTAAACTTCATGGAGTAACCGGAACTTACTGAAAGTTTGCAATAGGACTTTTAAACTTTAGATTAACACTTCAAAACAATACGATACCAGTTCGTAAAGTAACTAACCAGAATTCTATAGTTCTATCATCTCAATTATAACTAAGCGTAAGGTGGTAAACGGATGCCAATGACTACAACAACTATGCAAATTCACTTTGATTCAGTTTATGATAAATTGAGTTCTAATTAATAATTAAATTAATCTAGGTGAACTCCCACTCAAAACAACATCCCTCACATTGTTTTAGTGATCACAGGAACCAAATCCACCACATCAAAACCGATCATCACGAGAGTTGATATAGCTTCAATGGCGAACAATCAACATGTTCATCATATCTACTATATGACTCATGCTCTACCTTTCGGTAATCCGTGTTCCTGAGGCCATGTCTGTACATGCTAGGCTCGTCAAGATCAAACCTTAGCTTCCGCATGAGCAAATCTGGCTTGCCCACGTTGTATACACTTGTAGAATCTAACACACCCGATCATCACGTGGTGCTTCGAAACAACAAGCTTTAGCAACGGTGCTAACTAAGGGTGAACACTTTATGACTTGAAATTTATGTGCATGAGGGATCATCTTATAATGCTACCGTCGTCTACTAAGCAATACAATATGCATAAAGGATTAACATCACATGCAATTCATAATATGTGATATGATATGGCCTTTCTCCATTGTGCTTCCGATCTCCATCTTCTAGTACGAACATGATCTCCATCATCACCGGCATTGCATCAAGGTCAATGACGCTGCTCCATGGTTGTCGTCCACCGGCTTCAACTATTACAACTGCTTTGAATAGACACGCGGGTCTTAACAGAAATTAAAGACAACCATATGGCTCCTGCCGGTTCCCAACTTACAATAAGGAACATTGCATACATCGAATATAATCACAATCATGGCCATATCACATCACTGCACACCCCTGCAAAACAAAGTTAGACGCCTCTACTTTCTTTGCATGTTTTACGTGGTTTGGGGCTTTCTATAAGTGTCGTTCTAACTTACGAACATGAACCACAACGTTGACACAAGTATTGTTAATCACCCGTTGTGAATTGGATCTATACTATGCTAGGAGAAACAGACACCCGCAAAGCCACTTATGCAATACAAGTTGCATGTCAAGCGTGGAGCAAGTCTCATGAACGATGTCATGTAAGGTTAGCCCGGGCCGCTTCATCCCAACATACCGCAAGATGCAAAGTACACAAGAAGCAATCGACAATAAAAGCATCAACGCCCACAATGACCATTGTGTTCTACTCGTGCAACAGATCTACATATAGACACGGCTCTGATACCACTGTAGGGGTTCGTAGCATGGAAAACAAAAAATTTCTATCGCATACAAACAAACAAGCCAAGATCTATCTACTAGATTGTAGCAACGAGTCGATGGAATAACTTACCCTCGAAGATTCCAAAGCGGTTAACGAGAGCAGATTCTCGTGGGTGATGTAGTCGTACTCTTTCCGATCTCAAGATCGCGTAGACGATCCTTCCGGCGCCACGTTCTGGCAGCGCTCCCGCAGTCGGTCACACGTTCGGTACTCGACGAAGACCTTCCTCTCCCTTGTTCCAGCAGGCAGCGGAGGTTGTAGCACTCTCCTCGCGATTCCGGCAGCACAACGGCGTGGTACCGGAAGTAGAGGGGAAATCCCGCAGAGCTTCGCCTTAAGCCGGTGCGAGTATGGTGGAGTATGAGAGAGGCTATTAGTGGTCTAGTAATTAGACACACCAATTAGAAGGCTCTAAACCAATTAGAAGGCTCTAAACCGAAGGCTAAAGCAATTAGAAGCTCTAAACCAAAACGGCTCTAAACCGAAGGTAGAAGATAGGAACTTGTGTGTTCTAGGAGGGGAGCCCTGCCCCTCCTTTTATAGGTGGAGGGGGCCGGCCAAGGGGAGGAGAGTCCCTCCCCAAGTCGGCTTGGTGGTGCGCCGGCCAAGGGAGGAACCCTCCTCCAATTCGGCCTCCACCAATCCTCCTTCTCCTCTTTCCGAAAACTGGCAGTTTGACTTTTCAAACTAGCCGTTTGACTTTTCAAACTAGGATTTGAATAAACCCTTTATTTCAGACAGCGAAGACACCTAGTACATGATGCAATCATATCAACTTGATATAACACATTCATGTACCCCTTCCCCCCCGGAGTGCCGGACATTCCGGAACCTTCTAGAATGTTCCCGATGAAAACACCGGAATCATTCCGTTACTCCGAAACGGGACTTTCCTTATATGAATCTTATTCTCCGGACCATTCCGGATCACCTCGTGATATCCCGGATCCCATCCGAGACTCCGAACAACATTCGGTCTCTTTCTCATAATACCATAACTACTCAAACAACGTCGAATCCTTAAGTGTGTCTCCCTACGGTTCGTGAATTATGCGGACATGATCGAGACACTTCTCCGAACAATAACCAATAGAGGAATCTGGAAATTCATATGGCTCCCACATATTTCTACGATTACTTTGCGATCGAATGAACCACTTACATACGATACCAATTTCCCTTTGTCTCACGATATGTTACTTATCCGAGGTTATGATCGTCGGTATCTCTGCATACCTAGTTCAACCTCGTTACCGATAAGTACTCTTTTCTTGTTCCCGTGATATGTGATCCCTTGTGAGCCAGTCACATGCTTGCAAGCTAATTGGATGACATTACACCGAGAGGGCCCAGAGTATATCTATCCGTCATATGGATGGACAAATCCCACTCTTGATCCATGTGTTTCAACCAATACTTTCCGAACACTCAATGCCACCTTTATAGCCACCCAGTTACGGTGTGGTGTTTGATGTCATCAAAGCATCCATCCGGCAAAGGTGATATGCATGATCTCATGGTCGAAGGAATTAGGTTACTATGTATCAGAAAGCATATAGCAATTGAACTATTGAAATGACTTGATCTTTATGGTACGCTTATCTACAGGAGTATGTCCATCACATCATTCTTCTAATGATATGATCCTGTTGTTAATAACATCTCTATGTTCATGATCAGGAAACCATGATCATATATTAACCAACAAGCTAGTTTAACAAGAGGCTTTACTAGGGACTCTTATTTTAGTTTACAAATCACACAAGTATTAATGTTTCCGGTTAATACAATTATAGCATGGTATGTAAACATTTATCATAAGTGTGAAGATATGATAATAACCACTTTATTATTGCCTCTTGGGCATATCTCCAACAGCGGCCCGGGCTAACCTTACATGACATCGTTCATGAGACTTGTGTAACACCCTCAGAATCGGCCCTATGTAAGTTTTAGCGATCCCCGCCAAACCCGCATAGAAACGATTCAAAGGTGCCCACCAGGCACTTTCGTGCGGGTGGAAAACAAAGTAATAACATTACACAACAGTCCTCGATGGGACCCGCAGAACAGATATATATACCACATGACTCCATGAGTCAAGAATACAGATATACAATACAAAGATCCAAATCACCTGTAAAACGATACAGCGTCCGGCTACGGACAAGATGCAAATGGGGCTAAGAGCCCTGAAGAATAACCAATGGCGTCCATAACCCTTCCCAGGACAAGCCGGAAGGGTAACCCTGCTAACGACGTCGATCTCAGAACCTGCTTAAACAAAAGGGGTGCCGACAAAGGGCAAAGGAAAAAGAGAGCGGTCAGTACTGAGGCCAGTACACGACGAGACTAGAATTCGGCGGTCCTCGCCTACATAGGTATGGTGGACTGAAGCGGCAGCGACAGCATGCACTAAACAACCTATAGAGACTCGATACAACTGTCGGCTATCAGAGAGAGATAAGAAAGACCTATTCCAAACCATCCTGATTCTACCACCAAGCATACCCATCCTGGTGTGTCCCCCTCGAGACCAAACGAGGAAGTCAACCGAGGAACTCACACAGTTGGCAGTTTTATTTATTCAGTTATCGTTGCAGCAATTACTAGTCAGGTATAGATAGTCATCCTGATATAATAAGCAGTGGACACTTTTAATTAACCATTCCATTGTAGTTGCACACTTACTAGTCAGATACAATTAACATGAGGTATCCCAAAACCCAGCAGTTGTTGGCACTTTTATTTAGCCATTCCGTTGTAGTGGAGCTGATTACTAGTCATGTCGGATACAAGTCAATTTATAACAGTAAACTTTAGTTATAGTTGTCTATGATCGAGACCTGTGCTCCAAGTCGTCCATAACCGCGGACACGGCTTCTCGAAAAGATTTAACCCTGCAGGGGTGCACCAAAGTATCCACAAGCACTTCGACCCTTTTTGCCAGATCAGTTAACATACACCCATCGGTATGTCGGCGGTGCCTAAGTCATGACGTTTCCAGACCCAAAGCAAGCACGGGGGGCCACCCCACTAAGTACACCCGCAACAAAGTCGGCCGGTCTCCGAGACAGACTCAGGGTTTGGGTAGACGGCTGTGAACGACTGGGGACCCAAAACTGGGCTTGTCGACACCGCGAAAACGTGTCCCGATCCTAAACAGTACAGTGTGCTCCTCGCACAATCGTAAATAAAGCAGTAAAGCATGGCATAGGTACAGGATAGTAAATAAAACCTCAAACTAGTTTGTGGCCCCCAGTACAATACTTTGAAATCAGGTACTAATCAATGGGGGGCCCATATCTCCCCACCTGTGGTTAGCGCGCTCGATCTCGGAACAGGTGTCAAGAACTCGGGGTCCTACGGGACACAAGTGGACGGTTAACAACCAAATAACATCTATTGTCCACCTGTGCCTCTGCTTACCTACTTCAATTTTAGTTGTTAAACAGTAAATAAAGTAAACGGTAATTAAAAGCCATGAACATCTCCAACATGAAACATGCGGCAATACTCCAACAACTGTGGTACTTGACGACACGCAACAACACTTGAGCAAGCGACCACGACGCGCAGGTCCAACTATCTACCAAACAACAGGTAATAGGATGTGTCCAAGGCAATATAAGGCTGCAAGGGATATCACGGGTACGAAAACTAGAGCAACGCAACACAGATAGCAATGGATCAACAGGAGGAAATAAATACTATAAAAGTAAGATAGGTAGAAAAGGGGAGATGCTCGCCTGAAAACATTGCCGAAGGTTCATCCGAAGATCGGGGCGAAGCTCACATCAACTCAACGGCCTTATCCGCGAAGAAGCAAAACACTAGAATAAACACCGGGTGCAATATTTAATACTACGGCAAAAGATCGGGCATGATGCATGTATGATGTATGACATGTCAAGATGCGATGCAATTAGGTCAATATTAAGTGGAACCGGGGTCCCGACATTTAATTATTAAGTCCAGGTTGTTTAGATACCCCGCACTTTAAATGTTGTAATAATAGGGCAAGATAAGTTATCGGTTCGCTACACAAATTTAAATGAGGCCAATATAAGACTAGATTTGCCCGCATATGGGCCCCATATTTAATTATGAGGTGAATCGGCATAAGGCCCCCAACCCACATGACAAGTATGCATGCATGAACAATTAAATATGCGACAATTTATATAGTTGGCAATTTTATAAAATAGGGGCTCGGAAAAGGGGTCACACATCTCGGTCCGACGATCTTGGGGTTCCAGGGTTCGGGTTCGGCGAGATCGGTCTTCGAAGAGGAAGGAGAACGCGTCGGGGTTTGTTCTTCGGCTCCGAGAACGGTCTTGCGGTCCCTGAGGTGATCATGTCGAGGCTTCGAATCCTCGAGATCAGGGTCTTCGGATCCGCAGGATCAAGGCTTCGAATTTCGGGAAGGAGATCTTGGCAATACCGAGGGTTCGGCTCCATGTAGGCGAGCTTGGATTGCATCAATCCTTGGTCACAAAGATCTTGCCGAGATATCTAGGATCGATAGTCCCGTGCAAAGGTGAACTGGAGAGCAACAAACAGTCACCACCACAGTACAATCCTCCAAAGACATACATAAACACACACATCGTATTAACATAGTCTATTGGCTGCACTTATCTTCACCAAAGAGGCCTTGTGCGTTGCTGCAGAATCCCGAGGCATCGCTGGGCTGTCTCCGGGTCCGTCGAACACGCACGAGCCAAGGGCGACGGTTTACAGAGAGCGTGCGGTGCGGGCGAGGTCGACACGAGCGGCCGGCCAGAGGATCGTGCTGCGGCCAGGGACAGAAGGCCGAGGGGCTCGAGGAGGCGCGCTGGTGCGGGGCCGAGGCTACGGCAAGGCGAGCAGGACGCCGCGGCTCGGAGGAGACCGGCATGGACGCGGACCGTGCTCTGGCAAGCTTGGGGTGCCGGTCGCCGACGAAGAGGAAGCCGGCGGGGCTTGCAAGGCGGCGGGACCGTGGGGAAGGCTCGCAAGGATCGGCCTGCAGCAGGGCTCGAGCTGGGCGCGGCCGAGCTTGATGGGCGGGGAAGGGTGACGGCGGCCACCGAACAGGGGGAAGAGGAAGAAGGGCGGCGAGGAGAATGGGGCGTTGGCCGGGACGCGCCAAGGCAACGTCGGGGAGGAAGGATCCCAGGGGCGGCGGCAGAGGCGCTCGCGGTTGTAGAGAGGGGACGGCCGGAGGGGAGAAGGCACGCATGCGGGGCTCCTGGCGGCGGCGGGGCGAGCCGACGAGGAGAGGCGGAGGCGAGGCCGGAGGTCGACGGGGAGAGGGACGAGGGTGGAGGGGAGACGAGCGTGGCCGACGGCGGCGGAGCTAGAGGAGGCCGGCGGCGAGCGGCGAGAGGAGGCGCAGAGGAGGCGCAAAGGGCGGTGGGGAGACGGGGGTGAGCGGGCCGGCGAGTACCTGGGAGGCGGAGGGAGGGAGGACGGCGCGGTAGGTGGGGGTCGAGCGGGGAGGAAGAGAGAGAGGAAGCGAGGCGTGAGGGAGAGAGGGAGTACGGGTCGGGGACAGAGGTGGGACCTGGCGCTGGGTGGGGCCAGGAGCGGGGGCTGCGGGAGTGGGGCCAGGGTCGGTGTGGGTTGCTGGGGAGTAGGTGGGGCCGGGGTGGGGCTGTCGCTGCGGGCGTGTGTGGCGTGTGTGCTTGGGCCAGGGAGGGTGTGGGCCAGGGGGAAGAGAGAGGGGGGGATGGGGTGTGGATTGGTGAGGTGGCAGGTGGGTAGGGAATTGGGGGTCCAGGGGGTGAGGTGGACTGGGGAGGTGAGGTGGAGGGCTGGGAGTGGCTGGGTAGGTTAGGACTAGGTAGAAAAGGGATTAGGCAGGCAGGTTTTTGTACTGGGGGTGGCCGTCTGGGTCGGATCGGCCCGGTTGGCTGCCCCCTAAAAACAATTAAACATTTTATTTAATTAAAACGGGGCGTTTGAAATCTGTGTTTAGACAAAACAAAATATTTCGGAGACCCGGGTTTTGCGTTTGAACAAAGACGGGACGTTTAGAAAACAAAAATAGGTTTTTCCGAAAATAGTTTTATGCAAGCAAATGCAAGATGATGACGATGCTCAAATGCAATGTGACATGATGACATGAGCATGCGGTCATGATGATGCAATGCACAAAAACAACACGATTTTCTAGTAGTGGTTTTGCGGGATGCCACAACTTGCTCCACGCTTGACATGCAACTTGTATTGCATAAGTGGCTTTGCGGGTGCCTGTTTCTCCTAGCATAGTTAAGATCCAATTTACAACGGGTGATCAACAATACTAGTATCAATGTTGTGGTTCTTGTTCGTAAGTTAGAACGACACTTATTGAAAGCCCCAAACCACGTAAAATATGCAAAGAAAGTAGAGGCGTCTAACTTTGTTTTGCAGGGGTGTGCAGTGATGTGATATGGCCATGATTGTGATTATATTTGATGTATGCAATGATCCTTATTGTAAGTTGGCAACCGGCAGGAGCCAGATGGTTGTCTTTAATTTATGTTAAGACCCGCGTGTCTATTCGAGGTAGTTGTAATAGTTGAAGACCGGTGGACGACAACCATGGAGAAGCGTCATTGACCTTGATGCAATGCCGGTGATGATGGAGATCATGTTCGTGCTTGAAGATGGAGATCGGAAGCACAAAGAAGAAAGGCCATATCATATCACATATTATTGAATTGCATGTGATGTTAATCCTTTATGCATCTTGTATTGCTTAGTAGACAACGGTAGCATTATAAGATGATCCCTCATGCACATGAATTTCAAGTCATAAAGTGTTCACCCTTAGTTAGCACCGTTGCTAAAGCTTGTTGTTTCGAAGCACCACGTGATGATCGGGTAACGATTCTGCAAGTGTATACAACGTGAGCAAGCCATATTTGCTCATGCGGAAACTAAGGTTTGATCTTGACGAGCCTAGCATGTACAGACATGGTCTCGGAACACGGATCACCGAAAGGTAAAGCATGAATCATATAGTAGATATGATGAACATGACGATTGTTCGCCATTGAAACTGCATCAACTCTCGTGATGATCGGTGTTGATGTAGTGGATTTGGTTCGTGTGATCACTAAAACAATGTGAGGGATGTTGTTTTGAGTGGGAGTTCACCTAGTTTAATTTCATTATTAATTTGAACTCAATTTGTCATAAACTTAGTCTAAACTATTGCAAATATGTTTTAGATCAATGGCAGCCCCTACCATCAATTTTAATGCGTTCCTAGAGAAAGAAAAGTTGAAAAACAATGGAAGCAACTTCGCGGATTGGTTCCGCAACTTGAGGATTGTCCTCACAGCTGTTAATTTGACCTATGTGCTGGATGCACCGCTGGGTGACCCACCTGCAGCTGATGCTGCCGATGAAGTAAAGAATGTTTACCTCGCTCAGAAGAATCAGTACTCCATAGTTCAGTGTGCTATCTTGTATGGTTTAGAATCGGAGCTTCAGAAAAGGTTTGAGAATTCAGACCCATATGATATTGTCGAGGATCTCACATTGATTTTTGAGACTCATGCGGCAATTGAAAGCTATGAGGCTTCTGAAAATTTCTTTAACTGCAAGATGGAAGAGGGCAGCTCCGTCAGTGAGCATGTGCTTAAGATGTCTGGGCACGCAAACAAACTTCAAAGCTTGGGTATAGTGATTCCTAATGCTTTGGGGATTTACCGTGTCCTCCAATCACTACCACCAAGTTACAAGAACTTTGTGATGAACTACAACATGCAGAACATGAACAAAAAGTTGCCAGAACTGTTTGCTATGTTAAAATCTGCAGAAGTGGAGATCAAGAAAGAGCACCAAGTGTTGTTGGTCAATAAGACCACCAAATTCAAGAAAGGCAAGTATAAGCAGAAGGGACACTTCAAGAAGGGTGGTAAGAAAGTTGCCACGCAGGCGAAGAAGACCAAGGCTGGACCCAAGCCTGATACTGAGTGCTTTTACTGCAAGGGAGAAGGTCACTGGAAGCGGAATTGCCCAAAGTACTTGGCGGATCTGAAGAACGGCAACATCAAGAAGAAAGGTATATATGATATACATGTTATTGATGTGTATCTCACTAGTACTCGTAGTAGTGCCTGGGTATTTGATACTGGTTCGGTTGCTCATATTTGTAACTCGAAACAGGTGCTGCAGAATAAACGGAAGCTAGCGAAGAACGAGGTGACGATGCGCGTGGGAAACGGATCAAAGGTTGATGTGATCGCGGTTGGCACGCTACCCCTTCATCTACCATCGAGATTAGTTTTATACTTAAATAATTGTTATTTGGTGCCTGCGTTGAGCATGAACATTATATCGGGATCTTGTTTATTGCGAGACGGTTACTTGTTTAAGTCCGAGAATAATGGTTGTTCGATTTATATGAGTAATATGTTTTATGCACATGCACCTTTGATAGATGGTCTATTATTATTGAATCTCGATAGTGGAAATACACATATCAACAACATTGAGGCTAAACGTTTGAAATCAAGCGATAATTCGACCTATATGTGGCACTGTCGTCTTGGTCACATTGGAGTGAAACGTATGAAGAAACTCCATTCCGATGGACTTCTTGAATCACTTGATTTTGAATCACTTGAAAGATGCGAAGCATGTCTGATGGGAAAAATGACTAAGACTCCATTTTCTGGTATGATGGAGCGAGCTACGGACTTATTGGAAATCATACATACCGATGTGTGTGGTCCAATGAGTGTAGCATCGCGTGTTGGTTATCGTTATGTACTTACCTTCACAGATGACTTGAGTAGATATGGGTATATCTATTTCATGAAACATAAGTCCGAAACTTTCGAGAAGTTTAAGGAGTTTCAAAGTGAGGTAGAGAATCAACGTAACAAGAAGATTAAATTTCTACGTTCTGATCGTGGAGGTGAATATCTAAGTTACGAGTTTGGCGAGCATTTGAAGAAATGCGGAACACTTTCACAGTTGACACCGTCAGGAACACCACAGCGTAATGGTGTGTCTGAACGTCGTAATCGAACTCTCTTAGATATGGTTCGTTCTATGATGTCACTTACAGATTTACCGCTATCATTTTGGGGTTATGCATTAGAAACAGCCGCATTCACTTTAAATAGGGCACCGTCTAAAACCGTTGAAACGACACCGTATGAATTATGGTTTGGGAAGAAACCTAGATTGTCATTCCTTAAAGTTTGGGGGTGCGAAGCCTATGTAAAGAAGTTACAGCCGGACAAGCTTGAACCCAAAGCGGAAAAATGCGTCTTCATAGGATACCCGAAGGAAACTATTGGGTATACCTTCTATCATAGATCCGAAGGCAAAATCTTCATTGCCAAGAATGGATCCTTTCTAGAGAAGGAATTTCTCTCGAAAGAAGTGACTGGAAGGAAAGTAGAACTCGACGAGGTTGTCGAACCTTCTCTCGAAATTGCGAGTAGCGCAGCACCGGAAGAAGTTCCTGTGGTGCCTGCACCACTAAGAGAGGAAGCTAATGATGGTGATCATGAAACTTCGGTTGAAGTTGCTACAGAGCCTCAGAGGTCAACGAGAACTCGTACCACTCCAGATTGGTATGATCCCGTTATGAGTGTCATGTTGGTGGACAACACCGATGATCCCGAGACATATGAGGAAGCGATGATGAGCCCAGATTCCAATAAATGGCAAGAAGCCATGAAATCCGAGTTGGATCCATGTACGAAAACCAAGTATGGACTTTGGTGGACTTACCGGATGGCCGTAAGGCTGTCGAGAACAAATGGATTTTCAAGAAGAAAACAGATGTTGATGGTAATGTTACTGTCTATAAAGCTCGACTTGTCGCAAAAGGGTTTCGACAAATTCAAGGAGTTGACTACGATGAGACTTTCTCACCGGTAGCGAATCTAAAGTCTGTGAGGATTATGTTAGCAATCGCTGCATATTATGATTATGAGATATGGCAGATGGATGTCAAAACAGCATTCCTCAATGGAGATATTGATGAAGAGTTGTATATGATGCAACCCAAAGGTTTTGTCGATCCTAAAGATGCTAACAAGGTATGCAAACTTCAACGGTCCATCTATGGATTGAAGCAAGCATCCCGAAGTTGGAATCAACGTTTTGATAAGGTGATCAAAAGTTTTGGTTTTATACAAACTTATGGAGAAGCTTGTATTTACAAGAAAGTGAGTGGGAGCTCTGTAGCATTCTTAATACTATATGTGGATGACATATTGTTGATTGGGAATGATGTAGACCTTCTTAATACTGTAAAGGAATATTTGAATAATAGTTTTTCAATGAAGGATCTTGGCGAAGCAGCTTACATATTAGGCATAAAGATTTATAGAGATAGATCGAAACGCCAAATATCATTGTCACAGAGTACATATTTGGACAAAGTTCTAAAGAGGTTTGGAATGGAAGAAAGCAAGAAAGGGTTCTTGCCCATGTTGCCCAATACGACCTTGAGTAAAACTCAAAGTCCGACATCGGCAGAAGATAGAGAAAGGATGAGTAAGACTCCCTATGCCTCAGCCATAGGATCTCTAATGTATGCCATGCTATGTACTAGACCCGACATTGCATATGCTGATAGTTTAACCAGCAGATATCAAAGTGATCCAGGAGTGGATCATTGGACAGCGGTCAAAAACATCCTTAAGTACTTGAGAAGAACTAAGGATATGGTTCTTTCTTATGGAGGTGATGAACAGCTCGTTGTTAATGGTTACACCGATGCTAATTGGAACACCGATCCGGATGATTCTAAGTCACAATCTGGATACGTATTTATTTTGAATGGTGCAGCAGTTAGCTGGAGGAGTGCAAAGCAAAGCGTTGTGGCGAGATCTTCAACTGAATCGGAATACATGGCTGCTTCGGAGGCTTCACAAGAAGCGATATGGATGAAAGAGTTCATTACAGAGCTGGGTGTGGTTCCTAGTGCGCTGGACCCAATGTCTATCTACTGTGATAACATGGGAGCCATAGCCAATGCGCAAGAACCAAGGTCACACAAGAAGCTGAAGCACATCAAGCTGCGTTTTCACGCTATTCGAGAACATATCCAGGATGGGGATATAAATATTTGCAAAGTACACACAGATCTGAATGTGGCGGATCCGTTGACTAAACCTCCCCCGAGGGCAAAACATGACCAACACCAAACTGCCATGGGTGTTCGGTATATTACCATGTAATCTAGATTAGATGACTCTAGTGCAAGTGGGAGACTATTGGAGATATGCCCTAGAGGCAATAATAAATGTAGTTATTATTATATCTTTGTGTTTATGATAAATGTTTACATTCATGCTATAATAGTATTAACAAGGAAACATTGATACTTGTGTGATTTGTAAACTTAGATTTGAAGTCCCTAGTATAGCCTCTATACATCACTAGCTTGTTGGTTGATAAATGATTGCGGTTTCCCTATCATGAACATTGAGATGTTATCAACAACAAGATCATATCGTTAGGAGAATGATATGGTGGACATACTCCTATAGATAAGCGTAGCATAAAGATCAAGTCATTTCATTAGTTCAATTGCTATATGCTTTCTGATACATAGTAACCTAATTCCTTCGACCATGAGATCATGCATATCACCTTTACCGGATGGATGCTTTGATGACATCAAACACCACACTGTAACTGGGTGGCTATAAAGGTGGCATTGAGTGTTCGGAAAGTATTGGTTGAGACACATGGATCAAGAGTGGGATTTGTCCATCCATATGACGGATAGATATACTCTGGGCCCTCTCGGTGGAATGTCATCCAATTAGCTTGCAAGCATGTGACTGGCTCACAAGGGATCACATATCACGGGAACGAGAAAAGAGTACTTATCGGTAACGAGGTTGAACTAGGTATGTAGAGATACCGACGATCATAACCTCGGATAAGTAAACTATCGTGAGACAAAGGGAAATTTGTATCGTATGTAAGTGGTTCATTCGATCGCAAAGTAATCGTAGAAATATGTGGGAGCCATATGAATTTCCAGATTCCTCTATTGGTTATTGTTCGGAGAAGTGTCTCGATCATGTCCACATAATTCACGAACCGTAGGGAGACACACTTAAGGATTCGACGTTGTTTGAGTAGTTATGGTATTATGAGAAAGAGACCGAATGTTGTTCAGAGTCTCGGATGGGATCCGGGATATCACGAGGTGATCCGGAATGGTCCGGAGAATAAGATTCATATAAGGAAAGTCCCGTTTCGGAGTTCGGGAATGATTCCGGTGGTTTCATCGGGAATGTTCTAGAAGGTTCCGGAATGTCCGGCACTCCGGAGGGGAAGGGGTACATGAATGTGTCATTGCATATTGGGATGATTGCATCATGTACTAAGTGTTCTCGCTGTTCCAAATAAAGGATTAAATTGAATCCTAAATTGAAAAGTCAAATAGCAAGTTTGAAAAGTCAAACGGCTAAAATTGGAAAGAGGGAAAGAGGAAAGAGAGGGAAACCGAGTTGGGGAGGGAATCCCTCCTCCAACCGGCGGCGCCTCCTCCAAGCCGAGTTGGGGAGGGACTCCCCTCCCTCCCCTTGGCCGCCGGCCCCTCCACCTATATAAGGAGGGGCAGGGCTCCCTCCTATAGACACACAAGTTCCTATCCTCTAAATCTAAACCCTAGCCCTAGCCTCCGGTTTAGAGCCGTTTTGGTTTAGAGCTTCTAATTGCCCTAGCCTCCGGATTAGAGCCTTCTAATTGGTGTTTCTAAACCCTAGACCGCCGAGGAACTCTCTCATACTCCACCATACTCGCTCCGGCTTAAGGCGAAGCCCTGTGGGATCTCCCCTCTACTTCTGGTACCACGCCGTTGTGCTGCGGGAATCGCGAGGAGAGTGCTACAACCTCCGCTGCCTGCTGGAACAAGGGAGAGGAAGGTCTTCGTCGAGTACCGAACGTGTGACCGACTGCGGAAGCGCTGCTGAAACGCAGCGCCGGAAGGATCGTCTACACGATCTTGAGATCGGGAAGAGTACGACTACATCACCCACGAGAATCCGCTCTCGTTAAATACTTTGGAATCTTCGAGGGTAAGTTATTCCATCGACTTGTTGCTACAATCTAGTAGATAGATCTTGGCTTGTTTGTTTGTATGCGATAGAAATTTTTTGTTTTGCATGCTACGAAACCCTACAGCAAGGGCCAGCCGCCCACCCCTCTTTATAAAGAGTACTGGGGGCGCACCCCTCCTACACCTCCTCCACAACACTAGCCACCCTGCTGCCCCTCCTCTCTCTCTCCCTCCCGACTGCGCGTAGGCGAAGCCCTGCCGCAGAAACTCTCCACCGCTTGCACCGCGTCGTCACGTTGTAGATCCAATCCATCTCTCCACCCCACTTGCTGGACCGAGGAAGGAGGAGATGTCGAGGTGCCGCACGTGTGCATCTCTCGGAGGCATTGCCACTTGTGGTGCTAGATCGGATCAGATCGCGAGGAGGAGAAGCGAGTACGACTACATCACCCATGTTCCGTCGAACGTTCCGCTGTGCGAATCTTCAAGGGTATGAAGATCTCATCTATCCCCTCTCGTTGTTTGCATATCTTAGATTAGATCTTGGCTTTCCCCGTTCGCATCCGTAGAATTTTTTTGATTTACTATGCTGCGAAACCCTTCAGTGGTATCAGAGCTAGATCTATGCGTAGATGTGTTTCACGAGTAGAACGCAACATGGTTGTTGCAGTCGTTGATGTTTTCTGTTGCAAGCCTCTTGTTTGTGTACTTATTATGATGTGGGATAGTGAGATCAAAACGGTCCAGGCCAACCTTACGCGACATTGTTCGCGAGACCGGCTCCGCACTTGACGTGTGGCTTGTTCCACACATGCGGCTGGTGGATGCCAGTTTCTCTCACTATAGTTGTCATGGGATTTACACCGGAGTTTGGCAACCATAATATCACCGTTGTGGCTTTCCGTAGGTAAGAATCGTTCCTAGCTTTCTACTCCCATAAGCCACGTAAAACATGCAACAACAAAATAGAGGCGTCTAACTTGTTTTTGCAGGGAGTGTTTTCTGTGATATGGTATGGCCCAAGATGTGATGTGTATGTTGTATGCAATGATCATGTTTTGTAATGTTTCACGACTTGCATGTCGATG
This sequence comes from Avena atlantica, assembly GCA_910589765.1. Lineage (NCBI taxonomy): Eukaryota > Viridiplantae > Streptophyta > Magnoliopsida > Poales > Poaceae > Avena > Avena atlantica. Next base: position 379,700,334 of record OU342736.1, read on the forward strand.
AGTACACAACCGGCAAGAGCCATATGGTTGTCTTTATAATTATGTATGACATGTGTGTCAACTTCTTATACGCCATGTAATAGCTTTATTTTGTCGCTAAGTAGTTAGCAATAGTTGTAGTTGCTATTCGTGGTGGAGGCAATCATGGTGGAGTGATGGAGATCATGACGGCACGCACAAGATGGAGATCATTGCGCGAAGATTGGCTATACCATGTCACATAAAGTAATATGCATGTGATGTTTATCCTCTTATGTATCTTATTATGCTTAGATCGTGACGGTAGCATTATAAGATGATTCCTCACTTAAAGATCAAGATAAAACTATGTTCTCCCCATGTATGCACCGTTGCTAAAGTTCGTCGTGTTCAAGCATCACGTTATGATCGGGTGCTATAAACTCTACGTTCACATACAACGGGTGCAAGCCAGTTTTGCACATGCGGAAATACTTGGGTTTGACTTGACGAGCCTAGCATGTACATACATGGCCTCGGAACACACGAACCGAAAGGTTAAGCATGAGTCATATGAATGATATGATCGACACTTCGTTGTCCACCATTGAAACCACATCTCTTCTCGTGAAGATCGGATTAGGTGTGGTGAATTTGGATCATGTTCACTAAACAACTTGAGGGATGTCGAATTTAGTGGGAGTTCATCTAGTAATTTGATTAAGTTGAACTAGTTATCATGAACATAGTCTAAATTGTACTTGCAAATTTTGTAGATCAAATGGCTAAGTCCAACTTCAACTTCAACGTTTTTGCTGAGAAAGAAAAGCTTAAGAACAATGGGTCTAACTTCTCCAACTGGTTCCGCACTCTGAGAATCATTCTCGCTGGCGGACAAAAGGACTATGTCCTTGAGAATGCGCTAGGTGACTCCCCTGTTGTAGATGCGCCGGCTAATGAGAAAGCTGTTTATCAGTCACGCAAAGATGATTATGGTGTGATTAAGAGAACCATGTTGTTTTCTATGGAATCGGACCTTCAAAATCGTTTTGAAGATTACCCTGGGCCCTTTGAGATTCTTGAGGAACTGAAAACTATGTTTCAGACTCAGGCCCGTTCTGAGAGATATGAGATCTCTGAGAAATTCTTTGACTGCAAGATGGAGGAAGGGAGTTCCGTTAGTGAGCACGCCATAAAGATGTCGGGCTACACTCAACGCCTTGAGCAACTGGACTCCAATATTCCAGAGGAGCTCAAGATTGACAGGGTTCTGCAATCACTCCCTCCTAGCTACAAAAGTTTTGTAGTTACTCATAATCAGATTGGTTCCACTGATACGATCACCGAGCTCTTCACTAAGCTGAAAGCTGTGGAGGTGGACATCAATAAGGATAATCATGTCTTGATGGTCAACAAGCCCCCCAGCTTTAAGAAAGGTAAGGGTGCAAAGAAGCCCTTCAAGAAAGGTAGCGTCAAGCGCGTTGCCCCTGATGAGAAGAAGCTCAAGTCTGGACCTAAGCCGGACACTGAGTGCTTCTATTGCAAGGACAAGGGTCACTGGAAGCGCAACTGTCCGAAGTACTTAGCGGACAAGAAGGCTGGCACCATCAAAGGTATATTTGATATACATGTTATTGATGTTTTCCTTACTAGCCCTCGTTGTAGTGCCTGGGTATTTGATACTGCTTCAGTTGCTAATATTTGTAACTCGAAAGAGGAGCTACGGAATAGACGGCGGCTTGCGAGGTATGAGGTGACAATGCGTGTTGGCAACGGATCAAGAGTTGATGGGATGGCCGTCGGCACGCTCTCCTTAGTTTTACCTTCGGGATTAGTTTTAAACCTCAATAAATGTTATTATGTGCCTACGTTGAGCATGAACATCATATCTGGACCGTGTTTATTGCAAGACGGTTATTCATTTAAATCTGAGAATAATGGTTGTTCTATTTATATGAGTAACATCTTTTATGGTCATGCACCTGCTGTGAATGGTTTATTTCTTCTGAATCTCGAAAGGGATGAAACACACATCCATAACATTGAGGCTAAGAGATGCAAGGTAGATAGTGATAATACTACTTATTTGTGGCACTGCCGTCTAGGTCATATTGGTGTAAAACGCATGAAGAAACTTCATTCCGATGGACTTTTGGAGTCTCTTGATTTTGAATCATTTGACACATGCGAACCATGCCTCATGGGCAAGATGATCAAAACCCCGTTCTCTGGAATGATGGAGCGAGCAACGAACTTGTTGGAAATCATACATACCGATGTATGCGGACCGATGAGTGTTTCGACGCGCGGTGGATATCGCTATTTTCTCAATTTTACCGATTACTTAAGTAGATATGGGTATATCTATTTAATGAAACATAAATCTAAAACATTTGAAAAGTTTAAAGAATTTCAGAATGAAGTGGAGAACCATCATAACAGAAAAATTAAGTTTCTACGATCCGATCGTGGAGGTGAATATTTGAGTTATGATTTTCTCACGCATCTTAAAGCAAGCGGAATTGCTTCGCAACTCACGCCACTCGGAACACCACAGTGCAATGGTGTGTCTGAACGCCGGAATCAAACTCTATTAGATATGGTGCGATTAATGATGTCTCTTACTGATTTGCCGTTATCATTTTGGGGTTATGCATTAGAAACCGCTGCATTCACTTTAAATAGGGCACCATCTAAATCCGTTGAGACGACACCGTATGAACTGTGATTTGGTGCTAAACCTAAGTTGTCGTTTCTTAAAGTTTGGGGATGCGAAGCTTACGTCAAGAAGTTGATGCCAGACAAGCTCGAACCCAAAGAGGAGAAATGCGTCTTCATAGGATACCCAAAGGAAACTATTGGGTATACCTTCTATCACAGATCCGAAGGCAAAGTGTTTGTCGCAAAGAACAGATCCTTTCTTGAGAAGGAGTTTCTCTCGAAAGAAGTGAGTGGGAGGAAAGTAGAGCTAGACGAGGTTGTTGAACCTTCTCTTGAGTTGGAGAGTAGCGCAGCACCTGAAATTGTTCCAGTGCCGTCTGCACCAACAATAGAGGAAGCTAATGACAAGGATCATGAAGCTTCGGACGATGCTACTACTGAACGTCGCAGGTCGACGAGGTCGCGTGCCCCTCCTGAGTGGTACGGTAACCCTGTATTAACTGTCTTGTTAGTAGACGACAGTGAACCTGCGAACTATGAGGAAGCGATGATGAGCCCAGACTCTGAGAAATGGCTAGAGGCCATGAAATCCGAATTGGGATCCATGAGAGAAAACCAAGTATGGACTTTGGTGGACCCTCCTAACGACCGAAAGGCCGTTGAGTGCAAATGGATTTTCAAGAATAAAACGGACGCGGATGGTAATGTTACTGTCTATAAAGCACGACTTGTCGCGAAAGGTTTTTGACAAGTTCAAGGTGTTGACTACGATGAGACTTTCTCTCCCGTAGCAATGTTTAAGTCCATTCGAATTTTATTAGCAATTGCTGCGTTTCATGATTATGAAATATGGCAGATGGATGTCAAGACTGCGTTCCTCAATGGCAACATTGATGAAGAGTTGTATATGATGCAACCCGAAGGTTTTGTCGATCCTAAGGATGCTGATAAAGTGTGCAAACTTTAGCGTTCCATTTATGGACTGAAGAAAGCATCTCGGAGTTGGAACCTTCGTTTTGATCAAGTGATCAAGAGCTTTGGATTTGTTCCAAATTGCTACGAATCTTGTATCTACAAGAAAGTGAGTGGGAGCTCAGTGATATTTCTGGTATTATATGTGTATGACATATTGATTATCGGAAATGACATTGACATGCTTAACGATGTGAAGATTTATTTGAACAAATGTTTTTCAATGAAAGACCTAGGGGAAGCTACTTATATATTGGGCATCAAAATCTATAGAGATAGACAAAGACGCCTGATAGCTTTAAGCCAAAGTACATACCTAGACAAAGTTTTGGAAAGGTTCAGAATGGACAAGGCAAAGAAAGGTTCAGTGCCTATGTTGCCAGGTAAGATATTGAGCAGGGCTCAGTGTCCAGCTACAGTAAATGATAGAGAAGCTATGAGCAAAGTGCCTTATGCCTCGGCCATAGGTTCTATCATGTATGCCATGCTGTGTACTAGACCGGATGTGTCCAATGCTCTTAGTTTGACGAGAAGATACCGAAGTGATCCAGGAGTGGATCACTGGACAGCCGTGAAGAACATCCTAAAGTACTTGAATAGGACTAAAGAAATGTTCTTAGTCTATGGAGGTGATGAACAACTCGCCGTAAAAGGTTACGTCGACGCTAGTTTCGACACCGACAAGGATGATTCTAAATCTCAGACAGGATACGTTTATATTTTGAATGGAGGAGCTGTGAGCTGGAGAAGCTGCAAGCAAAGCGTGATCGCGGGATCTACAGTAGAAGCGGAATACATGGCTGCTGCAGAAGCGTCAAGTGAAGGAGTTTGGATCAGGAACTTCATCACTGAGCTTGGTGTGGTTCCAAGTGCCTTGGACCAACTGGAGTATTGTGTGACAACACTGGCGCCATAGCACTGGCTAAGGAACCAAGACATCATCCAAAGAACAAGCATATCAACCGCAAGTTTCATATAATCCGAGATTATATAGCAGATGGAGATTTGAAGATTAGCAAAGTACATACAGATATGAATGTCGCAGATCCATTGACTAAACCTCTTCCACGTGCAAAACATGATCAGCACCTTAGTGCCATGGGTGTTAGATTGTTGCCAGATGTAAACTAGATTATTGACTCTAGTGCAAGTGGGAGACTGTTGGAATTATGCCCTAGAGGCAATAATAAAGATGTTATTATTATAATTCTTGTTCATGATAAAGTTTATATTCCATGCTAGAATTGTATTAAGCGGAAACTTTAATACTTGTGTGGTTTGTGAACAACACCGTGTCCCTAGTACGCCTCTATGGACTAGCTCATTGATTAATGATGGTTAAGGTTTCCTGACCATAGACATGAGTTGTCGATTAATAATGAGATTATATCATTGGGAGAATGATATGATGGACAGACCCAAACTAAGCGGAGCAATTAGATCGTGTTCATCTTTGCGAAGCTTTTCTTATGTCAAATATTGTATTCCTTAGACCATGAGATAATACAACTCCCTGGTATCATAAGAAAGCTTTGAGGTCATCAAACATCATCCTATGAGAGGGTGATCATAAAGGTTTCTCTCAGGTGATCGGAAAGTACCTGTTGGGTTGTATGTATCGAGATGGGATTTGTCCCTCCCAAGTCGGAGAGATATACTTCGGGAACACTCGGTAATCGATATCAACACCGCATGCAAGCATGTGGTTAAGGAGTTAATCATAAAGTGATATCGGATTACGGAACGAGTAAAGTACTTGTTGCGAATGAGATTGAACTAGGTATGACAGTACCGACGATCAAATCTCGGGCAAGTAAAATATCGCGAGACGAAGGGAATATATATGGGATTGATTGAATCCTGGCATCGTGGTTCATCCGATATGATCATCGATGAATGTGTGGGAGTCAATATGGGTTTCCAGACCCCGCTGTTGATTATTGATAGAAGATCATGTCTGCATATTCTCGAACCAAAGGGTCACACACTTAACGTGTCTCGACGCTAGGATAGATTGGATAATTGGTTTATGAGCTTTTGTTCGGAGTCTCGGATAGGATCCGGGACATCACGAGAGGTTCCGGAATGGTCCAGAGAATAAGATTCATATAAGGCAATGCAGTTTTTGGAGTTCGGAATTGTTTCGGGTTATTCGGTATTGTACCGGAAGCTTCTAGAACCTTCCGGAGTGGGACCAACGTGGCCCTACTTGCCGGGAGGGGGCATGGGCCTATGAGGGAGTGCCCTGGCTGCATTGGGCCAGGGGCACAAGGCCCCATAGGGCCCAGCCGGCCAAACCCTAGGGAAACCCTAGGGGAGCTTCTAGAAGGGGGGAACTTGCCCCCCACTCCTCCCTCCTTTGGTCATCGGCCTAGGGCTTGGGGGTGGGGCAAGATCCAGCCGCACACCCCTCTATATAAAGAGGGCTGGGGGCGCACCCCTCCTACACCTCCTCCACAACCCTAGCCGCCCTGCTGCCCCTTCTCTCTCTCTCCCTCCCGACTGCGCGTAGGCGAAGCCCTGCCGCAGAAACTCTCCAGCGCTTGCACCGCGTCGTCGCGTTGTAGATCCAATCCATATCTCCACCCCACTTGCTGGACCGAGGAAGGAGGAGACGTCGAGGTGCCGCACGTGTGCATCTCTCGGAGGCATCGCCACTTGTGGTGCTAGATCGGATCGGATCGCGAGGAGGAGAAGCGAGTACAACTACATCACCCACGTTCCGTCAAATGTTCCGCTGTGTGAATCTTCAAGGGTATGAAGATATCATCTATCCCCTCTCGTTGTTTTCATCTCTTAGATTAGATCTTGGCTTTCCCCGTTCGCATCCGTAGAATTTTTTTGATTTACTATGCTGCGAAACCCTTCACAGACATGATCTTCTATCAATAATCAACAGCGGGATCTGGAAACCCATATTGACTCCCACATATTCATCGATGATCATATCGGATGAACCACGATGCCAGGATTCAGTTAATCCCGTATATATATTCCCTTCGTCACGCGATATTTTACTTGCCCGAGATTCGATCGTTGGTATCGGCATACTTAGTTCAATCTCATTCACAGCAAGTACTTTACTCGTTCCGTAATTCGATATCACTTTGTGATTAACTCCTTAACCACGTGCTTGCAAGCGGTGTTGATATCAATTACCGAGTGGGCCCGAAGTATATCTCTCCGACTCGGGAGGGACAAATTCCATCTCGATACATACAACCCAACAAGTACTTTCCGATCACCTGAGAGACACCTTTATGATCACTCTCTCATAGGATGACGTTTGATGACCTCAAAGCTTTCTTCCGATACCAGGGAGTTGCATTATCTCATGGTCTAAGGAACACAATATTTGACATAAGAAAAAGCTTCGCAAAGATGAATACGATGACACGATCTAATTGCTCTGCTTGATTTGGGTCTATCCATCATATCATTCTCCCAATGACATGATCTCATTATTAATCGACAACTCATGTCTATGATTAGGAAACCTTAACCATCATTAATCAATGAGCTAGTCCATAGAGGCGTACTAGGGACACGGTGTTGTTCATAAACCACACAAGTATCAAAGTTTCCGCTTAATACAATTCTAGCATGGAATATAAACTTTATCATGAACAAGAATTATAATAATAACATCTTTATTATTGCCTTTAGGGCATAATTCCAACAGTTGCTACGCCGCCTCACTGCCCCTCCGCCTCGCAATGTCGCCACCACTCAACCCCTTCGCCTCGCTATGCCGCCTCCTCTCTACACCGCAGTGGTGCCGCTATGCATATACCCGTACGTCGTCGAGTGCATCGCCCTCGCCATGGGGGCTCGACCTTGCGTCATGTGACCTCCGCAACAGAGCAGTAGCCAGGGAGAGGACTCGCCGGAGTGGCTGCCACAGCAAGATGGTCCTCCCAGCAACGTGTTGGTGGGGGATTCGCTGCGAGCTTCTCGTCGGCGAGCCCATCGTCCCTTGCCGAGGAAGCTCCTCCCCTCTATGGTACATGTGAGTTTCTCACCGGCGAGATCTCCTCCCCGATTAGCCTCTCTGTCGTGGTGGTATCACGACATATGCCATGGGTAGGCTAAAGTTGGGGCCGAAGGACGTGGAGGAATCCGGGGAGGTATGATGCAGTGAAGACCGCACTCGTATGAACAAAGAGAAATACAATGTATATTGGATTGAAGCTCTCAAGTGGAGATAACACCTCATTCTATACATCTAATCTCTTATAATCTTGCCATACTTGTGGCTATAATCATGCTCCTTGAGATGTATCTCCTATGCTTCTATCTAGATCTCTCTGTGAGAGTGGAGGAATAGGAAGAAGGAGAGCTCTTAGTGAGCAGAGAGGGGAGGAGCCCTTCGGGGGCCTCTCCCTGAACGATCCCCCTGGTGCTCCTTATAAAGGGGAGCCCAGGGGACAAATCTTGTTCCCCACGATTGGTATCTAGGCAGCATATTTCTAGCATCTTCTTAGATGCTCAGCATATGCCTTGGCATATTTGGAGATGCCATGGCATATTCCTTAGCATATTCTTGATGCCATGGGCATATTCCTTATGCCATGTGCCAGTCTGAGCCCTGGGCGTCCTAAGACTAGCACGGGACTTGTTGATCTTGTCTTGGCTTGATGGAGAGTCGTCGTGGATGTTGCGAAGGCATCTAGAGGTGAATAATGGGGTATTTAAGTCTTCATATCTCGGCCCAAACGCCCTGGGATGAGTGGAGATTCGGCCTCCTTCATATCTGACTCGGACTGGGCCTAAAGAGGTCCAGCCGAGTCACTCCTGCCCTCATCCACGCCATTAGGGTCGACCGGGCCAGGTTAAGTGCTTCAGTTCGGCCCAGTCGGGTCTCCATCAGCGGCCCAGGGGAACCAGCTTGGTGATGCCAGCCCGCAGTAGGCCGAGTTATCAGATGTCGGCCTGCTCGGGGTGTTTGGCGGGGGCGCTGTAATGATGCTGCCCGCGGTGGGCCTGATCCGTCATCACGGCCCACCCAGGGTGGCTTGGCAGGGACGCTGGTGAGGAAGCCCCACGATGGGCCGAGCGATACTCACTCTGGCCCATCCGAGTGAGTCGACGCGGACCTTGACGCTGCTTGGCGACGCCGTGCGGGAGCTCGGCGGGAGCGAGTGGAGCGCCTGGCGACGTGGAGTGGTGTGTACTGTGCTGCCGGGGCGTGGGCCGGATCTGTCTTGGCCCACTCGGGTAAGGAGGGAGTGGGCTTTTTGGCCGATGTTCAGTACAATTCGATACAGGCCCCGATACGTCGGCCCAGAAAGTGTCCTATGAGGCCGAATTAACCTTAATTCGGCCCAGATTCGTTTTCCTTCTTCTTTTACTCATTCTGTTTACACTTTTCATCTCTAATTGACTAACTCATAGCTTTGTTGATTCACTTCATACACTAACTCTGGGGTACCCGGGGGTATACCCCCGACATTAGTCCCCGAGGCTATGTGGGACTCATGGAGTCGCTCATAGGCTTAAATAAATATTCCTAGAGTTATTATCTGATATATGTTCTCTCTAATACATATCTCTTGACCATATAACCCATTTGGGTTAGTTCTTGAATTCCTGCCATTTTTGGCAATGCTCTTTTAACCTCTTTTGGTAAGTCGTGAGTTCTTGCCTTCTTAGGCACTACTATTTTAACCTTTTTGGGTAAGCTATGACTTCTGGCCTTTTTAGGCTCTGGTCTTAACCGTTTTAGGTAAGTTTTGGACTTCTGGCCTTCTTGGGCACTGGTCATAACCCTTTGAGGTAAGTTTTGGACTTCTGGCCTTCTTGGGCACTGGTCGTAACCCTTTTAGGTAAGTCATGAGTTCTGGCCTTCTTTGGGCACTGCTCTTTTAACCTCTTTGGGTAAGTTATGAGTTCTGGCCTTATTGGGCACCGCTATTTTAACCTCTTTGGGTAAGTTATGAGTTCTGGCCTTATTGGGCACTGCTCTTTTAACCTCTTTGGGTAAGTTATGAGTTCTGGCCTTATTGGGCACTGCTCTTTTAACCCCTTTGGGCAAGTCATGAGTTCGGGCCTTCTTGAGCATTGCTCTTTTAACCCCTTTGGGTAAGTTATGAGTTCTGGCCTTATTGTGCACTGCTCTTTTAACCCCTTTGGGCAAGTCATGAGTTCGGGCCTTCTTGGGCACTGCTCTTTTAACCCCTTTGGGTAAGTTATGAGTTCTGGCCTTATTGGGCACTACTCTTTTAACCCCTTTGGGCAAGTCATGAGTTCGGGCCTTCTTGGGCACTGCTCTTTTAACCTCTTTGGGTAAGTTATGAGTTCTGGCCTTATTGGGCACTGCTCTTTTAACCCCTTTGGGCAAGTCATGAGTTCGGGCCTTCTTGGGCACTGCTCTTTTAACCTTTTCGGGTAAGTTATGAGTTCTGGCCTTATTGGGCACTACTCTTTTAACCCCTTTGGGCAAGTCATGAGTTCGGGCCTTCTTGGGCACTGCTCTTTTTACCCCTTTGGGTAAGTTATGAGTTCTGGCCTTATTGGGCACTGCTCTTTTAACCCCTTTGGGCAAGTCATAATCCAAGTCATATGTTTCCAAATCCGAGTTATTTTACCCAAAATTGACTTATGTCTTAAGTCTGAGTCATCTGACTCAAATATGAGTTATATGACTCAAATCCGAGTCGTCTGATTCCAAATCTGAGTTACGTTACTCAAAATTGACTTATGTCTTAAGTCTGAGTCATCTGACTCAAATCCGAGTTATATGACTTAAATCCGAGTCGTCTGATTCCAAATCCGAGTTACTTTACTCAAAATTGACTTATGTCTTAAGTCTGAGTTATCTGACTCAAATCCGAGTTATATGACTCAAATCCGAGTCATCTGATTCCAAATCCGAGTTACTTTACTCAAAATTGACTTATGTCTTAAGTCTGAGTCATCTGACTCAAATCCGAGTTATATGACTCAAATCCGAGTTACTTTACTCAAAATTGACTTATGTCTTAAGTCTGAGTCATCTGACTCAAATCCGAGTTATATGACTCAAATCCGAGTCATCTGATTCCAAATCCGAGTTACTTTACTCAAAATTGACTTATGTCTTAAGTCTGAGTCATCTGACTCAAATCCGAGTTATATGACTCAAATCCGAGTCATCTGATTCCAAATCCGAGTTACTTTACTCAAAATTGACTTATGTCTTAAGTCTGAGTCATCTGACTCAAATCCGAGTTATATGACTCAAATCCGAGTCATCTAATTCCAAATCCGAGTTACTTTACCCAAAATTGACTTATGTCTTAAGTCTGAGTCATCTGACTCAAATCCGAGTTATATGACTAAAATCCGAGTCGTCTGATTGCCACGATATAACTTGATCCGGTGAGATGATGTCAATTTGCCTTTGATATGGATCCGAGATTAAGTTTTGGGATATGATAATAGGGTTAACTGCTGAGAGATCTGATTCGAGATGTTGATATGAGATATAGATTCGAGATATGGTAAGCTGGCAAATAGCCATCCGAGATATGGGATAACCTGGAAAGATAGTGAAATATCAATCCGAGTTGTAACATAACCTGGTAATCTGGCGAGCTGAATCAAGCTTCGGCCCGAATCAGAGATATGCTTAGTACGCTGAGTCCAAATACAAATCCGAATTATAATATACCCTGGCAAGCTGAATCAAATGTTAGTCCGAATCAGATACAAGCTAATGAGCCGAGTTTAAGGTTAAACCAAAGCATAAATAAATTAACTCAAATTATATCTGAATCATCAATAAGCTGGCTGGTGAGCTGAGTTAAAGGATAATCCAAAGCATAAATAGAGAATCATAAATAAGCAGATTCAACTTATGGCCAAGTTATAGATAAGCTGGCTAGTGAGCTGAGTTATAGGTCAATCCAAAGCATAAATTAACTGACTCAAAATCTACCTGAATCATAAATAAGCAGATTCAACTTATGGTCGAGTTATAGATAAGCTGGCTCAAACACAGATCTAAATCAACATAATGTTCTCTTAATCCAAAGGTGACTCTACGGATAAGTCGAGTAGTCCCCGGGTTAAGTTATTTTCTCCCCGGGTGAAGGATTGAGTGTAGGTGGCTGAGTTATCTGGCACTTACAGTATACTTGGAGAAGTGTTTGAGTGAGTCTTGCTAAGTCTTATCTGTCCTGCTGAGTTACTTGATACTTATAGTAAGCTTGGAGTAGTGCTTGAGTCCTTCTTGCTAAGTCTTACCTGCTTTGATGAGTCAGACTTGGAGTGCCTCTGCGCTTACCTCTCTACTCTCTGTTTGCTTGGAGGAACTGAAAGAGCTTTATGATGAAGAGGTTGATGAAGATGCTCCCGTCCGGATGGAAACCCAACCAACGCCACTAAGAGGCCCCACGGTGGGCGCCAAATGTCGTGGTGGTATCACGGCATATGCCATGGGTAGGCTAAAGTTGGGGCCGAAGGACGTGGAGGAATCCGGGGAGGGATGATGCAGTGAAGACCGCACTCGTATGAACAAAGAGAAATACAATATATATTGGATTGAAGCTCTCAAGTGGAGATAACACCTCATTCTATACATCTAATCTCTTATAATATTGTCATACTTGTGGCTACAATCATGCTCCTTGAGTTGTATCTCCTATGCTTCTATCTAGATCTCTCTGTGAGAGTGGAGGAATAGGAAGAAGGAGAGCTCTTAGTGAGCAAAGAGGGGAGGAGCCCTTCGGGGGCCTCCCCCTGAACGATCCCCTTGGTGCTCCTTATAAAGGGGAGCCCAGGGGACAAATCTTGTTCCCCACGATTGGTATCTAGGCAGCATATTCCTAGCATCTTCTTAGATGCCTAGCATATGCCTTGGCATCTTTGGAGATGCCATGGCATATTCCTTAGCATATTCTTGATGCCAAGGGCATATTCCTTATGCCATGTGCCAGTCTGAGCCCTAGGCGTCCTAAGACTTTCACGGGACTTGTTGATCTTGTCTTGGCTTGATGGAGAGTCGTCGTGGATGTTGCGAAGGCATCTGGAGGTGAATAATGGGGTGCTTAAGTCTTCATATCTCGGCCCAAACGCCCTGGGATGAGTGGAGATTCGGCCTCCTTCATATCTGACTCGGCCTGGGCCTAAAGAGGCCCAGCCGAGTCACTCCTGCCCTCAGGCACGCCATTGGGGTCGACTGGGCCGGGTTAAGTGCTTCAGTTCGGCCCAGCCGGGTCTCCATCAGCGGCCCAGGGGAACCAGCTTGGTGATGCCAGCCCGCAGTGGGCCGAGTTATCAGATGTCGGCCTGCTCGGGGTGTTTGGCGGGGGCGCTGTAATGATGCTGCCCGCGGTGTGCTGGATCCGTCATCACTCGGCCCACCCGGGGTGGCTTGACAGGGACGCTGGTGAGGAAGCCCCGCGATGGGCCGAGCGATACTCACTCTGGCCCATCCGAGTGAGTCGACGCGGGACCTTGACGCTGAGGTCGCTTGGCGACGCCGCGCGGGAGCTCGGCGGGAGCGAGTGGAGCGCCTGGCGACGTGGAGCGGTGTGTACTGCGCTGCCGGGGCGTGGGCCGAATCTGTTTACACTTTTCATCTCTAATTCTTCTTTTACTCATTCTGTTTACACTTTTCATCTCTAATTGACTAACTCAAAGCTTTGTTGATTCACTTCATACACTAACTCTGGGGTACCCGGGGGTATACCCCCGACACTCTCACCGTTGAGTCATGTGTTGTCGCCCTCCTCCGTCCGCCCTTTTTTGCTACTTTGTTAGTGGTACACTGTATTTTTTACCGTTGACATAATGCTTCAACAATGCTACAACGACACAATGTTTTTGATATAACCGATTTATGGTCTTGCTACAATAGCGCAAATTTTTTGCTACAACATCTCCGGCGAGATCCGCACGAAATTCGAGGCGATGTGTGTGCTACATTAGTATAACTTTTTGCTACACTATTTTTATAGGTTTGCCACAATAACATCTAGTTTTTGCAATAGTGTCCCCTACGAGGTCACCGGCGATGTCTCCGTGTTTGCTATATTATCACAATTTTTTGTGGATTTGCTACAATAGCATAATTTCTTTTGCTACGTAGTCTCTGGCGAGGTTTTTCGACGAAAGTCTCCGGCGATGTCATCAGCAAAATTAGGTTTGCTACAGTAGCACAACAAAATTCTACATAGCCTCCGACGAAACTCTGGCGAGATATGTCTTTTTAATTTTTTGTCTCATGAATAACCCTTTTTGCTACATATAGCAAAAACGGGACTATTTATAACAAAGCGAGTCGTTTTGTAGCAAAAGCAAGATTTAGATCTGTTTTAGGGAACACGTGATGGCCAGAAGACCCGGGAATCGGGGGAGTTATCTCCGAAGGACGCGCAACGCTCCCCTTTCTTGAATTATCAAATATACGCTATTTTTTAGGGTAAACTTGTATCTTTATTTAATCATCAAATTTATAGGAATACAAGTAATTTCAGACGTCCCTAAAGGCCAAATATAGCGGCCAGCGGATAAAGAAACTACAGCTTTTGCAATAGAATGGACATTTCCATTAGATTCCCACGCTCATGGCTGAACAAGACAGTGTTAAAAAAAACCCTCTTAGACTTGATTTCATTTAAGATCATCACATAACTGCAAGGGGTCTTAATCTTCAAGTTGGAGATCACCTCCAAACACAATCAGACACGGCACTGATCTCTGAAAGATCACCATCCTTATATACGCCTAAACAAATCGAAATGGCACGATGGGCCGAGCCCAAACTCGCCAAGGCGTACGCGGTGCGATCACCCCGCACCTCAAAGAGCGGTGTATAGGCGGGCCCCTCCAAACAGTGTAATCGGAACTTCTAGCCGGAAAGGCCCAGAATGAAGGACGAGATGGGCTTAAGTAAATCCTGCTTCAATGTGTATACATATACGGTAGCCCATGGTGACATCGGTTTGCGTTGAGCGTCGGCACGGCAGAACTCTGAAGATCACCCGACGCCGTCTCCAGCCAGCGGAATTATCACGCCGGCCGGACTACTGAACCCCCACTAGATCACCGGCCGGTCGCCGCTCGGCGGTGGAGTATATCCATACTCCTTTTTCATTACCGACACCTAATCCACGGATTACTCGTTTAGGCCCCGCTTGGAACGCACGTTTTATTTCCGGCTCCGGTTTGTTTCCGGAGGCATTTGGACGTGTACAAGTATTTCCGGCTCCGGTTTGCTTCCGGACGGATTTGGACGAGCACACACAGTCCATCAAAAGTAAATTCAGAGGTTATGTTTTCTAGTTGATATACTAGTATTTTTTGTAGATAATCAAATATAAATACGAAGAAAGTTAACTTACATAAAAACATCTCAGGTCATATTTTAACAGTTATTCATGAATAAAAGCTTCAGTTTTTTCAGATCAACAACAAAACAGATTACTTAAATTACAAATAATAGCCGTTCAACAGACTTGAACTCAAGATGGATTTCTGAAGACTTGAACTCGCATGGACTTCTGAAGATTTGAACTTGGCATCCTAAATTAAAAAAATCATTATTAGATACTATATTAAGACAATAGACATTATTCTAATCTCAGGGACAGTCATGAATAGACCACATCGACAAGAATGAAAGAACAAAACAGCTTGTTCTATGATTATCGATCCTCATTGGCCTGATATATAAAAAATAGTAGTAAATCAAATAAAAAATAAAAAAATTGCATGATAAATAAACAACAAGCTTGTTCTACATTGGTATGATAAGAATGTAACAGCACACAACAATAAGAATGTATTAAGAACATCACATTTATTTAAGAATTTAAGAATTGAATCCACCCAAGAGAGGAGACACATAGTTTAGGTGCATGCAACAAGTAGTAGCTTGTCTTCTTATTTCCCGGAGTACACCAAGACATGACACGTAGTAGCTCTCTATTTCTAGAACAATCTCTAATACATTCATCACATGCATTGAGCAAGCAATAAGCTCACCAGATTCTACATCTAACTTTAGGAAAATAAGATAATTTGTCTCCTAAATATACCATGCATGACAAGTGCAGCTGCTAAAACAAGAAAAAAGAAAAGCTACAAGCTACATAAGTTTGGTTCTATCAGCAAGAACCCAGCTAGTTGGTCAAATTAGATAAGTAACACGTCGTTCTACTACATGTAGAAACCATCAATCACGAAGCTGTGAGGCTAAACTCTACAGCAATACGCCAAATCCTATAGCAGAACGCCATAGAGACCAAAAATTCCTCCATTTCTCATCAAATCAGTGCCAAACTCTAGCCTCTAACTCGACAAGGGCTCGAAAGCGACACCAACCCAAAATCTAAAATACTTGTTCTTCAGAGGCTCTATTTAACTCATAATAAACAATAGACTAAATAGCAATGATCCTCATTAACAATAGTACTAAAAGAAAAGGCAATGAGCTACTTACATGAAGGTGACTGGATTGCCAGCTTCCCAACCTCCTTCTTCAACCATAGACCACGGAGTCTTGCATCATAAGAAAGAAAAAACTCTCTATTTGATGCATCTTTGAAAACATCAGAGGCTAGGATCTTGATCTCATCAGACACATCAATCATGTCATTAAGTACAACACATAACAATAAGAACGCATTAAGAACAACACATTAAGAGTAACAGGTATGTATTAGTGTAGAACAAATATCTCAAAAAGAAAATCTATACAAACCAAAGAATATAAACATACATAGCAGACTGGTGCTGCTTTTTTCTCAACAAAACAAAATGAACTTGTATCAACAAATGATTTTACAAATGATTTTCCAAACAAGACCAAAGCTAGTATGTTCCAGCAAGCAGATCAACAGATGATAAATGTTCACTGAATCTGAATATGACATATCAGAAGTGAACCATTTATTCTTCTTTCCCAGATAATAAACCCAACCAACCAATGAGTAAGTAAAACATGTGTACCGGAGAACACTACACCGCCAATCAGAACTTGTCCGGAAGTAATCCTACACTGTTTGCATTATCTGGCATAATTCATGGATCCAAAACTATAGTCCTGCAAACAATACGCACTCTGCAGCGTCTCCATCAGCTACCCATCTGACTATTATAAGGTAAGAAAGGACATCAGCTACCCATCTCATGATTATAAGGTAAGAAAGGACGTCAGCTACCCATCACACGATGATAGTTGTCTCCATCAACGTCTCCATCAGCTACCCATCTCACTCTGCAGAACTAATACAAAGAAGAGGCAATAACTCCTAGATACGAAGCAGGGGTTTGGCCGCGTTACCAGGTAGTGCGGTGGCGGGAGGAGCGCGATGACCTTGCGCCGCCGGACAGGCTAGAGGTGGACCTGGAGCGGCAGACCTTGTGCCGCCGCCGGTCGCTTCCGCTGCAGCCTCGCGAGTCGCTTCCGCCGCAGCCCCGTGAGTCGCCGCCTCGCGCAGACCTTGCGCCGCCAGTCGCCGCCACGCCAGTCGCAGACCTTGCGCCGCCAGTCGCCGCCTCGCCAAGCCAATCGCCGCCCCGCCCGTCTGTCGCTAGGGTTGGGATGAGGCCGCCCCGTCTCGTCTGTCGGGTTGGAAAGGAAACTGACCCCCGCACGTCCGTGAGCTTTTCGCATGTAAATGGGCCGGAAACTATTCGGAGCAGAAAAAAACACAGCCAACCAAGTGCCAATAATGCTGTCGGGCTGTAATTTATTGTGCTCCGACTAAAACGGATGTTTCAGGCTAAATTACAGCGAACCAAGCAGGGCCTTATTAGTCCACTCATTAGCAGCTATTAGTACAGCACCGTACGTGGTTCTGTAATAAACTGCCTAACGACTTTCGGTGCTGCACTGCAGATCGACGTAGCTAGGTAGACGACATAGCAAGAGAGCTGAATGTGACGGAGGAACCCAAGTGCAAGCCTACACGGTGGACATTTCGACAGTGGATGCCCTTATAAAGACAACAACCGTATTTGCCAAATACGGCTAAACAAAAACCGACGCCGCTGAGGTCGACGCGGCACCAAACAGTACTGCTTTCTTGGATTAGCAAGGCCGGCCCTTCACCGGGACACCATCATCAGGGTCGGCTAGATCGATCGGCTGGGTCTGAAGTCTGAAACCCGAACGGGCTGGGTCCTGCTCTGCTACTCCACGCGGATCAGATCATGATCGTGTGAGAAAAGGAGGCGATATCTCGCCAAAAGGAAGGCATCATGCGCGCCACAGTCCCGGAAAAGCAAGAGGAGACCTCGTGGCTGGGCAATTTGCAGGGAAAAGGGAGCCATCACCGACCGTCGCCTTTTCTGAATCTTCGTTGCTGTCAATGGTCGCGGCGGCCAAATCGCACCAACTCCTGTCCCTACGCCGCCCGCATGCATGCACGCGTCTCGTCTCATCACCTAGAACGGCCGTCGTCGGCGGTCTGCGCGCGTTGGCAGATTCTCTCCGACGCCGGTCGAGAGACAAATCTCGCCGTATGCGCATTGCGCAACGCAGGAATGGTGATGATAGCCCGGTGACTACGACAGACTCTATCTGCGAGGAGGATCACGGATATACTTTCTCGCCTGCCCCATGCATGTCGGAGCTGAGAAATAAAAACACGTACAGTGGTATTTTTTTTGCCAGGAAAAAACACATATTTTTGACCGGAACTTGTGTTTTTGCATGTAGCCAAGGAATATTTCAATAATAGTTTTTCAATGAATGATCTTGGCGAAGCAGCTTACATATTAGGCATAAAGATTTATAGAGATAGATCAAGACGTCAAATATCATTGTCACAAAATATATATTTGGACTTGGAATGGAAGATAGCAAGAAAGGGTTCTTGTCCATGTTGCCCAATACGACCTTGAGTAAAACTCAAAGTCCGACATCGACCGAAGATAGAGAAAGGATGAGTAAGACTCCCTATGCCTCAGCCATAGGATCTCTAATGTATGCCATGCTATGTACTAGACCCGACATTGCATATGTTGTTAGTTTAACTAACAAATATCAAAGTGATCCAGGAGTGGATCATTGGACAGCGGTCAAAAACATCCTTAAGTACTTGAGAACAACTAAGGATATGGTTCTTTCTTATGGAGGTGATGAACAACTCGTTGTTAATGGTTACACCGATGCTAGTTGGAACACCGATCCGGATGATTCTAAGTCACAATCTGGATACGTATTTATTTTGAATGGTGCAGCAGTTAGCTGGAGGAGTGCAAAGCAAAGCGTGTGGCGAGATCTTCAACTGAATCGGAATACATGGCTGCTTCGAAGGCTTCACAAGAAGCGATATAGATGAAAGAGTTCATTACAGAGCTGGGTGTGGTTCCTAGTGCGCTGGACCCAATGTCTATCTACTGTGATAACATGGATGCCATAGCCAATGCGCAAGAACCAAGGTCACACAAGAAGCTAAAGCATATCAAGCTACGTTTTCACGCTATTCGAGAACATGTCCAAGATGGGGACATAAAGATTTGCAAAGTACACACAGATCTGAATGTGGCGGATCCGTTGACTAAACCTCTCCCGAGGGCAAAACATGACCAGCACCAAACTGCCATGGGTGTTCGGTATATTACCATGTAATCTAGATTAGATGACTCTAGTGCATGTGGGAGACTGTTGGAGATATGCCCTAGAGGCAATAATAAATGTAGTTATTATTATATCTTTGTGTTTATGATAAATGTTTACATTCATGCTATAATAGTATTAACAAGAAAACATTAATACTTGTGTGATTTGTAAACTTAAATTGAAGTCCCTAGTAAAGCCTCTATACATCACTAGCTTGTTGGTTAATAAATGATTGTGGTTTTCCTATCATGAACATTGAGATGTTATTAACAACAAGATCATATCGTTAGGAGAATGATATGATGGACATACTCCTATAGATAAGCGTAGCATAAAGATCAAGTCATTTTAATAGTTCAATTGCTATATGCTTTCTGATACATAGTAACCTAATTCCTTCGACCATGAGATCATGCATATCACCTTTACCGGATGGATGCTTTGATGACATCAAACACCACACCGTAACTGGGTGGCTATAAAGGTGGCATTGAGTGTTCGGAAAGTATTGGTTGAAACACATGGATCAAGAGTGGGATTTGTCCATCCATATGACGGATAGATATAATCTGGGTCCTCTCGGTGAAATGTCATCCAATTAGCTTGCAAGCATGTGACTGGCTCACAAGGGATCACATATCACGGGAACGAGAAAATAGTACTTATCGGTAACGAGGTTCAACTAGGTATGCAGAGATACCGACGATCAAAACCTCGGATAAGTAAACTATCGTGAGACAAAGGGAAATTGGTATCGTATGTAAGTGGTTCATTCGATCACAAAGTAATCGTAGAAATATGTTGGAGCCATATGAATTTCCAGATTCCTCTATTGGTTATTGATCGGAGAAGTGTCTCGATCATGTCCGCATAATTCACGAACCGTAGGGAGACACATTTAAGGATTCGATGTTGTTGAGTAGTTATGGAATGATGAGTGAGAGACCGAATGTTGTTCGGAGTCTCGGATGGGATCTGGGATATCACGAGGAGATCCGGAATGGTTCGGAGAATAAGATTCATATAAGGAAAGTCCTGTTTCGGGGTTGGAGAATGGTTCCGGTGTTTTCATCGGGAATGTTCTAGAAGGTTCTGGAAGGTCCGGCACTCCGGAGGGGAAGGGTACATGAATGTGTCATAACAAGTTTGAATGGTTGCATCATGTACTAGGTGTCATCACTGAGAAAAATAAAGGGATAAATCAAATTCTAGTTTGAAAAGTCAAACACCAATTTGAAAGTCAAACGACTAATTTTGGGAAGTGGAGAGGGAGGTGGAAACCGAGTTGGGGAGGAGTTCCTCCCCTCCACCCCCGGCCCACCTCCAAGCCGAGTTGGGGAGGGACTCCCCTCCCCTTGGCTGGCCCCTCCACCTATAAAAGGAGGGGCAGTGCTCCCCTCCTAGAGACCCAACACTTCCACCTCTAAACCCTACCCGCTGGCGCCGCCACCTCCACTGCCGCCGCCGCCCTAGGGCAAACCGCCGCCGCCTAGCTAACCCTAGCCGCCGGCTTGCCCCCTCCTCGGCATGTCTAAACCCTAGATCGTCGAAGGCTCTCTCATAGTCCACCATACTCACTCCGGCTTAAGGCGAAGCCCTGCGAGATCTCCCCTCTACTTCCGGTACCACGCCGTTGTGCTGCCGGAATCGCGAGGAGAGTGCTACAACCTCCGCTGCCTGCTGGAACAAGGGAGAGGAAGGTCTTCGTCGAGTACCGAACGTGTGACCGACTGCGGGAGCGCTGCCGGAATGCAGCGCCGGAAGGATCGTCTACGCGATCTTGAGATCGGGAAAAGTACGACTACATCACCCACGAGAATCCGCTCTCGTTAAACACTTTGGAATCTTCGAGGGTGAGTTATTCCATCAACTCGTTACTACAATCTAGTAGATAGATCTTGGCTTGTTTGTTTGTATGCGATAGAAATTTTTTGTTTTCCATGCTACGAATTCCTACAGTGGTATCAGAGCCGTGTCTATTTGTAGATCTGTTGCACGAGTAGAACACAATGGTCATTGTGGGCGTTGATGCTTTTATTGTCGATTGCTTCTTGTGTACTTTGCATCTTGCGGGATGTTGGGATGAAGCGGCCCGGGCTAACCTTACATGACATCGTTCATGAGACTTGCTCCACGCTTGACATGCAACTTGTATTGCATAAGTGGCTTTGCGGGTGCCTATTTCTCCTAGCATAGTTAAGATCCAATTTCAACGGGTGATTAACAATACTAGTATCAATGTTGTGGTTCGTGTTCGTAAGTTAGAACGACACTTATTGAAAGCCCCAAACCACGTAAAACATGCAAAGAAAGTAGAGGCGTCTAACTTTGTTTTGCAGGGGTGTGCAGTGATGTGATATGGCCATGATTGTGATTATATTTGATGTATGCAATGTTCCTTATTGTAAGTTGGCAACCGACAGGAGCCATATGGTTGTGTTTAATTTATGTTAAGACCCGCGTGTCTATTCAAAGTAGTTGTAATAGTTGAAGCCGGTGGAAGACAACCATGAAGAAGCGTCATTGACCTTGATGCAATTCCGGTGATGATGGAGATCATGTTCGTGCTTGAAGATGGAGATCGGAAGCACAAAGAAGAAAAGTCCATATCATATCACATATTATGAATTACATGTGATGTTAATCCTTTATGCATCTTGTATTGCTTAGTAGACGACGCTAGCATTATAAGATGATCCCTCATGCACATGAATTTCAAGTCATAAAGTGTTCACCCTTAGTTAGCACCGTTGCTAAAGCTTGTTGTTTCGAAGCACCACGTGATGATCGGGTGTGTTAGATTCCGCAAGTGTATACAACGTGAGCAAGCCAGATTTGCTCATGCGGAAACTAAGGTTTGATCTTGACGAGCCTTGTTGGGAATATGCCCTAGAGGCAATCATGTATGTTGAGATTTCCCATTGTATTCATAAAGTTATTAAGTAGTCCTTGTATAAACATCTGATGTGTATCATTGAATATGTGATTCAGTTGTGGAACTATGCATTCATGTTGTTTGTACTAAATATCCTTGGTCATTGAGGTTGTGCTGGACACACAACTTAGACCAATGTGAAAGTTGGCTTGATGACTCGGTTCCACTTGTCATGGGCATGGAGATGCTATTCCAACTTACACAGACTAGGCTAAAGAGTTTAGCGAGTCGGATTGACCCATATTGAGGTACAACGAACTAAGCTGTCATTTGTATATCCCAATCAATGTAATCCTTAGACCTGAGGTTTTTGCATAGTCCGAGTTGAGGATCACCGACTTAGGTTCTGTCAAACGCTGATCCGTAACTAGGCAGTTATAAAGGCAGGGTTCGGGTCGACTGAGAATCAAGCTGCGTGATGTGAATAACCAAGATGGGATTTTGCCCCTCCACTCGGAGAGATATTCTCTGGGCCCTCTCGTGAGATATGATTCGGAAAGCATGGCCATGCTCGACTCGGTTAAGTGTGAACCGAGGCGATCGACTAAGAGTTAGCGGGTGAATCACTTATCTGGGATCGAGAAGAGAGTCGAACTATTTAAGGGATGACATATATTCGCCTATAGTCTGACAAGGTATATCGTGAGGCAAAAGGGACTCGGACGTAAGTCGCATTGGAAAGGCAAGTCGTCATGACTCTTTGGTACTTGGGAGTCGGCACGTTCTGCTAGGAGCCGCTACCGACTGATCGATTGTGAGTCGGACTCCAATCGTGTCCAAGTAGCCATGAGCCTGTGGGGTCACACACTTAAGAGCGGGAGCAAGTTCGGATTGGATCTGAACATATAATCTGGTTGGGTTGGACCTAAACCGGATTAGGACTGAGTTAGTGAGTTGTACTCACGGTGACTAGTGTTATATGGGCTTTAGTGAATGGGTCGCGCGAGCAGAGCCCACGTTCACTCCCTATATATAGTGGAGCACGGTAACCCAGAAAGGTTAATCGTTGTTCGGTTAGGTCATTCCATGTGTTGGAAACCCTAGCTCCACAGCAGTCCAGCCGCCGCAACGAACCTAGCAGTTCGCCGCCGGTGCTCCTCCTTGTACGTGTGGATACCAGCAGAGGTGTTGTGCGATCAACACCAGGACGATCGGATCGTGAGGACTGCACTGCATCAACTGACGCGCTTCATCAGTAATCCGCAACCGCGCGTCTAGTGGTAAACCTCGTGGCCTTATACCTCAGCTAGATCTTGGGATCACCACGTTAGAGGAAAATTTTATTTTATCTCCGCGTGGCCCAACAGTGGTATCAGAGCGATAGCTTCTGGTTTTAGGCTCGAGATCTCGCATATGTGATATGCGGTAGGCTATAGATGAGATCTATGTGCTGTTTTGGTGGTCGATCTATGAGATAGATCGGTTTTGTATGAAGTTGATTGGATCAACTGTACTCGGGGAATGGTAGATCTGATTTCCGTGATCATACTGCTGAGGTCGTGGAACGACATACCCCTACCGGTCGGCTTCCGCCATCGGGGTAGATTGTGACACGTAAATCCAGAAGCGGTGATCGAAGATCAAAGAGTTTGATCGAATCGGAACGATGGTCGGAATCCATGTCCGGATCGTAGATGAGATCTACGTTTTCGGAAAAATCGTCGGGCGCTGCCCGCACCCGCGAGGGACCGCCGGCTTCGCCCTGTCGTAGCGCCTTAGATGTCGTTGCGAGTTTCACAACGCCGGTAGATATTGTATCTATGCATAACTTGTTTTTGCAGGAAGTTTTGAATGGTATGGTTCATGTGCATGTGATGTATGTGTGTAATCCATACGTGATCTGCGAATCACGGTTTTTGTCAGCCGGCTGGAGCCTAGGTGCTGTCATTTTATTGTATAACGACATGCGTGTCGGATTCTCTATGTAATTTACTTTACTAAGCTAGTGTAGTTGTTTGAGAACCCGGAAGGCATGCAAGGCGTTGTACATGTCGGCGACATGGTGTAAGATGGCAAGTGACAAGAGTTGGCACGAGTCGGATTACAGGCTTTGTGGAGATGGAGATCGCCATGAAGAGAGCCATACCATTTCACATTATAATTGCTTTATTTTGTGCTATTGTTATGTCTCAGTTTTACCTCTATTAGATAGTCGGTAAAATTTAATCCCTCAAATAAGGTCTAGTCGGTTTTCCCGCCAGTGTTTGCACCATCACAAGTCGGACATTTTTGGTAGTGGGCTCATAAAATTGAGGTGCTGCCAATTCTTTCCGACTAGGTGGGTTCGAGTCGGACTCTTACTGCAGAAACACTTGGTAAGCTAGACGGGTCTATCACAACGGTTGTGGGACTCGGGGAAAAGTCGGATGGGAGCCGGGGCATGTGATGCCACCCGTCCAACAGGAATCGCATGGGATGCGATTGACAAGGAGTTGTCTACCTAGATCACTTGGCGGCTAGTGGTGATGCTAAAGCTCACTAGCCGACTTGCTTATTTAGGATCCTGAATCACTAAGTAACCATCGGAGGGGTGTTGGTTCTAGTGGGAGCATAAAATATTAAAATGTTTAATATGCTTGCTCTTTTATGAATACATGTCTTAAGTGTTTTTCATATTTTCTGTTGTAGATCATGGCACCAAGTAGCAGTCACTCTCAGATATCCGGTTTTGCGTTGAGAACCATTCTTGAGAAAGATAAACTGAACGACACTAATTTTACCAACTGGTATCGAAATCTGAGAATTGTTCTCAAACAAGAAAAGAAGGACCATGTCCTAGACAACCCACTTCCAGATGAGCCGAATGAGAATGCGACTATTGCAGCCACCAATGCCTACCGTCGGGCTAAGGATGAGTCCACGGATATCAGCTGTCTTATGCTTGCTCACATGGAACCGGACTTGCAAAAGCAGTTCGAGCATGTTGAGGCCTACGATATGATCGAAAGCCTCAAAAGTATGTTCCAGGCTCAGGCGAAGACTGAGAGGTATCAAGTCTCTCAGGCTCTGCTGAGTTGCAAGCTTAAGGATGGTGATCCACTGAGTCCGCATGTGATCAAAATGGTTGGTTACGTGCAGTCTCTGGAGAGGCTTGGCTACCCCATAAGTGAAGAGTTCGCTACGGATATAATTCTGAACTCTCTTCCTAGTGCATATGGGCAGTTCATTTCGAACTACCACATGCATGGTATGGATAAGAAGCTCACTGAATTGCATGGGATGCTCAAGCAAGCAGAGGCGGATCTCAAGAAGGGCACCAGTCAAGTGTTGATGGTGCAGAATAAGGCTAAGTTCAAGAAGAGTTCTTGGACTAAGAAGAAGGCTAAGTCAGGAGGAAAGCAGGCTCAGGACCCGGTCCCAAGCGCTTCCTCAGGGACTAAGCCATCTCCTTCAGCCGGATCCACTTGCTTCTACTGCAAGGCGGATGGCCACTGGAAGAGGAACTGCAGCAAGTACTTGGCCGACAAAGCCAAGAGTGGAGGTATGACTTCCGACTCAGGTACACTTGTTTGCAATGTTATAGACATATATCTTGCTGATGCACCTAATAGTTCTTGGGTATATGATACCGGATCAGTTATTCACATCTGCAACTCGTTGCAGGGACTCGTAAGAACTAGGAGCGTAGCAAGAGGCGAGGTTGATATTCGAGTCGGCAACAAAGCAAGAGTTGCTGCGTTGGAAGTCGGCACGATGCAACTTCATTTACCTTCCGGATTCATTATGGAACTAAATAATTGTTATTATGTTCCAGTGCTCAGTCGAAACATTATTTCTGCTTCATGTTTAATGAGGCAAGGCTATGAGTCGAATATCAAGAATAATGGTTGTTCTTTGTATTTGAATGATATGTTTCACGGCTTTGCACCCGTCCAGGACGGGTTATTTATTTTGAATCTTGATGGTGAGTCGGTTTATAACATAAATGTTAAAAGGTTGAAACCAAATGATCTGAATATGACTTACTTTTGGCACTGTCGGCTTGGTCATATAAGTTGGAAACGCATGAAGAAGCTCCATGATGATGGACTCCTAACTTCGTTCGACTTGGAGTCGTTCGAGACATGCGAATCTTGCCTACTCGGCAAAATTACCAAGACACCTTTTGCAAAGAGTTGCGAAAGGGCGTCCGACTTGTTGGGACTAGTACATAGTGATGTATGTGGACCAATGAGCACGACAGCCAGGGGTGGTTGTGAGTACTTCATTACCTTCACTGATGATTTGAGTAGGTATGGATATATCTACTTGATGAAACATAAGTCGGAAGCCTTTGAAAAGTTCAAAGAATTCCAGAATGAAGCACAGAATCAACTCGGCAAGAAAATAAAGTTTCTTCGGTCGGACCGAGGAGGCGAGTACATGAGCCATGAGTTTGATGACCATCCGAAAAGTTGTGGAATAGTTCCTCAACTTACTCCGCCAGGAACGCCACAAAGGAATGGTGTTTCGGAAAGGCGGAATCGGACCTTGTTGGACATGGTACGATCAATGATGAGTCGGACAGATCTGCCTTTATCATTTTGGGGTTATTGTCTAGAAACAGCGGCGTTCACACTAAACAAAGTACCATCAAAATCAGTAGAGAAGACACCGCATGAGATGTGGACAGGCAAAAAGCCGAGTTTGTCTTTTCTTAAGATTTGGGGTTGTGAAGCTTTTGTCAAGCGACTTCAGTCGGACAAGCTTACGGCCAAGTCGGATAAATGTATTTTCGTGGGGTATCCGAGGGAAACCTTGGGTTACTACTTCTACAACCGAGAAGAGGGCAAAGTGTTTGTCGCTCGGAACGGTGTCTTCCTTGAGAAAGAGTTTCTCAGTCGGGGAGTAAGTGGGAGCACGGTGCAACTCGAAGAAATTCGAGAGGAATCGGCTAGTAGCGAGTCGGCAAAAACCTTGGAGGTTGAGCCGGTCGTGGCAGCTGAGCCGGCAGCAGCACCTGTACTACGAAGATCGGCAAGATTACGAAGTGTTCGTGATGTGTTACTGTTAGACAGTGATGAGCCGGCAAATTATTCAGAAGCGATGGTGGGATCTGATTCCGAGTCATGGCTTGGAGCCATGAGATCCGAGATAAAGTCCATGGATGAAAATCAAGTTTGGAACTTGGTTGATCTGCCAGACGGTGCAAGACCCGTCGAGTGCAAATGGGTCTTTAAGAAGAAAACTGATATGGATGGAAATGTTTCAATCTATAAAGCACCCCTTGTCGCGAAGGGGTTTCGACAAGTTCAAGGAGTTGATTACGACGAGACTTTCTCGCCCGTAGCGATGCTTAAATCAGTTCGGATCATGTTAGCTATAGCGGCCTATTTCGACTATGAGATATGGCAGATGGATGTCAAAACGGCTTTCCTTAACGGAAATTTAACCGATGACGTGTATATGATACAGCCCGAGGGTTTTGTCGATCCGGCTAATGCTGACAAGGTATGCAAACTTCAGAAATCCATTTATGGGTTGAAGCAAGCATCTCGGAGTTGGAATATTCGCTTTGATGAGGTAGTCAAATCGTTTGGCTTCATCAAGAGTGATCATGATTCTTGTTTGTACAAGAAGTTTAGTGGGAACAAAGTAAATTTCCTAATCTTATATGTGGATGACATATTACTGATTGGAAATGATGTCCAGATGTTGCAAGAAACCAAGGAATCATTGGAAAGGAGTTTCTCAATGAAAGACTTGGGTGAGGCAACATACATCCTCGGAATCCGGATCTATAGAGATAGATCAAGGAGGCTCATTGGATTGAGTCAGAGTACTTATTTGGACAAAGTGTTGAAAAAGTTCAACATGGAATCGTCTAAGAAGGGGTTCTTACTGATGTCCCATGGTGTAAAACTTAGCAAGACTCAGTGTCCTTCGACAACTGATGAGCGAAGTCGGATGAGTGCGATTCCATATGCTTCTGCAGTTGGATCCATCATGTACGCCATGATTTGTACTAGGCCGGATGTTTCCTATGCTCTAAGTGTTGTGAGCAGATACCAGGCTGATCCTGGAGAGATCCACTGGACAGCGGCTAAAAATATCCTAAAGTACTTGAGAAGGACTAAGGATATGTTCTTGGTTTATGGTGGTGAAGATGAACTTAGTGTAAAGTGTTACACAGATGCGAGTTATCTCACCGACTCTGATGATTCTCGCTCGCAATTCGGATACGTGTTTATTATAAACGGAGGTGCTGTGAGCTGGAAAAGTTCCAAGCAAGAGACTGTGTCTGCGTCTACAACAGAGGCTGAGTATATTGCCGCCTCGGAGGCAGCAAAGGAAGCTGTTTGGATGAGGAATTTCCTCATGGATCTTGGTGTGGTTCAGGGCTCGTCCAATCCGTTGGACGTGTATTGTGACAACAATGGTGCTATTGCACAAGCCAAGGAACCTAGACAACACCAGAAGAACAAGCACATACTCATGCGGTACCACCTAATTCGCCAGTTCGTGGATCAGGGTGATATCAAGTTATGCAAGGTACACACGGATGCAAATATTGCGGATCCGTTGACAAAGCCGTTACCCCAGCCGAAGCATGAGGCGCACCTGAGAGCCATGGGCATTAGATGCTTAGACATGTGATGTCGGAAGATTGACTCTAGTGCAAGTGAGAGACTGTTGGGAATATGCCCTAGAGGCAATCATGTATGATGAGATTTCCCATTGTATTCATAAAGTTATTAAGTAGTCCTTGTATAAACATCTGATGTGTATCATTGAATATGTGATTCAGTTGTGGAACTATGCATTCATGTTGTTTGTACTAAATATCCTTGGTCATTGAGGTTGTGCTGGACACACAACTTAGACCAATGTGAAAGTTGGCTTGATGACTCGGTTCCACTTGTCATGGGCATGGAGATGCTATTCCAACTTACACAGACTAGGCTAAAGAGTTTAGCGAGTCGGATTGACCCATATTGAGGTACAACGAACTAAGCTGTCATTTGTATATCCCAATCAATGTAATCCTTAGACCTGAGGTTTTTGCATAGTCCGAGTTGAGGATCACCGACTTAGGTTCTGTCAAACGCTGATCCGTAACTGGGCAGTTATAAAGGCAGGGTTCGGGTCGACTGAGAATCAAGCTGCGTGATGTGAATAACCAAGATGGGATTTTGCCCCTCCACTCAGAGAGATATTCTCTGGGCCCTCTCGTGAGATATGATTCGGAAAGCATGGCCATGCTCGACTCGGTTAAGTGTGAACCGAGGCGATCGACTAAGAGTTAGCGGGTGAATCACTTATCTCGGATCGAGAAGAGAGTCGAACTATTTAAGGGATGACATATATTCGCCTATAGTCTGACAAGGTATATCGTGAGGCAAAAGGGACTCGGACGTAAGTCGCATTGGAAAGGCAAGTCGTCATGACTCTTTGGTACTTGGGAGTCGGCACGTTCTACTAGGAGCCGCTACCGACTGATCGATTGTGAGTCGGACTCCAATCGTGTCCAAGTAGCCATGAGCCTGTGGGGTCACACACTTAAGAGCGGGAGCAAGTTCGGATTGGATCTGAACATATAATCTGGTTGGGTTGGACCTAAACCGGATTAGGACTGAGTTAGTGAGTTGGACTCACGGTGACTAGTGTTATATGGGCTTTAGTGAATGGGTCGCGCGAGCAGAGCCCACGTTCACTCCCTATATATAGTGGAGCACAGTAACCCAGAAAGGTTAATCGTTGTTCGGTTAGGTCATTCCATGTGTTGGAAACCCTAGCTCCACAGCAGTCCAGCCGCCGTAACGAACCTAGCAGGTCGCCGCCGGTGCTCCTCCTTGTACGTGTGGATACCAGCAGAGGTGATGTGCGATCAGCACCAGGACGATCGGATCGTGAGGACTGCACTGCATCAACTGACGCGCTTCATCATTAATCCGCAACCGCGCGTCTAGTGGTAAACCTCGTGGCCTTCTACCTCAGCTAGATCTTGGGATCACCACGTTAGAGGAAAATTTTATTTTATCTCCGCGTGGCCCAACAAGCCTAGCATGTACAGACATGGTCTCGGAACACGGATCACCGAAAGGTAAAGCATGAATCATATAGTAGATATGATGAACATGTCGATTGTTCGCCATTGAAACTATATCAACTCTCGTGATGATCGGTGTTGATGTGGTGGATTTGGTTCGTGTGATCACTAAAACAATGTGAGGGATATTGTTTTGAGTGGGAGTTCACCTAGATTAATTTTATTATTAATTTGAACTCAATTTGTCATAAACTTAGTCTAAACTATTGCAAATATGTTGTAGATCAATGGCAGCCCCTACCATCAATTTTAATGCGTTCCTAGAGAAAGAAAAGTTGAAAACAATGGAAGCAACTTCGCGGATTGGTTCTGCAATTTGAGGATTGTCCTCATAACTGGTAATTTGACCTATGTGCTGGATGCACTGCTGGGTGAACCACCTGCAGCTGATGCTGCCGATGAAGTAAAGAATGTTTACCTCACTCGGAAGACTCAGTACTCCACAGTTCAGTGTGCTATCTTGTATGGTTTAGAATCGGAGCTTCAGAAAAGGTTTGAGGATTCAAACCCATATGATATTCTCGAGGATCTCAAATTGATCTTTGAGACTCATGCGGCAATTGAAAGCTATGAGGCTTCTGAAAAGTTCTTTAACTGCAAGATGGAAGAGGGCAGCTCCGTCAGTGAGCATGTGCTTAAGATGTCTGGGCACGCAAACAAACTTCAAAGCTTGGGTATAGTGATTCCTAATGCTTTGGGGATTTACCGCATCCTCTAATCACTACCACCAAGTTATAAGAACTTTGTGATGAACTACAACATGCAAAACATGAACAAGATGTTGCCAGAACTCTTTGCCATTTTGAAATCTGCAGAAGTGGAGATCAAGAAAGAGCACCAAGTGTTGTTGGTCAATAAGACCACCAAATTCAAGAAAGGCAAGTCTAAGCAGAAGGGACACTTCAAGAAGGGTGGTAAGAAAGTTACCACGCCAACGAAGAAGACCAAGGCTGGACCTAAGCCTGATACTGAGTGCTTTTACTGCAAGGGAGAAGGTCACTGGAAGCGGAATTGCCCAAAGTACTTGGCGGATTTGAAGAACGGCAACATCAAGAAGAAAGGTATATCTGATATACATGTTATTGATGTGTATCTCACTAGTACTCGTAGTAGTGCCTGGGTATTTGATACTGGTTCGGTTGCTCATATTTGTAACTCAAAACAGGTGCTGCAGAATAAACGGAAGCTAGCGAAGAACGAGGTGACGATGCGCGTGGGAAACGGATCAAAGGTTGATGTGATCGCGGTCGGCACGCTACCCCTTCATCTACCATCGGGATTAGTTTTATACTTAAATAATTGTTATTTGGTGCCTGCGTTAAGCATGAACATTATATCGGGATCTTGTTTATTGCGAGACGGTTACTTGTTTAAGTCCGAGAATAATGGTTGTTCGATTTATATGAGTAATATGTTTTATGCACATGCACCTTTGATAGATGGTCTATTCTTATTGAATCTCGATAGTGGAAATACACATATTAATAACATTGAGGCTAAACGTTTGAAATCGAGCGATAACCCGACCTATATGTGGCACTGTCGTCTTGGTCACATTGGAGTGAAGCGTATGAAGAAACTCCATTCCGATGGACTTCTTGAATCACTTGATTTTGAATCACTTGAAAGATGCGAAGCATGTCTGATGGGTAAAATGACTAAGACTCCATTTTCTGGTATGATGGAGCGAGCTACGGACTTATTGGAAATCATACATACCGATGTGTGTGGTCCAATGAGTGTAGCATCGCGCAGTGGTTATCGTTATGTTCTTACCTTCACGGATGACTTGAGTAGATATGGGTATATCTATTTCATGAAACATAAGTCCGAAACTTTCGAGAAGTTTAAGGAATTTCAAAGTGAGGTAGAGAATCAACGTAACAAGAAGATTAAATTTCTATGTTCTGATCGTGGAGGTGAATATCTAAGTTACGAGTTTGGCGAGCATTTGAAGAAATGCGGAATACTTTCACAATTGACACCGCCGGGAACACCACAGCGTAATGGTGTGTCCGAACGTCGTAATCGAACTCTCTTAGATATGGTTCGTTCTATGATGTCACTTACAGATTTACCGCTATCATTTTGGGGTTATGCATTAGAAACAACCGCATTCACTTTAAATAGGGCACCATCTAAATCCGTTGAAATGACATTGTATGAATTATGGTTTGGGAAGAAACCTAGATTGTCGTTCCTTAAAGTTTGGGGTTGCAAAGCCTATGTAAAGAAGTTACAGCCGGACAAGCTTGAACCCAAAGCGGAAAAATGCGTCTTCATAGGATACCCGAAGGAAACTAATGGGTATACCTTCTATCATAGATCCGAAGGCAAAATCTTCGTTGCCAAGAATGGATCCTTTCTAGAGAAGGAATTTCTCTCGAAAGAAGTGACTGGAAGGAAAGTAGAACTCGATGAGGTTGTCGAACCTTCTCTCGAAATTGCGAGTAGCGCAACACCGAAGAAGTTCCTGTGGTGCCTGCACCACTAAGAGAGGAAGCTAATGATGATGATCATGAAACTTCGGTTGTAGTTGCTACAGACCCTCGCAGGTCAACGAGAACTCGTACCACTCCAGATTGGTATGATCCCGTTATGAGTGTCATGTTGGTGGACAACACCGATGACCCTGCGACATATGAGGAAGCGATGATGAGCCCAGATTCCAATAAATAGCAAGAAGCCATGAAATCCGAGATTGGATCCATGTACGAAAACCAAGTATGGACTTTGGTGGACTTACCGGATGGCCGGAAGGCTGTCGAGAACAAATGGATTTTCAAGAACAAAACATATGCTGATGGTAATGTTGGTGTCTATAAAGCTCGACTTGTCGCAAAGGGGTTCGACAAATTCAAGGAGTTGACTACGATGAGACTTTCTCACCAGTAGCGAAGCTAAAGTCTGTGAGGATTATGTTAGCAATAGCTGCATATTATGATTATGAGATATGGCTGATGGATGTCAAAACAGCATTCCTCAATGGAGACATTGATGAAGAGTTGTATATGATGCAACCCAAAGGTTTTGTCGATCCTAAAGATGCTAACAAGGTATGCAAACTTCAACGGTCCATCTATGGATTGAAGCAAGCATCCCGAAGTTGGAATCAACATTTTGATAAGGTGATCAAAAGTTTTGGTTTTATACAAACTTATGGAGAAGCTTGTATTTACAAGAAAGTGAGTGGGAGCTCTGTAGCATTCTTAATACTATATGTAGATGACATATTGTTGATTGGGAATGATGTAGACCTTCTTAATAGTGTCAAGGAATATTTGAATAATAGTTTTTCAATGAAGGATCTTGGCGAAGCAGCTTACATATTAGGCATAAAGATTTATAGAGATAGATCAAGACGCCAAATATCATTGTCACAAAGTACATATTTGGACAAAGTTCTAAAGAGGTTTGGAATGGAAGATAGCAAGAAATGGTTCTTGCCCATGTTGCCCAATACGACCTTGAGTAAAACTCAAAGTCCGACATCGGGTGAAGATAGAGAAAGGATGAGTAAGACTCCCTATGCCTCAGCCATAGGATCTCTAATGTATGCCATGCTATGTACTAGACCCGACATTGCATATGTGTGGCATCCCGCAAAAACCACTACTAGAAAATCGTTCGGTATTTTGTTTGGTGCATCATCATGACATCATCATGCATCTGTTTGATAAAACTATTTTTACAAAGGACTATTTTGTTTTTTGCAAACACCCCCGTCTTAATTCAAATCAAACTTCGGTTGTCCAGATATTTTGTTTTGACTAAATGATTTACAAAGGTTCTTTAAAATAAATGTGTAAAGAAAACCCGAAAATAAATATCTGGTCCTAAACCAGCCCCCCCTAAATCCTATTCCTACCCAAACCTAGACTACCCACCAATCCCCTCCCTCCACCTCACCTTCCCTCCACCTCATCACACCCACCGCCACCTCACCAATCCACAGCCCCACCTACACCCCTCTCTCTCTCACCTAGCTCCCATCTACCCCCTCTCCCTTCCAACCGGGTCCCACCGCGCCTGGCCCCACCCCGCAGCCACTCCCTCTCTCACCCCCAACCGACCCAGCCCACACACACACAACACACCCACACACACACACTGCCACCCCGGCCCCACTCTCCATCTCCTGTTCCCGGCCCCACCCAACACACGCACGCCACGCACGCCTGTCGCCCACCCTCCCCGCGGCCCACCTTCCTCCCTCAACCCCCGCTCTCCCCTTCCCTCCTGCATCCACCAACCGCCGCCGCCCGCCGGTCTTCTCCTCCGTCCGCCCCGCCTCCCTGTCGCCTCCTCGCCGGCTCTACCTCTCCTCTCCTCTAGCCACCCGCGTCGCCTTCCCCGTCCTTCCTCGGCCCCGCGCGCCGACCCTCCCGCCGCCCTCTCCTCCTGCAGTGCTCCGGCCGTGCCGCCGCGGGACCCCGCCGACCGCCTGCGAGCTCCCCGCCGGCCTCCTCTCCCCCTGCGTGCGCCGCCTGCCCCTCGCCTCGCTCGCCGCCAGGGCAGCCCGGCCCCGCCGCTCGACCGGCCGCCTCCTCCACCTCGCCGCGCGGCACCTCGCCACCGGGACCTCCTCCGGCCGGCCTCGCCGCCTCGCCTTCAGCCGCATCCGGCGCAGCCGCCGCTCGCGCCCCCCAGCAACCGCGCGCTCGGCCTCGCCCCTCTGCCCGACGCCGTCCCACTGGAGCCGTGCGTCAGCGCCGCCGCGGTCCCCTGTTCCGGCTCGCGCCCGGCCGTGGAGTTCTGCCACCACCGCCAAGTCCGTCGTCGTCGGCCTCGCCCTGTCCCGCGACCCCGCCATGCTAGTGTGCCTCCTCCACCCCCCGTGATGTTTTGGTGATAAAAGATAACAAGAAGACCGTGGCCGAGAACATTGACCCCTGAAGGCCATGGACACCGAAACCAAGTTCTCCGTCGTAGGGCACCAATATCGGCCACCTGGGACCTCAAGATCTTCCGAAGGCCGGCACGTCCAAGTTATCCTCGTCACAAGATCTCCTTCCCAGAATGCCAAGATTCTCGACCCGATGGTCGAGACCCCGAAGCCCCGACGCCCCGGACCCCTGAAGACCGATCCGAAGCGCCAGGACCCGAACCGGAAGAACGCCAAGATCGCCTCACGGATTTGAAGACCGTACCTTCGCGGAACAAGTTCACGGCCAACAACCAAAGTCGGAACTCCAAGGACGTCAACACGGACTCGGAGGATCCCCGGACGACGAGCCCTTCATCTCAGACGCCAAGTTCGTCGAGAACCCGGACGCCAAGGTCGCCGACACAAAACGCCAAGTACTTCACCCCGAAGGCCAAGACCAACCCGGAACACGGACCCGACGAGATCTTCGCGATGATAAGATCGACCGTTGGAAACCAAGTTCTCCGTCTTGTATCCGCTCCCGCCGATCCCGTCGAACCCCGAGCCCCTGAGACCGAACCCCGAACCCCGGGACCCCAAGATCGTCGAACCCATGTGTGACCCCTTTTCTCGAGCCCTATTTTATATATGTAATATAAACTTGTTGCATATTAAATCATTCATGCATACATACTTGTCTGTGGTTTGGGGGCCTTATGCCAATTCACCATAAAATTAAATATGGGGTCCATATGCGGGCAAATCCAGTCGTATATTGGTCCCATTTAACTTTGTGTAGCGAACCGGTGCTATCTTTTGCCATGTTAAGACAACATTTAAATTGCGGGGGTTCTAAATAACATGAACCATCTAATTAATTATCGGGACCCTGGTTCCGCTTAATATTGCCTAATCGCATCGCACTCTTGCCATGTCATTCATCATACATGCATCATGCCCGATATTTTGCCGTAGTATTAAATATTGCATCCGGTGTTTCTTCTAGTGTTTTGCTTCTTCGCGGATAAGACCGTTGAGTTGATGTGAGCTTCGCCCCGATCTTCGGTTGAACCCTCAGCAATGTTTTCAGGCGAGCATCTCCCCCTTTCTACATATCTTACTTTTATAGTATTTATTCCCTCATGTTGATCTATTGCTATCTGTGATGCGTTGCTCTAGTTTCCGTACCCGTGATATCCCTTGCAGCCTTATATTGCCTTGGACACATCCTACTACCTGTTGATTGGTAGCTAGTTGGACTTGCGTGTCGTAGTCGCTTGCTCAAGTGCTGTTGCGTGTCGTCAAGTACCCCAGTTGTTGGAGTTTTGCCGCATGTTTATTGTTGGAGTTGATCATAACTTTAATTATTGTTTAACAACTAAAATTGAAGTAGGTAAGCAGAGGCACATGTGGGCAATAGATGTTATTTGGTTGTTAACCGTCCACTTGTGTCCCGTAGGACCCCGAGTACTTGATACCTGTTCCTTGAATATTCGCGCTATCCACATCCGGGATGATTATGGGACCCCCCTGAGCCAGAGCTTGATTCATTCTTATTTCTTGGGGCCACAAACTAGTTTGAGGTTTTATTTACTATCCTGTACTTATGCCATGCTTTACTGCTTTATTTACGATTGTGCGAGGAGCACCTGTACTGTTTAGGATCGTGACCCGTTTTCGCGGTATCGACAAGCCCAGTTTTGGGTTCCCAGTCGTTTACAGTCGGCCCCACAAACCTTGAGTCCGTCTCGAAGTCAGCTAACTTCGTTGCGGGTATACTTAATGGGGTGGCCCCCTGAAATATTTCTGAATCCTGTGATTGCTTTGTCGTGAAGGCCTCGTTGGGTTTTGATTTGGTTTTTCCGAGGTTGATCGAGTGTGTGTTGCTATTTGTGCACCCCTGCAGGGTAAAACTTTCTGAAAGCCGTGTCCGCGGTTATGGACGACTTGGAGCATAGTATCTCGATCATAGACAACTATAACTAAAGTAGTGCTATAAATTTGACTTTATAATGACTAGTAATCAGCTTCACTATAATGGAATGGCTAAATAAAACTGCCAACAAGTGCTTGTTTGGGTTGTCGCTTGCGACCATTGTATCTGACTAGTAAGTATTGAAACTACAACGGAATGGCTAAATAAAAGTACCACCAACTGCTGGATTTGGGATATGTCATGCTAATTGTATCTGACTAGTAAGTGTTGCAACTACAACGGAATGGTTAACTAAAATGGCCCACTGCTTATTTTATCAGGATGATTATCTATACCTTACTAATAATTGCTGCAACGATAACTGAATAAGTAAAACTGCCAACTGCGTGAGTTCCTCGGTTGACTTCCTCGTTTGGAATCGAGGGGGAAATGCCAGGATGGGTATGTTTGGTGGTAGTATCAGGTTGGATCCGAATAGGTCTTTCTTACCCCTCTCTGATAGCCGCCAGTTACATCGAGTCTCTATAGCTTGTTTAGTGCATGTTGCGCTGCCGCTTCAGTCCACCATACCTACGTAGGCGAGGACCGCCGAATTCTAGCCTCGCCGTGTACTGGCCTCAGTACTGACGCTCCTCTTTTCCCTTTGCCCTTTGTCGGCACCCCTTTTGTTTTAGCAGGTTTTGAGATCGACGTCGTTAGCAGGGTTACCCTTCCGGCTTGGCCTGGGCAGGGTTATGGACGCCATTGGTTATTCTTCAGGGCTCTTAGCCCCATTTGAATCTTGTCCGTAGTCGGACGCTCTATCGTTTTCAAGGTGATTTGGATCTTTGTATATTTTATCTGTATTCTTGACTCATGGAGTCGCTGTTGTATATATATCTGTTCTGTGGGTCCCATCGAGGACTGTTGTGTAATGTTATTACTTCGTTTTCCACCCGCACGAAAGTTCCTGGTGGGCACCTTTGAATCGTTTCTATGCGGGTTTGGCGGGTTTCGCTAAAACTTGCATAGGGCCGATTCTGAGGGTGTTACAATATGTTGTTAGTTTAACTAGCAGATATCAAAGTGATCCAGGAGTGGATCATTGGACAGCGGTCAAAAACATCCTTAAGTACTTGAGAAGAACTAAGGATATGGTTCTTTCTTATGGAGGTGATGAACAACTCGTTGTTAATGGTTACACCGATGCTAGTTGGAACACCGATCCGGATGATTCTAAATCACAATCTGGATACGTATTTATTTTGAATGGTGCAGCAGTTAGCTGGAGGAGTGCAAAGCAAAGCGTTGTGGCGAGATCTTCAACTGAATCGGAATACATGGCTGCTTCGGAGGCTTCACAAGAAGCGATATGGATGAAAGAGTTCATTACAGAGCTGGGTGTGGTTCCTAGTGCGCTGGACCCAATGTCTATCTACTGTGATAACATGGGTGCCATAGCCAATGCGCAAGAACCAAGGTCACACAAGAAGCTGAAGCATATCAAGCTACGTTTTCACGCTATTCGAGAACATGTCCAAGATGGGGACATAAAGATTTGCAAAGTACACACAGATCTGAATATGGCGGATCCGTTGACTAAACCTCTCCCGAGGGCAAAACATGACCAGCACCAAACTGCCATGGGTGTTCGGTATATTACCATGTAATCTAGATTAGATGACTCTAGTGCATGTGGGAGACTGTTGGAGATATGCCCTAGAGGCAATAATAAATGTAGTTATTATTATATCTTTGTGTTTATGATAAATGTTTACATTCATGCTATAATAGTATTAACAAGGAAACATTAATACTTGTGTGATTTGTAAACTTAAATTGAAGTCCCTAGTAAAGCCTCTATACATCACTAGCTTGTTGGTTAATAAATGATTGTGGTTTTCCTATCATGAACATTGAGATGTTATTAACAACAAGATCATATCGTTAGGAGAATGATATGATGGACATACTCCTATAGATAAGCGTAGCATAAAGATCAAGTCATTTTAATAGTTCAATTGCTATATGCTTTCTGATACATAGTAACCTAATTCCTTCGACCATGAGATCATGCATATCACCTTTACCGGATGGATGCTTTGATGACATCAAACACCACACCGTAACTGGGTGGCTATAAAGGTGGCATTGAGTGTTCGGAAAGTATTGGTTGAAACACATGGATCAAGAGTGGGATTTGTCCATCCATATGACGGATAGATATAATCTGGGCCCTCTCGGTGAAATGTCATCCAATTAGCTTGCAAGCATGTGACTGGCTCACAAGGGATCGCATATCACGGGAACGAGAAAAGAGTACTTATCGGTAACGAGGTTGAACTAGGTATGCAGAGATACCGACGATCAATACCTCGGATAAGTAAGCTATCGTGAGACAAAGGGAAATTGGTATCGTATGTAAGTGGTTCATTCGATCACAAAGTAATCGTAGAAATATGTGGGAGCCATATGAATTTCCAGATTCCTCTATT
The DNA here is from genome assembly GCA_910589765.1 of Avena atlantica. Lineage (NCBI taxonomy): Eukaryota > Viridiplantae > Streptophyta > Magnoliopsida > Poales > Poaceae > Avena > Avena atlantica. Next base: position 379,739,722 of record OU342736.1, read on the forward strand.
GGTTATTGATCGGAGAAGTGTCTCGATCATGTCCGCATAATTCACGAACCGTAGGGAGACACACTTAAGGATTCGATGTTGTTGAGTAGTTATGGAATGATGAGTGAGAGACCGAATGTTGTTCAGAGTCTCGGATGGGATCCGGGATATCACGAGGAGATCCGGAATGGTCCGGAGAATAAGATTCATATAAGGAAAGTCCTGTTTCGGAGTTAGGGAATGGTTCCGGTGTTTTCATCGGGAATGTTCTAGAAGGTTCCGGAATGTCCGGCACTCCGGAGGGGAAGGGTACATGAATGTGTTATATCAAGTTGGTATGATTGCATCATGTACTAAGTGTCATCGCTGAACAAAATAGAGGATTTAATCAAATCCTTGTTTAAAAAGTCAAACGGCAATTTGAAAGTCAAACGGCTAATTTTGGGAAGTGGAGAGGGAGGTGGAAACCGACTTGGGGAGGAGTTCCTCCCCTCCACCGCCGGCCCACCGCCAAGACGAGTTGGGGAGGGACTCCCCTCCCCTTGGTCGGCCCCTCCACCTATAAAAGGAGGGGCAGGGCTCCCCTCCTAGAGACCCAACACTTCCACCTCTAAACCCTACCCGCCGGCGCCGCCACCTCCACTGCCGCCGCCGCCGCCCTAGGGCAAACCGCCGCCGGCGCCTAGATAACCCTAGCCGCCGGCTTGCCCCCACCTCGGCTTGTCTAAACCCTAGATCATCGAAGTCTCTCTCATAGTCCACCATACTCACTCCGGCTTAAGGCGAAGCCCTGCGAGATCTCCCCTCTACTTCCGGTACCACGCCGTTGTGCTGCCGGAATCGCGAGGAGAGTGCTACAACCTCCGCTGCCTGCTGGAACAAGGGAGAGGAAGGTCTTCGTCGAGTACCGAACGTGTGACCGACTACGGGAGCGCTGCCGGAACGCAGCGCCGGAAGGATCGTCTACACGATCTTGAGATCGGGAAGAGTACGACCACATCACCCACGAGAATCCGCTCTCGTTAAACACTTTGGAATCTTTGAGGGTGAGTTATTCCATCGACTCGTTGCTACAATCTAGTAGATAGATCTTGGCTTGTTTGTTTGTATGCGATAGAAATTTTTTGTTTTCCATGCTACGAATCCCTACACATGCCCCCACATCGTCGCCCCGCCTCCAGAAGGTGCCAGCACCACGCAAGGCCTGCCCCAGGCCCAGATCGGGCTCAAATGGCACCAGATCTGGGCTAGCCATAGCTGCCCGAGGACAACGCACACCTGCATGGCTGCACCCTGCCGGCTCCTGCCGGCGACCCCGCGCCGCCACCACGGTACCGAGGTGCCGAGTCGATCCGAATCGCTCCACCCCGATGCCCCCGCCACCTGCTGACGCGAAGACGGCCCGACGCAGCCATGCTGATCCCGGCCCTCGTCGCCCGCCAAGGCCAGCCGCCGCCGCCCCAAGCGAGCACGCACCGCTGCAACGCATCCCACCACGCCGCCTAACCCCGCCGCCGCTGGGCAAAGCCGCCATGCCCTCCGCGCCCCGCGCTGCACAGAGCCTCCCGCCGCCGGTGCTGGCCCGCGCCAACCCCCGCCGCGCAGAGGGGTGAGGAGGCCCCGCCGCCGCGGCACCGGCCGGGCTTCGCCCGGTCGTGCCCTTTGGCGGCGGCGAGGGAGGGGGGAACTAGGCTGCGGCGGCGCGAGGGTATCTCCCGACCGCTTGCGGGAACGACACGGGAGTTTTTTTCCTCTCCGGTCTCGCGCGGACTTGTTTTTGCATCTAGCCCAAGGTATAAAATGTATTACTATTTCTTCTATAAAATTTGTGGCTTCCATGTTGCTGCCAAATTTTTGAAGACCTGGAAATAATGTTTTGAATATTTTCCAAATAATAAGCACACTAGCGCTCGGGTGCTGCATGTTTGGGGTTTTTGCAAACTCTATCTCTTTTCATAGAGCAACTCTTATATCGTGAAACACAGAAACCTTAAAATAATGGATTTGCTAGTTCTCATGCAGGTTGATAATCCGATTGGATTTTCCTCGCAATTCGTTTAACTTGGAATTTACCTCGCGGTTGGATTTACCTAAACTTCTTAGTTCTTAGTCACATTTCTCGTCATTGGATTTACCTCACGATTCGTGCAACGTGGGACTTTCACATGAGTTGTTGTTATATGTTGATCCACATTCTACAAAGTATAGGCCAACTTTTAACGAGTGGAGCGAGGCCCGTCGCCGAAGGCTTGGGCCGAGTGTATACATGGCCGGGAGGCAACGTGTTAACTCAGTTAGTACTCCTATTGCTCCTCATTTTAAATTGTCAGTTTCTCAATGTCCTACTACTGATGAAGAGTTTGAGTACATGTCAAAGGTGACATATTCTAGTGCTGTTGGTTCTTTAATGTATGCCATGGTTTGTTCTCGTCCTGATTTATCATATGCTATGAGTTTGATAAGTAGATACATGGCTAATCCTGGTAAATAACATTGAAAGGCTGTTCAGTGGGTTTTCAGGTACCTTCTTGGCACTTCCAATGCTTGTTTGAAGTTTGGCAGGACCGTTGAGGGACTCGTTGGCTATATGGATTCAGATTTTGCTGCCGATTTGGATAAGAGAAGATCCCTCACAGGTTATGTGTTTAATGTTGGTGGTTGTGCTGTTAGCTGGAAGGCTACATTGCAGGCTGTTGTTGCACAATCTACTACTGAAGCTGAATACATGGCTATTGCTGAAGCTTGCAAAAAATCTTTTTGGTCGAAAGGTTTGTTTGCTGAGCTTTGTGGAGATGATTCTTGCATTACTTTGTTTTGTAACAGTCAAAGTGCCATATACCTTACAGAAGATCAGATGTTCCATGAGAGCACTAAGCACATTGATGTCAAGTACCATTTTGTTAAAGACATTGTTGGTCAAGGTAAATTAAATGTATGCAAGATCAGTACTCATGATAATCTTGCTAATATGATGACTAAACCTATTCCTGTTGCTAACTTTGAGCTTTGTTCGAGCTTAGTTGGTTTAACTAATTATCCCAAGTGGCTATTGGCGCCGAAAGTATTTGCTTTGTTTGTTCAGGAAGATGGTTGTCGTTGATGCTACAAGGAGGAATTTGTCTTAAGGTGGAGTTTGTTATATGTTGATCCAAATTCTATAAAGTATAGACCAATTTCTGACGAGTGGAGCGAGGCCCGTCGCCGGGAGGCTTGGGCCGTGTGTGTGTGGGGGGGGGGGGGGGGGTGCAGGGGCGACAGCCCCCACGGTACGTTACGGATCGTCAAAGATCTAGGTTTCCACCGATATATAAACCCCTTATAAGCCGCCGGTTAGGATGAGTTGCATCTGTGAAATCCGCGGCGTTTGTAAACACTCCTCGATATAGTGAAGTTTTGCTGGCTGGCGCCCGTGGTTTTTTCCTCTCTTTGTTGGAGAGGTTTTTCCACGTTAAATCTGTATTCCCTTGCTGTATTTTTGTTTTCGTTCTTCGTTATCTTCTTGTCGCAATTGTAACAGTTGTAACTAGGTTGTAAGTGAGATTTTAATAAGTTGCAACTATGTTACAACAAAGAATTAGTATAAATTATAGAAGTTATAACTAGATTGCAATTAAAAATTTGCACAAATAATAAAATGATGTCAGCAACTTAGACATAAGAAGTTTTCAGACACCTAAAATCTAAACACTCCCTTAAAATAACTACTATTTTTTATGGATGCCATGTTAAAACCTGACCCGAATAGATCCCGTACTTTTTCACCGAACCGTATCCGTGTATCCTAAACTTTCGTACAATACTCCCTCTGTTAGGGATTATAAGGCTTATGGACCATTTTGATAGGATTAAAAAAACAATAATTCACCCTCTTGATTACTACATGCACCAATAGTTGTACATGCATGAGAGAAGAGAAAGAAAAAAAAAACCATGCATTGAAAAAGGAATGATAATAAATAAGAAAAAACTTGTAATTCCTAACATTTTAAAAAAGTTTTTAGACGTTATAATCCCTAACGGATGGAGTAGTATGAATTTACGATCCAATACCCGGAACCTGTCATAAATCCGTCCAAGCTGAAAGAAGTGGGGGGCCATGCCCATGCGACGTGGCAGAATTGAATGCCGGAACTCTTTAATCCCTCCCCCTGGTGCGGCCGGTAGGGACTTGGCAGCATGCAGTTACAGTCCAATCTTGTCTGCTCAAGTCAGAACTCAGATGTCTGCCGAACCACGATCGCCGCTGTCCGCGGCGGCTGTCGGCGACCCAAACCGCCGCTAGCTTTCGGCTTCTGCCTTCGCCGTCTCCGTCTACGGCAGGGAGCGGCGGAGACCATCTGCTTTTTTTGACCATGGTAGAACTCTCGGTGCTCTGTTTCGCTAGCGGCTGGTTGGCGAGAGCGGCTCGCAAATTCCACGCATGCAGTAGATGTTCAGCGTGAAAGCAGAGGGCCAGAGCTACCTGTCCGTAGCTGGCTTGCGACCGTGCGAACTCATCCACCGTATCATCACATTTATGTGCCTGGCCGCGCTTCCCTGTTCGGACCGAGTGCGCAGCTTCACTTCAGTGCGCTGTATCGGCATGGCGCCGGCTCGTCCTGCCGGCTGCCGCTGCTTCCACGGCCTACCGTACCTATGGATAGCGTGTAGACAAGGACTTAAGGATATAATACTATAGTAAAAAAGAAAAGAAAGGAATTGTGATTTCAGGACGAGGAGATCGCTGTACAGCCAGCGTCAAAGTAGAGCACTGATTCAAACAGTCCCCACCTATCGGCCGGAAAGCAAATAGGCCGCACGCAAACTCGGCGGCAGCTAGAGCGTCTCCACTCGGAGCCGAAAGTTCTACACGGTTATCGGGTACCGGCGTTTAAAATCAAGCTCATCCGGCTCCCAATTTCTTTTCGGCGTCGATCAATCCCATTTTGTTATCCAGCGTTTTTAGGCTAAACCCAACCCACGGGGAGAAAGAGCGTCGGATGGAGCTGAAAACGCTGCAGGCCAGCCCTAGCAGTGGAAGAAAGCCGCCTCGTCTACATAGCCTTTCCGTTCCCGTCCTTTTCGTCGCTTCCTGCTCTGTCTTTCTACCCTTTTCCCTGGTATATCTAGACGCCCCTCCGTCACTCCTTTCTCCTCCCGTTGTCAGCCGCCGTCGCCATGGGGATGCCTAATCTTAATTTCTATAAGGCAGTGATGTTCACCCACTACGACATCCTCGCACCGCCTCACGCGAGGCTTCCTGTCGGCTTCGAGCTCAGCTACGCCGGTGTGCCCGTGGCGCTGCTCTTGCATGGCACCGAATTGACGATGCAGATGGAAGAGCGCCGCCGCGAGCTGTCGGAGCGGAAGAGGGCAATGGCCCGGTACTCGCCAACGAGCGCGTACTGGCCGAAACAGTTCAAGAAGGAGCGGGCGGCGGAGCTTGCGCTATGCCGAGCTCCCCGGCGGCAACTCCACCCGGATCTGCGCAACCCCAAAGGGAGGAGACATTTCTGGGAAGTGCCCGGGCATGCGATCTACACCGCTATCGACGCGACATGTCGGGAATAATTCATGAGGAGGCCGGAGGCCGCCGGGATTCTCGACCTCGATTTCGACATGGAGGAGGAGGACGTCGACGCGGCGGACATCGTCAATGACAAAGATGACGACATCAATAGTGGAAGTGGCATAGTCGATTAGGATTACCTTCATCGCCCTTCATTTTATCTATGTATTAATTCAGAAAATAGTCAGTGCCTCGTCAGGGCAAAATAAATCTGCCGCCAGAGCCCATATAGGAGGGGGGGGGGGGCGAGTGGAGATGCTCTGACGAGTGCATAGCAAACAGCCGGAGATTGTTGCTGCAAATTGTCATGCCAAAATCCAAAAGGTACACGCCACTATCTTCTTGGAGGCGCCGCCTTGGAGCTGTTAGCCCTCGCGGTGTGACGGGTTCGCGATGGTTTGGCAGGTGGCTCTATGGTCGAGGGTAGAGGGAGCCGGGGTGGCGGCCCCGGAATGTGGTGGTTCGTCAAGGCGCCAGCCTCGACATCCTCTGCAGCGACGGTCATATGGGGCTTGGCGGTGGCCTCGCATGGGGCTTGGGTGGTGGCTTTGAGATCTATGTGGACGACGAGTTCGTCGACCCAAGGTCGATCTGGCTGCTACATCAGGGCGGCGTCTGGAATTTGGCGTGATGTCTGAGGTCCGTGGGCGGTCGACTGTGTAGCGAGGGCTACGAAGCGGCTAGGTCCTGCAGCGTTGCGGCTCGTGTGCGGCTTTGGCGCCTAGCGGTGTACGTCAGGGCAGCAGCCCTGGAGCTAGAGGGGTGTGTTTGTTGTGTTTGGTGGTTGCGTCGCGTGGACGATGAATCTCCCCTCACATGTATGGTTTTTTCATGGTTTTTCTCATAAACCGTCTATTCTATAGTTTATATGGTTTTTGGTCATGTTTTTTTCTTATGAGCTGGATTATCCTCTTCTATCTAATCGGTTGACGGATATCGGATATCCGCCTTGTCCTAATTTTTTTTTCCAACCGCCAAGGAAGACCACGCGCATTTCGTTTTTCCAATTTCACTTTGCTGGGTGTTGACGCAAGAATGAGCGGGCAGGCTTTTCTCTTCTTTTTAGCCCTTTGGCTTCCTTGTCCAAAATCCAAAGCGTGTAGACCGGGACAAAAATCGGCGCGCCCCACAGAACCTCCCAACAACGATTCCAAATCCTTCCTTCCTCTGGTCGAAGGAACAACAAGGACGGTGACGAGTGACGACGACTCGACCGACGTGATCTCATCCCCAGCCACAGGCCGCCCCGTCCATGTCACGCCACGGTGCCATGGTGGAGCGGTTAGTTAGCTCACGCACCTCGTCATCGTCACACACTCCAAACAAAAGTTTACTACTATGGCAATCACAGAATGATGGGAGGATTTGCCGTAGCTTTCCATACATGTCAGCACCAATAACTTCCTCCTGCCCCTGCTGCGGCTGGTGACGCTGCCACCGGAAGTGGGATCCTGACTGACGGAGGCGGCCGATTTAGTATTTGTTTGGCCGGGGACCGGGGTAGATCACTGACGCCGCCCTAAATACGCCTACCCACCCTCTCCACCTCAATTATACGAACCGGGGAGGGTATGTAAATGCCGGCGTCGTCGTCGTCTTCCAAACCCCACAATTCGGGATAGCGAGGAGGAGGAGGCCGAGCAGCGGCGTCGGCAGCCTGCCATGTCGTCTTCGTCCGTGCCACCGCGCGGCCCGTCGAGGGGCGAGGCCTGGTGAGTGTGTGTGTGCCGTCGCAATTTCGGTGTTAATGGTGTAGAATTGTTTGTCGATCGGTTTTCCGCCGGGGTTTGTTGATGAATTGCTCTGCTCTGCTCGGCTGTGCTGTGCTGTGTGTTGTCCGCCGACAGGTTCTGCACCACCGGGCTGCCCAGCGACGTCGTGTTCGAGGTGCAGGACATGAGCTTCCACCTCCACAAGGTACCAGGTGTTCTTGCTTGCTTGGGCTGTGTGAGTTGTGATGGTTGGGGTCGGACTTGTTATGCTTCTCCCCGCCTGAGCCGTGCTCGACGAAATTCCGCTGAGAATTTTTAATTTTTGCGCGCGCAGTTCCCGCTCATGTCCAAGAGCCGGAAGATCCACCGCATGCTCACCGAGCAGGAGGAGGAGCGTCCGCCGCGCCAGAGGAGGCGAGGCAGGAGCGCCGAAGACAATGCCGACGACGCTGCCGCTGCCGCTGCTGCGGAAACAGAGATAGAGGAAGCAGAGGATGAGGAGGAGGGGGACGAGCAGCAGCAGCAGCAGCAGGTTAGGATGGATGACGGGAGGTCGTACCGCGTCACCTTCCCGGACTTCCCCGGCGGGCCGGGCACTTTCGAGGCGGCGGCCAAGTTCTGCTACGGCGTCCGCGTCGAGCTCACCCCCTGGAACGTGGCGCCGCTGCGGTGCGCCGCGGAGTACCTGGAGATGAATGAGGAGCACGCCGAGGACAACCTGGCCGCGCGCGCGGAGGCGTACCTTGTGCAGAGCGTGCTCCGGCACCCCGGCGAGGCCACCAAGGCGCTCAAGTCCTGCGAGGAGCTGCTGCCGCACGCCGAGGATCTCGGCATTGTCGCTCGCTGCGTGGAGGCCATCGCCGCGCGCTCGTCGGCCGCGTCGTCGCGCTCCTGGTCCGACGACCTGGCCGTGCTCGGCCTGCACATGTACAAGCGGGTCATGGCGGCCATGGCCGCGCGCGAGGACGTGGGGACCACGGAGGCCATGGAGAGCTGCCTCGTGTCGTACGCCAAGGCCACCCTCCCGGGGCTGTCGAGGTCCATGAGGTGGCGCCGCGCGTCGGCGCCGGTGTCGTCGGAGCTGGAGCAGAGGGACCTCCTGGAGGCGGTGGTCGCCAGCCTCCCAACAGACAAGTGCTCGGGCCGCGTGGTGACCGCCAAGTTCCTGTTCGCGCTGCTGCGGACGGCGCACATCCTGCGCGCGTCAGGCGAGGCGCGCGTGGCGCTGGAGCGGAAGGCCGCGACGCAGCTGGAACAGGCCACGTTAGAGGACGTGCTCATCCCGAGCTACTCCGGCGCCACGGAGACGCTCTACGACGTGGACTGCGTGGAGCGGGTGGTCAGGCACTTCCTGGCCGAGGAGGCGGTCGGCGAGGACGAGGCGTCGTCGTCGGCTGCGATCACCGAAGAGGAAGCCGCGAGGGCGACGACGGCGTCGCGGCCGTCGGCCGCGGCAATGGTGCAGGTGGGCAAGCTGGTGGACAACTACCTGGCCGAGGTGGCGTCCGACGCCAACCTGAAGCCCGCCAAATTCTGCGAGCTGGCGCTGGCACTGCCGGACCACGCCCGCATCTACGACGATGGCGTCTACCGCGCGGTCGACATCTACCTCCAGGTACACACAATTTGCCATACATTGCTGGTACCGTGTTCTGCTATACTGGAAGCTTGTGCCTGACAAGTCCAAGGAAGAATGTCGTGGTTTGTCGAGTAGCAGCTGCGTGCTGACCCTTGCCGTGAGTGGTGCAGGCGCATCCGCGGCTGACGGCGGAGGAGCGGGACAGGGTGTGCGGCGTGGTGGACTGCAGGAAGCTGACGGTGGAGGCGTGCACGCACGCGGCGCAGAACGAGCGGCTCCCGCTGCGCGCGGTGCTGCAGGTGCTCTTCTTCGAGCAGCTGCAGCTCCGGCGCGCCATCGCCGCCACGCTGCTGGCGTCCAGGGGCGCCCCGCGTCAGCAGCAGCAGCAGCGGCACGCTGCTGGGCCGAGCGAGACGTGGCGGACGTCGGCGGTGCAGGAGAGCCAGGTGCTGCGGGTGGACATGGACGGCATGAGGAGCCGGGTGCAGGGCCTGGAAAGGGAGTGCTCCAGCATGCGGAGGGCCATCAAGAAGATCGACGGCCGCGACGGCGACGCCGCCGCCCCCGGGTCGCCCGGCAGCGCGGACGGCGGCGCCACGAGTAGCTGGAGGTCGCGGTACAGGTGCAAGTTCAGCACGCAGGTGTGCGACTCGCAGGCGCGCGACGCGGTCGTGTCCAGGGCGTCCAGGATGGGGATGAGCCCATGATGGTGCGCGACGCGTGCAGCATGGACGCATGGCTCGCACCATCTGCCATTCCGATTGAACACGACATGTTTCACGGTTGACCAGAGATCAACACTCGAGATGAAAATGGTTGAGAGAGTTTATCACTGGCAGAGCAAATCTTTCCAAGAAGAGAACGACTGAGCTAGCGCGGCACCAAAGTCTCACCCCTTCTCATCTCGTCCGTGTGTGTGATTCCTGTGACCTGAACATGAAAGGCGCGACCACTGCCAAATCGTGTGGGCAACAACAACAGATGATTGTGGATGGATCCATGTGTGCTGTCTGTACTGTACCATATGAGTATGCTTTAGCTTCCGTGCGCTGTGATTACGGTCTTTGCAGCTCGTAATGCGGTGGCAGTTTATACGGCATTTGGTGTTCACGATGATCCGCTGTGCTGTGTACGACGAAGGAGCGTGCCTTGTCTGGTAGTATTGTTTTGTTTTCCCCTGTCTGTATGTCATCATTATGTTCTTGTAGCAGTGCGACGGAAGTGGTTAAGTTGTGATGATCGCACGGCTTATAGTACACGTGCTGATGTTTCCTATATCTAAAAGCCTGAATGATCGCGCGGCGATTTTGCTCTAGTACTGTCACTTAGATTGTTTCCTATCTATAAAAGCCTGAATGCTTCATAGAAAGTAGGCACTCAATTATGCCTGTACGTTCAAACCGTTTCCTATGATCTATTGTATTCTCATCACCGATCTGGCACTCCTGGCTACTTTGTTTCGCAGCTAATCCATATTACTTGTCGTAGAAATGGATGTATCTAACACTAAAACATGCCTAGATACATCTATTTTTACGACAAGTAATATGAATCGGCGGAAGTATAATAAACAGGACCACCGATCATGCACCACGCGGGCTAGATTTCTCTTTTGGAAAAGACCCGGCTTTTCTTCGCCTCTCGAGTGCTCCTCAGATGTGTTTATTCTGCTAGTGACTTCGTGTACTAGTAGTTTTTTTTTATGGAAAAGAACTACTCGCTTTTCTTCACCTCTCGAGTGCCCTCCAGATATGTTTATCATGCTGTGCTATGTAGCATAGTACTGCACCGAATAGGCCATTGCATTTACAATCAGCATCGCTTTTAGAACACTCATGGATGTATAGATATGTTAACATATAGGTTGACCTTTAGTGGCATGATTGTTAGCATCATTGATGTCACTGTCAAAAGTTCAATCTGATGTAAACCAACTCCACCGAGAAAGTAAATTCTAGGTTTGAACAAAGCCCATCTATGCTGACCCAATCTCGCCTTAGAAAGGCCCACACCTCCCGGAACAAACCGGCGAGAGCTCCTATTTACCGCCCATTGCTTGCGTTAATAGGGCGCGCACGCAGGCCCTCTTTTATGGGCCGCTCGAACGCGGCACACTAACAGGCAAACTTTTTTCTTCTGCTGCTTTGTGACCTATATATTTTTTTAAACTATGAAGTATTTATTGAAATATGAATTTTTTAATCTAAATTTTTTTCATATTCGTTTTCTTTAGAAATGAACATTTCTAATCTAAACATTTTTCAGATATGAACTTTGCATTGTGTCCGATTGTTGCCCATTTCATGGCGGAATGACTACTATATATAGCGGCTTCTACTTAGTTATGTCCAAATTTTAACTTGCAAATGAGCCAGGCAAAAAATGATTATGCATCATGAAATACAACTATTCAATAAGTCATAGAAGCTCGCTTTAATTGCCGCATGTTTAAGGCAGAAGGCTGGAGAAGAACTAAGCTTCTGTTTTGAACGTGTTGGTAGGTCCGGCAGAAACCCGCTCGTCTCGCTCGCCCCCCGCGCGGGCGACGAGGCGGGCCCCTGCCGCCTCCGCCTCTTACCCCCTCTCCTCCCCCTCGCCCTCCCGCCGCCGGGCTAAGCCCTGGCGGTGCCGGCGGCGGCGGCTCCCGTTTCTCCCGGCACGGTAGAGGAGGCGCGGGGTCTTCTCGCTGGCGGTGAAGCACCTCGGCGACGTCGGGGGCTGCGGGGCGTGGTCCTGGCAAGCATCGCATCTTCTCTGCAGTGGTGGCTGCCTCCAAGATCGGCGACGGGAGGTCCAGGAGCTCCAGGCGGCGGCGCTTGCAGGGCCGGATCTGGGACATCTTGGGCCCGATCTGGCCCCAGCGGGCACTGGCCAGGGCCCTTGCTCACCTCGGGTGGGCACCTTCCCCTGGCTGTCCTGCGGCCGGGGTACTGGATATGGGTCGGGCGGGCCTAGATCTGGTACTCGTCTGACATTCTTGGCCGGGGGCACTGCGGGCGGCACGGAGGCGCTGTGCTTGCCAGGACCTTCCCTTTGCACCCTCGCGTGTCCAGGTGAAGTTGCTCAGACCGTCGATGGGCCGGTTCTCCCGGGTGAGCGTGGAGGTGCGGCCACTTGGTGGCAGGGACCGACGGTGGCGGTTGATCCCCTAGTGGACGGAGTAGTAGGGGCTAGTGTAAGGGTTGCTTGGAACGACGGTTCCCTTGCTGCAGTGCGTCGGCGAGGCTTCACGGACCCTTGGGGTTCGGCCGGGTCAGGAGGGCTTGGTTTGCCTCTGCGGCCATATCTGGTCGGCTGCCGCCTTCTGGTGGTGGAAGCTGTTCCCTCCCGCGCGCCGTTGTTCCGGCAACCCTGACCGAAGTTCCTGTTCTCTATCTTACTGGCCCTGCTTCGGGTTTCACGGTGAGACAGCGGTGGCGGCTGCATGGCCGGATGGCGTGCGTTGGCGGGAGGCGAGCATGGTGGAGCATTGTGAAGCGTTCGAGAGTGTGTTGTTTGAGGGGTCGAGAGAAATCCCTGTCTTCGTGACACCGACGCGGTGACACCTGCGGATGCCATCGTCCTTCCTGAAGGGCGTCGGGTGTACCTCTTCCCCACCTCTCGGAGCGCACCGAGGGAAACCCTAGGACTTGTTCGGGCAACAACGTTGTCATCGTCGCCCCCTTCTTGGAGGTGTTGCTTGGTGCGCGGCGCTTTGGAGTGCTAGGCTTGTGGTAGTTCTTAGCTGGGGGGCGCAACGGTCGTGGGTCGTCCTCGTCTTTGTCGAGCCACTGGTTTCAGCATTATTTTCTCTTTTGTTCTTCTTCTTTTCTGTGTTATTGTTTTTTCTTTAGGCGTTGTGCTGTCTGGCCCAGCAACGGTCTCAACTGTGGTTGCTATATTTATATATCTGGACATATGTCTGTTTCAAGGAATTAGATGCCGTGGATGTTTAAATTCGTATAATACACTAAAATCTTGTATCAATTTAGACAAATTTATGACATTTAATTTGGGACAGAGAAAAGTATTCGGTTTTATTAAAGTATTGAACTATTCCATAGGGTTCTCCGAGTCTTGACGGTCAGAAAACCGCGTCCCTGGTTTACTTTTCTGTCCCTGCAAAATTAGTAACACTTGTATTTCTTTATGTAAATAGAAGTCGAGCATTTGTCAGTGACTGCTGGTCTCCATTCAAAAATGTTTTATTCTTCCAGCTAGCTGTCACGAAAGTGAACATCAGCGACATTCTAAACTTTGATTTTTACGAAAAGTAAAGCACAAGGTCGAACCAAGGGAGTATATATGTACACACAGGATCTGGTTTTACAATGCCGCGATCAGACTGACAGGGCAAAACCAGACGAAGAATTTTGAACCAAGAAGCATCAAACAAGCGCACAACATGAGTGTTCACGAGAGAGTTCACCGTTCCCATCGAGAAGGAGAGATTTTGTAGACTGGACGAGGCGAGTTGCATTGAATAGTCTATCGGCGTCCTTGACCATGCATATGCACTCGTGTTTCTTTGTGTCTATTCACTTTTTACTCTAGACTTTTTCCAGGTAATAAAGATAGACCGTGCATCTGTGTCCACTTGTTCCTGATTTCTCATATTCAGGTCGCACCATGAGTCCATGACCATCCCATGATGCCAGACTCTGTTGACGCCGTGTGAGGCAGCAAGTGGTTCCATTTATTTTCCACAAAATGCACAGAAAAATCAGCACGCACAACCGTTTTTTTCTACAGAGGGAGCCATTTCCAAAGTCTAAATTCTCTGTTAACCGACTTTATACTGCCCCACTTCATTCGAAGCTCCCATGGTCATTGTGGGGCTGGAGGTTTAAGGTTCCCGTTAAGAACCTGTGACAGTAGACATCCCACACATGACTTGATGCGCTCCTCAGTTGCCCCCGCACGACTAGGGAGAGGCATCCTACCCATGACCCGTTGCGCTCCTCGGTCGCCCCCGCACGATCAGGGGGCAAACCCTAAATCCCCCATCCCCTCTCCCCTCTCCCCCCAACTGCCGGCAGCCGCTGGCATGCGCTGCCGAGCAAAGCCCGTGCTGTGCCGACGGCGGCAGGATTTCCTCTCCCCGGCGCTAGGAGACCCGTGCGGGGTAGTTCCCTTCTTGTCGGCATTGTAGAACGACGGAGGTCGACATGGCCTCACGTGGCGGTGGCCGGCGAGCTGCACCAGGGATGCCTGCTTGCATCTAAAGGGCGATGGTGGGCGACGACGCTCGTGGTGCCTACGACCCTTGGCGGCACCAGTGGTCCGAGCCCGCTCCCGCAGAGACCTGGCCCGGCGACACGGACCTGGCACGATGGCGACTCCCCAGACTTGGCGGAGTTACAGGTCAGGACAAATAGGGCTCAGAATGACACAAGGTGGAGCTGGCCATCAACGACAGACTACTGCGCTCGACCCAGATCTGGGCCCATGTGGGCCTAATTCTGGATGGGTGGATCCTGCTATTTGCATGGTTTCACGGGTTTTCGACGGGACTGGGAGCCCACCCCTTGGCCAGAGTGGTTGAGGTGCTGGATCCGAGCTAGACCGGCCTCGATCCAATGACCACCTAGTAGCCCCACTCTGGGTGCTGTGGATTCAAAATCGTGTTGTCTGAGAACTGGCTGGCTTGCCCGACGTCCCACACCAGTTCACTGATCCTATCTTGGTGGGGTGCCACGTCGTGGGTGCGAGATCTTGTATGCTGGGTGGTGGCCCCGTAAGGTGGATTGGTGGGTGTTCCTTTAGTGGGCGACATGGCGGTGGCAATGGCTTCCTCTTCGGCCAAGTGGGTGGCAGGTATTCCTAGTGTTGGCATCACTTCGGCGATGTTAGCTCCCAGAGCATGATCAGTAGCTAGCCTCGTGGGTAGCGGGCGGTCTAGGAGTGGTATGATGATTTTTCCAGGCGAAAGCTCAGCACTTCGGCGCCAGGGACAACAATGGATGTGGGTGTCATAACCTTCTTGAAGGCATCGTTGTGGGGTACCTTCTCCATGTTGGGCTCCAGGAGAAAACCCTTGACCATCTTGGTCTCGACAATGGAGGCACATTGCACCATCAGCTTCTTCGGGGCGTCGTCGTGGAGTTCTAGTCCCTCTCGGCCTCGCTTTGACGTCTTTGGTGGCAAGTTTGGTGATCTATGTACTTTTTGTTTATCTTTGATCTGATTTGTAAGAGGATCCCTCATCACTTTGTATTGGTTTGACTGTTTGTGGCTTAAAGTAGCGTGAAAGACTGTTTTGAGGAGGAAAGTTCCCGTTAAAGTTGAGATCATCCTACACTATATTGTTGACGCATGATTTAAATAAAGGAGAGTGTCTTTTATCACCGTGATAATTAAGGAGGTGATGAGTAAACTTTTTTCCCCATAAATCAGGTAGCCAAATTGTTGACCCTTGATCCCAGCCCGGAGAGGCCTCCTCTTTCCCCTGCCACCGGTGGGGGCTGCGCGGGATGCTCCCTAGCCAATGGACTTGCCGGTGACGAACGACGGTGCACGATGGTGCTCTTGGAGGTAACAACGATGGGTGGGTACGAGCATGATCTTGGTAGATGGGTGGCGGTTGCACCCCTAGTGTTGTAGCGTGGAAGGGGGCTTTATGGATCCATATGGGACCAGTTAGACCCGATCTAGGTCTGGTGTGCTCCTTCTGCCGCGTGCGCTCTACAAACAGCTCCGACGACGGAGGAAGGAATTGCGGCGCGGCTGTAGAAGGAGTGCGAGGTGCTGCATGGATCCAACCCAGGCAGGCTTGGATCTAGTGTATATGTGTCGCCCTCTTTCTATATAGGTCTAATCCAAGCGGGGCTAGGATTTGGCGCTATCCTACCTCCTCCAATCCTCTGGCTTCGCGATGTGTTGGTTCTTCTACCACGAGCTTGTGTTCGCGTATGTCGGGGCAGCGTCCCTAGAAGGAGAGGCTACATGAGTGCTCTTGGTAGGCAATATCGTAGCGGTGGTGGCCTTCCCTTTGGCCACGTGGATGGCGAGGGGCTTGGTAGTGGGTGATCCTGGTGTCGGTGTGGGCGACTCCTTGGTCAAGATCGGGAGGCCTCGTGCTTGCAAGTTGGTCTTGTCTTCATGTTAGGTTGGCCCTTGGTATCTCTGATGGAACGAGTGAGGATCTGAGTGAGAGGTCTGTGCTTTGGCTCCGTCAATCATGATGCCTACGGGTGTTGCTACCCTCTTGAGGCATTGTTTTTTGTATCCTCTGTGTGACTGGGTATTGGGTGAAAATTCTAGCCCTGTTGCAGGCTTGGCGGTAGTGTTGCGTCACGCCATTACCCTATTGAGGAGCTCAGGTTCCATCCAGGTACATCACGTTGGCGTCATCATCCTAGTGTGAAGCTTCTTTGACTTTGTCTTGTTCGGTAGTCTAGGTCACCACACGTTAAGTGTGGTGTTCCGTTTTCTTGTTCGACTTTGACTTGGTGGCTCGATGCCATCTCGTATGTCTGTTTTCTTTTTGACCTAGCTGTATGAGTATTTTCCCTCCACTTTGTATCAGCTCGTCCATGTGGCTTTATTTATTGAGCGGTGCAAAAGCCTGTGGTGTGGTGTTTCGACTTTGAGTTGGTGGCTCCCTGCAATTTTCTATGTTGGTTTTCTTTTTTACCTATTTCTATGAGGGTTTCTCCTCCACTTTGTATCAGCTCGGCCATGTGGTTCTTTATTTATTAAACGGTGCAAAAGCCTGTTTTAAGAAGTAAACTATTTTCTGAGTGTAAGATCCCTCAAGATGTACTAATGACCTCTAACATGTGACTGCCTAGTATAGTGTGCCAAACATTTTCGATAATTGGTTGCGGGTTCTACGCTGAATGGTTCACTCTCATATCCTACTAGGGTAAATTTGTATGTTAGGCATTTTGGTATACGAGAAGGAGTGGCTTTTGAAACAAGATTATCCCGTTGACATGTGAGGTTATTCACTCATATAGTCACTCCTTATATAGTCTATGTTTCAGCGTATATATAGAGCAACAGTAGCTTGTATGCCAGCATATATTCAGTTGGAGGCTTGCAAAAGAAGTATTTACCAAGATGGATAGTGATCTAGTTTCCTGATAGGTCTACACGTGCCTTAGAGCATCTCCAACTCTAAGAGAGTTGCCAACTTTGTCTAACAAAACAGATTTTGGGTACATGAGAGATGGTTTGGGTTGTGCAAAATAATATATGTTTTTACAGCATACCCAAAATTGAATACCCATATTTTTAGATTATCTACTTCGCTATGTATATCATACCAACTAACTATAATTTTCTATACATGATCATTAAAAGGTTTCTTCCCCATGCCGCACATAAGTAGCAGCATTTCAAATCCATCTTCAATTTGAAACCTAAAACCGCATAAAAAGATCCTCATCAATATATAAAAGAAGTTTATAGAACACAAACATGTCATGCATACAAAGCTCTTGGATGGCACCATCGCCTCCATTGGCATCACTACTAGTCCATTGTCTCCATGGACACCCATGTACCATCTTGCCACCAAGATTTTATCATGACAAAGCTCAAAATATCCCTGGTCCTTCACATCTAGACCATTTGGGTCCATAAACATGATCTTTTGATAATTCTACAACCTCTTGAGCAATTCTTTAGATGCCACCCTACTCCTCAATCTCAGGCATCCTCTCCTCGGTGACCCTCTTCTCCTTCTATGGTTGTCATCCTCTTCTTGGCCTCCTTCCTCTCATCTATTTTTTTCTTCAAGTCCTTCATTTGAGAAGCAATGTCCTTCCTTATTGAAATATTGCGGAAATATAGATTGTATTGATATTGACTGATTATATTGAGAGTCATTGAACTGTTTATATAGTACTAGAAGACTTGGAGGGCAAGAAGACTGATAGAGATAGAATTGAATTACAAACTTAAACTACCAAATATAGTGTAGCCGTGATATACTCTAACACCCCCAGTAGTCGGATCGGTAGTGACACGAACACCAGGAGCGTCACGGACGGTCTGAGTGCAGCATAATCCAAAAGCACGAACTCTAGAGGGAGCCGGTGGATGCCGATGTCGATGTAGCCGGAAGTGGGGGTGTTGTAGTTATGGTCGATGGTGTCATTGGTGATGTAGTCTCCATTGATGACGTCAATGAGGTTGATGTTGTCCTGGTGTTATGGTCGATGTCATTGTTGAGCTCGGAGAAGTCGTCGTAGCAATTTTTGATGTAGACGTAGATGGAGTCGGAGTCAGAATAGTCACGATAGGCGACACGTCTTGCCGAGCTTGCCAAACTCGGGAGTGCGTCAGGAACGAAGGCACGCGTCGATGTTGCAAATACCGGACGTGGGAATATAGGGATCATCACTGTAACACCCTCGGAATCGGACCTATGCAAGTTTTAGCGCTTCCCGCCAAACCCGCATAGAAACGATTCAAAGGTGCCCAACAGGCACTTGCGTGCGTGTGGAAAACGAAGTAATATCATTACACAATAGTCCTCGATGGAACCCACAAAACATATATATACAACAGCGACTCAATGAGTCAAGAATACAGATATACAGTACAAAGATCCAAATCACCTGGAAAACGATACAGCGTCCGAGTACGGACAAGATGCAAATTGAGCTAAGAGCCCTGAAGAATAACCAATGGCGTCCATAACCCTGCCCAGGCCAAGCCGGAAGGGTAACCCTGCTAACGACGTCGATCTCAAAACCTGCTTAAACAAAAAGGGTGCCGACAAAGGGCAAAGGAAAAAGAGAGCGGTCAGTACTGAGGCCAGTACACGGCGAGACTAAAATTCGGCGGTCCTCGCCTACATAGGTATGGTGGACTGAAGCGGCAGGGACAGCATGCACTAAACAACATATAGAGACTCGATACAACTGTCGGCTATCAGAGAGAGATAAGAAAGACCTATTCGAAACCATCCTGATTCTACCACCAAGCATACCCATCCTGGTGTGTCCCCCTCGAGACCAAACGAGGAAGTCAACCGAGGAACTCACACAGTTGGCAGTTTTATTTATTCAGTTATTGTTGCAGCAATTACTAGTTAGGTATAGATAGTCATCCTGATATAATAAGCAGTGGACACTTTTAGTTAACCATTCCATTGTAGTTGCACACTTACTAGTCAGATACAATTAGCATGAGGTATCCCAAAACCCAGCAGTTGTTGGCACTTTTATTTAGCCATTCCGTTGTAGTGGAGCTGATTACTAGTCATATCGGATACAAGTCAAATTATAACAATAAACTTTAGTTATAGTTGTCTATGATCGAGAACTGTGCTCCAAGTCGTCCATAACCGCGGACATGGCTTCTCGAAAAGATTTAACCCTGCAGGGGTGCACCAAAGTTTCCACACGCACCTACACCCTTGTTGTCAGATCAGGTAGGTACAAGATCACAAAACATACACCCAACGGTATGTCGACGGGGTTTCGGACACGACGTTTCCCAGACGCAAAGCAAGCACATGGGGGCCACCCCACTAAGCTACCCGCAACGAAGTCGGCTGGCTCCGAGACGGACCCAGGATTTGTGACGACGGCTGTAAACGACTAGGAACCCGAAAGTGTGACTGGGCTTGTCGATACCGCGAAAATGTGGCACGGGGTTCCTAAACAGTACAAGCGCTCCACGCGCAATCATAATAAAGCAGTAAAGCATGGCATAAGTACATGATAGTAATAAAGCCCCAAACTACTTTGTGGCCCCCGGTACAGTACTTTGAAATCAGGTACTAATCGATGGGGGTGCCCACACACCCCACCTGTGGTTAGCGCGCTCGATCTCGGAACAGGTGTCAAGAACTCGGGGTCCTACGGGACACCAGTGAGCGGTTAAAAACCAAATATTTTCTATTACCCACCGGTGCCTCTGTATTTACCTACTTCAATTTTAGTTATTAAACGATAATTAAAGCCATGATCACCTCCAACATTAAACATACGGCAATACTCCAACAACTGTGGTACCGGACGACACGCAACAGCACTTGAGCAAGCGACTACGATACGCAAGTCCAACTATCTACCAAACATCAGGTAATAGGATGTGTCCGAGGCAATATAAGGCTGCACGGGATATCACGGGTACGAAAACTAGAGCATCGCAACACAGATAGCAATAGATCAACATGAGTGAATAAATACTATAAAAGTAAGATAGGTAGAAAGGGGGAGAATGCTCGCCTGAAAACATTGCCGAAGGTACATCCGAAGATCGGGGTGAAGCTCACATCAACTCATCGATCTTATCCGCGAAGAAGCAAAACACTAGAAGAAACATCGGATGCACTATTTAATACTACGACAGAAGATCGGGCATAATGCATGTATGATGTATGACATGGAAAGCATGCGATGCAATTAGGCCATATTAAGCGGAACCAGGGTCCCGACAATTATTAAGTTCGTGTTGTTTAGATACCCCGCAATTTAAATGTTGTCTTAACAAGGCAAATTATATCACCGGTTCGATGCACAAATTTAAATGGGGCCAATATTAGACTAGATTCGCCCGCATATGGCCTCCATATTTAACTTAGGTGAATCGGCATAAGGCCCTCAAACCACATCATATGTATGCGAGTATGAATGATTATATGCAACAAGATATATCCGTTATAAAAATAGGGCTTGGAGGTAAAGGGGTCACACATTGATCCGAAGATCTTGGGATTCGCCGAGGGTTCGGCTCGCCGGGATCGGTCTTCGGTTTCCATGTGGCGGTCTTGGCATCCGGGAAGAATAACTGGCATACCGGGAATCGGGGTCCGGCAGGATCAACCTTCGAGATCCGTGGAGACCTTGGGGATTTTGGCAACATTATGTCGTTGAATCCATGAAGATCTAGATTCCCTTTTTGTTTGCTTGAGTCCCTCGGATAGTACTACATTAGTACATCCACCACATCGGGTATTACAATAGCACCACACTATTGACACAAGCATAACAAGAACAAACAGACACTGCCGGGTCACGCATGAAGGAGGGCACAGAGGCATGGCTCGTGTGGCTGCACTTGCAGACAAAGGCGAGGACACGGGCTCCCTGGACGCGGCGCGGGATGGCACTAGTGAAGAGGTGTCGTGGAGGAGGAGGCTGATGGCAGGGTGGGAAGCTCGACAGGGAGGCTCTTGGAAGAGCACACATGCCAGGCGACGGTGATGGGCGGGTCGCACGCGGCTATAGAGAGGAACCACGGCGGGACTACAGCAGGGCAGGAGGCGGCTCTGCTTGCAGGGACGCTTGCTGCAGAGGAAGAAAGGGGAGAGCGACATGGGGTCGGCGCGAGGTGAGGGGCGGGAAAAGGAGGCCGGGCAGAGGGGCCGCGCGGTGAGGAGGCGACGCCGGTGAGGTCGCGGGCAAGGACGAGGCCTATAGGGGCCGACGACGAGCGGGTGGGCGCGGCCAGAGGAGGTCTCAGAGGAGGGCCGATGAGGTCGACGGAGATCAGCAGCGGAGAGGTGCCCCTGGCGGCGACGGGCGGTGGTGAGCGAGGGCGGCCAGAGGAGAGAGGAAGGCCAGAGGCGGCGCTGCGGGTCTGGCGGCGGGGATCAGAACGAGAGGGAGTAGAGGGGAATGAGAGGAAGGAGGGGATCGCGGGCGGCCTGGGGAGCGGAGTGGTTAGGCGACGCTGGGTGGGGAGCGACCACGCGAGGACGAGGGGGTCGAGCCCGCAGGGTGTGGGGCGTGTGGGGTGGGTCCGCGTGTGGGTCCTGCTGGCAGGTTGACCAGATCAGGGAGGGGTGGGGTGTGCGTTGCGTGCTGTGTGTGTGGTGGGTGAGGGAGTGGGGTGGGTGATTCTTGTTTATGGCCGGCGGCGGCTGGGGGTGATAGGATAGCTGGGGGGTCTGGGGTAGATGGGGATCTAGGGTTTTGTTAGATGCAGGGCTAGGATTAGGTCTAGGGTTTGCTAGGTGTGTTGGGCCGGGTGGTAGATGGTCTGGTCCGGTTGGGCCTCTGGCCTGACCGGCCGGACTGTCTCCCCGGACAAAAAAGTTTTATTTATTTTGTTTAGTTTTAAATATTCTTTTGGTAAAATAGTTTAGGCAAACAAAAGATCCAGGCGGACCGAGGGTTTGATTTGAAATAAAAGACGGGGATATTTATAAAACAAATAGAGACTTTTAGAGAAATAGTTTTAGGTTAAAAGATGCATGATGTCATGATGATGCGTAAAGTAGTAGACAACATGCGATTTCCTAGTAACGGTTTTACCGAGGTGCTACAATTCGACACCACTAACAATGGATCTCGCCCTCGAGATCCGCCTCCTGGTACGGGGAAGAAGGCCGACGGTCTGAATCTTCGTGTTTCGTGTAGATCATCGCGACACCACTAACAATGATTCCTTCTCCATCTTGAAATCGGCGACACCACCAACAAGGGTCGGTGCTCACGTTCGTCGAGAGAACACTTCGGAGAAACAAAGGACGAAGGTAGTGGTATCAACAGATAAGGCCACCTCTAACTTCCATGAGAAGAGGAAAAGTTACATTGATCCACCAGTTCGATGTACAAGAGTGAACAGTAAGAGTCGGGTAGGGTGATCAGTCCATCCCGTACCCAAACTATTAACTCTATACATGAATAGGAAAATCATGCAACACAACTCTCGAAATTTAGAATGAAGATCTTCATAAGCGGTATTCGGAACAAAGGGGTGAGGCAAGCTCTCAATTGGATATGATGTAGATGAGGTCATCACGTTGGAAAACACCGAAAGATACAAAAGAAATTTTTATGAAAATACATAACGATTAGGTTTCGCAATGGTTCCATTGGCATGAACAACACATGCTCAAGGTATACTCCAACTTCACCAATGCTCGTCCTTCTCATATGTTTTTCAACGATACAGATATCAAGCAAGGTACACATATAGATAAAGAGTTCAAGAACAAAAGATTAGATGAAGGGTACAACAGACAAGATGCAGATTTGATGATCGTAGCACCACCGTTATAAAAGGGAGAAAGCGAAACCCTGAAGGTACGACGAAAACCCAACCGCGAGAAATCCTGGACTCGAAGAAAGATAAGAGAGTAGATTCAAAACACGCAGAGGTAAGAAGAGAATAGCAGAGGGGTAAGGAGTAAAAGCAGACCTAATTAGATCTATCCAACCGATTTTTCCAAAATAGTTTTGACACTCTATAACGTCCGTTAGCTAGGTTATCCTACAGGCTGGACCAGTGGGGTATCGTAACTGCTGAGCTCTGATACCACTCTGTAACACCCTCGGAATCGGCCCTATGCAAGTTTTAGCGCTTCCCGCCAAACCCGCATAGAAACGATTCAAAGGTGCCCACCAGGCACTTGCGTGCGGGTGGAAAACGAAGTAATATCATTACACAATAGTCCTCGATGGAACCCACAAAACATATATATATATATACAACAGCGACTCAATGAGTCAAGAATACAGATATACAGTACAAAGATCCAAATCACCTGGAAAACGATACAGCGTCCGAGTACGGACAAGATGCAAATTGAGCTAAGAGCCCTGAAGAATAACCAATGGCGTCCATAACCCTGCCCAGGCCAAGCCGGAAGGGTAACCCTGCTAACGACGTCGATCTCATAACCTGCTTAAACAAAAAGGGGTGCCGACAAAGGGCAAAGGAAAAAGAGAGCGGTCAGTACTGAGGCCAGTACACGACGAGACTAGAATTCGGCGGTCCTCGCCTACATAGGTATGGTGGACTGAAGCGGCAGCGACAGCATGCACTAAACAACCTATAGAGACTCGATACAACTGTCGGCTATCAGAGAGAGATAAGAAAGACCTATTCCAAACCATCCTGATTCTACCACCAAGCATACCCATCCTGGTGTGTCCCCCTCGAGACCAAACGAGGAAGTCAACCGAGGAACTCACACAGTTGGCAGTTTTATTTATTCAGTTATCGTTGCAGCAATTACTAGTCAGGTATAGATAGTCATCCTGATATAATAAGCAGTGGACACTTTTAGTTAACCATTCCATTGTAGTTGCACACTTACTAGTCAGATACAATTAACATGAGGTATCCCAAAACCCAGCAGTTGTTGGCACTTTTATTTAGCCATTCCGTTGTAGTGGAGCTGATTACTAGTCATATCAGATACAAGTCAAATTATAACAATAAACTTTAGTTATAGTTGTGTATGATCGAGAACTGTGCTCCAAGTCGTCCATAACCGCGGACACGGCTTCTCGAAAAGATTTAACCCTGCAGGGGTGCACCAAAGTTTCCACACGCACCTACACCCTTGTTGTCAGATCAGGTAGGTACAAGATCACAAAACATACACCCAACGGTATGTCGACGGGGTTTCGGACACGACGTTTCCCAGACCCAAAGCAAGCACATGGGGGCCACCCCACTAAGCTTCCCGCAACGAAGTCGGCCGGCTCCAAGATGGACCCAGGGTTTGTGACGATGGCTGTAAACGACTGGGAACCCGAAAGTGTGACTAGGCTTGTCGATACCGCGAAAATGTGGCACGGGGTTCCTAAACAGTACAAGCGCTCCACGCGCAATCATAATAAAGCAGTAAAGCATGGCATAAGTACAGGATAGTAATAAAGCCCCAAAAGCCCCAAACTACTTTGTGGCCCCCAGTACAGTACTTTAAAATCAGGTACTAATCGATGGGGGTGCCCACACACCCCACCTGTGGTTAGCGCGCTCGATCTCGTAACAGGTGTCAAAAACTCGGGGTCCTATGGGACACCAGTGAGCGGTTAAAAACCAAATATTGTCTATTACCCACCGGTGCCTCTGCATTTACCTACTTCAACTTTAGTTATTAAACGATAATTAAAGCCATGATCATCTCCAACATTAAACATACGGCAATAATCCAACAACTGTGGTACTGGACGACACGCAACAACACTTGAGCAAGCGACTACGACACGCAAGTCCAACTATCTACCAAACATCAGGTAATAGGATGTGTCCGAGGCAATATAAGGCTGCACGGGATATCACGGGTACGAAAACTAGAGCATCGCAACACAAATAACAATAGATCAACAAGAGGGAATAAATACTATAAAAGTAAGATAGGTAGAAAGGGGGAGAATGCTCGCCTGAAAACATTGCCGAAGGTACATCCGAAGATCGGGGAGAAGCTCACATCAACTCATCGATCTTATCCGCGAAGAAGCAAAACACTAGAAGAAACATCGGATGCACTATTTAATACTACGACAGAAGATCGGGCATGATGCATGTATGATGTATGACATGGCAAGCATGCGATGCAATTAGGCCATATTAAGCGGAACCGGGGTCCCGACAATTATTAAGTTCGTGTTGTTTAGATACCCCGCAATTTAAATATTGTCTTAACAAGGCAAATTATATCACCGGTTCGATGCACAAATTTAAATGGGGCCAATATTAGACTAGCTTCGCCCGCATATGGCCTCCATATTTAACTTAGGTGAATCGGCATAAGGCCCTCAAACCACATCATATGTATGCGAGTATGAATGATTATATGCAACAAGATATATCCGTTATAAAAATAGGGCTTGGAGGTAAAGGGGTCACACATTGATCCGGAGATCTTGGGATTCGCCGAGGGTTCGGCTCGCCGGGATCGGTCTTCGGTTTCCATGTGGCGGTCTTGGCATCCGGGAAGAATAACTGGCATACCGGGAATTAGGGTCCGGCAGGATCAGCCTTCGAGATCTGTGGAGACCTTGGGGATTTTGGCAACATTATGTCGTTGAATCCATGAAGATCTAGATGCCCTTTTTGTTTGCTTGAGTCCCTCGGATAGTACTACATTAGTACATCCACCACATCGGGTATTACAATAGCACCACACTATTGACACAAGCATAACAAGAACAAACAGATACTGTCGGGTCACGCATGAAGGAGGGCACAGAGGCATGGCTCGTGTGGCTGCACTTGCAGACAAAGGCGAGGACACGGGCTCCCTGGACGCGGCGCGGGATGGCACTAGTGAAGAGGTGTCGTGGAGGAGGAGGCTGATGGCAGGGTGGGAAGCTCGACAGGGAGGCTCGGGGAAGAGCACACATGCCAGGCGACGGTGATGGGCGGGTCGCACGCGGCTATAGAGAGGGTCCACGGCGGGACTACATCAGGGCAGGAGGCGGCGCTGCTTGCAGGGACGCTTGCTGCAGAGGAAGAAAGGGGAGAGCGACATGGGGTCGACGCGAGGTGAGGGGCGGGAAAAGGAGGTCGGGCAGAGGGGCCGCGCGGTGAGGAGGCGATGCCGGTGAGGTCGCGGGCGAGGACGAGGCCTATAGGGGCCGACGACGAGCGGGTGGGCGCGGCCAGAGGAGGTCGCAGAGGAGGGCCGGTGAGGTCGACGGAGATCAGCAACGGAGAGGTGCCCCTGGCGGCGACGGGCGGTGGTGAGCGAGGGCGGCCAGAGGAGAGAGGAAGGCCAGAGGCGGCGCTGCGGGTCTGGCGGCGGGGATCAGAACGAGAGGGAGTAGAGGGGAATGAGAGGAAGGAGGGGATCACGGGCGGCCTGGGGAGCGGAGTGGTTGGGCGACGCTGGGTGGGGAGCGACCACGCGAGGACGAGGGGGTCGAGCCCGCAGGGTGTGGGGCGTGTGGGGTGGGTCCGCGTGTGGGTCCTGCTGGCAGGTTGACCAGATCAGGGAGGGGTGGGGTGTGCGTTGCGTGCTGTGTGTGTGGTGGGTGAGGGAGTGGGATGGGTGATTCTTGTTTATGGCCGGCGGCGGTTGGGGGTGATAGGATAGCTGGGGGGTCTGGGGTAGATGGGGATCTAGGGTTTGGTTAGATGTAGGGCTAGGATTAGGTCTAGGGTTTGCTAGGTGTGTTGGGCCGGGTGGTAGATGGTCTGGTCCGGTTGGGCCTCTGGCCTGACCGGCCGGACTGTCTCCCCGGACAAAAACGTTTTATTTATTTTGTTTAGTTTTAAATATTCTTTTGGTAAAATAGTTTAGGCAAACAAAAGATCCAGGCGGACCGAGGGTTTGATTTGAAATAAAAGACGGGGATATTTATAAAACAAATAGAGACTTTTAGAGAAATAGTTTTAGGTTAAAAGATGCATGATGTCATGATGATGCATAAAGTAGTAGACAACAGGCGATTTCCTAGTAACGGTTTTACCGGGGTGCTACAATCACGAACCATACGAGCCAGAGCCGGATTTGAAGAAGCAGAGAAGGTCTCCTTGAATGGTCAATGCGTAGAATTTGTCCGCCGATGTGTTGTAGGCGAAGTAGTTGCACAAAGAAATTTGATTAATGCAAAAATAAAATTTAGACTACAACTTTGGCGGCGAGGTCGTGGTGGAAAAAGACGACGAGGTAGTTGTCGATGGCGATTAAATTGTAGCATAGTTGATTTCGGGGATTAAACCCGTATTTTCCGCTTGTAGTTGCACGGTGTTGCTAGTGGAGGTGAAGACGTTTTTGTTGGCGTTGATGTTGACCACGATTGGTGGTGGCAGCGACGATGTAGCGATGTTTTTGGTGTAGATGGTTGTCGGCGATGATGACCACGAATGATGAAGGTGCAGCTCTTTGTTGACGGCCAGGCGCACACTAAGGGACGTGTGTCCCGGTCGATGTTGGCGAAGATGGGCCGGCGTGGTGACGACGTGAGGACGGAGCAGCCGACGCAGCGCGTGAGCCTTGGGGCACCACGCGGAGCCTCCTTGACACGATCATTGGCGATGATTTGTCGGAGTTGAGTCGATGCCGAGATTGAAGTAGAGGCACGGGACAACATGCCGTTGTGGACGACGCAATCCGATCTATGATCAACGAAAAAAGAAGAAACGTCGGTCAATCGGTCGGTGATTTTTTTGGCGAAGTAAGATTTAATCTACTATTGCGCGGTCCTGGCGAAGAACAATCTCCCGGAGGCGGCACGGTAGAAGCGGTGGTGACTAAACCGTGTAATGCATGAAAATCAATCAGTCTAGATGTTATAACCGAGAATGATCAACAAAGCAACACTTATATTGATAACATATCCATGATCATTTCAAGGACAACTCCTAGATGCAATAACAAATGGGAGGTAGAAATGAAAGGAGAGAAGGGCGAATGAAGGATACAATGTCGTATACAAGGATTCATCGACAACGTGACGGTGATAAGTGTAAGAGTATATCATGGCTACACTATACCAAATATAGTTTAAGTTTGTAATTCAATTCTATCTCTAT
Organism: Avena atlantica; assembly: GCA_910589765.1. Lineage (NCBI taxonomy): Eukaryota > Viridiplantae > Streptophyta > Magnoliopsida > Poales > Poaceae > Avena > Avena atlantica. Next base: position 379,767,701 of record OU342736.1, read on the forward strand.
TAGTCTTCTTGTCCTCTAAGTCTTCTAATACTATACAAACAGCCCAACGACTTTTAGTATAATTAATCAATATCAATACAATCTATATTTTCGCAATATTTCATGGTATAAAAGCATCTTGTTCCTCGGCCTAGCCTCATCTTCCTTGAGAGAGGAATTGTCTTTGCTCACCTACCATGGAGTAGGCTCAACAATTCCCTCATCAACTTCGTTCCTCGTCAACCCTCATTTTCTTGTGTTACAAACTCTTGTGTGAAGTTTTATATCAAGCAAAAAAAAGATTAAGTCAACGAAATTATGTTTGTCTAGCTATCGGTGATTATATAAAGACTTGGGCGAGGTAGATCCTGCAGGGAGGTAGATAAAATACAAGACTCCAAAGCATACGAGCTACCTACACCCTGCCCAGTGCCCAGAGCCCAACGATCGACGTAAATGGCCACCGTCCAGCAGATCCGGCGCGAGCATCGTGCGGACGGCCCGGCGGCCGTCCTCGCCATCGGCACGGCTAATCCGGAGAGCTTCAAGCTCCAGGACGATTACGCCGACTACTACTTCCGCGTCACAAAGAGCGAGCACCACGCCGACCTCAAGGACAAACTCAAGAGAATCTGTACGTTTCACTGCCTCCATATTTGTGGTATAGGAGCTAACTACTGTATCTAAATGTTCTTCTTTTCAGGTAAGAAATCAGGGATCGAGAAGCGCTACACGTACCTCGACGAGGAGCTCCTCGGCGCCCATCCGGACTTCATCGACCGAACGTTGCCGACACTCGACGCTCGCATAGAAATGGCGTCCGCCGCGGTGCCGGCCCTCGCAGCGTCCGCCGCGGAGAAGGCCATCGCCGAGTGGAACCGCCCGGCGTCGGACATAACCCACCTCGTCTTCAGCACCTACTCCGGCGGCAAGGCCCCGAGCGCCGACCTCCGCCTGGCGTCGCTCCTCGGCCTCCGCCCCACCGTCTCCCGCACCATACTTAGCCTCAACGGCTGCTCTGGCGGCGGCAGGGCGCTGCAGCTCGCCAAGGAGCTCGCCGAGAACAACCGCGGCGCGCGCGTCCTCGTGGCCTGCTCCGAGCTCACCCTACTGGCGTTCTACGGGCCTCTGGAGGGCCGCCTCGACACCATATTCGGCCAGGGCATTTTCGGCGACGGGGCGAGCGCCGCCATCGTGGGCGCCGACCCCGTCGTGGTCGGCACGATCGAGCGCCCGCTGTTCGAGATGGCCTTCGCCACGCAGACCACGATACCGGGGACCGAGGACGCGATCACCATGCAGCTCATGAAGGGCGGCCTCGACTTCCACGTCTCCACCCGGGTGCCGAAGCTGCTGAAGAACAACATCGAGCGCTGTCTGATCGACGCGCTCGAGTTGCTTGGTGTGAGTCCGATGTGGAACGAGCTCTTCTGGGCGATCCATCCCGGGGGAGGTGCGATCCTGGACCACGTCGAGGATCTGCTCGCGCTGGACGACGGGAAGCTGGCGGCGAGCCGACGGGTGCTGAGTGAGTTCGGTAACATGAGTGGCGCGACGGTGATCTTCGTGCTCGATGAAATGCGCCGGCGCATGGCAAGGGGAGAGGAGGTGGCCGAGTGGGGAGTGATGATGGCGTTCGGCCCGGGGATCACAATCGAGACGATGGTGCTGCACGCCACATGCCACCACGAAAATTAGTTAGTTGGCAGATGGAAGTGACGGTATATGTTAAGCAAAAAAGTATCTCCGGTACGTCTGTTCGCTCTACTTTCTACAATAAAATTGGCACTTTATTACTAGCTTTACTAGCTGAGTGTCCGTGCATTGCTATGAAATACACAAGTCATTAATCTAAATTAGGATGGCATTCTCCACATCTCGCTATCTTCACTCTCTGATAGTCTATTGACGGTCCCATCACTTACAAGACCATTCCCAATCCATGAATTACCACACCTAAATTTGCTTTGAGTTACCTCGTCGCCCAGCCCGCTCGGCTTTAGTCCACTACGCTCGGCTTAGTCCACTCTTGAGTCATCATACAGGCATTGGTTCGTCATGTACCCCTAGCTCAGAGAATCTTTGACGGTCACCTTGTAAAACAGATTTTTTTTTTTTGAAAGAGGAGAGCCCCCGAAGGGGCAGGAAGCCATATATTAAAATAAAACGGTGGAGTTACAGATTTTCACCTCGGACCCTAAAAGAAAGAGAATTACAAACATGCCCAAACGCTTTGCACAAAGAACCCTACAGAAGATCAGAAGAACGCAATCAGGTTCATCTTCCAGACCGCCTCTGCAACAGGAGGGCCTCGCAACGGAGGTTGAAGAGTCGCCGGTGCTCGCTGGCGAGCATGATGGCCTCAACCTAGCCAAGATAATCGGGTGGCACAAAGCTTCCGATTTGGATCTGCAGAAGAAAAAGTTGGCTTCACAACTCCAAGACTGATCATCGCCGTTGCACCACAGGGATCCAATACCTCCCGATGCCACCACAACACCCAGAAGGAGAAGACCCAACATGGAGCAGCAGCGTAGAGCAGCCAGAGTTCGTCGACCCCACGCGGGGAAACCGAGCCTCCCCCTCAGAGCTCCTGCCCGAGATGAGGAGGGAAAGCCGTAGAAGAGGCGGTGTTGACGAACCCACAGTGACTCCCTGGAAAGAGAGCCACACAACCACCAGACCAAGGACGGATCCAACTTCCAGCAATTCCACCCTCCCTCGCCTCCACGGCCGGTCAAGGGGGGAATAGCTTCAATAGTCAAATCATGGCGATAGAGCTCCACCTCGCCTCCACGGCCGGCCAGGAGCCAAACCACCAACTCGCGTCCACCGATCTGATGCAGAAAACAACACTTATTTGAAAGGGGCCTCACCTTAAACTCCAACACCACCATCCACCACCTCGGTGGAAAGGTAGCAGGGGAAGAAGGCGGTCGACCGGCGCTGTGCTAAAACACCGAGCCGAAACGAGAACCCCATCCCTCCAACGAACCAGCACCGTCGCACCTGGATCCTCTCGCCCCCTCGCCGCCACGGCCGGCCAGCCAGAGAGGATGCAGGGGAGCCACGAACTGGACCAGGGAGGGGAAGAGGGGGGCCTTATTAGCGGAGATCTCTGCAGATACGCCACACATCACCAGCTCCCACCATCGGAGCAACAACAGAAGGCAGCAGCATCCCCAGATGCGTCGAATCCGTCCAGAGAGAGTCGACGCCCTACTCCAATCTACGGGCATAAAGCCACAAGACCTAAATCTAGACCTACCTACTACTCTGGCGCCTCCCCCTCGCCATCTCCGGCCAGCAGAGCCGGCGAAGATAGCTCGGGGGGAGCCCGGCTGCTCCTGGTCAACACGCAGAGAGGGGGGACTAGTTCAGGGTGCGCTCAGAGGGTTGTACCCTGTAAAGTTGCTCTGTAAAACAGAATATTTGGGCCTTTGGGGGCGACTGCTCAACACCCTAAACGGGCATGGCTATCTTTTATATATATAAGGGTACACCAGGTATACAATACAGATTACATGAGTTGTACAGATACAGTGTTTAAAAGCAACTCCAACAGTCGCTGTAAATTTTGGCGCACGAAAACTTGTATGGAGCACGCGCGATAGTGGTTTAGCGCGTCGCATACAAATCTCCTCCGGTGGAGACGCTATTTCACGCCCGTTAAATTTGAGCACCAACCCTCCAACATGCGCGCTAAAGTGGTACACGTGCAAACACGATTTTGCAATAAGGAAAAGGCGAAAATATATTAAATAAACATAAAAAAATTACATAGTTCGTCGGTGAAAGAAAAATACTAGAAACTACCACTAGACTACGGGCAATTACTAATCTAGTCCGACGAGGAGACGGAGATGTAGCCATCGCCGGAGGAGACCGGTGCGTCTCGGACACCGGTGTCAACGAGAACGCGCCCATCCAACGAGTGTCGTTCTCATCGATGGTCACTAGCCCGGCAATCTACGCGTCGATGAAGGCGCGCCTCTCCGTCTTGTCCACCCGGCACGGGAGGAGGTTCTGGTGCTTCGCCGCCCGCTCGGCCGCCTTGGCCGCAACCCGCTCGGCGTCGTGTGCGCGCTGCGCTGCGACGTCCTCAGGGAAACGCGCCTTCCACTCCTGGCGTAGACGCTCGTCGAGCTCGAAGATGAGTAGGCGGCGATCCACATCGCGACTGCGGCAGCGCTCCTCCTCCATGATGAGGCGAGGCGGCGGCGCGAGCACCTTGGACTGCTCGCATGTCCACACATCGTGGAAGTTCATCCACGAGAGCGGGCGCCCGATCCGCCACGCCACGCCCGATCGCGGTCTCGAAGGTGCCAAGGACGATGCGGTCATCACCAGACCCGATCTCGGCGTAGAAGTTCCCCGTCGAGCGGCACGTATGCCGCGGTACCCGGAGCTTCCGCGCCGTGGTGGCATGGCGGCGGTGGCGCGGGCGTGGGCACGTCGGCGGCAAAGAGGTGGCAAGAGGAAGAGGATAGCGACGGGAAGAGGAGGGAGTTTCTGCGCGCTGAAGTAGAGCAGGTGGTTGGTTTCACGTGTGGGCGTGGCATTTAACAAGCGCGTGGTGAGAGGTGCGTCAAAAGATGCGCGCGCAGCCGAGCACGCGGCAAATCCCCCCCCCCCCCCCCCCCGCGGGAAGATACATCGGCTGCTGGAGCGCGCGGCGCGGGTACTCGCACAGGAAAATGACGGTTTTTCGCGCGCGCGGGGGTGGGGGAGGGGGTTTAGAGCGTCTGTCGGAGCTGCTCTAACACCCTCCCTTAATCTTAAATGTGGCAGTATAAAGAAATTTAATATTGCATCTACAACCTTCAAACTAAGGCTGGGCTTCAAGAAGATGTCAGCAAGTTGATCTTTAGAAGAGATAAATTTGATGTGGAATAGCTTCTGTGCGACACATTCCCTCGCAAAATGATAATCAACTTCGATGTGTTTCGTTCGGGCATGGAATACCGGATTGGATGAAGGGTCGATGTTGTCACACCAAAAGACCGGTGGTTGATCTTGAGATACTCCCAACTCTCTTATTAAAGACTGCACCCATATGAGCCTAGTTGTGGCACTGGCAACCGCCTTGTACTCAGCTTCAGTACTTCTACGAGAAACTGTAGCTTGCTCGAGCACTCCAGGCGATCAAGTTAGGACCAAGGAAGACCACGTATCCCCCCTGGATCGCCTATCATCTGTACTGCCAGCTCAGTCCACATCCGTAATTGCCGATAGGACAAATGACAACGTAGTTTGGAGATGTAGACTGACGAGGGGTAACCTCGGCAATGTCCATGGTTATGGACTTAGGGTTTCGTGGAAAAGAGAGCGCTAGGAATTTCTTCGGATGATCAGACAAACAAGGGAGTCGATGTAGTCTGATTATGGAGAAAGCTCAGTTAAAAAGTCACCAATTCGCTAGTTGCAATCTAGCTCATGGCGGATTACTGAAAAACTAAGATGCCCTCTTTATTGGGTCCTCCCAGCCTTTATATGAGAGGCTGAGTCTTGGAGCAGTACCCGGAGAAGTTACATTTTTCAAGTACAACACGAACTCTTTATCGGGTCATGATTCTTTCTTAGACGAATTTTCATAGGGACACATATTGACATATGTTAATCTCCCAAAAGACCGAGACAGACCCATGTCTCAGAACAGTCTACAGGTGCTTCTTTGAGTGTTTCTATCTTACTTTTCTGGTACTCTTCTATATGATCTACAGATGTTGATGCATCTCCATCTCTAAATAGAAGCCTCTTGCTCCCCTTTTCTTTCTTCCTATTCTGCATATGCCTCTTCCTCTTCTTGTGCACATATTTGCAATTGTTCTTTCTGTGCCCCTAGTTCTTCCTCTTCCTCTAACTCTTTCCCTTCCCCTCCCTCTACCTGTAGGTGTTGCCATGGCTGTCGCAACTCTTGAATTTCTCTAGTTAGCAAGCGCAGTACTGTTTCTCCCGGTCACTGGAATTGCTTCTCTATGCTCGGAAACATACGATGAATCCTCGGGCATCTCTTCTCTAATTATTGTCTTTATTGTAGCAATCTTTTTAATGAACAAGAGAAAAATATCAGATACATAAATATGTGAAATTCATGTGTAGCAATGAGATACCTGACAGTGTCGTCACAATCTGATCAGAATGCACGTGTGTGGAAACTTTGTGATCTGGAATTTACGGTTAGCAAGTTTGTGACTAAAACACACATATGCGGAAACTTCATAGACCAAATTGGCATATTTTTTCAAAATAAAACGATGGATGTGGAGTTGTGCATCCTCTCGAGAAATTTCATGCCTTTTAAGATGTGGCGCAGTTCTATTCCCGTCACCCCAGGTGTGCTGGACGAGAAGTACTATACGCAAACCCTCGCCGTCCCTATGCCCGTTCGAATTCGTACATCGTACGACTGTGCTATTACAAATCGTCGCTGTTGTATAAGGTCGTCCATACTGTTCGCTCCACATACATCGGGCTAAGCCTTTGCTGACGAGACGAAGAATATTTCCGCCCTGCCTTCATGTACTGGTACTCCCATTATATCCCATTCACTTTTATTGGGATTCTTAGTCCGCATGACAAATTAGTGTCTCACTCTACATCTCTCTGTAAGTAAGTATTCCCTCCGTTTCAAAATATAAGATGTTTTAGCTTTGTGAAGCAATATATCTAAACTACTTTTAGTATCTAGGTTCATTCAAGTTTAGAACGAATCTATACACTAAAAGAAGTCTAGATACATTTTCTTCACAAACCTAAAACATCTTATATTAGTGTCTCACTCTACATCTCTCTGTAAGTAAGTATATTGGTTTTCTCTTGCTACAAAATCCTTTGGTTTTCTTGCAGAGGTTACAGTGAAGCATGCCAGCCAGATAATTTTTTTCATACTTTCTTCATACTGAACCTTTTTGTGTGTATGGTATTACCTGTTCCAGCAAACGACACAACATGGATCATGGATGGTTTTCTCGAGTGTCATGTTGTCCACACACGGACACATGTGTCACAAACTCTGTTAATGCATGTCATGTTCCTTTCTATTTATTACCCACTTTGCTAATCAAATTCTAGAAATCTCTTTTTTCACCATGGGTCCGACAGATAATGCATGTATATACTGTGTATCATGGAGGTATTATATCTCATTCATGTAGGCCGAGAATCCTATTAGAATGAAAAAACTAGCTGGATTCAAGCTTCGTTGTCCCAGGTGATGTATTCTTTCAATGATGGTTTCAGGGCTTGCATTGGTCTTTGTTGGTCATACTAATAGTTGATATAAAATCAAAGTATTCTTTTTTTTCTTTGGTTTTTCATATCAGCATGCATGCTACCATCAGATTACGATGGAATTATAATATCTTCATTTCGATTTTCTCACTTAACTTAGAATTATCATAAAGGTTGATGACGTTAAGTCAGATTGTACATTCATGTTTGATCTGTAGATCAAATTGCAAAATGGTCATCGATGGATATCAGATTAAGACAGACAAATATTTAGGTAGACCAAAATTTCATTTGGTAATCTTAGAGATTATACAACTGACTATACCCTTATATGTTGTGGACTCAAAATCTATATGTTTTAGATGTTTTGTCTTTGCCTTCTCACATATTCCATCACAGGAACATAAGATCTATCCAATCAGTCTGCAACCTTTTTTTTTGGATTCTCTCTAATCTATGCTTAATTCGACAATGTTGTGGCTTTGTACAATGATTAATTCAAAGCCTTCATTTCTTCCAGGTTTTTTCTTTCTCCAAACTAATGAATGGTTTTAGGTTGTTCATGATTGTTCTCCTATAATTATTATGAGTTTCTATAACTATTCACTTTGATTCCGCGGTTGCAACATGAGATATGGATTGTTAGCACCTAGAGAACAATGAAACTATGAATATCGCTTCTTTCAACCATCCTATCTATTATATACTAAAAGCAATATACGGATGTCTAAAAGGAGACACCAGATGAATCCACATCATCAAAATTATTTTTGATCGTTGGATCTAGGTGTATGGTTAGGATTTTATAAGAGGTTGGCAGTAACGTAACTGGGTAGTCCGTTTGACACGATGCATCTCAACACATAAATTGTTAGGACTCTACGGCCGGTCTCCTCCAAAAAAAAAAATAGAGAAGGAAAGGCTCCAGTACATAGAAGTCCTTGCTATGCGTGTCCACGTAGGAAACACACGCAGGCTTGGGTATATCGCATCGATCCATAACTTCCCTGGACGTGATCAAATAGGACCCACAAACAGAAATTGTGATCAATTCTAGGAGGCGTCCATCTCGATCGTTTTGTTTGAAAACAAAGAGGACCTGCATGTATCATATATACGTACTATAAATTGAAATAAAACAAGGAATCCAATTCTTAAGGAAGTTCCCCATATAAGTTGTTTGATCTGATTTCACATGGAGATTTGAATCCATTCCAACCTTCTCTAGGTAAAAAACCTACTCCAACCTTTTAGAAAAAATCACATGGTTTTCTGTACATAATCAAACAAGATTTTAATCATGCAGTATTCATTGGCATGAAATCCAGTTTTCCCTATTCAAACATTACTGTCGTCATCTACTTCGTCCGTCCGATAGACAGTGATAGCAAGTTACCAACATCCTATTGTTGATCATAAACCTTTTGCGCACTACAGGGGCGGAACTGGAAGACGCCCAAGTCCGGTGCTAATGATTCTTTAGTGGTGCTAATTACATAGGCTTTCTTAATTTTTCTAATTTTAGTCTTAAAAATTAGTAAATATTGGTTAGAGTTCAGCTACTAGACCGGTGCGACAGCACCTGTAGCACCAGGGGCAGATCCGCCCCTGGCGCACTACACGATGTCCTCATTTTTGTGTTTGTCTACGTTTACAATGTTCTAAGCTACCACACGTGAAGCCATGCCATGCCTCATATTTGTTCCCGTGTCGTAATCCCACTGAATCTATATGAGCCGTCGGTATGTTGCTTCCGATGTGTTATGAGCTTTCTATGACCAAACTCTCACGCGCGCACTGACATTGCTCTCAATGGAATGAGTGCGGCCAGCGACCACAGCTAACGAAACCTTGGCTTCGTCTTGATCAACATTATACATAGAAGAAAAAGATTGTAGAAGAAAAAAGATACATCACGAGGCACGGAAATATTCACCAATGACAAGTCTCCGTGTTCCACGAAATGATTAATCATGGAATATGAAGTTTTGAATACATATCCAGAAAATTTTATGTAAGACAAACCAGATCTAACTTCTCAATGATTGTACCTCTTTTGAATCGCAAGTTGTCGACACCAGAGCACATATGTATGATGCATGTGAATTGTCATACATGCTCATTGCATAAAAAACTAACACAGTGCAATATGGACAAAGTACTAGGTTATCTTTCTAGGTTCTAGATTATTTGTAAGGTGCTTTTAGTTATTTTGTAAGGTGATTTATAATCTTTTGGAAGGTGCTTTATAGAGTCAAAAGTGATAGAAAGTTTAGAGATCGTTACCATCTCACATATTCAATAAGGGGCAAGTAAAAGGGAGGAAAAATGTACAAGGTAACACATATTAAATATTCACTGCTTAATTGGCCTACGCTCATTGTTATTTGAACCACAGCAGGAAGACTTTTGTAACTATAGGTATAATGCCAACATTAACTTTACTGATCTACCATCTCAAAATTTTGTTATATTTACTGATATAATATCATGCACAGAAACAAGACATATAAATGTTTAAATAAATGGAATAAAAATATTCACCCTTAAGTTAATGATGATTAAACATCTTACCCATGTATGTCATGTTCTATTTACCACACAATTTGTGGTAGTTATGTAGCTTATAAAACACATAGTCTATGTATAGAACGTTAAAGCACTTCCATACAAGAACTATCCTACTTATCTGTCTCCTATATGTATGCCTAGAAATATCTACTGTAATTGAGGGTCTATTTTTAGTTGACTAGAATTTATTTCCAAATTGCAGTTTTCTAACATTGATTGTTTATCAAATAATTATATGGGTAGTTGCAAATTTTACTTTACGTGAAACTTCGGCCTTAGAGATATGAAAATGGCGTAGTTGCATATTTTTGGTACCTAATGTTGCCCAACATTGTGAATTTAGAAACTATCATGGTATGGTGTAGAAATTTTGCCGCAAACACTCATAGATTTGGTGGACCCTTAAAATACCACTTATCGATCGATAGAATGGCTCATCATCCAACCAAAATTTCGACTATATTAGATGATCAAGCATCGAACACACGATCAAAATGTTCACGCAACATACTAATATGATTAAATGTTTACACTCAATCAACCAATAAATTGTGAACCAAATATCAATACTTTCATAAAATAAACAGGTTGGTTTTAGAAGAACTCACCGGTGAGGTTTTATAACACGTGTTGTTCTTACTCTGAGAAAAATTGGAAGAGTAATGCAGGGTTTTATGAATGTGATTTCTCGGATTACTCTGTTTTTAAAGGAAATATTTCTTTTAATCTAACCTTTTGAAAATTATTATATAGCTCAGGAGATCCTCTATTCTTCCTACGAAGTAATCAAACTCGATTTTATGTGTCTGTGCACCAATGGTCAAAGTTGTATCTTTGGAAAACATGCATGTCCATGTCCAGAACATCATGTATTTAATATGAAGAGGGAAAATAATAAAAACATAAGTGAATTTATTTATGCTATGATGGCATGTCCTTTAGAACACAATAATTATTTTTAATACATTTCACTACCTAAAAAAATATGTACCCAAGTTTTTACCATGTTGTTCTCTTTATTACTCCATCTGTCCCATAATATAAGATGTTTTAGCTTTTGTGAAACGAATGTATCTAGACGTATTTTTATGTGTGGTCCAGTCCGAACCTACACACCAAAATATCTCTAGATATATTTGTTTCACAAAACCTAAAACATCTTATATTTTAAAACGGAGGGAGTATAATTTAGAAGCACATATTATGTACCAAGAAAAGGAAAATTTATTTGGCATATCAGACAAGAAAATATAATGAAAGTAACTACACATAACCGGTTGATCTTGACAATTATATTGATCTTTTGTCCCATATTTTTAGTAGGCTAGAATAAATAATATCCTATAAAAATATAAAAACATGATATTATTGTTTTATTGTTTGGAGCTATGTAGCATATGAGCCACCCAATTTATATTTTTGCAACTTTACATAAATATGAGAGACAAAACATCCAAAGATTACCTTGCATATATGTTGACTTGGCATCACATAACATATAGAGGAAATGGTGCAATCTAATTTCTTGTACAAACTATACATATATGGTCATCAATATAGTGATTTTAGATGTGAGATAAGAATCAGGTGCCACATAGTACATTTTTAGTGTCTACAGAACCTTACAATACCATGATTGCATGAGTACCAATGATACCAAAGATATAGTTCTTAAGCACATTTCACACATTAAAAATGTTGCCCTCGCATTTTCGAGGGCCACTTTGCTAGTTTACTCACAAAATAATGATTGCTACAAATTGCCACAACAATGTGAGGGGTATTTTCTAGTCTATATTAGAAGCAGATGGATATGGAGAATTATGGGAAGGGATGTGGAGATGGCGGTGATGGCAACAGAGTTTCCTCGTTGAGAAATGGATGACATTCTCTTGAGGTGGCTGGGAGTGGACGAATTTAGAGGCCTTCGGTTGTGAATTACTAGGATGTCCCTTTATGAAGATTGCTTGGTTTGGCTAGGCGAATCTACCGACATGCGGTCCAGCGAGTCATTCGGTCGGAGATGACTATACTAGAGCTCATTAAAGTTAATTATTCTACATTTTGAGAGCATGGTAACTTGGAAAATCCTTGAACACGTGATACTTACCCATTTTCTTAGATTTCAACATTAACATGTCCATTTATGCAAGTAAGTAAATAACCATAGGGATTTGCACATCTATGCCAGAATTAGTGATTAGAGACGGGTCAGGGAAATTATTTGATCAAAATGTTTTTTTCAAGAAATAATCTGATCAAGATGTTGAGAAATATCTAGTTTAAGCGAGGATAAAAATGAGTGAATTTTTCAATCAACAAGCACGAGGGTGATCAGGGGCCATGGAGAACAAGAGGAGGTGGCAAAACATAGTACAACTTTGGCTTGTCCTAAATTGTGTGTAGCCAAATGCATGGACATGTTAATTATGGCAAGATGTGCACACACACAAGAGGTAGGGAGGTGGGGGTGGCTAGTGGATCTAGAGGTCACATTTCATCCCCTCCTAGGTGTGTGCGTAGGGTAGAGGACAAGTTGAGGTTTAAATTTGTAAATTTTAATATTTACAGGTAATAAAGATATTGAATACCAAAGAAAAATTACGCAAACTAATGACCGAGTGATGTACATGTGAAGTAGGTGAGACTGATGCTATTTGATATTTTAGAAAAATAGCAAGTGGTAGAATTTTAAGAAATACGATTTTACAAATAGAGAAGATTTTCATATTTCAATTGGATTCAAATATTTTAATAGAAGATCAAATTATTGTTTGATAATGTTGTTGAAATGTCTTAATAGAAGATCAAATGGTTGTTGGACAATGCCGTGAGGAATGAAGAAGTGAGTTCGGCTCATTTTTCTATGGGGTGGATGCAAAACCTAGTCATCCATGTTCAAGTATTCACAGATGCGAATTTGGGTTCTTAGTATTTGAAAAACACTATTCGTTATTGTATCACCCGTTATTGGAAAGAGCCGGCGACCCACGCAGTGTAGAAATCAGTGTATTGGAAAGATATCCACTGTTTTTCCGCCGGTACACACATGCGCAAAACCACCCGGTGGTAAAAAATCCACACTCAACCGAACTAGCAATAAAATAACATTTCTAAGATTTTTAATTAACATGGCATTATGATTATGATACCACTAACCAAGTTGTAATTTTAGGGCCATGAAATGCAATCTCCCGGTATGGACATATATGTGGAGGGGTTTTAATAGAAGGTCAGAGATATAGAAAACTTTTCAGTCGTAGTTGTTCCTAATCTTCTAATTTGTCCCATTTTTGTAATGAGTAGATATCACCGGTCATAATTTTTTTTATCTTGGACCGTTTGTATAATTGTACTGCTAATAGACAACAAAATATGGTAGACATGCAAGATTGGGTTTTTAAACAAACATGCTAACTCGTTCTCATTTTATTGGATGTTGCTATTTTCCTATGTAATTATATTGCTCTCAAGATGCATAATGTAATGTAATTCCTAAATCTAGCGCAAGCCTACCGTAATAATTATACAATACATATTATGTGTGCTTTGAGAATGCATGTCCCACGCGTAACATACAATGTGTGCCATGATTTATCGGATATAGTGATTTTTAGTCTAAATATGATACCTAATTTTAGATCATTTTTCTATTATAGGCACAAAAGGCCCGAAGCAAGTTCCATACTTTCACTACCATATTATGAATATAATGACCACTTGTAGATGACAAGGCTCCTCGTAGAGGATCTCTATGTGCAATCCTTTTAATTGTTCAAATGTATGGATACAATTAATACCAAATAGAATTTGACCACAATTATATTGTGTTAATACAATTAAATAGCAGTTTCTAGGAATTAACTCCTCATTAAATCTTGAATGCGTCTAGATAAGGATGTGGATGTGTCTTGATAAGGATATGGAGTAGAAGTGTTTAAATGGTACCGAATAAGGATGTGCATGCATACTTATGAGTAAATACATTAATTGGCAATTCCAAAAAAGGGCGTGAATGTACCCACATAGGATAACTAGATAATAATGAAAATATCTATAAACTAGCATGTTTATAAATTATGTATTAATATGTACCAAAGATTTATAGGATATGTGTCTAATTGAATAGTAACGGTCACATATAATTCTATAATGAAATTTTGCATATAATATTTCTATTCACAATAAATTTTATTCTATATAAGGGGGAGGGGATATTTCTCCTCATATCTCACACTCATATTTCGTTATCCAACGGTACTCATACATCTCCATCTTTTTCTAGATCATTGTTCTACCTACTTCTCATAATAAGTTTCTTTCAAGTTACCCTAGTTAGTATGCCTAGGAGGGAGAGGCGAGTGGGTACCTTTTACATAAGTGACCGCAATGAGCGTGGCATCACTTTCCACAAGCGGCGCAACGGCTTGAATAAAGGTGCCGCTGACCTCTCAGTGCTCACGGGCTCTAGGGTTAGCGTCGTACTAGAGGCGGAAAATGGAAATATGTACTCATTTGGTACACCATCAGCCAAGCCAATTGTTGGTGCTTTCTTATCAAGAACAACTCCATCTGTTGACGAGGAGAAAGCAACCAAGATTGCGCTGCTGCAAAGTGAAGCGGTTCAGTTGGACATGAAGAACACGGAAAAGGATAAGAAAAGTGAAGAGTCCATCCAACATATGAATAAGGTCCAAGGTGAGAACCCAGGTATGGCAGCAAACCTTGTCTTCTCGAAGGAAGAGGATATTAGTCTCGAAGATCTCCACAAACTCTTCAATGACCTTTCGTGGGTCAAGGAGGACAATCGAAGTCGGTTGCCTCAATTACATCATGGCCAGGAAGCCAATATTGGAGGCCAAAGCATGACGAGAAACACGCTACCACAAGGAAGCATGTCATATGATCACCTGCAAACTAATCCTTTATTGAAACAATCGGCGTGGTCTCACCATCCTCCGCAACAACAGCTGCTTTCAGTTCCACTAACATCACCACCAGAACAAACTTTGACACCACATCATGCTATGAAGGTTCCACAAATTCTCCATACAACACCCTCAACTTCAGCGCCACCGCCGACTTCCCTGCTACAGCCGATTTCTGATCCTATACATGAGATACCTCTACCACAAGATCTACACCTTCAGAACTACCCAAGCCCTAGCATAGGGCAACCACCGCAGAACTACGTGGGTACTAATATAACCTTCAAGCATAATTTGGAGGACTCTGCATTGTTAGCCAACTCTAGTGTCAATTATTTTCCTAGTGATGGCCTTCTCGGCTATGATCCGTGGGGAAATCCTATCTGAGATAATGTATACCACAAAAGACTCCTAGGGATGGGTGCTTACTTGGGCTAAAATGGTACCAATGTCGAGCAACCTTCCTTCGAAACTGATGGATGGTCCAATTCAATGCCATAGTACTCTTCTACCAGACAAGATGGGGATAGTCATGTACAACTTGGAGCACTTCACTAAATGCTAGCTTGTTGCGCATCCATTAAGTGATATATCGAGGAAAAGCTAGTTATATTTCCATTAGGTAATTCAGCCTTTTGTGGCAATAATAATTCATATTCAATATTTTAGGTCTTGTGCCAAGATTTTTCATATGTAATACCATTGCATCTTTGTAATGATATATCTCTGTTATGACAAAATAGTGAAAAAAGTATTATTGAAGTGTTTCATGGAGACAAAATATATATTAATACCCTTCTTGTGATATTTTGAGCCAAGCATTATTAACTATAATAAATACATGACTTGTTCTTGTCAAAATAATGGAAAAGCATAGAGAAAACTTGCTACAGCACCTGAGCACCGGTGTGCTCATTATCTCGACCTACCATCGCGAACATCTTGGGCCGTAGTCATACATGCTATTGTATGTATTAGATATTTGTTTGTTGTATTCTTATCAGTATTCAGCTATGCTTTCCAATTCATCACAGACACGTCAATACCAACCGGGCCACCGTGCCACCACCTACCAGCCGTAGTGAGGCACACAGATATATGCACTCTCTGTTCATCTTCATATGAGCACAATTTTTTGTTGGGGGGGGGGGGCATTGTGTCAACTATATCACAAATTGTTATTTGGGGGAGAATTTTCTCAAGTATACTGCCTTCCAAGCTGATGTTGTTACATGTGAAAACGAGCATCATTGCATCACTGTCTCTATGTTTTTTGTTTGGCAAAAGAAGAAATATCTTACCATCAGACTAGTTTTACTGCATATGGAAAGGACTTAATCTATTTTCTGCAAACATCATAAGCTCATAATTTTTGCTTTGTTGGTTTACCCTCACAACATTACATAAACTAGTAAGTAACATAATCAGTGCTAATATAATCACATTTTTTATGGATTACACAGAAAATATCCACATGTACCTCGCATCCACAAACCAGTTCTTGCATGCACTTCACTCTTTAAACATTTATCCGGCTCTTGCGGTACCTCACACCAACCCATCCGTATCCTGGAAATTTGAATTCAGTTATGCATTCAATTTTCTAGCCGTCACCCCGAAATTTTAGTCAATGCATCTACTATGTGGGGTTTATTTTTAACAAAACAATTGTGTAGAAAAATGTTAAAAAATGGACAGTTTTACCAAAACTCATGACTTATGAGCGAACTGCAGATTCAGCAATAACCCAGCAACCCGTGTATTCTTGGAATGCAAACCTAATATTTAGTTCAGTCGAGTTTTGGACAAGGGCAAGACTAACAAAATAATGTAATATTGAGAATATTTAGGATTTATATTACAATGCAAAAAGATACGAACTTCAAATATTACATAGTAGTAGTTTTCCAGTTACCAATTCAAATGACATCTATCCAATTGTCCATACACCACTAAGTTACTGAACAACGTGTTGTCTTTGCCATCCAGTTAAAGACTCAACTTTGGTTATTATCCATGATTGAAGTGTTTCAGAACGCGTGCGCAACGCGAGTACAACAAGTTACCTTTTGGTCCAAGACCTAGACAATGGATTAATTTTAGGAAAATGATATGATTCCCCTGGGGGATCCCGTCGTCGCGTCCCCCGGGTCCGGAACCGTTCGATCGGTTTTGATCCGGCCGTTATTTTCGCGCCACATGGCCCTCTTCTTGCGGTTGCTACACCGCTCCGGGATATACGGGTCGAGCGGTTCCTTCCTCCTCGCACGATTCGAACCGCGGAGGAGAGGCGACGGAGAGGCGACCGAGGAGGAGACCGCGGTGCGCCGCCGCGCCGCCGCCGAACCCTTCATCGTCGACTGTCGCGCGACCGCTGCCGAGGTTCGTGCTCGCCTGGCTCTGCTCCCTCTCTCCTCTCTCCTCTCTAATCTCTCTGCTCTGTTTCCCGCAGAGTAACTCCCGAACGCCGCCGTTCGGTTCATCCTCGCCCGTCGCCGACCGCTGCTGAGCGCCGCCGCCCATCCTCGGTTTGT
This sequence comes from Avena atlantica, assembly GCA_910589765.1. Lineage (NCBI taxonomy): Eukaryota > Viridiplantae > Streptophyta > Magnoliopsida > Poales > Poaceae > Avena > Avena atlantica. The sequence goes on from OU342736.1 coordinate 379,784,946, forward strand.
GCCGCCGTCCTCCCCTCTCTAACCTCCCCTCTCTAACCTCCCTTCTCTGATTTTGCGCAGGAAACCTAGGTGGCAGGAGGTGATAGGACCGCCGCCGACGAGCGATGCGGCAGGAGGGAGCACCTCCGGCGGCGCGAACGTTGAGGTGATGACCCGGCGGCAGCCGCCGTTCTGTCCTCGCTTCCATTTTTTGTTATTTTGCATACGGGATTTTTGCTACTTGCTACTGTGTTTTGCTACTCAGTAGCATGATTAGTACTAGGAGTATGATTAGTTCATTCATACTCCACATTGCTACTTGCTACTGTGTTGTTCCAAGCTACTGTGTTGATTAGTACTAGGAGTATGATTTTTTATCCCAGTAAGGAAGATTTGCTAATCCTAGTACTTATGTTGTCTCGTGTCCTTGAAGTTTTGCTAGTCCCTCCTAGCAAGCTACTGTTGAAGATTTGCTAATCCTAGTACTTATGTTGTCTCATGTCCTAGTACTACTATTGATTAGTACTAGGAGAGATGAGACCTAGCAAGTAGCATGATTTGCTAATCCTAGACAGGAGGAAGATTTGCTAGTCCTTCCTAGCAAGCTACTGTGTTGATTAGTACACTTGTTGATTAGTACTAGGAGGATGATTAGTACTAGGATTTGCTAGTCCTTCCTATCAAGCTACTTGTGCATTATGATTTTGATCCCAGTAGTTGCTACTCTAGTGTATATGTTTGCTACTTTAGTTCATTTTTTGCTACTCTAGTATGATATAGTGTACTGGGATTTGCTACTCCAGTATGATATAGTGTATATCCCAGTAGTTGCTACTCTAGTATGATATAGTGTAGTGGGATTTGCTACTTGCTACTGGGATTTGCTACTGCAGTAGCATGATTAGTACTAGGATTAGTGCTAGGACTATGATTAGTACTAGGATTTGCTATTCCGGTAGTTTTGCTACTTGTGCATTATGATTTTGATCCCAGTAATATGATTGGTAATCCTAGTAGTTTTGCTACTTGCTACTTGTGCATTTTTTGTAATCCCAGTAGTATGATTAGTAGCCCAATGTTTAGTAGTTTTGCTATAACCATACATGTTTCTATTTTTCTTTTGCTGCTGTTGATAAGAGCAAAAAGGGCAAAAAGGTTGTTGTGAGCCGCAAGAAAGTTGGCGAGGGAGTGAGTAATGTCAAGGAGGATATTTGGATGTCGAAGGACCGTTTCGGTGCCAAGCGTTTGAGTATCCTTGCGGACAACCTTTCTCCAGCCAAGAAGCAGATTATTCAGTCAAAGAGTGCATTTCGAGCATTGTTGAATGTTGCACAGTTTAGGATTCCTAATGAGCTTACGGATTTTGTTGCTGCACATACTTCTGCTCGTCTCCGTGAGTACAAGCTTCGGAAGAATCAGATGGTGTTTACCACGGATATGGTGAGGAAAGTGTTTGGAATCCGCTGCGGGAGCAAGCCTATTGATCTTTCTATTACTGGAGGTGCAGAGCTTGATGATATTCGAGCCCTCTACCATGCTGGGAAGAAGAGGGCAGAGTTAGCAACTGCTATCAATATCTTGAAGAATTATGCTGATACAGATGAGGAAACCATCATTCGCACTTGGGATCTTGTTTCCCTGGCCACTGTTGTTGCTCCAAAAAGCTTGAACCATGTTAACTTGGAATATGTTGGTCTCATGGCTGACCCAACCAAAACAGATGAGTATGCTTGGGATGAGCATTTGTTGGGTTTGTTGATGCAAACTGTGAGCAATATTCAGAAGAAGAAGAAGCAAGCACATGTTCTTCCAAAGGACTGTAGCAAATTTGAGTTTTGGATAACTGGCCCATTCATTCTTCTTGGTGTAAGTTATCTCCCATCTTTTATATTTGTTTGTAGCGGTTTGCAGCGTTTGTTTTGCTACTAACTTTATTTGGCCTCTTTTTATAGATTGCTTATATGGATCATTTGGATTTCCCACCCTGCGATCACACGTTCGACAAGTCATTGCCTAGAGTATGCTCTGTCAAGACCAGTGACTTCACTTTTGTTGTACAAAATGACTCGGATAGGAAGATTTTATCGAACAAAACTGTTTTCAGCAGGCGAGATGTAATGTTCTTTCCAGCACCACAAACATTCTATTCTTTCGTTAATCCTCTTAATGTTAACATTACTTTTTATTGTGTGTAGTTCCTCCCATTGTCTGCAACACATTATGGTACTGCTCCTGGTTATGATGATTTCAACAAACCTGCTCCAGTGGAAGATGTTGATGTTAATCCTTCTGCTTCATTGAATGAATGGCTAAATTTCCCTAGCAGCCAGGATTTGGAGGTATGAAATTGCTACTGTACTATTATTTGTTTGCTAGTTCAGTGCATTTGATTTTGCTACTTAGCTACATTGCTCTGCTACCTCTTTTTGCAATCAGTGAACATGTATTATAGGTTTTGCTACTTTAGCTTACAGGTTTTGCTACTTTAGCTTATAGGTTTTGCTACTTTAGTTTACAGGTTTTGCTACTTTAGCTTATAGGTTTTGCTACTTTAGTGTATAGGTTTTGCTACTTTACTGTACAGGTTTTGCTACTTTAGTGTACAGGTTTTGCTACATTAGCTTTATGAATTTGCTACTCCTTATGCGTTAGCCTCGGTGTTAGGGTACCGAGGCGGAGTCGCCGTCGACGCGATAGCGGCGACGGGCGACGATGCCTAGGTACCCTAACACCCTTCGAGGTTTCGTCGCCCGTACGACGCGGTAGCGTCGACGGGCGACGAAACCGAGCCGCTGGACTAGAGTTTACGCTTTATGTATGTTTACGACTTAGGGTGGGGGTGGTGGATAAGTTACCCCAAATTATCTACCCGTATGCAAAAGAAGCTTAATAGAATTTTATTACACCATATTTTTCGAGGATTCGTCGCCCGTACGCCGCGATAGCGGCGACGGGTGACGAATCCGAGCCGCTATGCTTAGAATTTCATCATTTATCTTGTCTCTGGTTTACTAACTTGCTTCTAATGTTTGCTAACAGGTTCCCGCTCGTTTAAAAACATTGTATGAGAAGCACAAGGCTATTTTTGAAGCAGATGTTGATGTGACAATGAAGAACCTTTCTGCTGGATTGAAGCGCATGCAGGTTCAACGCATGGCTGCCCTTTTGGTTGATGTTGAATCATCAAGTAAAGAAGAAGAAGCTGGACCAAGTGTTGTTTTTCCAACCAAAAGTACAGCAGATGAAGATGATCAGCTGCAGGATGATGATGGTTCAGAAACTGAGGATGATGAGAAGCTTTATGCTACATTGGAGCCCGAGGACCATGGTGTTGCTACAAATGAAGCATTCCTTTCACATATAACATATGTAATAAAAATTCAGGGTTTCGGTGGTAACCCAGATAAGACAATGGCGTTGCCATTACTTTATATAAAGGTATATTCTTCTCGCTGATTCCTATATGTTCGTATCTGCAGCAGCTGCTAAGGATACTGATGGTGATGCAGATGATGCTGTGGAGCAAGGTGGTGCTCAGATGCTTCTGTGGAGCAAGGTGGTCCTGTAGCAACAAAACATGCCGATGTTCCTCAAGGAGCAATAATCATTGATTCAAAGAGCAAGGGAGCTGATGCTACTGAGCAGCCGGATGTTGTTAGCCCTGACAGGTCTCCAATTCACAGCCCCAGGAAGGATATTTCTGATGAAGCTTGGGCCAATGCTCCGGACAAACCCCTGTTTGATCTTTTCGAGCCTGGGACCGATGAGTATGCATAGTTTTGCATTTCACAGTTTCTCCCACCTTCCTGTGATGCCCCAACCGCTGCCGTGACCACTGCCTCTGATGCCTGTGAGAGTATTCCAGCATCACCTTCCACTTTGGTCGATCTTGCACCTTTCGGCTCTACTGAGCCTGTGACACCTGTTGTTCCCATTGCACCTGGTATGAACATTTTCTTGTAGTTTCTTAGATATGCTTCCGCTTGTTTGCTTCTTAGATATGCTTCCGCTTGTTTGCTTGAGACACAATTGTTTTCTCTTTTTGCAGTTGTTGTTAACATTGAGTCAAGTGTTAAAGGAGATGGTAGCTCGGGTTTGTTGACACATGAGAAGAAGACAAGGTTTAAGAGGGCTGCCAAGGAGGAGCTCACACCTCCAAAGTTGAAAAAGATGAAGGTCTTTGAAGATGTAGAACAAACATACTCCACATTTGTGATGAATGGTCGGAAATTCAAGGGCCATCCGAAGGATAGGGCACCGTAAGTTTATGTTTTTTGCTACTCTGAAGTAATGTTTTTGCTACCTTGCATCTAGCTGATTGCTACATGTGTCAATGTGTTTTGCTACTTACTTTTTTCACTTGTAGGATATAGTTTTCCATTTAATCTTCTACGGCTTGAACTACCTTCTACCTTAGTTCATTCATTTTGCTAATTTACATTGAACTGTTTGCTACTTTAGTTCATAGTTTTTTCTACTGTACATTGAACGGTTTGCTACCTTAGTTTATTCAATTTTCTACTTTACATTGAACTGTTTTCTACTTTAGTTCATAGTTTTTGTTACTGTACATTGAACTGTTTGCTACTTTAGTTTATTGTTTTTGCTACTTTACATTGAACTGTTTGCTACTTTAGTTCATAGTTTTTGCTACTTTAGATTGAACTGTTTGCTACTTTAGTTTATTGTTTTTGCTACTTTACATTGAACTGTTTGCTACTTTATGTAAAACTATCTGCTACATGTGCATTCCTTTGTGCAGGCCAGTTTTTGTGGAGATTGGGCGGTATTATACTTGCTACAGAACTTTCCAAACATCGCTTCAGCCGCGCCAAAATCTAGATAGTGAGTTGATGAATGTTTGGATTGAGAAATTTAACCATGAGTTGGACATTGTTTGCAAGAAAAGTGCACGGCAGAAGAGGAAGTACACTTTCACGCAACACTTTGTGGTAAGTAACACTTTTCTTGATCTTTTACTTGCTCAATATGCATATGACAGGTACTCTGCTAGAATTTTGCTACCTTTTGTGTGCTTGCTGAACCAATACAGATAGTAGCAAATTTTACTTGCTTTTGCTGCTGCCTCATACTAATTTTATCTTCAACACAAAACAGGAGAAGCTTATTGTTGATCCAAAAGCATTCAATGCTAAAGCATGTATGGATGAGTTGAAAGAGCAGAATGCAAAGTTCAAGATTTTCAAGTGTGACCTTGTGAGTTAACATCCTTGCTTCCTATCTTGTTCATGTTTGCTTTCTATACAAGATGCTAAATATTAATGGATGTTTGAATATAGCTATACTTTCCTATTGTGAAGTTCAACCATTGGGCAGTTCCCTGTATCAACCTAGTAGCAAAGCAGATTCATATTTTTGATTCAATGAAAGGGGCCAAAGATGCTAGTGTGATGGATGATTGTGCACGCAATCTGGTTAGTAATCAAGCTACACTTGTTCTTTGTGTTTGCTACATTTATAGTTGGGCCTTTTATTTGCTGCATATCATTAACCATGCAGTGTGTTTGCTTTGTTTTCCAGTTCGCAAACTTTGCAATTCCTGTGAAGCAATCAAAACTAGCAGACAATATCAACTTCGACACTTACCTGCTAACCAATCCTGATCACCCGCAGCAAACTACCATGTAAGATTTTGCTCACCTTTTTTCAATCCTTGTCCTGATCACTAGTTTCAAATTTTGCTACATTATTGTTTTTTAATTGCTACCTAAGTTTACAACTCTTGCTACTTTAGTTTCCTACACTTGCTACATCAGTTTCTGCTTGTTTTTTACTAATCTATCTGTTTGTTTTTCGACAGATTTGATTGTGGATTCTTCAGCATGCTCTTCATGGAAAGCTTCACCGGCAAGGTCATGGCGGAGTTCGACAACAATGCTATACCACTTCTAAGGAAACTTATTGCATCTGATCTGATTGAGGCAAGGCAAAACAAAGGATCATTGCTACAGCTGATGGAAGAAGAGTTACAGAAGAAGCGTAGTTAGGTTGAAACTAATGTAATCGTTGAAACTGATGTCGTCCTTGTGATCTTATTTTGCACTTTGTAATGGTTCAAACTGATGTAATCGTGGATGTGTTCGTTGTTGCAGCATCTGTGGATTATCTTTTGTGGATAGGTTATGTTGGATGGATAAGTGCTACATGTTTGGAATGGTTTTATATATGGAAGCTTTTGAAGTTTGGAATGTTGATTATTGTCTTCTGAAGCTTCAAATAGTGTGATTGCTTTGATAAGTTCTGTACATGCTACATACATGCTGCATAAATGCTAAAAATGAGTATTTACCTAGACATGCTGTCAATTTTTTTTTGCCGCCCCAGGTGTTAATTTGCTACATCTGTGTAGCCATATTGCTATATGCATAGAAATGGTGTGCTACCTAGGTGTACAAGATTTGCTACTAGGTTTAATGTAGCAAATATACCTATGACATTCATTCATAAGAACAAGTTTTGTCTATGGTAGCAATTTTATATACAAAATGCAGGCTGTATGCTCCAAAGTGGAAATACTTTTGCTACCAACAATATTCTGTCATATCACAAAATTCATATCTTGCATCAAGATGATGCTACATCTATACTGGATGTATGCTACATAGTAATGACAAAAATGCTACTCTCTGGTAGTACATGTAGTTTCAACTCTATTTTCGCAGCATTCCCCGCAATCAGTGCTTCCATGGAGACGCATTGTTTCACGGTGTGACCTTCTTCATTGCAGTATGGGCATTTTTGCTTTCTTGGATTCTTCTTCTTCGGCGTTGCATCAGTTTGCTTCTTCTTTGTCTCTTGAGCTTTTTTTCCCTTCTCTTGGCATTTGCTTCATCACGAAGCTCAACCAATGGTTTGTTACGCTTCGAATTCTCGGTTAGCCTTCCTTTTGGCTTTACCCTCGCAGGGTTCTTGAGCATGCTACTCGGAGCATCATTACGTTCTTCTTCTTGTCGTTGATTGTTTACACCATGCTGTGGAGGAATACTTTGCTCTTATAGCAAAATTTCTGGCCCTCCTCCTTGCTGCTCTACTTCTTGCTCCTGTGTAGCGTGTTGTGTGTTCCTCATATTTGCTACAAGACGCTTCGCATCATCAATCATCTTGGAAACAACAATATATGTTTCATCAATGAAGCAAGCATCCGAAGCGAGTTCATTCATCTTTCTGCACAATGCATTGTACTTGAGAGTATTGGTTCCTGGGATCCCAAATCTGATGGTATTTGTCCCGGGATCAGGTGCAGGCATTGTTGCTGCACCAGACCATCTTCGTGGCATGTATCTCTCTGGAATTTGCTGGACATTCAAGCGCACCATCACCCTCACTATGTGCGGGCATATAAGGCCACACATCTCAAATGTGTTGCATCCGCACTTGTAGCACTCATCATCTAACTTGACTTGCACCTGGTAGGTTTTGACACCATAACCAGGGTTTTGAATGAGATCAAAGAACATGCCTTCACCCTCAACCTGCATTGGATAAAACCTGGTAGATTTCTCAATCATCTTTTGGAATCTTGTGAAGATCTCCCTTGTGTAGAACCCCAGCCCCTGCTTTTCAATGTTGTAGCTGCAAAATAAGGTTTGTTTTTGCTGACTGTCAGGTTGGTGCTACATCATGTGTTACATTATGCTACAACAGTTTTAAAAATCTGCTACCACAGATATAAAATAATGCTACTAGAAAATCTGTCTGTAAGAGAAAATCTCACCTTCCCCATAGTGGTGCTGTTGTTGTATCCATTGTGAATGCTGCATTGTCTTCTCTGTCTAGCATCAGGTTTTGGCACAACTCGTATTGCTACACGAAGTTCCAAACTGAGCCACTTGGGCGAATTAAAGTTTTAAAGTACGAGTTGAGGCCTTCAGATCTTCCTGTTGTGCTTGTGAAGGGAAATAAACTTTGTCTGAAGTACACAGATGCCCACATTTTTCTGCTCTTCCACATGTTCTGCAAATGAGTGTTCTCAGCCATAGCAAAAGTTTCCAACATATGCTACCAGCATATCTCAAATTCTGCTACGGTCTCCGTGCTATATATGCATGAGTAGAATGCTGCAGCAAATGGGCTACCTTCTCTCAAGTGAGGTTCAAGATTTGTTCTTGATAATCGTAGCACATGGAAGATGCAGCATCTGTGGACCGAATCAAGATATATGTTTGAAATTGCTGTAGCCGTTGCTTGGTCTTGGTATGTCATGATATGGTCTGGCGCCAAACCGTTCATTGCTTCCTTAATTTTGGTGAATACCCAACTGAATGTTTCAGTTGTTTCATCAGGTAGCAAAGCACAACCCAACACAATTGTCTGTGTGTGGTTGTTGATGCCCACAAGTGGAGCAAAAGGCATGTTGTACTTGTTGGTACAAAATGTAATGTCGAAAAACACCGAGTCCTTGTACTTGGGGTACAAGGCCCTTGTCCTGCCATCCACCCAAAAGAGAGCTCTCACTGCATTGTTTTCATCCACTTGCTTATCAAAGAAGAATGTAGGGATTTCTGCTTGTCTCCTTTCAAAGTACTCAATAGTCATTGACATGTCTCGCAGCGAAACTTCCTCACGTAGCATAGTCCTTATGTTGGACACATCACGCTTCACAAAACCAAGGCACCTCGGGTCGCCTCCGTGCACACTTCCGAGGGATCCCATTATCTGAGCTGTGGTAATGTTTTGGTTGTGTAAAGTTTGGATGAACTAAAAGTCCTCCTCAGTAACCTTCCTATGAGACCAGTAGTACCGTCTTCTCCCAATTTGCTTCAGCAACTGGTGTGTGTGCTCTCCTTGAAATACCGTTACAGTACATATTCCATTTCTCTTTCCAACGAGCATTCTAGCTTTACAATCATGCCGTAGCACCCTATTCTTCTGCCTCAAATCTGCTACGTCCATTTTGAGTCCAGCTTGTTTGCTACATGATTTCTATGCACTGAAATTGCTCATGTCTATTGGACCTCCTTCTCCAGAACTATCCTTAGTAGCATTTTTTGCTTCGTCTACTGGTTTTCCGGCATGGACACACTCAAAAACCCTACTAAGAATTGCATCTTTTGGGGCACCTCTTGCTGTGCTATACTTGGTGTTACCAATCCGTGTACCAAACCCGAGTTTGAAAGCATAGTCATTGTATACTTGCTTCGCAACTTCAAGGTCATCAAATGTCATTCCAACATATGGTACAAGAGGCTGCGAGCAAATCTCTTCACCACCTTCTTCTTCAACAAATGAAGCATTGCTACTAGCTGCACTTTCTGCTCTTGTAGCAAATTTTTGTCCAAAGTTTCCTGCAGCAGATTGTGGTGGAGCAATCTCGTAAGAAGATTGTGGTGGAGCAGCATATCCTTCAGGACCGTATTCATCAGCAGGCTGGTTGAGGCCGAATCCTCCCAATATACTGTCAGCAACAAACCCCTGCAATTTAAAAGAAAAAAGTTTAGGTCGAAGCATAATATGCTACATAAATGTGCTGCATGTAGTATTACCCTAATTTTCTATATTAATGTGCTAGATCATCCTAATTTGCTACAATGTAGCATCACATGTGCCTAAACTTTTTCTACACTGTAGCACAATGTAGCACCCTAATCTATTTTGAGATTTTCCTGCCATCTGTCTAGCATGTTGCTACAATGTAGCACCCTAATCAACGCAGCAAAGCATGTTGTTTTCCTGCCATCTGCCTAGCATCACCCTATTTTGCTACAATGTACAAGCCAATTAACTAGTATTTTGCTACATATGTAAATATTTCCTGCTACCATGTAGCACAAACATGGACAACAATGGTGAAAACCTAATCTAGAGCTTACCGATGGTGCTGGAGGTTCTTCCTCAGAATTTTGATTGAAAAACACTAGAGGATTTGTGTGCTGGGCTAGATTAGGTTGCTGCGCTCGATTGGAGACATCGGCGTTGGCCGAATCGGAGCGCCGCCGGGTGAGAGGATTTGATCCCCCACTAGAAGCTACGATTGGCGGCGGTATAAGGTGGTGAGGCTGACCAGGAGGGGGTAGAGTATGGTCCCTAGAATATGGCTCACCTCCGGCGGCCGGCGAACGAGATCGACGGCGCAGTCTCCTCCGTCGTCCTCACGGGCGCCCGCACGCGCGATTCCCAGATTGCCTCTGTTTTGCTACTCTGAAGCGATTTCTGCTGCGACGTAGCAAAAGCGGGCGGGTGTTACACTTGACGGTTCGATCGAACGGTTTAGAAGTTTTGATCGGACGGCTCCGAACCCGGGGGATCGGGGGCAAATATCCCGCGAGGAACGCGTATCGCTGTTTTAGGCCTCTGGTTCAGAAAGATCTGTTGGATCGTCCGCAACACCATCCCTCCTTTTCTTCCCAAGTTCTTGTTGTACGACGCCCATGGTTCCATCACTCATGCCTGCCCCGCGATCCAACGGCAAGCTGAATCCCCTCCCCAAGGAGCTCTACTGATCCCCACCCGACACCAAATAATGGACTCACGACTACAAATCGTAGGAGATAAGGCAATCTCAAAAAATCTGTGGAAGAAATAAACTGATGGAATCGGAATTGTACAACCGAGTCCTGACTCACATCCATAACTTTTGATATATCAGGACGAAGAACGATTGAATCGATTATACAGATCAGGTTGAGAACAGGTCGCAGGCTTCTCTCCACCTCTCGCACAGTGATTGAATTGGTGAAGAACAGTGTATTGCGTACTGTGGCAGTCAACTAGCATAGGTGATTCAGTGCGATGGTCATAACTACGGCACAACGACATACATAAATTTTTTGTTTAGTTTTCCTATTTCTGGTCCCATGAGCATTGTCCTTCAATACAATCGTCCATGTATAACCCTTTTTTACAGCCGTTCTCAATGATTCATATTTTGATTCTGCACGAATCTCTGATGACCAGTCAGTGGCGACGGATACCGAGCACACTGACGCTCAGGTGCCGCAAATCTATATCCCTGTAGCTATATTTTCCATACTTCCATTTAGGTATGAGCATTAATCACATTTTTTTCGCAATTCCGCTGATTTATTAATAACCATCAATAGGAGTACAAAATTCCAAAAAGTAATAAAATTACAAACATGTTAATGGACCACGTAGCAACAAACACTAACTAAATGCCCGTGCGTTGCTACGGGTTAACAAATTACTTATGTATGAAGATACTATCTCACATGTTATGCAACTTTATTGATATTCTGTGTCAAGTACAGAATTGAACAAGATGCAGAACCTTAGAAATGTTTTACGAATTTGTAACCGAAGTGAGATACCGGAACCAATTATTTCAACCAAAAAAGTTAATAATATGACAATTGGCAAAAACAAGAACCTAAGATAAATATATGCTTTTGTTGAGAAGGCTTGACATGACCTATTTGGATTGATAGAAATAAAATGATAAAATGTAGTGGTATGATATGATTTTTTTTGTCGAGCTAAATTTGTTTGTGAATTATTATCTTATATGCAAATAATATTTTTTTTGTAAATGGTAGCCAAGGATAGTTATATGCTTTTTTACCGAAAATAAAAGAGATTACTAGTAATAACACATGTAGTACCTTACATATACACTCACACCCACTTAGCGACCAGCACGAACGCACGTACCACGTCCCACCTAGTGCTGCCTTAAAAATGGCTGAAAAAAGGTCGCCAGCTGTCGAGCCCACAACACGGTGTACAAAAGACCGCCACACCCGACATGTTATACAGACGCACACGTCTTCAACGCACACAGACACATCCGGCACGCGCCTCGCATGATCCCCACCTATCGATCGATCCCACCTACCATGTGTCTTTCTCCATGGAGAGCCCCCCCTCCCGCACGCTACCCTTGGTCCCTACCCGATTCCGCCACCTCCTTCCTCCCTCGACGCTATCCTCCCTCTTTGCTAGCGCTCGAGCTCTGGGCGCCCCCATTGGGCCCCCTTCGCCTGAGGTCCTCGCCGCCAGTTCTACCTCGCGCGTGCGCCGCTCCTCTTTCTGACCACGCTAGCATGGGGCCCTCGCCCCTCTCCACTCAAGCACAGCCGAGTGCATCACTAAAATACAAATGGCAAATTGCCATGTTTATACTTCTAGATGTTTTTTACAATTATACTGAAATCACGTAAGATTTGCAAAGTAGAAAAATATTAACTATATCTATTTATATGGATATACGTACCTTGTAATCTCTACCATTGACTCAAATAGGAAAATACCGATTCAAATAAGACCTAATTGTATGTTGTATTTCACTGTCCTGAACACATAATATTATGTTCCATCAAATAATGAATGCATGCAAAAGCTTCCTCAAAAAATTAATATGCATGCTAAAGCAGCACTTGGCATGCTTTGCAACTCTATTATTTAGAGCATAGGTTGGCAAGTCGACTACAATTTCTGGTGCTGGATTTTCATTTGTCGTCGCTTGTCCGGCTGTAACCACATTAACTTGTTCTTATGATCTCATATGACAAACACTGCGATGTGTACGCCTGCTGCATCAGGTATCAACGACTTTGATGTCTACCCCATTAGCCTTTTGCTTTGTTCTACTGTCTTCTCCGGTCTCCATGTCTTGGAAAATGGGGCTAGCTTCTTCGTTACCCGATTCCCTTGTCTGATTTTCAACTGTAGAGGAAAAAAAAGGAGTACACAACAGTACACATGTTCTGAACTTCAGAACTATTCTTTACCGAGCGCTGCCTCCTTCCTCATCTGCGTGTGTGTGTCGCGAGCTGCTGCCTCTCCACAGTCCACGCCCATGCACATCTTCCTCGGCCGCCACCAGCACGCATCGACGCTGGCGCACGCGTCCATGCTACGGCCATCCTCGCCACCACAACCCGAACCCTTCACTCGACGTGCGCAAGCCCTGCTGCTCGCCTCCCTCTTCACGTCGACGCGTGCGGTACAGCGGCTGCAGCTGGCGGCGCGACGGACGCTGCCCTGCGGTACACCGCCCGATGGCCCATCATCCTCCTCTCCAACGTTCTGGCGGCTGCAGCTGGTGGCGCGACGGACGCTGCCCTCCGGTACACCGCCCGACATCCCACCTTCCTCCTCAACAAGGTCGGACGGTGCGGAGAGCGCTATATGGCATGGTACAGAGCAGTGGCGAAGGACGAAAAAAAATTGAGGTCTGGCGAACTTTAAAGCATTAAAAAAATTGATGTAAAAAATCAAGATTGTGTCGACATAAATAATTTATATGATCTTAAGCACAATCACTTAGTACAATGGTAATAGCGACATGTACAAACGTACCAATAATAAAATTTAATGCCTTCTTGAAGTCCCCGGCAATGGCAAAGCTCTACCTGGCTTCTAAAAATCTTTTTTAATATTACCAAGATCAAGACTTTTAAATATCTCTCGCTCGATGTAGCACGCCATTAAATTATGAGAAGCCTATATACTAAATGGTGTCTAGATTCATTCAAATCTAGATAAATTTGAGCAATTAATATATATATATACACACAATTGTTTGCAAAAAAATTGAGGTAGGGCAGCTGCCCTACCTTGCCCACTGAGGAGCTTCGCCCCTGGTACAAAGACCGGCGGCGAGGGAGGAGCGGATTTTGCGACGGATCGAGTTCTCGGCTGGCGGCGCGCGAGGAGGCAGCGGGGCGGGATTTCCGGACCCTTTTCCCCATACCGCACAGTACCACTTTTTTTTACTTGCGCACATTACAACTTGGCGGTGGCAGAAGAGGTAAATACCACGAAAAGACAGGGGTAAACTCGTCCAAAAACGTACGAAAAATTTGGGTGTGGACGAACCTACCTCAACGTAGATTAGTAGATAGATAGACTAGCACGAGCCGAAGACGTGTCATCGTCACCGCCTCTCCATCATCGGAGTCGGGCAAAACTTGTTGTAGTAGACAGAAGGGATGTTGTCGTGCTAAGCCCCCAAAGAATCATCGTACTAGAGCAGCAATCATCGTCAATGATGACGTCTGTAAGTCGAAAGATACTGACCTGAATTCACACCTACGAACCCGAAAACGAACCTGATCCCAGGAGATCCGTCAGACACACGACTTCACACGCCCTCTGCCGGCGCTAGATGCACCACCGGAGCGAGGATAGGGAGGGAGGACCTTAGTATGATTTCCTCAACATCAGAATAAAAACATTTAAAAAGGACCTAAGCAAAGGACGAGAAACCTCCCACCAGCGAGGGGTCATGATCCGCGAGACCTCCGAGGCCACCGAATATGGAGCAGACCGGCGGCGTTGCCAGCGGGACTACTGAACCCTAGATGGGTTTTAACGCCGCCCCAATTGGCTTTTATCCCTCATACCGGTTCGGTGATTGGGTGGGCCTTAATAACAGTATAAATATGCCAACATTAATCACATAAATATACCAACATGCCTTGCCACTAAACCAGAAACATAGTATTAATCTAAAAACGAAGCCTACCTAAATGTTCCATTATTATCATCCATGCACCGTTATCGACATACAGAATCTGAATCTAACTTTCCATGAATATATTGTGAATTGGATGTTATTTCAGCGCATGGTGTTAACTTCGCTCGTCAGTGAAAATTACTGCAAACTAAATGATGTAACAACCATCACATATGCACACACATTAATTTATCAATTAATACAAGTACATCGTTTTTTTATGTAAGAACACCTTAAATCTTGACTCGCAAAGTTTTTATTGATAACCTAGGTTTTTGCTGGACGTGATGAGCTTTGGTCATTATCTAAAACGATAATAAGAATGTTACGAAGATAAAATGCACGTCTTGGATACACGAATCATTAACACCATATGCATACCACTACGACTAAGACTTACCTATCATATTGAGTATTCGTATTATGATATGGCATGCCCTTTTCATATTAAGAAATAAAGGTGTAGAGAAAATATACAATTGACATTTGCACACATCATTAACACCAGTTACCCTGCTAGTACCAACAGGGAAAACATTTGAAATTTGGAGGTCACAAAACATTACTATCCTAGATGAAACTATAGTTTTATATCCATAGAACAAAATAGTAGATCTCAATCTTATTTACATACAATGGTCCTTTTCTTGGTACCAATGTATTAGGACTATGCAAGGACAATGGGTGATCTATGAGCCTCGTAACTTTTTTCTGCTTGTTGATAGCATCACGATCTAGTAAGTCATGATAGAGAGATTACATACTAAATGATACCATGACATAGACCACTAATTGATTATCAAAACTGCATTCTACATAATTAATACGTTATCAGCTAGCATAAATTCCTTTTGGTTCAATGCTACATTTGCAATGACCGGAAGGTGATATTTCATTGAGCTTCTAGATCAAATAAAAATCGAGGAAAATCAGAAACCCACAAACCAAGTTAGTTATCACATGAGAGCCATAGGAGCAAGTCTGCTTTACGTGGATGGCAGAATCTATTGATTTAGAAAAGGATCGTTATCCTACATAGAAATGAAAAAGAGGCAAATTCTAGAAATCTCTTTTTTCACCATGGGCCCGACAGATAATGCATGTATGTACTATGTATCATGGAGGTATTATATCTCATTCATGTAGGCCGAGAATCCTATCAGAATGAAAAAACTAGCTGGATTCAAGCTTCGTTGTCCAAGGTGATCTATTCTTTCAATGATGGTTTCAGGGCTTGCATTGGTCTTTGTTGGTCATACTAATAGTTGATGTCAAATCAAAGTATTCTGGTTTTCTTTGGTTTTTCATATCAGCATGCATGCTACCATCAGATTACGATGGAATTATAATATCTTCATTTCGATTTTCTCACTTAACTTAGAATTATCATAAAGGTTGATGAGGTTAAGTCAGATTGTACATTCATGTTTGATCCGTAGATCAAATTGCAAAATGGTCATCGATGGATATCAGATTAAGACAGACAAATATTTAGGTAGACCAAAATTTCATTTGGTAATCTGAGAGATTGTACAACTGACTATACCCTTATATGTCGTGGACTTAAAATCTATATGTTTTAGATGTTTTTTCTTGGTATTCTCACATATTCCATCATAGGAACATAAGATCTATCCAATCAGTCTGCAACCTTCTTTTTGGATTCTCTCTAATCTATGCTTAATTCTACAATGTTGTGGCTTTGTACAATGCTTAATTCTCTCTAATCTAGCATGGTAACTTGGACAACCCTTCAGCATGTGATTCTTACCTATTTACTTAGATTTCAACATTAACATGTCCATTTATGCAAGTAAGTAAATAACCATAGAGATTTGCACATCTATGCCATAATTAGTAATTAGAGACGGGTCAGGGAAATTATTTGATCAAAATGTTTTTTCATGAAATAATCTGATCAAGATGTTGAGAAATCTCCAGTTTAAGCGAGGATAAAAATGAGTGAATTTTTCAATCAACAATCACGAGGGTGATCAGGGGCCATGGAGAACAAGAGGAGGTGGCAAAACATAGTATAACTTTGGCTTGTCTTAAATTGTATGTAGCCAAATGCATGGGCATGTTAATTATGGCAAGATGTGCACACACACGAGAGGTAGGGACGTGAGGGTTGGCTAGTGGATCTAGAGGTCACATTTCATCCCCTCCTAGGTAGAGTAGAGGACAAGTTGAGGTTTAAATTTGTAAATTTCAATATTTACAGTGTAGGGGTTCGTAGCATGGAAAACAAAAAATTTCTACCGCATACAAACAAACAAGCCAAGATCTATCTACTAGATTGTAGCAACGAGTCGATTGGAATAACTCACCCTCGAAGATTCTAAAGTGTTTAACGAGAGAAGATTCTCGTGGGTGATGTAGTCATACTCTTGCCGATCTCAAGATCGTGTAGACGACCCTTCCGGCGCCGCGTTCCGGCAGCGCTCCCGCAGTCGATCACACGTTCGGTACTCGATGAAGACCTTCCTCTCCCTTGTTCCAGCAGGCAGCGGAGGTTGTAGCACTCTCCTCGTGATTCCGGCATCATGACGGCGTGGTACCGGAAGTAGAGGGGAGATCTCGCAGGGCTTCGTTTAAAGCCGGAGCGAGTATGGTGGACTATGAGAGAGGCCTTGGCGATCTAGGGTTTAGATGCACCAATTAGATAGGGCTAGGCCGGTGGATAGGGCAAGGAGAAGCCCCAACTCGGCGGCTTGGGAGAAAACCCTAGGGTGGCGGCGGCTGCAGGAGGGCCGGCGGCTAGGGTTAGGGTTTTGGTGGGGCAAGGTGTAGGTCTAGAGGGGCAGCCCTGCCCCTCCTTTTATAGGTGGGAGGGCGCGGCCAAGGGGAAGGGAGTCCTCCCCCAAGTCGGCCTCCTTGGCTGGCGGTGAAGGGAGGAGGACTTCCTCCCCAAGTAGGTTTCCTACTCTCCCTCCACCAAGGAAACTTGCCGTTTGACTTTTCAAATTGGCGTTTGACTTTTCAAACTAGGATTTGATTTATCCCTTTATTTTTCTCAGCGATGACACCTAGTACATGATGCAACCATTCCAACTTGTTATGACACATTCATGTACCCTTCCCCTCTGGAGTACCGGACCTTCCGGAACCTTCTAGAACATTCCCGATGAAATTACTGGAATCATTCCCCAACTCGGAAACAGGACTTTCCTTATATGAATCTTATTCTCAGGACCATTCCGGATCTCCTCGTGATATCCCGGATCCCATCCGAGACTCCGAACAACATTCGGTTTCTTACTCATCATTCCATAACTACTCAACAACATCGAATCATTAAGTGTGTCTCCCTACGGTTCGTGAATTATGCGGACATGATCGAGACACTTCTCCGAACAATAACCAATAGAGGAATCTGGAAATTCATATGGCTCCCACATATTTCTACGATTACTTTGGGATCGAATGAACCACTTACATACGATACCAATTTCCCTTTGTCTCACGATAGTTTACTTATCCGAGGTTTTGATCGTCGGTATCTCTGCATACCTAGTTCAACCTCGTTACCGATAAGTACTCTTTTCTCGTTCCCGTGATATGTGATCCCTTGTGAGCCAGTCACATGCTTGCAAGCTAATTGGATGACATTCCACCGAGAGGGCCAAGAGTATATCTATCCGTCATATGGATGGACAAATCCCATTCTTGATCCATGTGTCTCAACCCATACTTTCCGAACACTCAATGCCACCTTTATAGCCACCCAGTTACGGTGTGGTGTTTGATGTCATCAAAGCATCCTTCCGGTGATGGTGATAAGCATGATCTCATGGTCGAAGGAATTAGGTTACTATGTATCAGAAAGCATATAGCATTTGAACTATTAAAATGACTTGATCTTTATGCTATGCTTAACTATAGGAGTATGTCCATCATACCATTCTCCTAACGATATGATCTTGTTGTTAATAACATCTCAATGTTCATGATAGGGAAACCACAATCATTTATTAACCAACAAGCTAGTATTATGAAGAGGCTTTACTAGGGACTCTAATTTAGTTTACAAATCACACAAGTATTAATGTTTCCTTGTTAATACTGTTATAGCATGAATGTAAACATTTATCATAAACACAAAGATATAATAATAACTACATTTATTATTGCCTCTAGGGCATATCTCCAACAGTCTCCCACTTGCACTAGAGTCAACTAATCTAGATTACATGGTAATATACTGAACACCCATGGCAGTTTGGTGTTGGTCATGTTTTGCCCTCGGGAGAGGTTGAGTCAACGGATCTGCCACATTCAGATCTGTGTATACTTTGCAAATATTTATGTCACCATCTTGGACATGTTCTCGAATAGCGTGAAAACGTAGCTTGATGTGCTTCAGCTTCTTGTGTGACCTTTGTTCTTGCGCATTGGCTATGGCGCCCATGTTATCACAGTAGATAGACATTGGGTCCAGCGCACTTGGAACCACATCGAGCTCTGTAATGAACTCCTTCATCCATATCGCTTCTTGTGAAGCCTCCGAAGCAGCTATGTATTCCGATTCAGTTGAAGATCTCGCCACAACGCTTTGCTTTACACTCCTCCAGCTAACTGCTGCACCATTCAAAGTAAATACGTATCCAGATTGGGATTTAGAATCATCCGGATCGGTGTTCCAGCTAGCATCAGTGTAACCATTAACAACGAGCTGTTCATCACCTCCATAAGAAAGAACCATATCCTTAGTTCTTCTCAAGTACTTAAGGATGTTTTTGACTGCTGTCCAATGATCCACTCCTGGATCACTTTGATATCTACTAGTTAAACTAACAGCATATGCAATGTCGGGTCTAGTACATAGCATGGCATACATTAGAGATCCTATGGCTGAGTCATAGGGAGTCTTACTCATTCTTTCTCTATCTTCTGCCGTTGTTGGACTTTGAGTTTTACTCAAGGTCGTATTGGGCAACATGAGCAAGAACCCTTTCTTGCCATCTTCCATTACAAACCTCTTTAGAACTTTGTCCAAATATGTACTTTGTGACAATGATATTAGGCGTCTCGATCTATCTCTATAAATCTTTATGCCTAATATGTAAGCTGCTTCGCCAAGATCTTTCATTTAAAAAACTATTATTCAAATATTCCTTGACACTATTAAGAAGGTCTACATCATTCCCAATCAACAATATGTCATCTACATACAGTATTAAGAATGCTACAGAGCTCCCATTCACTTTCCTATAAATACAAGCTTCTCCATAAGTTTGTATAAAACCAAAACTTTTGATTACTTTATCAAAATGTTGATTCCAACTTCGGGATGCTTGCTTTAATCCATATATGGACCGTTGAACTTTGCATACATTGTTAGCATCTTTAGGATCGACAAAACCTTTGGGTTGCATCATATACAACTCTTCATCAATGTCTCCATTGAGGAACGCTGTTTTGACATCCATCTGCCATATCTCATAATCATAATATGCAGCGATTGCTAGCAAAATCCTCATAGACTTTAGCTTCGCTACTGGTGAGAAAGTCTCATCATAGTCAACTCCTTGAATTTGTCGAAACCCTTTTGCGACAAGTCGAGCTTTATAGACAGTAACATTACCATCAGCATTTGTTTTCTTGAAAATCCATTTGTTGTCGACAGCCTTTCGGCCATCCGGTAAGTCCACCAAAGTCCATACTTAGTTTTCGTACATGGATCCAATCTCGGATTTCATGGCGTCATGTCATTTATTGGAATCTGGGCTCATCATCGCTTCCTCATATGTCGCAGGGTCATCGGTGTTGTCCACCAACATGACACTCATAACGGGATCATACCAATCAGGAGTGGTACGATTTCTCGTCGACCTACGAGGCTTTGTAGCAACTTTAACCGAAGTTTCATGATCATCATCATTAGCTTCCTCTCTTATTGGTGCATGCACCATAGGAAATTCTTCCGGTGTTGCGCTACTCGCAAGTTCGAGAGAAGGTTCAACAACCTCGTCAAGTTCTACTTTCCTTCCAGTCACTTCTTTCGAGAGAAATTCCTTCTCTAGAAAGGATCCATTCTTAGCAACGAAGATTTTGCCTTCGGATCTATGATAGAAGGTATACCCAATAGTTTCCTTCGGGTATCCTATGAAGACGCATTTTTTCGCTTTGGGTTCAAGCTTGTCCGGCTGTAACTTCTTTACATAGGCTTCGCAACCCCAAACTTTAAGGAACGACAATTTAGGTTTCTTCCCAAACCATAATTCATACGGTGTCGTTTCAACGGATTTAGATGGTGCCCTATTTAAAGTGAATGCGGCTGTTTCTAATGCATAACCCCAAAACGATAGCGGTAAATCTGTAAGTGACATCATAGAACGAACCATATCTAAAAGAGTTCGATTACGACGTTCAGACACACCATTACGCTGTGGTGTTCCCTGTAGGGTTCGCAGCATAGAAAACAAAAATTTTCCTACGATGTGAACTATATACCAAGATCTATCTACTAGATACAAACAACGGGCGGATGTATATCCGTAGAGAACATACCCTTGAAGACCGACAAAGCTTAACGAGTTCAACTCGTGGTTGATGTAGACGATCTCTTGCCGATCTCAAGATCGAGAGGAAGTCCTAGCGCCGCAAATCAGCAGCACATCCGTGCTCGCACACACGTTCGAGGCACCGAGCAACCTCCGCCTCCTCGCTCCAGCGATGCAGCGGAAGTACAACTCTTTCTTGCCGAATAGCCACCGGGAACATGTATCTCGCTAGTCCGAGACCATGGGGGATAAATTCTAGAGGGGGAGAGAGATCCTTCACGAGGAGGTGTGAGAGACAAGTGAGGAGGGGGGCTCCTTTTATAGGAGGAGGGGGGGCACCCAAGGGGGTGGCCTCCGGCCATGGGGCTGCCCCCTCCCCTCCTTCATTCATGTGGGTGGACACTCCACTCACAAAATGCCCTTTAAAAACCCTCCACTCAAATTCCCATTAAATTTCCACCAAATTTAATGCAAACTCTCATTAAATAAAACTCTTTTATTTTTTTCAGAATTTTGTCAATTACTTTAATGAAAAACATTCACAAATAACCCCTTGCTAGAATTCTATTTCACATGCATAACCACTTTATGCAATTTCACCCGAAAACCTGTTTCGGTATCTAGTGAAATAAATTCCTGCGCTTGTTCATTCTTTCGGCATGAAACATTTGCTCCAATTGTATGTCGGTGTCTCTTAAGTGTGTCACCCTACGGTTCGTGAATAATGCGGACATGATCGAGACCCCTCTTGGATCAATAATCAGAAGCGGGATCTGGAGACCCATACTGACTCCCACACATTCAACGATGACTTTCTTGTGATCGTCGGAACCTTTTACACTAGTATCTTAATCCCTTTGTTTCACGATATAATACATGTCCGAGATTCGATCATCGGTATCTCCATACCTAGTTTGATCTCGTTACCAACATGCACTCTTTTCTCGTTCCTGTGATATAACATTCTAGTGATCAAATCACTTGCTTGCAAGCTAATCAATGTGATATCACCAAGAGGGCCTAGAGTATATCTATCCGTCATCGGGATGAACAAATTCCACTCTCGATCCATGAGCATCAACATAACACTTTATTAGTTCTGAATCCATCTTTATAATCACCCTGTTACGGTGTGACGTTTGATGTTATCAAGAAACTCTTCCGGTGTTAGTGATTGACATGATCTCATGGTCTAAGGATTAGGATCACTTCGTAAGTTGTTATAGCAATATAAACTCAATGACTTTGATCGTAATGCTATACTCGGATGAATGTTCATCACACCATTACACTAATGTTGTGATCCCGTTATTAACAACATCCAATGTCCATGATCAGGAAACCTTGATCATCTTGTTAATCAACGAGCTAGTTTATGAGAGAGGCATAACTAGGAACTTTCTGTTTGTTTATTAAACACACATGTATTAACGTTTCCGTATTAATACAATTATAGCATGCAAAATAAACATCTATCATATACTTGGAATACACATAATAAACACTTTATTATTGCCTCTCAGGGCATATTCCCTTCAGTCTCCCACTTGCACTAGAGACAATAATCTAGTTACATAGTGATAAATCTAACACCCATTGAGTTCTGGTGTTGATCATGTTTTTCTCTAGGGAGAGTTTTAGTCAATGGATCTGCTACATTGAGATCCGTATGTACTTTACAAATCTTTATATCTCCATCCTTGACATGCTCGCGGATGGAGTGAAAACAGCGCTTAATATGCTTGGAATGCTTGTGAGACCTTGGCTCTTTCGCATTGGCAATGGCACCATTGTTGTCACAATAGATCACCATTGGGTCCAACGCGTTTGCCACCACTCCTAGTTCGGATATGAACTCCTTCATCCAAACTGCTTCCTGAGCCGCTTCTGAAGCAGCAACATATTCGGCCTCCGTTGTTGATCCCGCTACCACAGGTTGTTTGGAGCTCCTCCAACTAACCGCTCCGCCATTCATGAGAAATACGTATCCGGATTGAGACTTAGAGTCATCCGGATCGGTGTCAAAGCTAGCGTCGACATAACACTTAGCGACGAGCTCTTCTTCACCTCCGTATACAAGAAACATATCCTTAGTTCTTCGTAAGTACTTAAGGATATTCTTGACCGCTATCCAGTGTTCCGAACCTGGATCCGATTGGTACCTACTAGTCAAACTAATAGCATGTGCCACATCCGGTCTTGTACATAGCATGGCGTACATTATAGAGCCTATGGCTGAAGCATAGGGGACTTTGTCCATTATCTCTCTTTCTTCCGCCGAAGCCGGACTTTGAGTCTTACTCAATGTCTTGCCTTGCAACATAGGTAAGAACCCTTCTTACTTCCGTCCATTTTAAACTTCTTTAAAATCTTATCAAGGTATGTACTTTGTGATAGCCCTATTAGGCGCCTAGATCTATCTCTATAGATCTTTATGCCTAATATGTATGACGCTTCACCTAGGTACTTCATTGAAAATTTGCTGTTTAGATAACTTTTAACACTGTTTAAAAGATCTATATCATTTCCGATTAATAATATGTCATCCACATATAATATCAGAAATGCCACATTGCTCCCACTCACTTTC
The DNA here is from genome assembly GCA_910589765.1 of Avena atlantica. Taxonomy (NCBI): domain Eukaryota; kingdom Viridiplantae; phylum Streptophyta; class Magnoliopsida; order Poales; family Poaceae; genus Avena; species Avena atlantica. The sequence goes on from OU342736.1 coordinate 379,808,458, forward strand.
TTGTAAATACAAGCTTCTCCATAAGTTTGGACAAATCCAAACTCTTTGATCACCTCATCAAAGCGGAGAATCCAACTTCGTGATGCTTGCTTCAATCCATAGATGGATCGCTGAAGCTTGCACACCTTGTTAGCATCCTTAGGATCGACAAAACCCTTTGGTTGTATCATATACAACTCTTCTTCAATATTACCATTGAGAAACGCGGTTTTGACATCCATCTGGCATATCTCATAATCGAAATATGCAGCAATTGCTAACATAATCCTAACTGACTTTAGCATCGCTACGGGAGAGAAAGTCTCATCGTAGTCAACTCCTTGAATTTGTCGAAACCCCTTTGCGACAAGTCGATCTTTATAGACGGTCACATTACCATCAGCATCAGTTTTCCTTTTGAAAATCCATTTTTTCTCCACGGCCTTTCGGTCGTGAGGTAATTCCACCAAGTTCCAAACTTGATTTTCATACATGGATTCCATCTCGGATTTCATGGCTTCTAACCATTTGTTGGAATCCGGGCTCATCATCGCTTCTTCATACGTCGCAGGGTCATCATTTTCATCAACCATGAAATTCATGACAGGATTTCCGTACAGCTCGGGAGCTGCACGCGTCCTGTTTGACCTGCGAGGTTCGGTAGTACTCTCTTTCAGAGTTTCATGATCATTATCATTAGTTCCCTCTTCAACAGGTGGAGCCAACTCCGGAACAACTTCCGGCGCTGTGCTACTCGCCATACTTTGAAGAGAAGGTTCCACAACCTCTTCGAGTTCTACCTTCCGACTACTCACACCTTTCGCGAGAAACTCTTTCTCTAGAAAGGATCCATTCTTGGCAACAAAAACCTTGCCCTCGGATCTGTGATAGAAGGAATACCCAATAGTTTCTTTAGGGTATCCTATGAAGACGCATTTTTCCGCTTTGGGTTCGAGTTTATCCGGTTGAAGTTTCTTCACATAAACATCGCATCCCCAAACTTTAAGAAATGACAGCTTAGGTTTGTTTCCAAACCACAATTCATACGGTGTCTTTTCAACGGATTTAGATGGTGCCCGATTTAAAGTGAATGCAGCAGTTTCTAGTGCATAACCCCAAAATGACAACGGCAAGTCCGTCAGAGACATCATATATCGAACCATATCTAATAAAGTACCATTACGACGTTCCGACACACCATTTCGCTGTGGTGTTCCGGCAGGTGTGAGTTGTGAAACAATTCCACACTCTTTCATGTGAGTGCTAAACTCGTAACTTAGATACTCACCTCCACGGTCGGACCGTAGAAATTTGATCTTTCTATTACGATGATTTTCCACTTCATTCTGAAATTCCTTGAACTTTTCAAAGGTTTCAGACTTGTGTTTCATCAAGTAGATATAACCTTATCTACTCAAATCATCCGTGAAAGTAACAAAATAACGATATCCACCTCGCGCCGACACACTCATTGGACCACATACATCAGAATGTATGATTTCCAATAAATCTGTCGCCCGTTCCATTGAACCGGAAAACGGCGTTCTAGTCATCTTGACCATAAGGCATGGCTCACATGTATCAAATGATTCATAATCAAGTGATTCCAAAAGTCCATCCGAATGGAGCTTCTTCATGCGTTTAACGCCAATATGACCTAGACGGCAGTGCCACATATATGCGGATATATCATCATTAAGTTTAATCCTTTTTGCATCAACATTATGAATATGTGTAACATTATCATCGATATCTAATAGAAATAAAGCATTCATCATTGGTGCATGACCATAAAAGATTTCATTCATATAAATGGAACAACCATTGTTCTCGGATTTAAATGAATAACCACTTCGCATCAAACACGATCCAGATACAATGTTCATGCTCAGTGCAGGCACCAGATAACATTTATTCAAGTTTATAACTAATCCCGACGGCAAGTGGAGATGCAGCGTTTCGACGGCGATCACATCAACGCTTGATCCATTTCCGACACGCATCTTGACCTCACCCCTTGCTAGCGGTCGCTTGTTCCGCAGCCCCTGATTCGAGTTACAAATACTAGCAACTGAACCGGTATCAAATACCCAGGTGCTACTGCGAGCACTAGTCAAGTACACATCAATAACATGTATATCATATATACCTTTGTTTGCCTTGCCGGACTTCTTGTCTGCCAGATACTTGGGGCAGTTGCGCTTCCAGTGGCCAGTCCCCTTACAATAGTAGCACTCGGAATCAGACTTAGGTCTAACTCGGGGTTTCTTTTCAGGCGCGGCAACAGGCTTGCCGCCCTTACTTCCCTTCCGTTTTCCCTTCTTGTCTTTCTTGAAACCAGTGTTCCTATTGATCATCAACACTTGATGTTCCTTTTTGATCTCCACTTCTGCAGTTTTAAGCATTGACAGAAGCTCGGGGAGAGACTTCTTCATGCCTTGCATATTATAGTTCATCACGAAGCTCTTATAGCTAGGTGGCAGAGACTGCAGAACACGATGGATGCCTAAGTTAATGGGAATCGATATTCCCAAGGACACAAGCTTATCGGCGTAACCTGACATCTTGAGTACATGCTCACTAACGGAGCTGTGCTCTTCCATCATGCAGCTAAAGAACTTTTCTGAAGCGTTGTAGCTCTCTACAGCAGCATGTGTGTCGAAAATCATTTTCAACTCACCCATTGTATCAAATGCATTGCCGTTTTCGAAACGCTTTCGAAGTTCCGGCTCTAGCCCATACAATATGCCGCAATGAACTAAGTTGTGGTCCTCCTGACGAGTCTGATAGACATTCTTCTCCTCGTCAGGGGCATCATCAAAAGGTGGGGGGCCTAACAGCGCTTCTAGAACATATTGCTTTTGTGCAGCAGAGAGGAGAATCCTCAAATTCATGGCCCATTCGGTAAAGTTGCTACCGTTCGTTGCTAGTTTCTCTTTCTCCATGAACACATTGAAATTAAAAGCAGGTGGTGCCATCTACAACGGAATTTGTAAAGTTTAGACTAAGTGTATGATAGATTGAGTTCAACTAATCTATATTACGAATGAACTCCCACTCAAAAACGACATCCCTCGTGCCATTACATGAACCAAATCCACTACACCAAGTCCGATCATCACGTGAGTCGGTATAGCTTCAAAGGCGAGCATCAAATGGGCATCATATCAACTATATGACTCATGCTTAACCTTTCGGTCCGTGTTCCGAGGCCATGTCTGTACATGCTAGGCTCGCCAAGTTAGAACCTTAGTATTCGCGTGTGTAACTATTTTACACCCGAAATATGGTCGTGGATCCAAGAACACCCGATCATCACGTGATGTCTTGGAGCGACGAAAACATAATCGGTGCATACTAAAGGAAGAACACATTCTTATCTTGATATTTAAATGAGGGATCATCTTATTATGCTAACAAAGCGCTAAACAAGCAATATAAGATGCTATCAAAACATCATATGTTTATTAGTGAAATTATATGGTTCCCGCAGATGATCTCTATCATGTGCATCGTGGTATGATCACTATCATACCTACATGTGTAAATCCAAGGTCTATGGATTTTACACGCTATGTGTGTTCTAAGAGTATCATCTCATACTTCTACTTACAACACTACCATATCATAACACTAGCCCAGCAACAATCTAAACTAGACGCCTCTAATTTATCCATTGCAAGTTTTACGTGGCTTAGGGCTTTCGAGATAGAACCGTTCTTACCTACAAACATGAACCACAACGAGGATAATCAAATTGTTGACAACTCGCTTGCAAAATAGATATTGACTATAGTAGGAGAGACAGACACCCGCTAGCCACTTATGCAAACTAGTTGCATGTCAAGCGTGGAACAGGTCTCATGTGCGAGGACATGTAAAGTTTGTCCGGGCCGCTTCATCCCACTATGCCACCAATATCCAAAATTACAAAAAAGGAGCAACAACATGATCATCATCGCCCACATACTCATATGTGTACTACCCGTGTAAAGTATCTACGCATAGATCCGGCTCTGATACCACTGTAGGGTTCGCAGCATAGAAAACAAAATTTTTCCTACGATGTGAACTATATACCAAGATCTATCTACTAGATACAAACAACGGGCGGATGTATATCCGTAGAGAACATACCCTTGAAGACCGACAAATCTTAACGAGTTCAACTCGTGGTTGATGTAGACGATCTCTTGCCGATCTCAAGATCGAGAGGAAGTCCTAGCGCCGCAAATCAGCAGCGCATCCGTGCTCGCACACACGTTCGAGGCACCGAGCAACCTCCGCCTCCTCGCTCCAGCGATGCAGCGGAAGCACAACTCTTTCTTGCCGAATAGCCACCGGGAACATGTATCTCGCTAGTCCGAGACCATGGGGGATAAATTATAGAGGGGGAGAGAGATCCTTCACGAGGAGGTGTGAGAGACAAGTGAGGAGGGGGGGCTCCTTTTATAGGAGGAGGGGGGCACCCAAAGGGTGGCCGCCGGCCATGGGGATTCCCCCTCCCCTCCTTCATTCATGTGGGTGGACACTCCACTCACAAAATGCCCTTTAAAAACCCTCCACTCAAAAGTCCACTCAAATTCCCATTAAATTTCCACCAAATTTAATGCAAACTCCCATTAAATAAAACTCTTATTTTATTCAGAATTTTTTCAATTACTTTAATGACAAAAATTCACAAATAACCCCTTGCTAGAATTCTATTTCACATGCATAACCACTTTATGCAATTTCACCCGAAAACCTGTTTCGGTATCTAGTGAAATAAATTCATGTGCTTGTTCATTCTTTCGGCATGAAACATTTGCTCCAATTGGATGTCGGTGTCTCTTAAGTGTGTCACCCTACGGTTCATGAATAATGCGGACATGATCGAGACCCCTCTCGGATCAATAATCAGAAGCGGGATCTGGAGACCCATACTGACTCCCACACATTCAACGATGACTTTCTTGTGATCGTCGGAACCTTTTACTTTAGTATCTTAATCCCTTTATTTCACGATATATTACATGTCCGAGATTCGATCATCGGTATCTCCATACCTAGTTTTATCTCGTTACCGACATGCACACTTTTCTCGTTCCTGTGATATAACATTCTAGTGATCAAATCACTTGCTTGCAAGCTAATCAATGTGATATCACCGAGAGGGCCCAGAGTATATCTATCCGTCATCGGGATGAACAAATTCCACTCTCGATCCATGAGCCTCAACATAACACTTTATTAGTTCTGAATCCATCTTTATAATCACCCTGTTACGGTGTGACGTTTGATGTTATCAAGAAACTCTTCCGGTGTTAGTGATTGACATGATCTCATGGTCTAAGGATTAGGATCACTTCGTAAGTTGTTATAGAAATATAAACTCAATGACTTTGATCGTAATGCTATACTTCGGATGAATGTTCATCACACCATTACACTAATGTTGTGATCCCGTTATTAACAACATCCAATGTCCACGATCAGGAAACCTTGATCATCTTGTTAATCAACGAGCTAGTTTATGAGAGAGGCATAACTAGGAACTTTCTGTTTGTTTATTAAACACACATGTATTAACGTTTCCGTATTAATAAAATTATAGCATGCAAAATAAACATCTATTATATACTTGGAATACACATAATAAACACTTTATTATTGCCTCTCTGGGCATATTCCCTTCATTCCCGGCGGTGTCAATTGTGAAAGTATTCCGCATTTCTTCAAATGCTCGCCAAAATCGTAACTTAGATATTCACCTCCACGATCAGAACGTAGAAATTTAATCTTCTTGTTACGTTGATTCTCTACCTCACTTTGAAATTCCTTAAACTTCTCGAAAGTTTCGGACTTATGTTTCATGAAATAGATATACCCATATCTACTCAAGTCATCTATGAAGGTAAGAACATAATGATAACCACCGCGCGATGCTACACTCATTGGACCACACACATCGGTATGTATGATTTCCAATAAGTTCGTAGCTCGCTCCATCATACCAGAAAATGGAGTCTTAGTCATTTTACCCATCAGACATGCTTCGCATCTTTCAATTGATTCGAAATCAAGTGATTTAAGAAGTTCATCGGAATGGAGCATCTTCATACGCTTCACTCCAATATGACCAAGACGACAGTGCCACATATAGGTCGAGTTATCGCTAAATTTCAAACGTTTAGCTTCAATGTTATTAATATGTGTATTTCCACTATCGAGATTCAATAAAAATAGACCATCTATCAAAGGTGCATGTGCATAAAACATATTACTCATATAAATCGAACAACCATTATTCTCGGACTTAAACAAGTAACTGTTTCACAATAAACAAGATTCCGATATAATGTTCATGCTCAACACAGGCACCAAATAACAATTATTCAAGTATAAAACTAATCCCGATGGTAGATGAAGAGGTAGCGTGCCGACTGTGATCACATCAACCTTTGATCCATTTCCAACGCGCATCGTCACCTTGTTCTTCGCTAGCTTCCGTTTATTCTGCAGTACCTATTTCGAGTTACAAATATGAGCAACCGAACCAGTATTAAATACCCAGACACTACTACGAGTACTAGTGAGATACACATCAATAACATGTATATCGGATATACCTTTCTTCTTGATGTTGCCGTTCTTCAAATCCGCCAAGTACTTTGGGCAATTCCGCTTCCAGTGACCTTCTCCCTTGCAGTAAAAACACTCAGTATCAGGCTTAGGTCCAGCCTTGGTCTTCTTCGTCGGTGCGGAAACTTTCTTACCACCCTTCTTGAAGTGTCCCTTTTGCTTAGACTTGCCTTTCTTGAATTTGGTGGTCTTATTGACCATCAACACTTGGTGCTCTTTCTTGATCTCCACTTCTGCAGATTTTAACATGGAGAAGAGTTCTGGCAACTGCTTGTTCATGCTTTGCATATTGTAGTTCATCACAAAGTTCTTGTAACTTGGTGGTAGTGATTGGAGGACACGGTAAATCCCCAAAGCATTAGGAATCACTATACCCAAGCTTTGGAGTTTGTTTGCGTGCCCAGACATCTTAAGCACATGCTCACTGACGGAGCTGCCCTCTTCCATCTTGCAGTTAAAAAACTTTTCAGAAGCCTCATAGCTCTCAACTACCGCGTGAGTCTCAAATATCAATTTGAGTTCACGGACAATATCATGTGGGTCTGAATTCTCAAACCTTTTCTGAAGCTCCGATTCCAAACCATACAAGATAGCACATTGAACTGTGGAGTACTGATTCTTCCGAGCGAGGTAAACATTCTTTACTTCATCGGTAGCATCAGCTGCAGGTGGGTCACCCAGCGGTGCATCCAGCACATAGGTCAAATTACCAGCATTGAGGACAATCCTCAAATTGCGGAACCAATCCGCGAAGTTGCTTCCATTGTTTTTCAACTTTTCTTTCTCTAGGAACACATTAAAATTGATGGTAGAGGCCGCCATTGATCTACAGCATATTTTCAATAGTTTAGACTAAGTTTATGACAAATTGAGCTCTAATTAATAGTTAAATTAATCTAGGTGAACTCCCACTCAAAAAAATATCCCTCACATTGTTTTAGTGATCACACGAACCAAATCCAACACATCAAAACCGATCATCATGAGAGTTGATGTAGCTTCAATGGCGAACAATCGACATGTTCATCATATCTACTATATGATTCATGCTTTACCTTTCGGTGATCCGTGTTCCGAGACCATGTCTGTACATGCTAGGCTCGTCAAGATCAAACCTTAGCTTCCGCATGAGAAAATCTGGCTTTCTCACGTTGTATACACTTGCAGAATCTAACACACCCGATCATCACGTGGTGCTTCGAAACAACAAGCTTTAGCAATTGTGCTTACTAAGGACGAACACTTTAGAACTTGAAATTTATGTGCATGAGGGATCATCTTATAATGCTACCGTTGTTAACTAAGCAATACAATATGCATAAAGGATTAACATCACATGCAATTCATAATATGTGATATGATATGGCCTTTCTTCTTTGTGCTTCTGATATCCATCTTCAAGCACGAACATGATCTCCATCATCACCGACATTGCATCAAGGTCAATGACGCTGCTCCATGATTGTCGTCCACCAGCTTCAACTATTACAACTACTTTGAATAGACACGCGGGTCTTAACAGAAATTAAAGACAACCATATGGCTCCTGCCGGTTGCCAACTTACAATAAGGAACATTGCATACATCAAATATAATCACAATCATGGCCATATCACATCACAGCACACCCCTGCAAAACAAAGTTAGACGCCTCTAATTTCTTTGCATATTTTACGTGGTTTGGGGCTTTCAATAAGTGTCGATCTAACTTACGAACAAGAACCACAACGTTGATGTTTGAACTATCAAGTGCCCGTTGTAAATTGGATCTATACTATAATGTGAGAGACAGACACCCGCAATGACACTTATGCAATATAAGTTGCATGTTGAGCGTGGAGCAAGTCTCATGAACGATGTCATGTAAGGTTAGCCCGGACCGCTTCATCCCATCATACCACAAGATGCAAAGTACACAAGAAGCAATTGATAATAAAAGCACCACCGCCCATAATGACCATTGTGTTCTACTCGTGCAACAGATCTACATATAGACACGACTCTGATACCACTGTAGGGATTCGTAGCATGGAAAACAAAAATTTTCTACCGCATAGAAACAAACAAGCCAAGATCTATCTACTAAATTGTAGCAACGAGTCGATTGGAATAACTCACCCTCAAAGATTCCAAAGTGTTTAACGAGAGCAGATTCTCGTGGGTGATGTAGTCGTACTCTTGCCGATCTCAAGATCGTGTAGACGATCCTTCCGGCGCCGCGTTCCGGCAGCTCCCGCAGTCGATCACACGTTCGGTACTCGATGAAGACCTTCCTCTCCCTTGTTTCAGCAGGCAGCGGAGGTTGTAGCACTCTCCTCGTGATTCCGGCAGCACGATGGCGTGGTACCGGAAGTAGAGGGGAGATCTTGCAGGGCTTCGCCTTAAGCCGGAGCGAGTATGGTGGACTATGAGAGAGGCCTTGGCGATCTAGGGTTTAGATGCACCAAGTAGAGAGGGCTAGGCCGGCGGCTAGGGCAAGGAAAAGCCCCAACTCGGCGGCTTGGGAGAAAACCCTAGGGCGGCGGCGGCTGCAGGAGGGCCGGCGACTAGGGTTAGGGTTTTGGTGGGGCAAGGTGTAGGTCTAGAGGGGCAGCCCTGCCCCTCCTTTTATAGGTGGGAGGGCACGACCAAGGGGAAGGGAGTCCTCCCCCAAGTCGGCCACCTTGGCCGGTGGTGGAGGGAGGAGGACTTCCTCCCCAAGTAGGTTTCCTACTCTCCCTCCACCAAGCAAACTTGCCGTTTGACTTTTCAAATTGGCGTTTGACTTTTCAAACTAGGATTTGATTTATCCCTTTATTTTTATCAGCGATGACACCTAGTACATGATGCAACCATTCCAACTTGTTATGACAAATTCATGTACCCTTCCCCTCTGGAGTGCCGGACCTTCCGGAACCTTCTACAACATTCCCGATGAAATCACCGGAACCATTCTCCAACCCCGAAACAGGACTTTCCTTATATGAATCTTATTCTCCGGACCATTCCGGATCTCCTCGTGATATCCCACATATTTCTACGATTACTTTGCGATCGAATAAACCACTTACATATGATACCAATTTCCCTTTGTCTCACGATAGTTTACTTATCCGAGGTTTTGATCGTCGGTATCTCTGCATACCTAGTTCAACCTCGTTACCGATAAGTACTCTTTTCTCATTCCCGTGATATGTGATCGCTTGTGAGCCAGTCACATGCTTGCAAGCTAATTGGATGACATTCCACCGAGAGGGCCCAGAGTATATCTATCCGTCATATGGATGGACAAATCCCATTCTTGATCCATGTGTCTCAACCCATACTTTCCGAACACTCAATGCCACCTTTATAGCCACCCAGTTACGGTGTGGTGTTTGATGTCATCAAAGCATCCTTCCGGTGATGGTGATAAGCATGATCTCATGGTTGAAGGAATTAGGTTACTATGTATCAGAAAGCATATAGCATTTGAACTATTAAAATGACTTGATCTTTATGCTATGCTTAACTATAGGAGTATGTCCATCATACCATTCTCCTAACGATATGATCTTGTTGTTAATAACATCTCAATGTTTATGATAGGGAAACCACAATCATTTATTAACCAACAAGCTAGTATTACGAAGAGGCTTTACTAGGGACTCTAATTTAGTTTACAAATCACATAAGTATTAATGTTTCCTTGTTAATACTATTATAGCATGAATGTAAACATTTATCATAAACACAAAGATATAATAATAACTACATTTATTATTGCCTCTAGGGCATATCTCCAACATACAGGTAATAAAGTCATTGAATACCAAAGAAAAGTTATGCACACTAATGAACAAGTGATCTACATGTGAAGTAGGTGAGACTGATGCTATTTGATATTTTAGAAAAATAGCAAGTGGTAGAATTTTAAGAAATACGATTTTACAAATAGAGAAGATTTTCATATTTCAATTGGATTCAAATATTTTATTAGAAGATCAAATGATTGTTTGATAATGTTGTTCAAATGTCTTAATTAAAGATCAAATGGTTGTTTGACAATGCCGTGAGGAATGAAGAAGTGAGTCCGGCTCATTTTTCTATGGGGTGGATGTAAAACCTAGTCACCCATGTTCAAGTGTTCACATATGCGAATTTGGGTACTTAGTATTTGAAAAACGCTATTCGTTATTGTATCACCCGTTGCTTTCCTTTTAAAGAAAATGTTGTGAGGTATGATCCAACATATCTTTGTTGAATTTAAAAAAATTGCACATGTGACATGACATATTACAATCCAACCATTTACTTACCTCAGAAAATGTAAATAGGGATAGGGTTTAATTGTGTTCATATCCATGTGTATAGTGGATGTATGTGGCGTGGTAAGAAGTGAAAGGTATGACAAAGTTGTAAGCACATTTGTATTTTATAGAATTTTAGGATTGTAATAAACGCTAATTTGTCCTTACCACCGGTGGGCTTTACCCCCATTTAAGAGCAGTAGGATTACCCATCTAGATTCGGTCCGGCGGCCGCTATGTTAAATTTAATGTAGGTGCCTATAATCAGTCTCAACTCCTGCAAATCGTCTGCACAAGCTGACACATGGCCGCCGGTGAGTTTTTGGCAGTCATGGGCGCAGATATATTTTACACGTCAGGACATCCAATGTGTCATGGGGGAGCAGCCAAATCACCCGACGTGATCGAACTTCTTTTGATTTTCAACTGAACATAAGAGACAACAGTTGGCTCCGGTTTAGCAAAACATCTCACGCAGCTGCAAGCCTTGGTGCCGGAGTTTTGGAGCTGATTCTGTTCGTCCTGCTGGTGTCCAACGACAGAGATGATAACTCCGATCACATAAAACCGATCATTTCATTACTCTTCCTACCCATAAGCTGGGCTTTATGTATAAGTATTTACATTAGCCTTGAATATTAGCCCGGCGATCACGTTGTTGCGGTTGATTACTTAATAAAGCCGGTTTGAAAAATCAGGGGACCTTTTTTTTTGTAAAATCAGGCGACGGCATCTTGTTGTCCTCCGCCCAGTTCACCGCTCCGGTTCACTCGGCGCTAGGAACACGACTGTTAAACCGTCATTCCCAGGCCATTCCTAGGCCCAAAAAAAAGACCCATCCGAAGCTATTTCACTTTATCTGGCGACGAATTTGGCCCTGAGAACCACCAAGCGAGTAGAGATGCTCTTATATTTCGAAACAAACGGAGGTAGTAGCTGCCATTTATTTACTGGCTGTGCACCCAGCTGCGTTGCATTTCTTTTCGCTGGTGGTGGGTCTTAGCATTCCAACCATTTAGTTTGAACAGTACAGTGAAAATATTTAAGAAGAAATCAGTGTATTGGAAAGAGCCGGCGACCCGCACAGTGTAGTCAACAGGTCGCAACACCTGCCTGATGGATATCCCCTGTTTTTCCGCCGGCACACACATGCGCAATATATTGAAACACATGTAGAGTCAGCTCCACGCATCAGCGACTGCCCTATTTTCTTGTCGTCACTTCCTCAATGGGCCGTGTACAGACCTGTTTTGGCTGACTCATCAGCAGCCCGTGTCATTGTCGATAGCTGCAATACTGACGTTTTTACCTGTCGTGTCGACACCAAATGAGCTCCTAATCTTCTTTTTTTGCGGGTAAAATGAGCTCCTAATTGCTATAATGCGTATCGAACCGAAGCTAGCCCAGAATCAGTCGGTAGCCAGGGGGCAAAGCCACCCGGTGGTAAAAAATTCACACTCAACCGAACTAGCAATAAAATAAAATTTCTAAGAATTTTAATTAACAAGGCATTATGATTATGATACAAATAACCAAGTTGTAATTTTGGGGCCATGAAATGCAATCTCCCGGTATGGACATATATGTGAAGGGTTCTAATAGATGGTCAGAGATATAGGATACTTTTCAGTCGTAGTTGTTCCTAATCTTCTAATTTGTCCCATTTTGTAATGAGTAGATATCACCGGTCATAATTTCTTATCCTGGACCGTTTGTATAATTGTACTGCTAATAGACAACAAAATATGGTAGACATGCAAGATTGGTTTTTTAAACCAACATGCTAACTCGTTCTCATTTTATTGGATGTTGCTATTTTCCTACGTAATTATATTGCTCACAAGATGCATAATGTAATGTAATTTCTAGATCTAGCGCAAGCCTATCGTAATAATTATACAATACATATTATGTGTGCTTTGAGAATGCATGTCCCACGCGTAACATACAATGTGTGCCATGATTTATTGGATATAGTGATTTTTAGTCTAAATATGATTCCTAATTGTAGCCCATTTTTCTATTATAGGCACAAAAGGCCCGAAGCAAGTTCCATACTTTCACTACCATATTATGAATAGAAATGACCACTTGTAGATGACAAGGCTCCTCGTAGAGGATCTCTATGTGCAATTGTTTTAATTGTTCAAATGTATGGATACAATTAATACCAAATAGAATTTGACCACAATTGTGTTATACAATTAAATAGCAGTTTCTAGGAATTAACTCCTCATTAAATCTTGAATGCGTCTAGATAAGGATGTGGATGTGTCTAGATAAGGATATGGAGTAGAAGTGTTTAAATGGTACCGAATAAGGATGTGCATGCATACTTATGAATAAATACATTAATTGGCAATTCCAAAAAAGGGCCTGAATGTACCCGCATAGGATAACTAGATAATAATGAAAATATCTATAAACTAGCATGTTTATAAATTATGTATTAATACGTACCAAAGATTTATAGGATATGTGTCTAATTGAATAGTAACGGTCACATATAATTCTATAATGAAAATTTTCTTATAATATTTCTATTCGCAATAAATTTTATTCTATATAAGGGGGAGGGGATGTTTCTCCTCATATCTCACACTCATATTTCGTTAGCCAACCGTACTCATACATCTCTATCTTTTTCCAGATCATTGTTCTACCTACTTCTCATAATAAGTTTCTTTCAAGTTACCCTAGTTAGTATGCCTAGGAGGGAGAGGCGAGTGGGTATCTTTTACATCAGTGACCGCAACGAGCGTGGCATCACTTTCCACAAGAGGCGCAACGGCTTGAATAAAGGTGCCGCTGACCTCTCAGTCCTCACGGTCTCTAGGGTTAGCGTCGTACTAGAGGCGGAAAATGGAAATATGCACTCATTTGGTACACCATCAGCCAAGCCAATTGTTGGTGCTTTCTTATCAAGAACAACTCCATCTGTTGATGAGGAGAAAGCAACCAAGATTGCGCTGCTGCAAAGAGAAGTGGTTCGGTTGGACATGAAGAACACGACCAAGGATAAGAAAAGTGAAGATTCCATCCAACATATGAATAAGGTCCAAGGTGAGAACCCAGGTATGGCAGCAAACCTTGTCTTCTCAAAGGAAGAGGATATTAGCATCGAAGATCTCCACAAACTCTTCAATGACCTTTCATGGGTCAAGGAGGACAATCGAAGTCGGTTGCCTCAATTGCATCATGTCCAGGAAGCCAATATTGAAGGCCAAAGCATGACGAGAAACATGCTACCACAAGGAAGCATATCATATGATCACCTGCAAACTAATCCTTTATGGAAACAATCGGCGTGGTCTCACCATCCTCCGCAACAACAGCTGCTTTCAGTTCCACTAACATCACCACCAGAACAAACTTTGACACCACATCATGCTATGAAGGTTCCACAAATTCTCCATACAACACCCTCAACTTCAGCGCCACCGCTGACTTTCCTGCTACAACCGATTTCTGATCCTATACATGAGATACCTCTACCACAAGATCTACACCTTCAGAACTACCCAAGTCCTAGCCTAGGGCAACCACCGCAGAACTATGTGGGTCCTAACATAACCTTCAAGCATAATTTGGAGGACTCTGCATTGTTGGCCAACTCTAGTGTCAATTATTTTCCTAGTGATGGCCTTTTCAGATCTGATCCATGGGGATATCCTATCTGAGATAATGTATACCACAACAGACTCCTAGGGATAGGTGCTTACTTGGGCTAAAATGTTACCAAAGTAGAGCAACCTTCCTTCGAAACCGATGGATGGTCCAATTCAATGCCATAGTACTCTTCTACCAGACTAGATGGGGATAGTCATGTACAACTTTGAGCACTTCACTAGATGCTAGCTTGTTTGTGCATCCATTAAGTGATATATCGAGAAAAAGCTAGTTATATTTCCATTAGGTAATTTAGCCTTTTTGTGGCAACAATAATTCATGTTCAATGTTTTATGTCTTGTGCCAAGATTTTTTATATGTAATACCATTGCATATTTGTAATGATGTGTCTCTGTTATGACAAAATAGTCAAAAAAGTATTATCTATCTATCTACTAATTTCTCTTACCGTAGGTTCGTCAGCCTGTTTTTCCGTCCGCTTTTTTCTTTCCGGTTTTACCCCTGCGTGGTTGGATAATTTACAGGGAGTGCCACCGCTTAGTGAACTGAAATAACTTCCATGGCTAAATCGCTACCTCTCTCCGAGAACGAATTCCTGCCCCTGTCTCCTTCTCTACCGATGCCACACATGGCGGTGCCCCGAACCTGCGACCGTGCCTCGCGCGGCGGCAACCCGACCTAGCGACCGCGGAAGAAAAAAACCAGGGCGTAACGGGGCGTCCGCCTAGACAGCGGGGATGCCGGCCAGAGCAACGACGAGATGCAGAGAAGAACGTCGGCTGACGCTTGATGTCGTGGTCTAGGAGGAAGAACGGAGGCGCGACCTCAGGGGTTGGGAAGAGATCTTGGCAGTGGGGAATCGCGACGGAGGCCCTGGTTTTTTGCACTTAGTCATCGGCTCTCGAAAACGCGAGCTTCTCCTTCCTACCGCCCGCAAGTGCACCGACGCCACCATGCTTTGTCCGTCCCATGCTCTGCTCGGTCTCCACCGCCAGCCCATACGAGCTCAAGACCCGTGGCCAAGCTCGACCTCCTCCGGCTGACGTTGTCCTTGGTGACCTTTCGCGGGTATCCGCCCTCAAGCTCTCCGTTCCGTCGCTGCTACAAAGACAACGCCGACCACCTCCTGCTGCCAGCAACCGCCGCACACGCCTCCATCTCCGTGCAGCACACCTTCGTACGTAGGTTGACTCAACCGTGCAGTGCTCCAGCTTCGCCGGCCGCGTTTTCTGCTTTTGTCTGCATCGCGCAAGGCCTCGTCTCCACGCGTTCTTATGCCAAGACTTCCCATGCACGGATGGTGTTCGATGTAATGCTGACAAGAACTGCAACTGCAGGCAAACCATTTATTAGCATATTGGTTAACTTAAAAATCTGAATGTCATCTGCTCGTGGATCTGGCAATAAAGAGCCGTTGTATACTTGGTCTCTCTATGTTTCTCTCAGAAAAAATATCTACACGACATCTGCTCCTGGATATGGCTCTTCATCTTCTTTCTTATTATAGAGAAGATCTATTTCTCCCCGCCACAATCCACTTACGCCAATCAATTTTGCCGGCTGCCGTCAACTCTCTCGCCATAGGCGTCTTCCACCACTTTTCAGTTAATCGGATGTTCTCAACCTTCATTGCTTATCCGGTCTCCACGTATGTATCATTTGCACTTTGCGGGCAGTCGTGCGTGTGGCGTGTCATCGTTATATCACGCTGCAACGGCCGTAATGCTCGATCTACTTCCTATAGGCATCAGCACGAAGGTAAATTGATGTTGTTGTGCAAGAACAAAAGTACATGTTGATTACATGTGCGTGTTTGATGGGTAGCAGTCAAGAGCGAGGCTAAAACTAACGGCTGCTATCAAGTATACTTCCTAAATTAGTTTGCTAATCGTTCTACATTATAGAATTGAGGTAGTAGTGCTTTTTTAATCTGCTCTTGATTTTTTTGTTTCTGACAGACATAGTACATGATTGAAAAATATTACTTCTTTTGTTTTAAAAAGGATGTCTCAAGTTTGTCTAAACTTAAATGTATTTAGACACTATTTAGTATATAGATACAACTAAATTTAAATAAACTTAAGACATCTTTTTAGGACGGAGAAAGTACATGATTGAATTCATTCATGATAGATATAGTCGCGAAGGGACCTGGTGGCGGGGCTGGGAGCAACAAATAGTTCGTGCGTTGTGTTGGTTGCACGTGTCTTTCGTGGTGTTTCCATGCGGGTGTGTGTGTGGCCTGGCTAGGCCACTTCAGTCCAGTTGGATTAGCGGATGTATTTTTTAACTTACTTAATAGATATAAAATAAAGCTGAAAAGTGGGGCTTAATTTAAAGTAAAAAATAGGACAAAATTTTAAATGAAAAAATAAGGGTTAGCAAGAATATAAGTTTAGCGTTGAACAAACGAACCATTCAATTATGATGATCCACGTCTTCTTGTTCAACACGCTAGAAAAATGGTCTCCATTGCACCGGCTCCCTTGCTCCTATGCATGCGCCGAATATCCCGACCCCCTAAGAACATGCCCGCCACCGAAGATCTTGTGTCAACAAGATAAGAAACGAATACCTGCTACTAAAAAATGCACGTCTTGCAAGTCTGTTGCGTGACGATGACAAAAACACGAGGTATGCATTTGGTTTGGGCGCAGGAGAAAAGGTGGTTCGTAGAGGCGGAGATGACACATAGGAGAAAAACAGTAGATCCATTCGACTGGGACACTGGAGAAAGTGCGATTTGTCGAGGTGAACGCGACACCGGGAAGAAGAACTAAAGCGACACGGTTCATAAGGAGCTCAACACGAAGGTGTTTTTAGAAGCCGTAGCAACGCACGGGCATTTAGCTAGTTGAAGTATAATTTCTTCCCAGGTAGGTTAGTCGTCCCAGTTTTTCCGTTCACCTTTTTTTCCCGATTTTGCCCCTAGCTATCTATCTAAATTACTGCCCTGCCACCGCAAGAAAAAAAGCCCAAAACTTCCCGATAGTCAACTCGCCCGCGCGTCTCTCCTCCGCCCCCTTGCCGCGGCCGGCCATGGCCATGACGTCTGGCCACGGGCGGTCCAGGACGCACGTCCTGGTCGTCCCCTACCCGGCGCAGAGTCACGCGCTGCAGCTGCTCGACCTGGCCGTCCCGCGGCATCCGCCTCACGGTGGTCACCACGCCCGCCAACGCCCCTCTGCTGTCCCCTCTCCTCGCCGCGCACCCCGGCTCGGAGACCATCCCCTCTCCTGCCAACGGACCCCCCCGCCTCCTCCACGGCCGACCCCGCCCTCCCATCCCCTCCCCTCATCTCTGAATCGAGGCGTGGCTGCGCAGTGCAGTGCCGTCAGGGTCACGGAGATGCCGGTCGTCGGGCTTCTGGGAATGGAGGCGTTCCGGGTCTGGGTTCGCCGGTCTCGGTACGTCACCTCCGCATCCTCCATGGCTGACCCCGCCCTCCCATCCCCTTCCCTCCCCTTCCCTCATCTCTGAATCGAGGTGTGGCTGGCAGTGCAGTGCCGTCAGGGTCACGGAGATGCCGGTCGTCGGGCTTCTGGGAATGGAGGCGATGCGGGTCTAGGTTCGCCGGTCTCGGTGCGTCACACCTGGCCACGTCAGATCGAATCGAACTCGGAAGCATATGAGAGGAACTCCTACTCGAACTCTGCTCTCCAACACAAACTCTGCTCGATCATGCGTTCATGAGGTGCCACTATAAAAACGACTGGACACCCTCGATCGAAACCACAGCAAGATCCGCCTCATTGCCGTTGTCTCGCCATCGAAACCACAGCAAGATTCGTCTCAGATCAACATTGCTTCCGTCTCGCCAATTTCGTCAACCAAGATCGAAGACCTGCTGAGATTTCCGCCCAAGATGGACATTGCCGCAGCTGAAGATCCGCTGTTGCCGCCGCCTCACCACTTCATCAAATACCAGATACGGTAATCATGAGCTGCCCGGAATTGTCTTCTCTTCAAGCATTGTTTATGTCCCAGTATATCTTGTTAATTATAGAATGTTAGGTGATGTTGCGAATTGTTTCTGCTATGGTAGTAAAGAATTTTCTCTTACCATACTCATACCAATGTAAATTTTTCTCACTGTTTTTTCTGCTTGTAGTTCTATTTTTGACATGAAATCTCCCATCCATTGAACCCATGTTCCAGCACCATGATGTTCTTTATCCCTGAATCTTCTTTGGACTCTGATAGATAGTCGGAAAACATTCGAGCACAGACGGGCCTCGCACCTGGGGTGTGGTGACATAACATTTGTAAGAACAGCACACTACAAGAGAAATATGTCGGTAAAAAACAGAGAATTATGAAAAAGTGGTAGCAGGGTTTGATTCATTTCTTATCCTACCCATGTAACCCGTCCCGTGTTAACATGCTGCGGCTGTACAACTGACATTGTCGAGGATAATGAAGGACTGATAAGAGCCCGTGTAGTTAGAACCATTAAGCGTTTGTGGAAGTTAGCTCTTTATATTACCTGACCGATAAACAGAGAATGTCCATATGTGGTGTTTCTGTGTCTGTATATATTTTTTGTATTGCCTGACTTTATATTAGAGAAAACAAACTAACGACAATGCAGCAAGCTTATTTTCAACAAGGGTATTCCGCTAATCCCTTTTTCCATCGAAACCACATCAAGATTCGTCTCAGATCAACATTGTTGCCGTCTCGCCAATTTCGTCAACCCAGATCGAAGACCCGCTGAGATTTCCGTCCAAGATGGACATTGCCGCAGCCGAAGATCCGCTACAGCTCGACATTGCCGCCGCCTCAGCACTTCATCAAATACCAGATACGGTAATCATGAGCTGCCCTGAATTGTCTTCTCTTCAAGCATTGTTATGTCCCAGTATATCGTAGTTAATTAACCAAAGCAACTTCAATGTAGAATGTTAGGTGATGTTGCGAATTGTTTCTGCTATGGTAGTAAAGTTTTTTCTCATATCATACTCATACCAATGTAAATTTTTTTCACTGTTTTTTTCTGCCTGTAGTTCTGTTTTTGACCTGAAATCTCCCATCCATTGAACCCACGTTCCAGCACCATGATGGTCTTTATCCCGTGTTAAAATGCTGTTGTACAACTGACACTGCCGAGCATAATGACTGACTGATAAGAGCCCTTGTAGTTAGAACCATTAAGCGTTTGTGGAAGTTAGCTCTTTATATTACCTGACTGATAAACAGAGAATGTTCATATGTGGTGTTTCTGTGTCTGTATATATTTTTTGTATTGCCTGACTTTATATTAGAGAAAACAAACTAACGGCAATGCAACAAGCTTATTTTCAACAAGGGTATTCCACTAATCCCATTTTCCTAAACTGGTTGATTTGGAAGTCTATTTGTTTACGGTTTTAGATGATGTTATTCGTGTATGTTGTAAGATGTTAGATGGTGTTATGATTTCTTGCTGCTAGGTTTGGTTAGGTTGGACTTATACAATATGTTCTGAATGTAGTAAGATTGAACATCATCCTTGAATTGTGCAATATCAAGCTAACTTGATCAGGTTGATCTGCTTCTACACAATCAGATACTGACGATTTCTTGCTGATAGGTTTGGTTAGGTTGGACTTATACAATATGTTTTGCTTCTAGACAATCGCATACTGAATGTAGTAATATCGAACATCATCCTTGAATTGTGCAATATCAAGCTAACTTGATCAGGTTGATATGCTTCTACACAATCAGATACATCATCTCTGAATAGCTAGATCGTTTGATCTGCTTCAAGACAATCTAATACTGAATGTAGTAATAAGATATATCATTAGCAAGATAGCTTCATCAGTTGTCGTGCTTCTAGACACTAAATAATGTTATTTGCTAACTATACTATTGATTTGCTGATCTTGCAGAATATGGATATCAATGTTGACACAACCACTGTTGAGGAATTTGATAACCGTCCATTGAAAAGACCAAAATGTTCAGAATCAAGCATTATGGATGATTCATTGCCATCACCTCTCATCTCGACATCGTCTCAGATTTCAAAATCTTTTGAATCAATTACTTCAGAATCAGACAATCAGATAAATGATGAATCATTGCCATCATCTCCATCACCAACCAAGTCTACGTTATCTCCATTTTCTAAATCAGTGGATGAAGAAACAATTTCTGAAGATGATAATAAGCAACCAGATAAATATAACAATATGATAAATAATGTAACATATGACTATCTCCCACAAGGTAAAATATTCATTCACTTTTAAACTTATGCTTTTCCTTATTCAAGATATAACATGCATTAATTAAATAAATACTTTCTTCATGTTATTATTTTAGTTATTGTGTGTACTTTTATATACTTATGCTTTTCATTATAAAATTAATTTAACATATATATTTGCTTGTTAAAACTTGTTGCAGATTACACATTGACAGAACTAGATGAATGTGCTCATTCAGTAATAGAAGATGCTTCAGAGAAAGAATTGTTGGTCAAGATAGATGATATACATGTCCATCAACGTGAATTGGTGTGCCTACTAGATCATAGCAAATGGCTAGACGATGATGTAAGTATCCTTACTAATTACATCTAAAATAGTTTCTGATTACCAATATTCATTAATAATGTATTTTTTTCTCTTTGTTATATTATAGGTATTGGGCGCATATATATGTTGTATAAAAGACCAAAATACGAATTGTAAAATGTATTTTGAGAATTCTTTTTATACCGGACTGTTAAAACGGGATGGTGACATTGGAATACATGGGGCTACTTATATGACGGAGATTGTCAGAAACTATCTGAAGCATAACATGGTAACATACATATCCAATTTCAACATTGGTTTATTGAATTTTTTACATGTGTCCAACATTACAAGTAACTGCGTATTTGATTGTATATTTATCTTCCAATAAATATCAAGAACTCACATTGGTATTTAGCTATCATAAATATTGAAAAGACCGAAATACAAGTACTCGATTCATTGTGTTGGGAGTTCAACCGAGCTGACCTCACTACTACGGTAAGTTACTATTGTATCTATAATTTATAATCCCTGCATGAAATTGTTGAATATTTATACTTTGATCACGTATATCATTTCTGCACTAATATTTTTACAGCTACAAGGACTACAGTATCATCTGGACATTCTTAAAAGTCAAAAAAACATGATTAGTGATAATTGGAAAGACATCGATCTTACTAAATGAACAATTACAGAACAACTACATACGTCCAATTCAAAAAGACAGGTATAGAGCATGTATGCTTGATGATAGACATATAAGAAATTTTGTTGTTCATGTGGAGTACTTATTTTTTTTAAATTATGCAGTTCATCTTGTGGTCTATTTGTGCTTAAATTCATGGAATATTGGACTGGATATATACTAATCCATCCGATTACACAGGTACTAATATCTTTTGTTTGTTAAAACATATATATAGTTGATTGGTGGTATTTTAAATTTTTATATGTATGCTAATATATGTTGGTACCATGAAGGAAATTTTTTCTTCCTTTCGATATAAGCTAGCCGCAATATTATTGTGTTGGAAAACAAACACCGCTCCAGCGACCACAATGATTGAAGAAAGTGATCATCAACGTCAGGAAAATCCAAGTGATGTTATAACGTCGGACATTCCATTTGATCAAGTTCAATCAGAAGAACTTAACTCCTTATCTATTGAAAACAAATACCAATCACTGATGTCTGTGCTTTCTAACTTGAGCCTACAAGAGTTAGTAGGTGGACTTTGTAACTACATCAAATCAATCAATTCTGTAGAAACTTTAGAGTAAGTAATCTATTGCATATTGTTTTGTTTTATTTATTAATTTAATACAAATGATGACATATATTATCTTATTTTCCTTATGATAATGATTTGTAGGAAAGTGTGGGTAAAAAGCTCTATTCCATATCCCATTAGCTTAACTCTCAAAAAACTGCAAGAAATACTAAATGAAAAGTTGGCAATGGACGGCGATTGTTTCAATTTGGTTCTACGGAAGATTGTGTCTGACGACATTCAAACAATAAAGAAAAGCAGAGGGTTGATATCAAAGCATTATCTTGACATGCGATTTTGGGTATGTTCTTATGTAGGGTTTCGTAGGATGGAAAACAAAAAATTTCTACCGTATACAAACAAACAAGCCAATATCTATCTACTAGATTGTAGCAACGAGTCGATAGAATAACTCACCCTCGAAGATTCCAAAGTGTTTAACAAGAGCGGATTCTCGTGGGTGATGTAGTCGTACTCTTTCCGATCTCAAGATCGCGTAGACGATCCTTCCGGCGCTGCGTTCCGGCAGCGCTCCCGCAGTCGGTCACACGTTCGGTACTCGACGAAGACCTTCCTCTCCCTTGTTCCAGCAGGCAGCGGAGGTTGTAGCACTCTCCTCGCGATTCCGGCAGCACAACGGCGTGGTACCGGAAGTAGAGGGGAGATCTCGCAGGGCTTCGCCTTAAGCCGGAGCGAGTATGGTGGAGTATGAGAGAGCTCCTCGGCGATCTAGGTTTTAGACACACCAAGGAGGAGGTGCTAGAGCCGGCGGCTAGGGTTTGGGGCACCCCAAGTCGGCGGCTAGGGCAACCCTAGGGGGCGGCGGCAGCTTCAGGAGGTGGTGGCGCCAAGCTAGGGTTTGGAGGAGAGGTACTTGTGTGTCCTAGGAGGGAGTCCTGCCCCTCCTTATATAGGTGGAGGGGTCGGCCGGCCAAGGGGAGGGAGTGGAGTCCCTCCCCAACTCGGCTTGGGTGGTGCGCCGGCTTGGGGAAGAGGGACTCCCTCCCCAACTCGGTTTCACCTTCCTCCTCTTTTCCTCTTTCCAAATTTAGCCGTTTGACTTTTCAATTTAGCTATTTGACTTTTCAAACTAGGATTTGAATTAATCCTTTATTTGGAACAGCGATGACACTTAGTACATGATGCAATCATACCAACTTGATACAACACATCCATGTACCCTTCCCCTCCGGAGTGCCGGACATTCCGGAACATTCTAGAACATTCCCGATGAAAACACCGGAAACATTCCCCAACTCCGAAACGGGACTTTCCTTATATGAATCTTATTCTACGGACCATTCCGGATCTCCTCGTGATATCCCGGATCCCATCCGAGACTCCGAACAACATTCGGTCTCTTTCTCATCATTCCATAACTACTCAAACAACGTCGAATCCTTAAGTGTGTCTCCCTACGGTTCGTGAATTATGCGGACATGATCGAGACACTTCTCCGAACAATAACCAATAGAGGAATCTGGAAATTCATATGGATCCCACATATTTCTACGATTACTTTGCGATCGAATGAACCACTTACATACGATACCAATTTCCCTTTGTCTCACGATAGTTTACTTATCCGAGGTTTATGATCGTCGGTATCTCTGCATACCTAGTTCAACCTCGTTACCGATAAGTACTCTTTTCTCGTTCCTGTGATATGTGATCCCTTGTGAGCCAGTCACATGCTTGCAAGCTAATTGGATCACATTTCACCGAGAGGGCCTAGAGTATATCTATCTGTCATATGGATGGACAAATCCCACTCTTGATCCATGTGTTTCAACCAACACTTTCCGAACACTCAATGCCACCTTTATAGCCACCCAGTTACGGTGTGGTGTTTGATGTCATCAAAGCATCCATCCGGTAAAGGTGATATGCATGATCTCATGGTCAAAGGAATTAGATTACTATGTATCAGAAAGCATATAGCACTTGAACTATTAAAATGACTTGATCTTTATGCTACGCTTATCTATAGGAGTATGTCCACCATATCATTCTCCTAATGATATGATCTTGTTGTTAATAACATCTCAATATTCATGATAGGGAAACCACAATCATCTATTAACCAACAAGCTGGTATTATATAGAGGCTTTACGAGGGACTTCAAATTAAGTTTACAAATCACACAAGTATTAATGTTTCCTTGTTAATACTATTATAGCATGAATGTAAACATTTATCATAAACACAAAGATATAATAATAACCACATTTATTATTGCCTCTAGGGCATATCTCCAACAGTCTCCCACTTGCACTGGAGTCATCTAATCTAGATTATATGGTAATATACCGAACACCCATGGCAGTTTGGTGCTGGTCATGTTTTGCCTTTGGGAGAGGTTTAGTCAACGGATCCGCCACATTCAGATCTGTGTGTACTTTGCAAATCTTTATATCCCCATCCTGGATATGTTCTTGAATAGCGTGAAAACGTAGCTTGATATGCTTCAGCTTCTTGTGTGACCTTGGTTCTTGCGCATTGGCTATGGCGCCCATGTTATCACAGTAGATAGACATTGGGTCCAGCGCACTAGGAACCACACCCAGCTCTGTAATGAACTCTTTCATCCATATCGCTTCTTGTGAAGCCTCCGAAGTAGCCATGTTGTTGGGGGGGTGACCCCGGGTAGGTTAAAGACGGGGAAAGACGAAGGTACGATCCCCGTCTGGTTTCCGAGTTACAGTCTAAGTCGGCAGAATCATGAAGAAGTTGGCCGACATATGGAGGCGAGAGGCCCGTATATGTATATTGAGACATTACCCGGCCGAGATACTGCGTAAGTCGGCCGGGTTGGCCTGAGTGATCTTGATGCAGGTGAAGGACGATCCGAGCTATACAAGGGAGGGCCGAATGATATGAGGCTTGCAGGAGAAGGATAAGCCTGAAGTCAAACCCTAGCTGCAAGCTAGGGATCAAGAATCTAAGCAGAGCCAAGCGCTACGGACAAAGGCGCAGAGCGACAGAGAGGCAGGAGGAGGTCACGGAGGTGACAGTCCAGAAGACCGAGGCGCACAGGAGGGGCCCTCTGGAACCTTGCCGTCGTTAGAGGGGCGACAGGGAAAGGGGGGCGCCGAACTACTATATAGGGACAAGCATATTCCTCGAATATGCTTGCCACGTCAGCCCTAAAGGAACCCAGGGCTCTCCTTTATAAGGAGAGGCTTGGACTCAGAAGGAGGGATCGACTAGAGTGAGAGCCGTTAGGCTGGTAAAGTTCTTCTCTTCTCCCTGTATACATCTCAAGGAGCACTTGTAGCCCGAGGAAGAAGAAATAAAGACTTTTGCCCTAATCTTCTGTGTGTAGAATCAACTACATCTTCCCTCCCCAGATCCCACTAGCATCCATTGGCCCCATACTTTAGCCTACCCATGGCATCTGCCGTGCCACCACCACGACAGTTGGCGCCCACCGTGGGGCCTGCAGCGGTGCTAGCTGGAGTTATGATCCGGACGGGAAACTTCATCAACACGGGCGAGCGCGTCGTTTCTGGCTTGGTCCAGAGATTTGGTCTCTGTGACTATGTCAGCGACAATGCAGGGAGCTTCAGGGGGAAAACTCCCCCGCGTAATGGCGTCTTCATCAGCCTGGGCGGGCACAAGGTTTACGTCGGCGTCGACGTCACCGGCGTTTATCCTCACCAAGTTGTTGTTGCAGGAGAGCCCCCTCTTAACGCAGCAAGCCGTCCGTCCAGAGCGTGTCCTGCAGGCAGCGTCGAGGTGATGGTCGCTGCTGGGGTGCAGGCTGGAGCAGCAGCAGCCGGGTCAAGCAGGGAACCCACCTCAGGCATACAAGGCGCACCCAGGCAGACCGCACCTCAACCCACCGAGGTAATCCCACTAGTGACCAACCCGACCGAGCTGCAGGACACCACCCCAAAGGCACCAAGAGTAAGAGGGCCACCTCTGGAAAGGCCAGAGAACATTCTTCAGGCGACCATAGAAAACTTGACTACACCTGTAGCGCCGATACTTGATCCGGCAAATGCTCAGGCTGGGTTAGAAGAAACTAGGCAAAAGGTGCTGGTAGAGGCCAAGAAAGTATCGGCCTTGCGGGAGTCCCTGAATAGGACCCTGAGAGAATATGCCAAAGCTAATAAGCTTGATGTCGCACCCGAGCGGGTGGACGAATTAAGATTAAGGGGGAAGAACCTCATGGATGATATCAACAAAGAGCATGATGCTCATAGGGCGGAATCAGATGACTTGGGTTTGCCGAGGTACAATACCCCGGCAAAGAACCTGAGAGCGGCGAACGCCGCAGCATTGGAATTAGAGGGGTTGACCGGGGAGGCCCGGCAGAAACAGCAGGAAAGAGTGAATGAGCTAGTGCGCATCGCGAACCAGCAAAATGAAGACATACTCAAAACGAACCCGGCGAGGCCGGGGGCTTCGCGAATGGTTCACTCGGCAGGGGCAGCACCTGCCTTATCCGTGGCAGCAGCATCTTCACCCGGAAATAATGCACGAAGGGACAAGGCAGTAACCTCGGGAAAAAGGAACAAGCAAATTGTTCCATATGATCCGGCAATGGCTGGTAAGGCAAATGAGAACAGAGGCAATGCAAGCCGAGGTAACAGTGGGGAGAGGAACCACGGCCGTATGGACAAAGACGGCGGAAGCCGAGGCAATGGAGATCTCGGCAGAAGAGAACCCGCAAGAGGCAATCATGAGAACAATACCCCGGTCGAAGTAAGGAGAGAGCTGCCCCTCAACCCACAACTAAGGCATGAACCCCGGCAGGAAAGAGAAGCGAGGCCAGCTCACCACCATCAAGTGAATGAAAGGTTCAATGATGGCTACTCCGAGATGGAATATGCGATCCATGGTGGAAATAACCACTATGGAATGCAAGACAGAATTCTGTACAGAGATTTGCCATCAAATGATGCAAGAGTGAAGTTGGACCGGCTATACCGGTCCGAGTTGCTGGAAGAACAGGGTCCACCAGGTCCGACTTGCTTTGGACCACGGATCATGGGCGAACCACCCGTGCCGAACTTTCAGCTAGCGAGAGGCACAAAAACATATAATGGGAGTACCAAGCCACAAGACTGGTTGATTGACTATGCCACAGCTGTGAAAATAGCGGGTGGGAACTTACGATGGGCAGTACGGTATGTCCCACAAATGTTGGAAGGACCAACTAGGGTATGGTTGTATAATCTACCAGCGGGCAGTATCAACTGTTGGTTGGATTTTGAAGAAATGTTCGTCAGTAACTTTACCAGCACATACAAGAGGCCAAACAGGCCGCAACAGTTAGCCATGTGCAAACAGAGGCTGAATGAAACAGATAGAGAGTTTTTAACTCGATGGTGCAACCTGAGAAACTCATGTGAAGGGGTTATAGAATCGCAAGCAATAGCTTGGTTCGCGCAAGGCTGCCGTTATGCCAGTGTGTTGTGGCAACGTCTGCAAAGAGATATGCCGACCACATTGGCAGAAACAATCAGAATAGCGGATTCCTACGCATTAGGAGATCCAACGCAACCAGAATTAATGTCGCCAGATCACCGGGATCAACAAGACCAATATGCAAGAGATTTGGCCGGATCATCCAGGCGCAATGACTTCAGAGGAAGAAGAAGAGAAGAAAGGCCGGATTATAGGTATAATTCGGCCCAAGTGGCAGCAGTAGCGCAAGATCCGCCGAGTCACGGAGCGACTCAACGGCAGAAGAATGGCCCTCAGCAGTGGACACCAAGGAGTGAGGGAAAAAGGCAGTGGAACCCAGAACAAAAGAAGCAGTGGCAGGAGAGGCCGAAGTACACATTCGAATCTATGTTAGATCGGCCGTGTAAATTTCACACGTCAAACCCATCCAGGCCAGCCAACCATACGACCCGCCAATGTGCATGGATGAAAAATGCAATGGGAAACCCCGCAGGCACTCAGGCAGCGCCCCATCAAGTACATCAACAGCATCAACCACAATTGACTGGAGCAAATGCACAGCAATTGATGTTACCGCCTCCTCCCCCGAGGTACGATAACTCGGATCGGAGGGATGCGGTACATCAAGTAATGAACCAAGTCCAGGATGGAAGGACAAATCCAGCGAATACTGGACGCAATGATTACAGAGAACATCATCAGTCTTATTGCGTGTTCACAACAGAACAGCAAGACAAGTAGAGTGTACAGCGCCGGCATATGGAAGTAAACGCAGTTATGCCGGCAGTACCAAGATATGTGCCTTGGTCAGACCAGGAGGTAACTTGGAGCATAAAGGATCACCCCAAGATAATGCCGAATCCAGGGTCGTATGCACTCGTGTTGGATCCGACATTCGTTGGACCGAGCATCAATGTGAAATTCTCAAAAGTACTCATAACAATGGAAGCAGTATCAACATCATGTATAAAGATACCATGCATAAACTCGGAATATCGCAGAACATGCTGCAGTCCACGAGGACCACTTTCCATGGGATAGTGCCAGGACTCTCATGCGAACCCATTGGTAAAGTCCGAGTGGATGTGTTATTCGGCACAAGAGATAATTGCAGAGCAGAAAACTTAGAATTTGAAGTGGTGGATCTAGAAAGTTGTTATCATGCTCTACTCGGACGGCCTGCGCTGGCCAAATTCATGGGCAGCTGTCATGTAAGTTATCTGAAGATGAAACTACCCAGACCACAAGGAGTAATAACAGTTGCAGGGGATTACAAGAAGTCAATGGAGTGTGCTTCAGCCGGGTCAAATTTGGCCGAATCATTGGTTATAGCAAGAGAAAAGAGAAGGATTCAAGAGGTAGCAGCCCTCTCTCAGTCGGCACAGCTGAACATGCCGGCGCTAGCCAACCTGCATGGCAGTGTCTCTTTTCAGCCGACTAAAGAAACGAAGAAATTTCAAATCGATGAGCAATTCCCGGAGCGTACTGTTACTATTGGTGCAGGCCTAGACGCTAAATAGGAAAGCGAGCTCATCAACTTCCTCCGTGAGAATCGGGATATATTTGCATGGTCAACTCAAGACGTGCAAGGTGTTCCGACGGAGTTGGCTGAGCACTCTTTGAACGTGAGGCCAGGAGCAAGGCCAGTGAAGCAACCTCTCCGCCGCTTCGCCGAAGACAGGAGAAAAATAATAGGAGATGAAATAGTTCGGCTCCTCGCGGCCGGGTTCATCATGGAAGTGCTGTACCCGGATTGGTTGTCGAATCCGGTGCTAGTAGAAAAGAAGAAAGATGATCCCAATGTAGCCATTGTATGGCGAATGTGTATCGATTACACCAACCTGAACAAGGCGTGTCCAAAAGATCCTTTTCCATTGCCTAGAATAGACCAAGTCATTGACTCGACCGCTGGTTGTGAGCTATTATCATTTGTAGACGCGTATTCTGGTTTCCACCAGATACCGTTAAATCCGGCCGATCAAATAAAGACCGCGTTTATTACCCCGTACGGGGCTTATTGTTATCGCACAATGCCATTCGGCCTGCGAAATGCAGGAGCGACATATCAGAGATGCATGCAAAAATGCCTACACGATCAGATAGGAAAAAATGTACAAGTATATTTAGATGACGTGGTCATCAAAACCAAGGAAAGCAAAACATTACTGGAAGATATACGGCAGACTTTTGCGAACCTGAGAAGGTTCCGAATGAAGCTTAATCCAGAAAAATGCACATTTGGCGTGCCGGCAGGAAAATTACTCGGCTTTCTTGTATCTAGCCGAGGTATAGAGGCCAACCCAACAAAGATAAAGGCAGTAGAAAGAATGGAATTGCCAAAATGTTTAAATGATGTACAAAAATTCACGGGTTGTCTGGCCTCGCTTAGTCAGTTTGTATGTCGGCTAGGAGAGAAGGCGCTACCACTCTACCAGCTGATGAAGAAATCAGATAAATTCATTTGGACTCCACAAGCGGACATCGCATTTCATGAATTGAAAAAGATGTTGGTTATAGCAGCCATTTTGGCTTCTCCATTATCAAAAGAGCCTATGTTACTCTATGTAGCGGCTACCAACAGAGTAGTGAGTACTATAGTCGTAGTGGAATGACTTGAAGATGGTAAGTCGGTTCAGAGGCCGGTGTATTATTTAAGTGAGGTGTTATCCACTTCAAAGCAGAATTACCCACATTATCAGAAGATGGCTTATGGGATATATATGTCGGCGAAAAAGCTTAAACATTACTTCGAAGAGCATCCCATCAAAGTGATCTGTGAGGCACCCATAGCCGACATATTGAGCAACAAAGACGCAAGTGGCCGAATAGCACAATGGGCAATCGAGTTATCACCATACGCTCCACAATTTGATAGGAGGGATGCAATCAAATCTCAGGCGGTCGCCGACTTTTTCGTGGACTGGGCCGAGGTGCAGTATGAGCCACCATTGCCAGATCCAAATTATTGGACTATGCATTTCGATGGTTCCAAACTAAGGAATGGTTTGGGGGCGGGAATAGTATTAACCTCGCCTAAAAGAGACCAACTGAAGTATGTGTTACAAATACATTTTGCTGCGTCCAACAACGTAGCCGAATATGAAGCACTGGTCCATGGATTGAAAGTAGCAAAAGAAATTGGCATACGCCGAGTCTTATGCTATGGCGACTCAGATCTAGTAGTACAGCAAGTCTCAGGCAGTTGGGACGCATTAGATGCTAATATGGCTTTATACAGATTTCACGTGCAAAAGATCAGTGGATACTTTGAAGGATGTGAATTTCACCACATACCTCGGGCAGAAAATGATGCCGCAGACACGTTGTCAAAACTAGGATCAACCCGGCAATCAATTCCTCCGGGTATTGCCCTGGAACACCTCAGGAAACCATCAATAATCCCATCACGAGAATCCGAATCTATCTTTATCCCGGCAAATTCAGCAGAAGATAACGTGCCGATGGAAGTAGATCAGCAATATAACTCGGAACCCCCCAAGAGGAGGACAGCCGAGGTAAGCACAATCATGGGAAGAACCGAGATAGGTATGTCGGCAGAAAACATGGAAATAGACAGTGAGATCACACCAGAAAAAGTCACACCGTTATGGGCGCAACCCATATTTTCTTACCTAAAAGACTCGACGTTGCCGAGTAATGAGGTATTAGCTAGACAAACTGTAAGGAGAGCAAAAGCTTATAAAATCATAAACAATGAGCTATATAAAAGGAGCGTCACAAACGTGTTGCAGAAGTGTGTGAGTTCGGCAGAAGGTCAGGAGATCCTCCTAGATATACACCAAGGAGAATGTGGGCACCATGCCTCATCTCGTGCCTTGGTAGCCAAAGCGTTCAGGCATGGATTTTATTGGCCGACGGCATTGAAAGAAGCAAAAAAATTAGTTAAGAAATGCAATGGATGTCAGAGATACACAACCAAAATACACATGCCATCGGCCGAATTAAAAACAATACCCATCACTTGGCCATTTTCTGTATGGGGTTTAGATATGGTGGGACCATTTAAGCCGGCACGAGGAGGAATGACCCACATATTGGTTATGGTGGACAAGTTCACAAAATGGATTGAAGTGAAACCAATAAAAAAGTGCGATGGGTCTACAGCGGTGAAATTTCTCAAAGATATTATCTTAAGATACGGGTATCCGCACAGTATTATTACAGATAATGGCACAAACTTTGCAGAAGGAGCATTCGCCAGATTTTGCAGAGAGAAACACATAAGACTAGATATTGCCTCTGTGGCTCACCCAGCATCCAATGGGCAAGTGGAAAGGTCTAATGGGCTGGTGCTATCGGGAATAAAACCACGACTTGTCAAACCATTGCAAAGGTCGGCAGGGTGTTGGATTGAGGAACTCCCAGCCGTATTATGGAGCCTCAGGACTACTCCGAATAGATCAACAGGCTATACACCATTCTTTCTGGTATACGGGGCAGAGGCCATACTTCCAGCCGACATAATATATGACTCGCCAAGAGTTACTCAGTATACAACCTCGGAGATAAACGAGATAGCTCGGCAAGATTCTGTAGACCTGCTAGAAGAAGCGAGAGAACTGACACTATCACGATCAACTATTTATCAGCAGAACCTGCGACGATATCACATCAAAAAGGTGAATCCAAGAGTATTCAAAGAAGGAGATTTAGTCCTCCGACTGGTGCAACGTACGGCCGGCATGCACAAGTTGTCACCTCCGTGGGAGGGACCATTCATTGTGAGCAAAGCATTGCATAACGATGCCTATTATCTAATCGACGCTCAGCCCCCCGGAGAGAACAAGGCCGACAAAGGCGGCGAAGAAACGAAGCGTCCATGGAATGTAGCTTTGCTTCGACCGTTTTACTCGTAGCATTGTGTCTCAAGGTCAAGAACCAATGATGTATTGAACTTCGGCACCTAGAGCAATGACTCGGGGACTGCCAAATGTTATCTCAATTTCATGTTATGTATTTGAACCTCGGCACCCAGAGCTGTGACTCGGGGACTGCCAAATGTTATCTCAATTTCATGTTATGTATTTGAACCTCGGCACCCAGAGCAATGACTCGGGGACTGCCAAAGGTTATCTCAATATCATGTTATATATTTGAACCTCGGCACCCATAGCAGTGACTTGGGGACTGCCGTCCATTATTTCAATATCATCTTATGTACTAAATCTCGGCACCCAGAGCAGTGACTCGTGGACTGCCATATATTATTTCCATTTCATACTAAATATTTCAACCTCGGCATACAAAGCAGCGACTCGGGGACTACCATATGCTGCCCCAGTTTTATGTTAAGCACTACCTTGAGCAACACCTCGGTATTTGTCTTACATTATTTCTGAAACTTGGTTTACATATTGAAATTCGACGCGATAAACGGTAACTCAGGGATTGCCATATACTGTTCCAAGGTGGTAGTCAACCTCTGTTCAGAACAGATCAATATTATATGATATTAAGAGCTCACACCTAGACAACTCGGCTAAACCACGGGAAAACAAAGGCAAGGACACATCCTAAAATCGGGAAATTGCGGGCCACCAAAGCAAGATCTTGGACGAACACCCACTTGAACAAAATGATAACAAATACAAGCATATCTGTCACAGCAGTACACGGCAAAGAGATTCAAGTCATACAGAGAGCGGACAAATGTTTCGCGTACATCATACGCCCGGCATGCCAGGGATAAGAAATAACTTAAGTGTTGTTCGCTGGAGAGGCAGCAACTTGGTCAGGCGCCGGGCACTCCGACGTAGGAGGAACTTCGACTGCCTCGCCTTCCATAGTCCCAGGTGCAACTTCAGCGGAAGCCCGAGGCTGCTCAGGAGCATCAGTCTGTGCGGTGGAATGACCAGTACCTTTGGAGGAGGACCACGCATCGCCGTCTCTGTCCGAGCTCGAACTGGAGTTGCCAGATGTGGCCGAGTCATCCTCACCTTCCCCTTGCTCAGCCGAATTGTCATCCGAGGCATCCTCAACTACAACCTCCTCATCCGGGTTTGGAAGGAAACTCGGCCCTTCATTCCAAGTATGCACGTCGGCATACTCGACGAGTTGGAAGGCGCGAGCTTGCCGAAGAGCGATGAAGGCGGGGTCTTCAACCCAACGAGAACCAGTGCGTAGATTTCTCAGGATATCAAGAGAGATGTCTTCGTACCATGACATAATAACGGTGAGAGCCATATCAGCGCCAGCTCGCCCGGCTGATTCCCTCCAGAGACTTAGTTGCCTCTCGGATGCCATCAGTCTCTTTACCAGTAATCCAACCTCGTCGATATCAGGGGTCCCAGAAGTGTTCGGCCAGAGAACATGATAAGCTCGAATAGCTGCCTTCACCAAATCCCGGCCCATAATCTTCATTGGACCAACCGCAGCACCAACAGCAACCAGAAAATCCTCCATCGAATATTCCGAATCAGCGGTAGCAGGGACACCTCGGCGTACACGAGCCGCAAGAACTGCTTTAGAGCTCACATGTTTAGCTTCGGGGAAATGATCTGCGTAAAACACGAACGTGTCACGTGGCAGCAAGGACAAAGAGAAAAAGATAATTCGGCCGTGCCAAGAAGCTTACGATGAATGTAACTCATCATAATCTGGAGGTCTTTGGCCCAATCAATCTTGCTCTTCTCAAAGCGAGCGATTTCCTCGCTCATTCCCTGAGTTTTCAGTTCGGCAGCCTCGAGGAGTTCTTTATTCTTCTGCAGCTCCAAAGCTAGCCGATTCTTCTCCTCGGAGAACTCCTGGTCGATCTTTTCTAGTTCGGATTTCTGAGAGTACTGAAGGGTATTCACCTCGGCTCGAAGGCGTGCTATTTCATCATCCTTTTCTTGTAACTGTGCCGAGTGAGCAGCGCTTTGTTCTAAAAAATGCAGCATCACGTCAGGGAGGGGCGTGCAATCTTGGTGAGATGCTGCAAAGGTTTGCAACTCGGCTTCACCAGAGCCAAACGAAATAAACAAGCTCAGCATAAATGTTAAAGGGGAAAAAGGTCTAAGATAAAAGGGAAACTAACCTTCCAAGCTCTTCACCTTCTTCTCAAGACCAATGTTGAGGTTATTAATATTACCTGTTCACCAAAAGAGTGAGCCGGCATCTAGCGGACAAATCAATAAGACCGCCGAGAATAACAAAAAGGAACTATCGACTTACCAGCCTTTTTTACCACAGGAAGGATTTTCTCATACTTTTCTTCCAACTTGCGGTGCGAAAAAAGCAACCTCTGAAATTCGGCAGTCCGCCGGTCATGTGCAAACTGAGCAATGGGGCAAAACGATAAATGGATATTCAAAGCTAAATCAGATCCGAGTCAAGCAAAACTTAACTCGGATCTAAGTGGCTGGATATTCAAAGCTAAATCAGATCCGAGTCAAGCAAAACTTAACTCGGATCTAGGTGGCTGGATATTCAAAGTTAAATCAGATCCGAGTCAAGCAAAACTTAACTCGGATCTAAGTGGCTGGATATTCAAAGCTAAATCAGATCCGAGTCAAGCAAAACTTAACTCGGATCTAGGTGGCTGGATATTCAAAGTTAAATCAGATCCGAGTCAAGCAAAACTTAACTCGGATCTAAGTGGCTGGATACTCAAAGCTAAATCAGATCCGAGTCAAGCAAAACTTAACTCGGATCTAGGTGGCTGGATATTCAAAGTTAAATCAGATCCGAGTCAAGCAAAACTTAAATCGGATCTAGATGGCCGGATATTTGAACCCTAGAAATAAACTAAAATTAAGTCAAAGATCATTAAACTTCCAAGCATATAACAAGTTATTTCCTTGCAAGTTTCGGGGACTAGAGCATATAGTAACATCTGGGGAACTAATCTAAACTCAGAGAAACAGCAATTACCTCATTCATCTTGTTAGTGTCAAGGATGAACTTGGCAGCGTGGTCGAAACGGCCGCTGATGTCGGAAAGCTGAAAGGGCTGGTTGATGGGATTACCCTCAAACTGATCAGCAGCATTCCAATTATTGGCGTACTCCACTAGCGCGGCGAGGCTGTTCCCACTAGCTGTCCGAGTTAAGACCTTACCCCGGACATGTTGTGT
This sequence comes from Avena atlantica, assembly GCA_910589765.1. NCBI lineage: Eukaryota > Viridiplantae > Streptophyta > Magnoliopsida > Poales > Poaceae > Avena > Avena atlantica. The sequence goes on from OU342736.1 coordinate 379,844,234, forward strand.
AACCACTGCAGCCGCAGGGCTCTTATGAAGAGCAAGCTAGGTGTTGGCAGCCGAGGCAACGGAGACCTTGGTAGGCGCAGTTCCCTTGCGCAGCATGTCGGCAATACTCGGCTGAGAAGAGCCGGCAAGACCTTTCTGGGAAGAGGAAGCCTTGGCGGCAACAGCTTTTCTCGCCTTAGACGAGGCATCAGCAGGAAGCAATACCTCGGTAATTGGGGCTGTGTCTTCAGGAGCAGCAGGAGTCACGGTAGCAGAAGGCGCCGGGATAACGATCTCTACGGCCAGGGCTGGAGTGGCTGTAGAAACTGTTGGGGCAGATAAAGGCTCAGTAGCGGCGCTGGGACCCACAAAAGGGGCAACGGGTTCGATGGAAATCTCGGAGGGCCGATTGGAATCATTGTCGACAAAAGGAGTTTCAGGTACGTCGCGACGAGGAGGCGATGGATTCGGAGCTGGAGGAGAGGCAGCACGAGCAGGACTGGGGATCCTAGTATGATCGACGGGCGGAGGAGACGGCTGCCGAGTCGGGCGGCTAGTCATGCTAGGACCGCCGGGCTTAACAAAAAGCGGAGCACTGGAAAAATAAGAAGGAAGAAAGAATGTCAGAATGAAAAACAGAAAGAGAGAAACAAGAAATACGAGCAAAAGGAACTTATCCGGCGACCCCAGGCATAATCTTGCGCCTAGGAGGATTCGGACAGGATCTCTTCACTCGTTTCTTGGGGACCGCCTCCGAGGCACTAGCAGGAGCCCCGCGTTTCCCCGAGGTAACAGGGGGTCGAGAAGCGATGGGCTCGGCGTCGTGAACCTGACCGGCCGGATTAGCTGGGAAAGTAGAAGCCGGAAATGCATAAGAAATAGGCATTGCGGCAACTACCTCAAGAACTTGGACCTCGTCCGAATCACCTTCCTCCTCGTGCGTCGAGGTCTTGCCACGAGCTCGAGCCGGGGCAGGATCCGATCTAGGGACGAACTCTTCCGAGTCCGTCTCACCAGTATCCGGGGTGCTCCGGTCCGCGGGCCACGGAAGCAACAAAACTTCGGCATCCTCATTTTTCTGCTCTGCGAACCTCTGCAAGACGAGGAAAAAGAAAGTTAGCGGAATCCGTTACAAAAACAATGGAATAGCAGAACATTATTGATCAAGCTTACTTCGGGAGGCGGATGATCGCGGGTGAACGGTTTCAATCCCCAAGCCCAATCCTCGGGCATCTCCGTCTTAAAGATAGCTCGGACACGCTTATAGATAAGGTAATTGTCCAGCTCCATGGTCGAGACTCGGTTAGGGTCAAGAGGACCACTCATGTAGCACAGCTTGTGAGTCCGCTTCTGGAATGGGCAGATCCGGCTACTAATAAAAGTAGCCATCAGGTCTTCGCCGCATAACCCGGCGCGGATCAGCTCTTTAAGCCGAATCTCAAAAGCCTCGGCCAAGGCATGACTCTTCCTCGGATTGTAAGTCCAATTCACCTTAGAAGGCGGACCAATTGAGAAGGCAGGAAGCCGAATCTTGTCCTCTGTCCCTCTGTTCTTAACATAAAAGAAGGATTTGTGCCACTTCTTGCATGACTCTAACCCGGTGACGCGAGGAAATACGGATTTCCTCCGAGGTGTAATGGACGCTGCCCCACATTGAGTAAGCAATTTCTCGGAAGGGTGCAGAGACTTGTCTAGGACTACGTTGGAACGAATCTGGAAGAACTTCGACCAAACGTGAACTGACGTCCACAGGCCGAAGTATCCCTCCGAAGCGGAGATAAAAGCAGAAAGAGAAGCGATGGCGTTCGCAGGAAGATGATGCGGCTGAAGGCCGAAGTAGTCGAGAAACTCTCTAGCAAAATCGCTAAGAGGGAGACCGAAGCCACGCGCGAAGTGCGACATAAAAACTATGTACTCGCCCTCCCTAATATCCGGAGAGGACTCGCTGCCGGGTAAGCGACAGGAGACCTCGGCGGGAATCCTCCGAGTTCGGATAAGCCACTCAATCTCACGGAGTGTAACAGAAGAGCCCTGCCACAAGCCTCGCTCGGGCCCAGAGCCAGCGTCATCATCCTCTACCAGAGCGCCACTAAACGAACTAGACATGGGTTCGCCGGAAAGATCGCCGGAAGAAGAGCTGGCGGCGGAGGAAAGTATGGAGCTGCAAGGCCCCGTCGTGATTTTGCACGGGAACGGTGGCAAAGGAGCAGAGGAACCGCCGCACAAACACAAGATCGAAACGGAGAAATCTAGGGTAAAACCTAGGCAATGCGGCCGGAAAGGACTCACCGGCGACGGTGCCGAAGCTGGTGAGCGCAGGCGAGGCGGGCAGAACGGCGCGGCGGAGTCCTCGCCGTCGGAAGCTCTGATGAGCGCGCGGCAGCGGGGCTGCGAGAGGGCGCGCAAGCGAGAGGAAGAAGGAGGGCAGAGACGAACGAGAAGGGGAAAAGTAAATTCCCAGATGCTGTGCCCCTCTTTATAGTCGAGCCACGAACAAGGTAGTGGGATCGTGGGTGCAGCATTTGACCGTGTAGATCGTGGGTGCGGAACGAACGCACGACGATAAGTGGAGCCGCACCAACGGCCACACAGGAACGAAGAAGGTTGCGATCCCCCAGGGAAACGGCACACGAGGCGTCGCAGCGGCGGCGCAGCAGGTACAGTGTTAACTGTAGCCTGTCAGTAAATACTGTAGAGGAACCAAAAAACTAGAAGAACAATGATGGTAGTAACACGTAGGACAAGGCGTACGAGAGAAGGAACAAGGGTACCTCGGACGAGAAAAAGATAACTCGGAAACAATACAGAAAAATGTGATGAAGCTGATACGACCCGGCCAAAGTTATCGACAGGGCCACACCAGCTTCGGAGACTAATGTTGGGGGGTTGACCCCGGGTAGGTTAAAGACGGGGAAAGACGAAGGTACGATCCCCGTCTGGTTTCCGAGTTACAGTCTAAGTCGGCCGAATCATGAAGAAGTTGGCCGACATATGGAGGCGAGAGGCCAGTATATGTATATTGAGACATTACCCGGCCGAGATACTGCGTAAGTCGGCCGGGTTGGCCTGAGTGATCTTGATGCAGGTGAAGGACGATCCGAGCTATACAAGGGAGGGCCGAATGATATGAGGCTTGCAGGAGAAGGAGAAGCCTGAAGTCAAACCCTAGCTGCAAGCTAGTGATCAAGAATCTAAGCAGAGCCAAGCGCTACGGACAAAGGCGCAGAGCGACAGAGAGGCAGGAGGAGGTCACGGAGGTGACAGTCCAGAAGACCGAGGTGCATAGGAGGGGCCCTCTGGAACCTTGCCGTCGTTAGAGGGGCGACAGGGAAAGGGGGGCGCCGAACTACTATATAGGGACAAGCATATTCCTCGAATATGCTTGCCACGTCAGCCCTAAAGGAACCTAGGGCTCTCCTTTATAAGGAGAGGCTTGGACTCAGAAGGAGGGATCGACTAGAGTGAGAGCCGTTAGGCTGGTAAAGTTCTTCTCTTCTCCCTATATACATCTCAAGGAGCACTTGTAGCCCGAGGAAGAAGAAATAAAGACTTTTGCCCTAATCTTCTGTGTGTAGAATCAACTACATCTTCCCTCCCCAGATCCCACTAGCATCCATTGGCCCCATACTTTAGCCTACCCATGGCATCTGCCGTGCCACCACCACGACACATGTATTCCGATTCAGTTGAAGATCTCGCCACAACGCTTTGCTTTGCACTCCTCCAGCTAACTGCTGCACCATTCAAAATAAATACATATCCAGATTGTGATTTAGAATCATCCGGATCGGTGTTCCAACTAGCATCGGTGTAACCATTAACAACGAGCTGTTCATCACCTCCATAAGAAAGAACCATATCCTTAGTTCTTCTCAAGTACTTAAGGATGTTTTTGACCGCTGTCCAATGATCCACTCCTGGATCACTTTGATATCTGCTAGTTAAACTAACAGCATATGCAATGTCGGGTCTAGTACATAGCATGGCATACATTAGAGATCCTATGGCTGAGGCATAGGGAGTCTTACTCATCCTTTCTCTATCTTCTGCCGATGTCGGACTTTGAGTTTTACTCAAGGTCGTATTGGGCAACATGGGCAAGAACCCTTTCTTGCTATTGAAGGGTTCGCAGCATAGAAAACAAAAATTTTCCTACGATGTGAACTATATACCAAGATCTATCTACTAGATACAAACAACGGGCGGATGTATATCCGTAGAGAACATACCCTTGAAGACCGACAAAGCTTAACGAGTTCAACTCGTGGTTGATGTAGACGATCTCTTGCCGATCTCAAGATCGAGAGGAAGTCCTAGCGCCGCAAATCAGCAGCGCATCCGTGCTCGCACACAAGTTCGAGGCACCGAGCAACCTCCGCCTCCTCGCTCCAGCGATGCAGCGGAAGCACAACTCTTTCTTGCCGAATAGCCACTGGGAACATGTATCTCGCTAGTCCGAGACCATGGGGGATAAATTCTAGAGGGGGAGAGAGATCCTTCACGAGGAGGTGTGAGAGACAAGTGAGGAGGGGGGCTCCTTTTATAGGAGGAGGGGGGCACCCAAGGGGGTGGCCGCCGGCCATGGGGCTGCCCCCTCCCCTCCTTCATTCATGTGGGTGGACACTCCACTCACAAAATGCCCTTTAAAATCCCTCCACTCAAAAGTCCACTCAAATTCCCATTAAATTTCCACCAAATTTAATGCAAACTCTCATTAAATAAAACTATTTTATTTTATTCAGAATTTTGTCAATTACTTTAATGACAAACATTCACAAATAACCCCTTGCTAGAATTCTATTTCACATGCATAACCACTTTATGCAATTTCACCCGAAAACCTGTTTCGGTATCTAGTGAAATAAATTCCTGCGCTTGTTCATTCTTTCGGTATGAAACATTTGCTCCAATTGGATGTCGGTGTCTCTTAAGTGTGTTGTAACACCCTCAGAATCGACCCTATGCAAGTTTTAGCGAAACCCGCCAAACCCGCATAGAAACGATTCAAAGGTGCCCACCAGGCACTTTCGTGCGGGTGGAAAACGAAGTAATAACATTACACAACAGTCCTCGATGGGACCCACAGAATAGATATATATATAACAGCGACTCAAAGAGTCAAGAATACAGATATTATATACAAAGATCCAAATCACCTTGAAAATGATAGAGCGTCCGACTACGGACAAGATGCAAATGGGGCTAAGAGCCCTGAAGAATAATCAATGGCGTCCATAAACCTGCCCAGGCCAAGCCGGAAGGGTAACCCTGCTAACGACGTCGATCTCAAAACCTGCTTAAACAAAAGGGGTGCCGACAAAGGGCAAAGGAAAAAGAGTTGCGTCAGTACTGAGGCCAGTACACGGCGAGGCTAGAATTCGGCGGTCCTCGCCTACATAGGTATGATGGACTGAAGCGGCAGCGGCAGCATGCACTGAACACCCTATAGAGACTCGATACAACTGGCGGCAATCAGAGAGGGGTAAGAAAGACCTATTAGGCACCAACCTGATACTACCATCAAACAAACCCATCCTGGCGTTTCCCCCTCGAGACCAAACGAGGAAGTCAACCGAGGAACTCACACCGTTGGCGGTTTTATTTATTCAGTTATCGTTGCCGCAATTACTAGTCAGGTATAGATAATCATCCTGATAAAATAAGCAGTGGGCCATTTTAGTTAACCATTCCGTTGTAGTTGCGGCACTTACTAGTCAGATACAAATAGCATGAGATAGCCCCAAAACCCAGCAGTTGTTGGTACTTTTATTCAGCCATTCCGTTGTAGTTGCAATACTTACTAGTCAAGTACAATGGTCGCAAGCGACAAACCAACAAGCAATTGTGGGCAGTATTATTGTGGCATCCCGCAAAACCACTACTAGAAAATCGCGTTGAATTTGTGCATTGCATCGTCATCATCATGCATTGTTTGCTTAAAACTATTTTCGCAAAGCCCGATTTGTTTTCCAAACGCCCCATCTCAATTCAAATGCAAAGCCCGGTTCTCCGGATTAATTATTTTGGCCGCTATCGGTTTGCACACGGCCCGTTTAAATTAAATAAAATCTTTAATTATATTAGCGGGGGCAGTCGAACGGGCCGTTTCGACCCGAACGACCACCAACAGGAATTAAAATCGGCCCACCTCTATTCCTAAACCTACCAACTAGTCTACCCACACCCCTTGGCCACATCACCCCACCCAATCCCCTAGTGACACCTCACCCCTCTCTCTCCCTCACCCAATCACTCACTGCCACCTCACCCCCAATCACTCCCCCTCTCTCTCTTCTCTCTCTCACCCCCCACTCCCCACCAGCCAACTCACTCCACGCGCGCGCCCCCCCACGCAGCCCCTGCCCTGGACCCCGCACACGCCCCTGCCCCGATGCCCCACCGCCCCGCCGCAGCCCGCGCTCCTGCCCCGCGCTCGCCCCGCTCCGGCGCTTCCCCCCCCCCGCCGTCGGCCACCGCAGCATCCTCCACGCGTCGCCGCCTGCTCCACCCCAGCTCGCCCCGACCCCGCGAGTTCCTCCCTCGGCCGCCGCTGGCCGGAGCCGCCGCGCGCCCCCTCTGCGCTTGCCGCGCCGGCCGCGCCGCCCGCGCTCGCCCGCCTCCTCGCCTCCGCGCGACCGCGCCCGCCTCCCCGGTTCTCCTCCTCCTGCGCCCGTGCCTCTCCCCCTCCGCAGACCGCCCGCCGCCGCCGCCGTCTCCGGCGTCCACCGCCCGTCGACCTCGCCCTCCCCTGCAGCTCCGCCCCCGCCTCGGCGTACCCCGCAAGCCCCTCCGGCCCAGCGGCGCGCCAGCGACCCCCCCGCCTCGAGCCTCCGCCGCGCCAGGGCTCCCCGTCGACGTTGCCGGCCTCGCCCGCACCTCGCCGGGCCGCCCTCATCAGCGTTCGCCGCCGCCAGCGGGCTCCCCGCCGTCGACGTCTGAGCTCGCCCGAGCCCCTGCACCGCCCCGCGTCCCGCCTCCAGCGCGTGGGCCCGCCGCCCCTGCAGTGTTCATCGCCCCGTCCAGCCCCTGCGTGGTGCTCCTGCGTGTATGCGTTGGTGCTTGTGTGTGTTGTGCCAAGAACCGTCCCCGAAGGCCTCCGACAGGGACCCACAAGATCTGCATCACGGACGCGCCACGGTTTCGGTGGAACCCTCAAACGCCAAGTCCGCCTCACGAACCCCGGAGACCAAGCCTCGACACCCCGAACCCGGTGTCGCGCCGAGACCTCCTATCCGGATCCGGAGACCGAACCCGAGCGCCAAGGCCCGAACCCGAAGATCGCCAAGAACGCCCCCGGTACGACAAGTGCTTTACCCCGAATGCTGAGACCGACTCGAGGGCGCGGACCCGACAAGAGCTTCGCCACGACAAGAACGACAGCAACCAGGGCGAGTCCGACGCCCGACGCCAGACCAAGTTCTTCCTCTCGGAACGCCATGACCGCCGACAACATGACCCGAAGACCACGGATGCGCCAAGACCTACCCCACTATCCGAGAACGAGCCGCCGAGACCGGATCCCGGAACCGTCGAACCCTGGACCCTGAGACCGGACCCCGAACCCCGAAAACCCCAAGACCGTCGAGACCCTAATGTGTGAACCCCTTATCCGAGAACCCTAATTTATAAATGTCACCTATATAACTGTTGCATATAAATTGTTCATCTCGCATGCATATTTGTGTGGTTTGGGGGCCTTATGCCGATTCACCTAAAAATTAAATATGGGACCCGTATGCGGGCAAATCTAGCCTTATATCGGCCTCATTTAAATCTGTGTAGCGAACCGGTGCTATCTTTTGCAGTGTTAATACAACATTTAAATTGCGGGGTTCTAAATAACTCGAACCATCTAATTAAATGTCGGGACCCCGGTTCCGCTTAATATGACCTAATTGCATCGCACTTTGCCATGCCATGCAACATACATGCATCATGCCGATCTTCTGCCGAGTATTAAATATTGCATCCGGTGTTTGTTCTAGTGTTTTGCTTCTTCGCGGATAAGGCCGTTGAGTTGATGCGAGTGTCGACCCGATCCTCGGTTGTACCCTTCAACAATGTTTTCAGGCGAGCATCTCCCCCTTTCTACCTATCTTACTTTTATAGTATTTACTTCCCTCCTGTTGATCTATTGCTATCTGTGTTGCGTTGCTCTAGTTTCGTACCCGTGATATCCCTTGCAGCCATATATAGCCTTCGACACATCCTATTACCTGTTGTTTGGTAGATAGTTGGACCCGCGTGTCGTAGTCGCTTGCTCAAGTGTTTTGCTTGTCGTCAAGTACCACAATTGTTGGAGGATTGCCGCATGTTAACGTTGGAGATGATCATGGCTTTAATTATTGTTTCACTTTAATTCCTGTTTAACAACTAAAATTGAATTAAGCAGAGGCATCGGTGGGTGATAGGTAAGTTTTGGTTTCCGACCGCCCACTTGTGTCCCGTAGGACCCGAGTTCTTGACACCTGTTCCGAGATCGAGCGCGCTAACCACAGGTGGGGAGATATGGGCCCCCCATTGATTATTACCTGATTTCAAAGTATTGTACTGGGGGCCACAAACTAGTTTGAGGTTTTATTTACTATCCTGTACTTATGCCATGTTTACCGCTTTATTTACGATTGTGTGAGGAGCACGCTGTACTGTTTAGGAAGCGGAGTGTTTTCGCTGTATCGACAGTCCCCGATTGGGGACCTGCTGTTGTTTACAGCCACTGACACAAACCCTAAGTCCGTCTCGGAGACCGGCCGACTTCGTTGCGGGTGTACTCAGTGGGGTGGCCCCCCGTGCTTGCTTTGGGTCTGGGAACGTCGTGACTTAGGCCCCGCCGACATACCGATGGGTGTATGTTAACTGATCTGGCAAAAAGGGTCGAAGTGCCTGTGGATACTTTGGTGCACCCCTGCAGGGTTAAATCTTTTCGAGAAGCCGTGTCCGCGGTTATGGACGACTTGGAGCACAGTGCTTGATCATAGACAACTATAACTAAAGTTTACTGTTATAAAATGACTTGTATCCGATATGATTAGTAATCAGCTTCACTACAACGGAATGGCTACCTAAAAGTACCAACAACTGCTGGGTTTTGGGGTTATCTCATGCTAATTGTATCTGACTAGTAAGTGTTGCCACTATAACAGAATGATTAACTAAAAGTGCCCACTGCTTACTTTATCAGGACGATTATCTAAACCTGACTAGTAAAGTGCCGCAACTATAACTGAATAAGTAAAACGGCCAACTGTGTGAGTTCCTCGGTTGACTTCCTCGTTTGGTCTCGAGGGGGAAACGCCAGGATGGGTTTGATTGATGATAGTATCCGGTTGGATCCGAATAGGTCTTTCTTACCCCTCTCTGATAGCCGCCAGATGTATCGAGTCTCTATAGGTTGTTTAGTGCATGCTGCCGCTGCCGCTTCAGTCCACCATACCTATGTAGGCGAGGACCGCCGAATTCTAGCCTCGCCGTGTACTGGCCTCAGTATTGACGCTCCTCTTTTTCCTTTGCCCTTTGTCGGCACCCCTTTTGTTTAAGCAGGTTTTGAGATCGACGTCGTTAGCAGGGTTACCCTTCCGGCTTGGCCTGGGCAGGATTATGGACGCCATTGGTTATTCTTCAGGGCTCTTAGCCCCATTTGCATCTTGTCCGTAGTCGGACGCCCCATCGTTTTCAAGGTGATTTGGATCTTTGTACCGTATATTTGTATTCTTGACTCTTTGAGTCGCTGTTGTATATATATCTGTTCTGTGGGTCCCATCGAGGACTGTTGTGTAATGTTATTACTTCGTTTTCCACCCGCACGCAAGTGCCTGGTGGGCACCTTCGAATCGTTTCTATGCGGGTTTGGCGAGTTTCGCTAAAACTTGCATAGGGTCGATTCTGAGGGTGTTACAGAGTGGTATCAGAGCTCAGCAGTTGCGATACCCCACGAGTCCAGCCTGTAGGATAACCTAGCTAACGGCCGAAGTAGAGTGTCAAACTATTTTTGAAAAACGGTTGGATAGTTCTAATTAGGTCTGATTTTACTCCTTACTCCTCTACTATTCTCCTCTTACCTCTACGTGTTTTGAATCCGCTCTCTTCTCTCTTTTCGAGTCCAGGATATCTCGTGGTTGGGTTTCCGTCGTACCTTCAGGGTTTCGCTTCCTCCTTTGGTAACGGTGATGCCACATCCGGTGTTCATGCTGCCTGAAGAATCCGTCTTCTGTGTTACCATTCTTTGTTCCTTGTTTGTGCCTTCCGGTGTTTTCCGACGCGACGACCTCGTCTACGCCAGATCCGATGCAGAGACTGCATCACCCCTTTGTTCCTAAACCTTGTTTGTCGAGATCTTTAGTCTGAATCCTGAGGGTTGGTTGCATAATCTGTCTATTCGTGTACATAGTAATGCTTTGAGTGCGGGATGGAGTCGCGACCATACCACTACTCTTATCATTCGCTTATGTACATTGAATGGTGGATCGATGCAACTCTACTCCTTCCATGGAAGTTAGAGGTGGCCTTACCTTTAACTTCGTCCATTGTTTATCCGGAGTGTTGACGAACGGGATCAACGACCTCTTGTTAGTGGTGTCGCGAAGATCTACACGAAGCGAGAAGACGCAGATCGGCGACCTTCCTTCCGGTACCATGAGGCGGATCTCGAGGGCGAGATCCCTTGTTAGTGGTGTCGAATTGTGGCATCCCGCAAAACCACTACTAGAAAATCGCGTTGAATTTGTGCATTGCATCGTCATCATCATGCATTGTTTGCTTAAAACTATTTTCGCAAAGCCCGATTTGTTTTCCAAACGCCCCATCTCAATTCAAATGCAAAGCCCGGTTCTCCGGATTAATTATTTTGGCCGCTATCGGTTTGCACACGGCCCGTTTAAATTAAATAAAATCTTTAATTATTTTAGCGGGGGCAGTCGAACGGGCCGTTTCGACCCGAACGACCACCCCCAGGAATTAAAATCGGCCCACCTCTATTCCTAAACCTACCAACTAGTCTACCCACACCCCTTGGCCACATCACCCCACCCAATCCCCTAGTGACACCTCACCCCTCTCTCTCCCTCACCCAATCACTCACTGCCACCTCACCCCCAATCACTCCCCCTCTCTCTTCTCTCTCTCACCCCCCACTCCCCACCAGCCAACTCACTCCACGCGCGCGCCCCCCCACGCAGCCCCTGCCCTGGACCCCGCACACGCCCCTGCCCCGATGCCCCACCGCCCCGCCGCAGCCCGCGCTCCTGCCCCGCGCTCGCCCCCCGCCCCGGCGCTTCCCCCCCCCCCCCCCCCGGCCACCGCAGCATCCTCCGCGCGTCGCCGCCTGCTCCACCCCAGCTGCCCCCGACCCCGCGAGTTCCTCCCTCGGCCGCCGCTGGCCGGAGCCGTCGCGCGCCCCCTCTGCGCTTGCCGCGCCGGCCGCGCCGCCCGCGCCCGCCTCCCCGGTTCTCCTCCTCCTGCGCCCGTGCCTCTCCCCCTCCGCAGACCGCCCGCCGCCGCCGCCGTCTCCGGCGTCCACCGCCCGTCGACCTCGCCCTCCCCTGCAGCTCCGCCCCCGCCTCGGCGTACCCCGCAAGCCCCTCCGGTCCAGCGGCGCGCCAGCGACCCCCCCGCCTCGAGCCTCCGCCGCGCCAGGGCTCCCCGTCGACGTTGCCGGCCTCGCCCGCACCTCGCCGGGCCGCCCTCGTCAGCGTCCGCCGCCGCCAGCGGGCTCCCCGCCGTCGACGTCTGAGCTCGCCCGAGCCCCTGCACCGCCCCGCGTCCCGCCTCCAGCGCGTGGGCCCGCCGCCCCTGCAGTGTTCATCGCCCCGTCCAGCCCCTGCGTGGTGCTCCTGCGTGTATGCGTTGGTGCTTGTGTGTGTTGTGCCAAGAACCGTCCCCGAAGGCCTCCGACAGGGACCCACAAGATCTGCATCACGGACGCGCCACGGTTTCGGTGGAACCCTCAAACGCCAAGTCTGCCTCACGAACCCCGGAGACCAAGCCTCGACACCCCGAACCCGGTGTCGCGCCGAGACCTCCTATCCGGATCCGGAGACCGAACCCGAGCGCCAAGGCCCGAACCCGAAGATCGCCAAGAACGCCCCCGGTACGACAAGTGCTTTACCCCGAATGCCGAGACTGACTCGAGGGCGCGGACCCGACAAGAGCTTCGCCACGACAAGAACGACAGCAACCAGGGCGAGTCCGACGCCCGACGCCAGACCAAGTTCTTCCTCTCAGAACGCCATGACCGCCGACAACATGACCCGAAGACCACGGATGCGCCAAGACCTACCCCACTATCCGAGAACGAGCCGCCGAGACCGGATCCCGGAACCGTCGAACCCTGGACCCTGAGACCGGACCCCGAACCCCGAAAACCCCAAGACCGTCGAGACCCTAATGTGTGAACCCCTTATCCGAGAACCCTAATTTATAAATGTCACCTATATAACTGTTGCATATAAATTGTTCATCTCGCATGCATATTTGTGTGGTTTGGGGGCCTTATGCCGATTCACCTAAAAATTAAATATGGGACCCGTATGCGGGCAAATCTAGCCTGATATCGGCCTCATTTAAATCTGTGTAGCGAACCGGTGCTATCTTTTGCAGTGTTAATACAACATTTAATTGCGGGGTTCTAAATAACTCGAACCATCTAATTAAATGTCGGGACCCCGGTTCCGCTTAATATGACCTAATTGCATCGCACTTTGCCATGCCATGCAACATACATGCATCATGCCGATCTTCTGCCGAGTATTAAATATTGCATCCGGTGTTTGTTCTAGTGTTTTGCTTCTTCGCGGATAAGGCCGTTGAGTTGATGCGAGTGTCGACCCGATCCTCGGTTGTACCCTTCAACAATGTTTTCAGGCGAGCATCTCCCCCTTTCTACCTATCTTACTTTTATAGTATTTACTTCCCTCCTGTTGATCTATTGCTATCTGTGTTGCGTTGCTCTAGTTTCGTACCCGTGATATCCCTTGCAGCCATATATAGCCTTGGACACATCCTATTACCTGTTGTTTGGTAGATAGTTGGACCCGCGTGTCGTAGTCGCTTGCTCAAGTGTTTTGCTTGTCGTCAAGTACCACAATTGTTGGAGGATTGCCGCATGTTGACGTTGGAGATGATCATGGCTTTAATTATTGTTTCACTTTAATTCCTGTTTAACAACTAAAATTGAATTAAGCAGAGGCATCGGTGGGTGATAGCTAAGTTTTGGTTTCCGACCGCCCACTTGTGTCCCGTAGGACCCGAGTTCTTGACACCTGTTCCGAGATCGAGCGCGCTAACCACAGGTGGGGAGATATGGGCCCCCCATTGATTATTACCTGATTTCAAAGTATTGTACTGGGGGCCACAAACTAGTTTGAGGTTTTATTTACTATCCTGTACTTATGCCATGTTTACCGCTTTATTTACGATTGTGTGAGGAGCACGCTGTACTGTTTAGGAAGCGGAGTGTTTTCGCTGTATCGACAGTCCCCGATTGGGGACCTGCTGTTGTTTACAGCCACTGACGCAAACCCTAAGTCCATCTCGGAGACCGGCCGACTTTGTTGCGGGTGTACTCAGTGGGGTGGCCCCCCGTGCTTGCTTTGGGTCTGGGAACGTCGTGACTTAGGCCCCGCCGACATACCGATGGGTGTATGTTAACTGATCTGGCAAAAAGGGTCGAAGTGCCTGTGGATACTTTGGTGCACCCCTGCAGGGTTAAATCTTTTCGAGAAGCCGTGTCCGCGGTTATGGACGACTTGGAGCACAGTGCTTGATCATAGACAACTATAACTAAAGTTTACTGTTATAAAATGACTTGTATCCGATATGATTAGTAATCAGCTTCACTACAACGGAATGGCTACCTAAAAGTACCAACAACTGCTGGGTTTTGGGGTTATCTCATGCTAATTGTATCTGACTAGTAAGTGTTGCCACTATAACAGAATGATTAACTAAAAGTGCCCACTGCTTACTTTATCAGGACGATTATCTAAACCTGACTAGTAAAGTGCCGCAACTATAACTGAATAAGTAAAACGGCCAACTGTGTGAGTTCCTCGGTTGACTTCCTCGTTTGGTCTCGAGGGGGAAACGCCAGGATGGGTTTGATTGATGATAGTATCCGGTTGGATCCGAATAGGTCTTTCTTACCCCTCTCTGATAGCCGCCAGATGTATCGAGTCTCTATAGGTTGTTTAGTGCATGCTGCCGCTGCCGCTTCAGTCCACCATACCTATGTAGGCGAGGACCGCCGAATTCTAGCCTCGCCGTGTACTGGCCTCAGTACTGACGCTCCTCTTTTTCCTTTGCCCTTTGTCGGCACCCCTTTTGTTTAAGCAGGTTTTGAGATCGACGTCGTTAGCAGGGTTACCCTTCCGGCTTGGCCTGGGCAGGATTATGGACGCCATTGGTTATTCTTCAGGGCTCTTAGCCCCATTTGCATCTTGTCCGTAGTCGGACGCCCCATCGTTTTCAAGGTGATTTGGATCTTTGTACCGTATATTTGTATTCTTGACTCTTTGAGTCGCTGTTGTATATATATCTGTTCTGTGGGTCCCATCGAGGACTGTTGTGTAATGTTATTACTTCGTTTTCCACCCGCACGCAAGTGCCTGGTGGGCACCTTCGAATCGTTTCTATGCGGGTTTGGCGAGTTTCGCTAAAACTTGCATAGGGTCGATTCTGAGGGTGTTACAATTATTTAGCCATTCCATTATAGTGAAGCTGATTACTAGTCATTATAAAGTCAAATTTATAGCACTACTTTAGTTATAGTTGTCTATGATCGAGATACTGTGCTCCAAGTTGTCCATAACCGCGGACACGGCTTTCAGAAAGTTTTAACCCGGCCGGGGTGCACAAATAGCAACACACACACGATCGACCTCGGAAAAACCAAATCAAAACCCAACGAGGCTTTCACGACAAAGCAATCACAAGATTCAGAAATATTTCAGGGGGCCACCCCATTGAGTAGACCCGCAACGAAGCTAGCTGACTCCGAGACGGACTCAAGGTTTGCGTCAATGGCTGTAAACGACTGGGAACCCGAAAATGTGACTGGGCTTGTCGATACCGCGAAAACACTCCGCTTACCTAAACAGTACAGTGTGCTCCTCGCACAATCGTAAATAAAGCAGTAGCATGGCATAAGTACAGGATAGTAAATAAAACCTCAAACTAGTTTGTGGCCCCAAGAAATAAGACGGAATCAAGCTCTGGCTCAGGGGGGTCCCATAATTCCCCGTATGTGGATAGCGCGATAAATCAAGGAACAGGTATCAAGCACTCAGGATCCTACGGGACACAAGTGGGCGGTCGGAAACCAAATATTATCTATCACCCACCGATGCCTCTGCTTACTTACTTCAATTTTAGTTGTTAAACAGGAATTAAAGTGAACGATAAATAAAGCCGAGATCATATCCAACATCAAACATGCGGCAATACTCCAACAACTGTGGCTCTTGACGACACGCAACAGCCTTGAGCAAGCGACTACGATGCGCAAGTCCAACTATCTACCAAACAACAGGTAATAGGATGTGTCCAAGGCAATATAAGGCTGCAAGGGATAACTCGGGTACGAATCTAGAGCATCGCAACACAGATAGCAATAGATCAACAGGAGGGAATAAATACTATAAAAGTAAGATATGTAGAAAGGGGGAGATGCTCGCCTGAAAAACATTGTGGAAGGTTCAACCGAAGATCGGGTCGGCACTCGCATCAACTCAACGGCCTTATCCGCGAAGAAGCAAAACACTAGAATAAACACCGGATGCAATATTTAAGATTACGGCAGAAGATCGGGCATGATGCATGTATGATGTATGACATGGCAAAGGTGCGATGCAATTAGGTCATATTAAGCGGAACCGGGGTCCCGACAATTAATCAGATGGTTCAAGATATTTAACTACCCCGCAAATTAAATGTTGTATTAACAGGGCAAGAGATAGTACCGGTTCGATGCACAAATTTAAATGAGGCCAATATAAGGCTAGATTTGCCCGCATATGGGCCCCATATTTAATTTAGGTGAATCGGCATAAGGACCCCAAACCACATGGCAATATGCATGCAAGAAGAATGATTAATATGCAACAGGTTTTATGTATAGCATTTATAAAATAGGGCTTGGGAAAAGGTTCACACATTAGGGTTCGGCGATCTTGGGGTTCCGGGGTTCGGGGTCGACAGGGGCTCAGGGTGCGACGGGATCGGTCTCGGGGTTAGATACAAGGTAAAGAGCTTGGCGTTCAGCGTTCTTCGGTTTCATGTCGACGTGCTCGACGTCCGCGATGGAGAACTCGGTGTATCCGGGTCGTGGTTCTTGTCGGGGTTCTCGGCTTCGGGTGCCGGGATCGGGCTTCGAGTTCCGGGTCTGGTGCGAGGTCTCGGCCATCCGATCCTTGGAGGAGGTCATGGCGGTTCCATTCAACCCATGAAGGAGATCTTGTCGCTTGGTATCCGTGTAGGAGAGCTCGAGGTCGATGTCGAACTTGTTTGGTATCGGGGTTCTTCGAAGATCTTGGCGCGGCACCGGGTTTGGTCTTCGGGTAAAGTACTTGTCGCACCATGTCGGAGTCCTTGAATCCGTGAAGGAGAACTTGACGCGCCAGGGTTCGATCTTCGGGGTTCGACGAGGGATCGAGCTTCGGGATCGGGCTTCCGGGTTTGACATGATCAGTCTTCGGTTCCTCTCATTGGCGGGTTTTGGCTCGGTTGTCAGGCATGAACCCATCCACATGTTGGCGTTGTCGCGGAGACGTGTCGAAGCGGCCGAGTCGCACTGTTGGACGGAGCACCCATGCGGAGTGGCCGAAGGCGAGACGCTGCCAGCAGGTAGGTAGGGGCCGCGGTCGGCAGAAAAAGCTCGGGGTGACGGCGGGTCAGCGCGGGCTCGAGCGGCAGGGCTGGACGGAGGGTACTCGTGCGAGGGGGTCGAGGAGCCAGCGGCCGGGGCTTCCAGGGAGCGGCGGCGGCGCTGGCCAGAGAGCGAGGCCGACGCCGGCCAGGGGGCGCCACAGGAGGGGGTCGCGGCCTGGGGAAGCGGGTCTTGGGCGAGGCGCGGCGGAGCTCGAGGCCGACGGGCGGAGGCGCTGGGGATGCGCGGGGCCGCGGGACTGGGGGGAAGCTCGCCGCCGCGTGCAGGGCCAGAGGGCGACGGCGAGGCCACCGGCGGCGGCTCGATCTTGCGGGGACGGCGAGGCAGAGGGAGCGTCTGCCGGAGGGTGGCGGAGGCCGGCGACGACGGAGGCGAGCTCGAGGAGCGGCGCCGAGGGGGAGGCGAGGTCGGAGCTGGGCGGAGGCGAGGGGCGGCGCGGCCGGAGGCGGCGGACGCGGGCCGGACGCAGCGGGGGCAGAGGAGGAAGAGGCCGACGCCGGAGGGGGAGGAGAGGGGCTCGCGGTGGCGCCGGTGGGGAAGGTGGCTGGTGGCGCCGGAGGGAGGAGTCGGGGGCGGCCGGCGCAGCACCGCGCGGAGGAGGGCGCTGGGCGGCGGCCGGGGGCGACGCCAGAGGAGAGGGAGGGATAGGAGAGAAGCGGGCGGTGCGGGAGGTGGAGGACGGGGCAGGGGACGCAGGGCCAGGGGTGGTGGGTCCCGCGGGTGGGGCTGGGACTGGGTCGGGGTGGAGAGAGAGGTGAGTGGAGAGTGGGGCCGGGGACAGGGGCTGGCATGTGAGGGTGTGTGGGCCGCGCGGGTGGGGCCGGGGGGTGTGGTTTGACCAGGGGAAAAAAGAGAGAGGGGCTGCGGGTGAGGTGGCTGTGTGGGATAGGGTAGAGGGAGGGGAGAGGTGACGCGGCGAGAGAGGATTGGGTGGGGTGAGGTGGCTGGAGGGGTGGGTAGATAGGACTGGGGTAAGAAAAGATTTGGGGTGGGGTCTAAGGTGGACCGATTGTGGATAGTCTGGACCGATTGGGCCTCTGGCCGGACCGGTCGGACTGCCTTTCCGGACAAAAGATTTTCAATGCTTTAATTTTATTTGTAAAACATTTTGTAAATACTTTTTAGACAAATAAAAGATCTGACCAGACCGATGTTTTAATTTGAGGTAAATACGGGGTGATTTAGAAAACAAAACTAGGCGTTTCGAAACGGTTTCAGACATACAATGCATGATGATGACGATGCAATGCACAAAAACAACGCGATTTTCTGGTAGTGGTTTTGCGGGATGCCACATGTGTCACCCTACGGTTCGTGAATAATGCGGACATGATCGAGACCCCTCTCGGATCAATAATTATAAGCGGGATCTGGAGACCCATACTGACTCCCACACATTCAACGATGACTTTCTTGTGATCGTCGAAACCTTTTACGTTAGTATCTTAATCCCTTTGTTTCACGATATATTACATGTCCGAGATTTGATCATCGGTATCTCCATACCTAGTTTGATCTCGTTACCGACATGCACTCTTTTCTCGTTCCTGTGATATAACATTCTAGTGATCAAATCACTTGTTTGCAAGCTAATCAATGTGATATCACCGAGAGGGCCCAGAATATATCTATCCGTCATCGGGATGAACAAATTCCACTCTCGATCCATGAGCCTCAACATAACACTTTATTAGTTCTGAATCCATCTTTATAATCACCCTGTTACGGTGTGACGTTTGATGTTATCAAGAAACTCTTCCGGTGTTAGTGATTGACATGATCTCATGGTATAAGGATTAGGATCACTTCGTAAGTTGTTATAGCAATATAAACTCAATGACTTTGATCGTAATGCTATACTTCGGATGAATGTTCATCACACCATTACACTAATGTTGTGATCCTGTTATTAACAACATCCAATGTCCATGATCAGGAAACCTTGATCATCTTGTTAATCAACGAGCTATTTATGAGAGAGGCATAACTAGGAACTTTCTGTTTGTTTATTAAACACACATGTATTAACGTTTCCGTATTAATACAATTATAGCATGCAGAATAAACATCTATCATATACTTGGAATACACATAATAAACACTTTATTATTGCCTCTCAGGGCATATTCCCTTCAGTCTCCCACTTGCACTAGAGACAATAATCTAGTTACATAGTGATAAATCTAACACCCATTGAGTTCTGGTGTTGATCATGTTTTGCTCTAGGGAGAGTTTTAGTCAACGGATCTGCTACATTGAGATCCGTATGTACTTTACAAATCTTTATATCTCCATCCTTGACATGCTCGCGGATGGAGTGAAACCGGCGCTTAATATGCTTGGAATGCTTGTGAGACCTTGGCTCTTTGGCATTGGCAATGGCACCATTGTTGTCACAATAGATCACCATTGGGTCCAACGCGTTTGCCACCACTCCTAGTTCGGATATGAACTCCTTCATCCAAACTGCTTGCTGAGCCGCTTCTGAAGCAGCAACATATTCGGCCTCCGTTGTTGATCCCGCTACCACAGGTTGTTTGGAGCTCCTCCAACTAACCGCTCCGCCATTCATGAGAAATACGTATCCGGATTGAGACTTAGAGTCATACGGATCGGTGCCAAAGCTAGCGTCGACATAACACTTAGCGACGAGCTCTTCTTCACCTCCGTATACAAGAAACATATCCTTAGTTCTTCGTAAGTACTTAAGGATATTCTTGACCGCTATCCAGTGTTCCGAACCTGGATCCGATTGGTACCTACTAGTCAAACTAATAGCATGTGCCACATCCGGTCTTGTACATAGCATGGCGTACATTATAGAGCCTATGGCTGAAGCATAGGGGACTTTGTCCATTATCTCTCTTTCTTTGGCCGAAGCCGGACTTTGAGTCTTACTCAATGTCTTGCCTTGCAACATAGGTAAGAACCCCTTCTTACTTCTATCCATTTTAAACTTCTTTAAAATATTATCAAGGTATGTACTTTGTGATAGCCCTATTAGGCGCCTAGATCTATCTCTATAGATCTTTATGCCTAATATGTATGACGCTTCACCTAGGTCCTTCATTGAAAATTTGCTGTTTAGATAACTTTTAACACTGTTTAAAAGATCTATATCATTTCCGATCAATAATATGTCATCCACATATAATATCAGAAATGCCACATTGCTCCCACTCACTTTCTTGTAAATACAAGCTTCTCCATAAGTTTGGACAAATCCAAACTCTTTAATCACCTCATCAAAGCGGAGATTCCAACTTCGTGATGCTTGCTTCAATCCATAGATGGATCGCTGAAGCTTGCACACCTTGTTAGCATCCTTAGGATCGACAAAACCCTTTGGTTGTATCATATATAACTCTTCTTCAATATTACCATTGAGAAACGCGGTTTTGACATCCATCTGCCATATCTCATAATTGAAATATGCAGCAATTGCTAACATAATCCTAACTGACTTTAGCATTGCTACGGGAGAGAAAGTCTCATCGTAGTCAACTCCTTGAATTTGTCGAAACACCTTTGCGACAAGTCGAGCTTTATAGACGGTCACATTACCATCAGCATCAGTTTTCCTTTTGAAAATTCATTTGTTCTCCACGGCCTTTCGGTCGTGAGGTATTTCCACCAAGTTCCAAACTTGATTTTCATACATGGATTCCATCTCGGATTTCATGGCTTCTAACCATTTGTTGGAATCCGGGTTCATCATCGCTTCTTCATACGTCGCAGGGTCATCATTTTCATCAACCATGAAATTCATGACAGGATTTACGTACATCTCGGGAGCTGCACGTGTCCTGTTTGACCTGCGAGGTTCGGTAGTACTCTCTTTCGGAGTTTCATGATCATTATCATTAGTTCCCTCTTCAACAGGTGGGGCCAACTCCGGAACAACTTCCGGCGCTGCGCTACTCGCCATACTTTGAAGAGAAGGTTCCACAACCTCTTCGAGTTCTACCTTCCGACTACTCACACCTTTCGCGAGAAACTCTTTCTCTAGAAAGGATCCATTCTTGGCAACAAAAACCTTGCCCTCGGATCTGTGATAGAAGGAATACCCAATAGTTTCTTTAGGGTATCCTATGAAGACGCATTTTTCCGCTTTGGGTTCGAGTTTATCCGGTTGAAGTTTCTTCACATAAACATCGCATCCCCAAACTTTAAGAAATGACAGCTTAGGTTTGTTTCCAAACCACAATTCATACGGTGTCTTTTCAACGGATTTAGATGGTGCCCGATTTAAAGTGAATGCAGCAGTTTCTAGTGCATAACCCCAAAATGACAACGGCAAGTCCGTCAGAGACACCATAGATCGAACCATATCTAATAAAGTACGATTACGACGTTCCGACACACCATTTCGCTGTGGTGTTCCGGTAGGTGTGAGTTGTGAAACAATTCCACACTCTTTCATGTGAGTGCTAAACTCGTAACTTAGATACTCACCTCCACGGTCGGACCGTAGAAATTTGATCTTTCTATTACGATGATTTTCCACTTCATTCTGAAATTCCTTGAACTTTTCAAAGGTTTCAGACTTGTGTTTCATCAAGTAGATATAACCGTATCTACTCAAATCATCCGTGAAAGTAACAAAATAACGATATCCACCTCGCGCCGACACACTCATTGGACCACATACATCAGAATGTATGATTTCAAATAAATCTGTCGCCCGTTCCATTGAACCGGAAAACGGCGTTCTAGTCATCTTGCCCATAAGGCATGGCTCACATGTATCAAATGATTCATAATCAAGTGATTCCAAAATTCCATCCGAATGGAGCTTCTTCATGCGTTTAACGCCAATATGACCTAGACGGCAGTGCCACATATATGCGGATATATCATCATTAAGTTTAATCCTTTTAGCATCAACATTATGAATATGTGTAACATTATCATCGAGATCTAATAGAAATAAACCATTCATCATCGGTGCGTGACCATAAAAGATTTCATTCATATAAATGGAACAACCATTGTTCTCGGATTTAAATGAATAACCACTTCGCATCAAACACGATCCAGATACAATGTTCATGCTCAGTGCAGGCACCAGATAACATTTATTCAAGTTTATAACTAATCCCGACGGCAAGTGGAGAGGCAGCGTTCCGACGGCGATCACATCAACGCTTGATCCATTTCCGACACGCATATTGACCTCACCCCTTGCTAGCGGTCGCTTGTTCCGTAGCCCCTGATTCGAGTTATAAATATTAGCAACTGAACCGGTATCAAATACCCAGGTGCTACTGCGAGCACTAGTCAAGTACACATCAATAACATGTATATCATATATACCTTTGTTTGCCTTGCCGGCCTTCTTGTCCGCCAGATACTTGGGGCAGTTGCGCTTCCAGTGGCCAGTCCCCTTACAATAGTAGCACTCGGAATCAGACTTAGGTCCAACTCGGGGTTTCTTTTCAGGCGCGGCAACAGGCTTGCCGCCCTTACTTCCCTTCCGTTTTCCCTTCTTGTCTTTCTTGAAACCAGTGTTCCTATTGATCATCAACACTTGATGTTCCTTTTTGATCTCCACTTCTGCAGTTTTAAGCATTGACAGAAGCTCGGGGAGAGACTTCTTCATGCCTTGCATATTATAGTTCATCACGAAGCTCTTATAGCTAGGTGGCAGAGACTGCAGAACACGATGGATGCCTAAGTCAATGGGAATCGATATTCCCAAGGACACAAGCTTATCGGCGTAACCCGACATCTTGAGTACATGCTCACTAACGGAGTTGTGCTCTTCCATCATGCAGATAAAGAACTTTTCTGAAGCGTTGTAGCTCTCTACAGCAGCATGTGTGTCGAAAATCATTTTCAACTCACCCATTATATTAAATGCATTGCCGTTTTCGAAACGCTTTCGAAGTTCCGGCTCTAGCCCATACAATATGCCGCAATGAACTAAGTTGTGGTCCTCCTGACGAGTCTGATAAACATTCTTCTCCTCGTCAGGGGCATCATCAAAAGGTGGGGGGCCTAACGGCGCTTCTAGCACATATTGCTTTTGTGCAGCAGAGAGGAGAATTCTCAAATTCATGGCCCATTCGGTAAAGTTGCTACCGTTCGTTGCTAATTTCTCTTTCTCCATGAACACATTGAAATTAAAAGCAGGTGGTGCCATCTACAACAGAATTTGTAAAGTTTAGACTAAGTGTATGATAGATTGAGTTCAACTAATCTATATTACGAATGAACTCCCACTCAAAAACGACATCCCTCGTGCCATTTTGGTGATTACATGAACCAAATCCACTACACCAAGTCCGATCATCACGTGAGTCGGTATAGCTTCAAAGGCGAGCATCAAATGGGCATCATATCAACTATATGACTCATGCTTAACCTTTCGGTCCGTGTTCCAAGGCCATGTCTGTACATGCTAGGCTCGCCAAGTTAGAACCTTAGTATTCGCGTGTGTAACTGTTTTACACCCGAAATATGGTCGTGGATCCAAGAACACCCGATCATCACGTGATGTCTTGGAGCGACGAAAACATAATCGGTGCATACTAAAGGAAGAACACATTCTTATCTTGATATTTAAATGAGGGATCATCTTATTATGCTAACAAAGCGCTAAACAAGCAATATAAGATGCTATCAAAACATCATATGTTTATTAGTGAAATTATATGGTTCCCGCAGATGATCTCTATCATGTGCATCGTGGTATGATCACTATCATACCTACATGTGTAAATCCAAGGTCTATGGATTTTACACGCTATGTGTGTTCTAAGAGTATCATCTCATACTTCTACTTACAACACTAACATATCATAACACTAGCCCAGCAACAATCTAAACTAGCCGCCTCTAATTTATCCATTGCAAGTTTTACGTGGCTTAGGGCTTTCGAGATAGAACCGTTCTTACCTACGAACATGAACCACAACAAGGATAATCAAATTGTTGACAACTCGCTTGCAAAATAGATATTGACTATAGTAGGAGAGACAGACACCCGCTAGCCACTTATGCAAACTAGTTGCATGTCAAGCGTGGAACAGGTCTCATGTGCGAGGACATGTAAAGTTTGTCCGGGCCGCTTCATCCCACTATGCCACCAATATCCAAAATTACAAAAAAGGAGCAACAACATGATCATCATCGCCCACATACTCATATGTGTACTACCCGTGTAAAGTATCTACGCATAGATCCGGCTCTGATACCACTGAAGGGTTCGCAGCATAGAAAACAAAAAATTTCCTACGATGTGAACTATATACCAAGATCTATCTACTAGATACAAACAACAGGAGGATGTATATCCGTAGAGAACATACCCTTGAAGACCGACAAAGCTTAACGAGTTCAACTCGTGGTTGATGTAGACGATCTCTTGCTGATCTCAAGATCGAGAGGAAGTCCTAGCGCCGCAAATCAGCAGCGCATCCGTGCTCGCACACACGTTCGAGGCACCGAGCAACCTCCGCCTCCTCGCTCCAGCGATGCAGCGGAAGCACAACTCTTTCTTGCCGAATAGCCACCGGGAACATGTATCTCGCTAGTCCGAGACCATGGGGGATAAATTCTAGAGGGGGAGAGAGATCCTTCACGAGGAGGTGTGAGAGACAAGTGAGGAGGGGGGCTCCTTTTATAGGAGGAGGGGGGGCACCCAAGGGGGTGGCCGCCGGCCATGGGGCTGTCCCCTCCCCTCCTTCATTCATGTGGGTGGACACTCCACTCACAAAATGCCCTTTAAAATCCCTCCACTCAAAAGTCCACTCAAATTCCCATTAAATTTCCACAAAATTTAATGCAAACTCTCATTAAATAAAACTCTTTTATTTTATTCAGAATTTTGTCAATTACTTTAATGACAAACATTCCCAAATAACCCCTTGCTAGAATTCTATTTCACATGCATAACCACTTTATGCAATTTCACCCGAAAACCTGTTTCGGTATCTAGTGAAATAAATTCCTGCGCTTGTTCATTCTTTCGGTATGAAACATTTGCTCCAATTGGACGTCGGTGTCTCTTAAGTGTGTCACCCTACGGTTCGTGAATAATGCGGACATGATCGAGACCCCTCTCGGATCAATAATCAGAAGCGGGATCTGGAGACCCATACTGACTCCCACACATTCAACGATGACTTTCTTGTGATCGTCGGAACCTTTTACGCTAGTATCTTAATCCCTTTGTTTCACAATATATTACATGTCCGAGATTCGATCATCGGTATCTCCATACCTAGTTTGATCTCGTTACCGACATGCACTCTTTTCTCGTTCCTGTGATATAACATTCTAGTGATCAAATCACTTGTTTGCGAGCTAATCAATGTGATATCACCGAGAGGGCCCAGAGTATATCTATCCGTCATCGGGATGAACAAATTCCACTCTCGATCCATGAGCCTCAACATAACACTTTATTAGTTCTGAATCCATCTTTATAATCACCCTGTTATGGTGTGACGTTTGATGTTATCAAGAAACTCTTCCGGTGTTAGTGATTGACATGATCTCATGGTCTAAGGATGAGGATCACTTCGTAAGTTGTTATAGCAATATAAACTCAATGACTTTGATCGTAATGCTATACTTCGGATGAACGTTCATCACACCATTACACTAATGTTGTGATCCCGTTATTAACAACATCCAATGTCCATGATCAGGAAACCTTGATCATCTTGTTAATCAACGAGCTAGTTTATGAGAGAGGCATAACTAGGAACTTTCTGTTTGTTTATTAAATACACATGTATTAACGTTTCCGTATTAATACAATTATAGCATGCAAAATAAACATCTATCATATACTTGGAATACACATAATAAACACTCTATTATTGCCTCTCAGGGCATATTCCCTTCAGCTATCTTCCATTCCAAACCTCTTTAGAACTTTGTCCAAATATGTACTCTGTGACAATGATATTTGGCGTTTCGATCTATCTCTATAAATCTTTATGCCTAATATGTAAGCTGCTTCGCCAAGATCCTTCATTGAAAAAGTATTATTCAAATATTCCTTGACACTATTAAGAAGGTCTACATCATTCCCAATCAACAATATGTCATCCACATATAGTATTAAGAATGCTACAGAGCTCCCACTCACTTTCTTGTAAATACAAGCTTCTCCATAAGTTTGTATAAAACCAAAACTTTTGATCACCTTATCAAAACGTTGATTCCAACTTCGGGATGCTTGCTTCAATCCATAGATGGACCGTTGAAGTTTGCATACCTTGTTAGCATCTTTAGGATCGACAAAACCTTTGGGTTGCATCATACACAACTCTTCATCAATGTCTCCATTGAGGAATGCTGTTTTGACATCCATCTGCCATATCTCATATTCGTAATATGCAGCGATTGCTAACATAATCCTCACAGACTTTAGCTTCGCTACCGGTGAGAAAGTCTCATCGTAGTCAACTCCTTGAATTTTTCGAAACCCTTTTGCGACAAGTCGAGCTTTATAGATAGTAACATTACCATTAGCATCTGTTTTCTTCTTGAAGATCCATTTGTTCTCGACAGCCTTCCGGCCATCCGGTAAGTCCACCAAAGTCCACACTTGGTTTTCGTACATGGATCCAATCTCGGATTTCATGGCTTCTTTCCATTTATTGGAATCTGGGCTCATCATCGCTTCCTCATATGTCTCAGGGTCATCGGTGTTGTCCACCAACATGACACTCATAACGGGATCATACCAATCTGGAGTGGTACGAGTTCTCGTTGACCTGCGAGGCTCTGTAGCAACTTCAACCGAAGTTTCATGATCATCATCATTAGCTTCCTCTCTTATTGGTGCAGGCACCACAGGAACTTCTTCCGGCGCTGCGCTACTCGCAATTTCGAGAGAAGGTTCGACAACCTCGTCAAGTTCTACTTTCCTTCCAGTCACTTCTTTCGAGAGAAATTCCTTCTCTAGAAAGGACCCATTCTTAGCAACGAAGATTTTGCCTTCGGATCTGTGATAGAAGGTATACCCAATAGTTTCCTTCGGGTATCCTATGAAGACGCATTTTTCTGCTTTGGGTTCAAGCTTGTCCGGCTGTAACTTCTTTACATAGGCTTCGCATCCCCAAACTTTAAGGAACGACAATTTAGGTTTCTTCCCAAACCATAATTCAAAAGGTGTCGTTTCAACGGATTTAGATGGTGCCCTATTTAAAGTGAATGCAGCTGTTTCTAATGCATAACCCCAAAATGATAGCGGTAAATCTGTAAGTGACATCATAGAACGAACCATATCTAAGAGAGTTTGATTACGACGTTCGGACACACCATTACGCTGTGGTGTTCCCGGCGGTGTCAACTGCGAAAGTATTCCGCATTTCTTCAAATGCTCGCCAAACTCGTAACTTAGATATTCACCTCCACGATCAGAACGTAGAAATTTAATCTTCTTGTTACGTTGATTCTCTACCTCACTTTGAAATTCCTTAAACTTCTCGAAAGTTTCGGACTTATGTTTCATGAAATAGATATACCCATATCTACTCAAGTCATCCGTGAAGGTAATAACATAACGATAACCACCGCGCGATGCTACACTCATTGGACCACACACATCAGTATGTATGATTTCCAATAAGTCCGTAGCTCGCTCCATCATACCAGAAAATGGAGTCTTAGTCATTTTACCCATCAGACATGCTTCGCATCTATCAAGTGATTCGAAATCAAGTGATTCAAGAAGTCCATCGGAATGGAGTTTCTTCATACGCTTCACTCCAATGTGACCAAGACGACAGTGCCACATATAGGTCGAGTTATCGCTTGATTTCAAACGTTTAGCCTCAATGTTATTAATATGTGTATTTCCACTATCGAGATTCAATAAGAATAGACCATCTATCAAAGGTGCATGTGCATAAAACATATTACTCATATAAATCGAACAACCATTATTCTCGGATTTAAACAGGTAACCGTCTCGCAATAAACAAGATCCCGATATAATGTTCATGCTCAACGCAGGCACCAAATAACAATTATTTAAGTATAAAACTAATCCCGATGGTAGATGAAGGGGTAGCGTGCCGACCGCGATCACATCAACCTTTGATCCATTTCCCACGCACATCGTCACCTCGTTCTTCGCTAGCTTCCGTTTATTCTGCAGCACCTGTTTCGAGTTACAAATATGAGCAACCGAACCAGTATCAAATACCCAGGCACTACTACGAGTACTAGTGAGATACACATCAATAACATGTATATCAGATATACCTTTCTTCTTGATGTTGCCGTTCTTCAAATCCGCCAAATACTTTGGGCAATTCCGCTTCCAGTGACCTTCTCCCTTGCAGTAAAAGCACTCAGTATCAGGCTTAGGTCCAGCCTTGGTCTTCTTTGTCGGCGTGGTAACTTTCTTACCACCCTTCTTGAAGTGTCCCTTCTGCTTAGACTTGCCTTTCTTGAATTTGGTTGTCTTATTGACCAACAACACTTGGTGCTCTTTCTTGATCTCCACTTCTACAGACTTCAACATGGCAAAGAGTTCTGGCAACGTCTTGTTCATGTTCTGCCTGTTGTAGTTCATCACAAAGTTCTTGTAACTTGGTGGTAGTGATTGGAGGACACGGTAAATCCCCAAAGCATTAGGAATCACTATACCCAAGCTTTGAAGTTTGTTTGTGTGCCCAAACATCTTAAGCACATGCTCACTGACGGAGCTGCCCTCTTCCATCTTGCAGTTAAAGAACTTTTCAGAAGCCTCATAGCTTTGAATTGCCGCATGAGTCTCAAAGATCAATTTGAGATCCTCGACAATATCATATGGGTCTAAATTCTTAAACCTTTTCTGAAGCTCCGATTCTAAACCATACAAGATAGCACACTGAACTGTGGAGTACTGAGTCTTCCGAGTGAGGTAAACATTCTTTACTTCATCGGAAGCATCAGCTGCAGGTGGGTCACCCAGCGGTGCATCCAGCACATAGGTCAAATTACCAGCTGTGAGGACAATCCTCAAATTGCGGAACCAATCCGCGAAGTTGCTTCCATTGTTTTTCAACTTTTCTTTCTCTAGGAACGCATTAAAATTGATGGTAGGGGCTGCCATTGATCTACAACATATTTGCAATAGTTTAGACTAAGTTTATGACAAATTGAGTTCAAATTAATAATAAAATTAATCTAGGTGAACTCCCACTCAAAACGATATCCCTCACATTGTCTTAGTGATCACACGAACCAAATCCACCACATCAACACCGATCATCACGAGAGTTGATATAGTTTCAATGGCGAACAATCGACATGTTCATCATATCTACTATATGATTCATGCTTTACCTTTCGGTGATCTGTGTTCCGAGACCATGTCTGTACATGCTAGGATCGTCAAGATCAAACCTTAGTTTCCGCATGAGCAAATCTGGCTTGCTCATGTTGTATACACTTGCGGAATCTAACACACCCGATCATCACGTGGTGCTTCGAAACAACAAGCTTTAGCAACGGTGCTAACTAAGGGTGAACACTTTATGACTTGAAATTTATGTGCATGAGGGATCATCTTATAATGCTACCGTCGTCTACTAAGCAATACAAGATGCATAAAGGATTAACATCACATGCAATTCATAATATGCGATATGATATGGCCTTTCTTCTTTGTGCTTCCGATCTCCATCTTTCTAGCACGAACATGATCTCCATCATCACCGGCATTGCATCAAGGTCAATGACGCTCCTCCATGGTTGTCGTCCACCGGCTTCAACTATTACAACTACTTTGAATAGACACGCGGGTCTTAACATAAATTAAAGACAACCATATGGCTCCTGCCGGTTGCCAACTTACAATAAGGAACATTGCATACATCAAATATAATCACAATCATGGCCATATCACATCACTGCACACCCCTGCAAAACAAAGTTAGACGCCTCTACTTTCTTTGCATGTTTTACGTGGTTTGGGGCTTTCAATAAGTGTCGTTCTAACTTACGAACATGAACCACAACATTGATACTAGTATTGTTAATCACCCGTTGTAAATTGGATCTTAACTATGCTAGGAGAAACATGCACCCGCAAAGCCACTTATGCAATAAAAGTTGCATGTCAAGCGTGGAGCAAGTCTCATGAACGATGTCATGTAAGGTTAGCCCGGGCCGCTTCATCCCAACATACCGCAAGATGCAAAGTACACAAGAAGCAATCGACAATAAAAGCATCAACGCCCACAATGACCATTGTGTTCTACTCGTGCAACAGATCTACATATAAACCTGGCTCTGATACCACTGTAGGGTTTCGTAGCATGGAAAACAAAAAATTTCTACCGCATACAAACAAACAAGCCAAGATCTATCTACTAGATTGTAGCAACGAGTCGATAGAATAACTCACCCTCGAAGATTCCAAAGTGTTTAACGAGAGCGGATTCTCGTGGGTGATGTAGTCGTACTCTTTCCGATCTCAAGATCGCGTAGACGATCCTTCCGGCGCTGCGTTCCGGCAGCGCTCCCGCAGTAGGTCACATGTTCGGTACTCGACGAAGACCTTCCTCTCCCTTGTTCCAGTAGGCAGCGGAGGTTGTAGCACTCTCCTCGCGATTCCGGCAGCACAACGGTGTGGTACGGAAGTAGAGGGGAGATCTCGCAGGGCTTCGCCTTAAGCTGGAGCGAGTATGGTGGAGTATGAGAGAGCTCCTCGGCGATCTAGGTTTTAGACACACCAAGGAGGAGGTGCTAGAGCCGGCGGCTAGGGTTTGGGGCACCCCAAGTCGGCGGCTAGGACAACCCTAGGGGGCGGCGGCAGCTGCAGGAGGTGGTGGCGCCAAGCTAGGGTTTGGAGGAGAGGTACTTGTGTGTCCTAGGAGGGAGTCCTGCCCCTCCTTATATAGGTGGAGGGGCCGGCCGGCCAAGGGGAGGGAGTGGAGTCCCTCCCCAACTCGGCTTGGGTGGTGCGCCGGCTTGGGGAGGAGGGACTCCCTCCCCAACTCGGTTTCACCTTCCTCCTCTTTTCCTCTTTCCAAATTTAGTCGTTTGACTTTTCAATTTAGCTATTTGACTTTTCAAACTAGGATTTGAATTAATCCTTTATTTGGAACAGCGATGACACTTAGTACATGATGCAATCATACCAACTTGATACAACACATCCATGTACCCTTCCCCTCCGGAGTGCCGGACATTCCGGAACATTCTAGAACATTCCCGATGAAAACACCGGAAACATTCCCCAACTCCGAAACGGGACTTTCCTTATGTGAATCTTATTCTCCGGACCATTCCGGATCTCCTCGTGATATCCCGGATCCCATCCGAGACTCCGAACAACATTCGGTCTCTTTCTCATCATTCCATAACTACTCAAACAACGTCGAATCCTTAAGTGTGTCTCCCTACGGTTCGTGAATTATGCGGACATGATCGAGACACTTCTCCGAACAATAACCAATAGAGGAATCTGGAAATTCATATGGCTCCCACATATTTCTACGATTACTTTGCGATCGAATGAACCACTTACATACAATACCAATTTCCCTTTGTCTCACGATACTTTACTTATCCGAGGTTTATGATCGTCGGTATCTCTGCATACCTAGTTCAACCTCGTTACCGATAAGTACTCTTTTCTCGTTCCCGTGATATGTGATCCCTTGTGAGCCAGTCACATGCTTGCAAGATAATTGGATGACATTTCACCGAGAGGGCCCACAGTATATCTATCCGTCATATGGATGGACAAATCCCACTCTTGATCCATGTGTTTCAACCAACACTTTCCGAACACTCAATGCCACCTTTATAGCCACCCAGTTACGGTGTGGTGTTTGATGTCATCAAAGCATCCATCCGGTAAAGGTGATATGCATGATCTCATGGTCAAAGGAATTAGATTACTATGTATCAGAAAGCATATAGCACTTGAACTATTAAAATGACTTGATCTTTATGCTACGCTTATCTATAGGAGTATGTCCACCATATCATTCTCCTAACGATATGATCTTGTTGTTAATAACATCTCAATGTTCATGATAGGGAAACCACAATCATCTATTAACCAACAAGCTGGTATTATATAGAGGCTTTACCATGGACTTCAAATTAAGTTTACAAATCACACAAGTATTAATGTTTCCTTGTTAATACTATTATAGCATGAATGTAAACATTTATCATAAACACAAAGATATAATAATAACCACATTTATTATTGCCTCTAGGGCATATCTCCAACATCTTACATTTTGCTATATATATACTATTTCTTTTATATTACCTATCTAAACACTTATTTTATAATATGCTAGATGGTTACTGATTTTGGGCGACATCGAGACTTCCGGAAAAAGTTAGATGTTGAAAAACTAGCACATTCTGTTAGTAGTTGGCCGGGTATGAAATATAGTGTTGCATCATGCAAAACGGTAAGACCACTTCACCTTATGTGTCACTATAACTATTATTTTTTTCTACATCTAATATCAAGCATATTTTTCAGATTCATATTCCAATAAAACAATCTGGCAGTGATTTTATTCTGTTCACACTAGACAAAGATACCAGAACTGTCTATATTT
This sequence comes from Avena atlantica, assembly GCA_910589765.1. NCBI lineage: Eukaryota > Viridiplantae > Streptophyta > Magnoliopsida > Poales > Poaceae > Avena > Avena atlantica. The sequence goes on from OU342736.1 coordinate 379,876,637, forward strand.
TGGACCCTACTCCTGTTGAGCCCAAGTACCAACTCAACCCAAACGCAAAATATGTTCACAGACTTCTATGGATTGCTGAACACTTACCAAAAGCCATGTCAAAGGCATGCCCTGGGTCTATATGGAACGAGAAAATTTTCCTATGGCAAAAAAAATAGTACCTGATATTTCAGGTCAAAAAAGGTAACATTTTTAAGAGATATTATATACAGAGTATTTGATTTGCTGCATATGTACTACCTATATTTATTGGTTTTTTATATGTCATACCAGGGAATTATCTGGATATCTTGTTACACTCTTCATGTCAACATGGAAAGACGAAAGACTACAGTTGCCATTTTTAAAGGTCACAATACCACCAGCATTTTAGTTATTTACCTTTCTAAAACATGTGGTTCTTTTCTTAGTTGCTTATAATTATTATACTCAGCTTTCAGAAACTACATAGGTTTAGCAAAGTACTATTTTTTTGCTTCATGTTCAAACCTATTGCTAGCCTCCAATGGGTTATTGTGGAACCAAGTTCTATTTACTATTATATTAGTTTTCTGTGAGAGAAAGATACTTCAATTTTCTTACAACTTCCCATCACTTTACATGAAAAATTAAAGCTGCTACCAGGCACTACGTAAAGAATGGTGAAAAAACTTGTACAAAAGAATGGCCTTTGACCAATATTGAATGTAGCCTCCATCCATTAAACTTACAGAAGCAGCAGCTATGTCGCACAGGTCATCGCATTATTTTATTTTATACTGCTGTACTGTAAGGCAACCTGGTGAAAAGTTTTGGCAGAGAAAGCTCTTCTGATGCTTCCAGCGGATTAAGCCATAAGTTTTCATCCTCTAAATAGAACGTCCAGATTTAGTTGACAAGTTACTCAACAAGGTGGTCAACTGTTGCTTGTACCGTTCATTGTAGAGAAACGAGTGAGAGAAAACCGAGGGTTGGAAGATACCTGATTCGCCCACAAATTTGCAACTTTAACAAAATAGTGATTGTCGTTCCACACGATCAATTTCAATCCTGCATTATTATCATTTTCAAGTTCATTCGCCATTTTTTAAGGTCAATATATCATAATTATTTGAATCATTATCTTTTTTGCACATGAGATGCTGATCTTATTTGTTTATACAATGTATAGGATGGTTATGAGCTCAGGAAACAAAATTTGGTACAGCTATTAACATTCAGGGAGAACGAATGTGAAGACAACATACCTTCTGGTGTCCTTGATCTTATCAATTGTATCAAGAAAAAATTAAACAATATGAAAGTGAAGAAATGAGGATCAAAAGGCAATGAAGACCAACAAAGAAGCTGCATATCCAATTCTATCAACAACTGATGCTCCTCAAACTTAGGTTGTGCATCAGCTGAATTTGTCAAATTGCTGATTTAGGAATTAGCATACAGTCGAAATGCAACTATTTTGAAGAAGTGTATATTACGATTTGTTAAAACATATGTCAGAATCTCTAATAACATAGTGTGTCCATATTAATTAATATACACTGATGCTACACTGAACCTGACTAGGATTTGAGTTAATTCTGATGGAAATAAGTGATGGCTAAAAAAGCTAGAGATGATCTGTGGAGACAATAGATCGAGTCAGCTAATTCAGCTATGGCATGTTAGCAGCATATCTGTGAGCATCAGCATCCTGCTATGCAGCAGTGCATGAATATTCTACAAATTTCAGTTTTTGTTTCACACACATCAGTACCTACAATATAATTCCTTGTTAGTAAATATATCATAGTAGAAACTAGAAAAATACATTTGGTGAAGCTATTACCGGCTGACGATTGCTCCTACTTGTCTAATAGGGTCGGCTTTAGTTCCAACAATTCGTGTTCCAATTGCTCAGCCTCTTCAAGCTTCAGCTGTTGTGGCCGTCTCATTGTTCGCACGGATGGTGTATCTGCTGCTGGATCACTAGCTAGAGAAGAAGAATAGGAAAGGATGAGAGCAGATCCGTAGTGTCCAAGAGAAATTGGTAATATTTGTTTAAATGCTCCATTACACGATGTTGCTTTAAAATTTGTCCAATTTAGGTTTTAATGAGGTTATAGGTAGTCTTGTCGAAGAAAGATCTTTACTTACTATTTTAAATTCATCATCTTGTCACTACTTTCATACTTCCACAGTTTCACCTGCTCAAGTTTAGAAAGCCCGCAGAAGTGCAGAACACCCCTACCATCATGCCTTCTTCTCTGATGCCCAGCTTGCTCCGACCTCTCTCCAATCCAGCTTACTCCTTGCATTTTACCAGCTCATGATTTCTTCTGGAAGCAAATAGTTTACACATTGCCGAGGGTAACAATCTGATGGCTATGTCGTTCAGACCATACAGAGCAAGTAGCACAACTGAACAAATAATACATAGGTTTTTAGGATGCACTCTCTAATGTATGTCCATGGAAGCATATTTTCCGTTGAGTGAAATAAATCCCAAATGTATGTCGATGGAAACATATTTTCTGTTTGACTTGAGTACTTTTTATTGCTTTCGAAGCACAGTCCTCCCAAATGTATGTCGATGGAAACATATTTTCTGTTTGACTGGAGTACTTTTTATTGCCTTCGAAGCATAATTCGAAGTTGTTAGAATTCATGGCTGAATAAGGCATCTTTCAAAAGTCATATAATTTTGGAGGATATTTGCTGTATTGCATGTCTGCTATAACTTTACTGTCTCTTTGCTTACTGCCATTCTTGTTAGATTAAACTGTCTTTGCGAAATATTAACACGTTACTGTAATAGCATTAGATGGTTCCATCTGTTCTGAATGCAAACCCTTATATCATTGCAGCTCTACATTTTTCACTGGAAGAATTTAACTTTCTATTCCTCGTGTGCAGCTTCAGTTCTCGATGATTACTTGTCTGGGGAGAGACCTTGTGGTTCATCATCACCGCCTCTACATCCATGTTCAGTTCTACCAAGATTGGTACTAACAATCGACTTGGACTCTGACCAGTAGTCTATGTCGTGCATTCTCTGGTTCGAGGTGTACAGTCTCTATTGTCTCCTCCATGGAATGGTCACTCAAGTATTGTTCGTGATCCAGGTGTACAGTCTCTGCCTGTCTTTTGAAAGGATGCTATCTGATGTTGGAGCATGAATATTGTGTTCTCATGATCGTAGTTCTGGGAGGGCCAAGAAGGGAGCAGTTCTTGTTCATCTGAGCTGATCTTGTATGCCCTAGAACTTGGCAAAGAGTGCAGTACTGCAGTGTATAGAGAGAGCTCAACTGTGTAGGCAATTTTTTTCTTAGCATAGCAGGAACTTCAAGTGGCAGTCGATGCACATATGCTGATTTGCTCTCTCAAAGAAGAAAGGGATAATGTCCCTTTTTTACATTTAGGTATATGTTATTATGGTTAACCATCATCCTAGCGTGAATCTGTGTTATCTGTGAAGTGATGCCATGGATAAATCGCGTACTATTACACGGTGTATACAGTTCCTTCTTCTACGGCAACCTCGGCATGTAGAAGCGGCGGCGGCTTCGACGACGGCATCAGCGATGGCTCTTTTTATGTTTTTTAGTTTATTATCTAGCCTAAATTCAGGTGTTCGCCCGAATTCGATGTAATCCGCCTATATTTATCCATAATCAATGAAATCCGTCTAAATTTGTCGAAATTTGTTAAATTTTACAACGCAGGAACTCGGCCGAGGAACGCGAGTAAAAAATTTGGCCTTTTTATACCGAAAACGAGTTTCATCGGTCCCAAAATTAATCCGGATTTTGGCATGAGATCGCCCAACGAACAGGATGCTCTTAGCTGGGCTTAGTCAACGAACGGGGATGCTCTTAGCTGGGCTTAGTCCGTGGCGTCACGCGGCCAGCTATATTTGATCCGCGACCTCATAGCAAGTTCTGCAAGTCGAGCCGCCATTGAATAACAATAATTTTATGACCACCGTCTGCAGGTCGGACCTTCCGACCCAGTTGATCGACATGTGCGTATACCTGGCCAACACCGGCCTAGGCGCGAACTCCATCCGGCATAATTATACAAATCTTAATACAGTTTTGATATGTGAAAAAGAGTGCTAATCAAAAGTCCAACTGAGTTGAGGAGTCCTAATACTACTTACTTAGGGAATCCTAATCCGACTCAAACAAGCGGTGAATACTACCAAGTAGAGAAGCAATATTACTACTGAGCTACGGAATCCTAATCTGACTCAGTCTAGAGCAAATTCTAATATAAATAAACATGAAGACGTGTTGTCTAGCACGCCAAGCACCACTAAATCCATCGCATACAGGACGTCCTTTAATTGCATCAGTTTGATACTACTATTGTTCTTGCCTCCACTAACGAGATAAAGTTTCAAGTTGACTGCTGCCGCATCAATCACATCTGGAAGTGCTGATACCTCTCGCTCGATCACATCTGGTACTTCCGATACCTCTCGCTCAATTAACCTTCTGAACATAGTAATTTTCCATGTCGCCTCAATCAGGTACGTTCATTATCTTCCTCAACAGACATTCTTCAACAATCTTATAAACTGCCATGTAAAAATTAAATTTATCAGCGGCAATACAAAAGTACATGCTATATTTGATTTATTACAATGTAATTAATATTATCCATCACTCCTAGGCATGTGAGAATCCTCTACAATAGGTGCATCATGAACAGCAATATTTTCCTTTTCTGATAAATCACCTGAACCAATAACATGCTCCACCTGAACACTTGATTTCTGCTCAATCTCAACATCTCCATTAGTAGCTGTTCCATCATGTAGCATAGCAGAGTACATGCTATGTTTGAATTAAATGAAAGTGATATGTTTAAAATAGTTGATTTATTACAATGTAATTAATACTATCCAAGTTTGATAATTACAGCATATACAAATACTAATGCAGGAAAACCATTTTGTTCGCAATCTCAAGTAATGGATGCCAAGGAAGAAAAACAAAAAAGAGATAGAAAGCGGTATGCACGGATGACTGATGAAGAAAAGAAAGAAAGACTAAAAAAGCAACGTGAAGAATATCAGCTAAACAAAACAAAGAAAGAGGCTAAGAAATATGCAGAACTAGAGCCAGAAATAAGGATGGAAGAGGAAGTTGGTACATCTACCTTAAGTGCAAGACAAAGAAAGCCTATGACGCCAGGAGAAAGACAATTATTTATACATCGTCGTAACGAAGAGTTCTCTACAAAACAGAGAAAACTTGTTTCAGTATCATCACAAGAAGGCACATCCAAGATGAACATCGGCAATGATCACATAGAATATCTAAAGCAGAAAAAAGTCCTCATTGATGGTAATACTTGAATTTATAAAATACCAAGACATTTCAAATAAAATATACAATATGTAAAGCTAGCCATCTTTCATGGACAGGCATCTGGCATTCATTGTGTCCAACCAACAAAGGCATAGATTCACCACCATTCTGCAATGATGATGAACATGCCAAGGGTATTGATCAAGTAATATCAATGATGAAAAACGGCGATGGTGACATACAAACTATAAAGAATCCAGAAGTCATGATTAACGGTACGTCAGTACTACCATACAATTTATACAATGCTCCTATATTTCAGAAACATTACTTTCCAGAAATAGTATACAGTATGAACATCTAACCATCTTTCTGGACAGAGAACCCCTCTTCAGTTATCTCAGAAGATATAAATCAAGCAAGACATGATCCTGATAGTGCTAGGAGAAGCCCTAACCAAAAGGAGAAGAAAAGGGAAGAGAATAATGCACGTAGAAGAGCCAATTATAGAGCTAAACAGAATATTTTGACGGATGATCAAAAGGAAGACACTAATGCACGTAGAAGAGCAGCCAAACAAATATCAACACAAAGGAAAACCCAAGAGAGGAGGGCACTAATGCTTGATCAACGTAGGGAAAAAGCTGCGGCTAGGAGGAACACCCCGTGCAAAGAATCCATCGTCGTGCCCAATTGCACCAACTTTGCCAACAATAAACTTGGCATCAAGCACACAGGGAACACCCACCAGAGAAGAAACTGCTTCACCTCCCACATCCCCTTCAACGAGAACGCCTGAGTATACCATTAGGACCGACAGTAACACACCCATCTTTACTCCCTTTATTTATGTCATGGCACATCCTGATTGTACTTACTGGAGCAAGAATGTTGTAGGAGAAATGGAGACATTCATTAACGAAATCATGGACGAGAATGCCAATTCCGACGACCTCATGGATGAGGAATGCTACATGTATGCCCATGAAGGTAATTATACTATCCTTCCCATTGGCATTCTCTGTTACGAGTTAATACAAACATACTGATGTGACAACCAATCCATGTAGGTTTCAACGAAGATGACATGGACACAAATACAACGACAGACTCATCAGGCCCGGAATCTATCGATCCTTTCGACTTTGTGTACTCGAACCTACCAGACAGTACAAATATCCTAAAGCAAGTACCAGACTGCGAATTCTGTCATGCCAAGAAGTTCGAGCGTGAGACCGACGGATTCTGCTGTCGAGAAGGAAAGATCGAGCTAGCTGATCAACAACCAGAACCTATTCCAGAGCTGATGAGACTATGGTCTAGCCAGGACACAGACTCACGTAATTTTTGAGAGAGCATCCGATTTTTCAATGGACACTTCTCCTTCACGACCCTTGGTGTCAGCCTCGACAACGACTGCACGAACATGAGGTCCGGAGTGTATACATTCCGGGCGCAAGGATCATTGTACCACAACGTGCATTCGTTCGGACCAAACTCTAAGCCAGAACACCTACAACTATACTTCTACGACGATGATCCAAACATGACCCATCGCAAGGAAGCCACCAAAGGTCTCGACCAAGAGGTCGTCCAAAAGGTTGCAGACATATTGAGAGCAAACCCCTACTCCGAGCAGTTTAGGTGTTTGGGCGCCCACAAGGACAGCCTCGAGAACTGCCGTATAGAACTGAACACCGACCAGAAGAAATACCAACGGACATTCAATCTACCGGTGTCGTCTGAAGTGGCTGCTATCTGGGTCGAGCGCAGCCACCTAGCAAATAGGTTTAAGCGCAGCATTACCATCTACGGTAACAACAACGAGAGGCATAGTATACAGGCAACACAAGGATGTTATGACCCACTATCATACCCCCTATTCTTCCCAAAGGGGAGCTCGGTTGGCATCCAAATATCCCTAAACATAATGTGCATTGGTACCTTGCGCAACAACCAAGAGCGGGACGTAACGACGATCCAGGTTAACCTATTCAAGATACTTCTGCATTTATTATATTTATCCTTTTCGGATGTTTCCTAACATTCTTCTTTCTTTCATTAACGCAGAGGGAGGTGGCAATTTATGCGTCTCTGTCAGGGACTACTACTGTTACCGACTACAGACACGCCCTGCTATATTCAACCCCATACTGCATGGAGGCCGTCTGTTCCAACACTTTGCGGTCGACATGTACATAAAGATCGAGGGTTGTAGGTTGAACTGGGTCAGGAGTCACCAGCCGGAGATATGTGCCGATCTATATAAAGCAATTGTGGATAGCATCATAGCCGGAGAGACTGAAGCAAGCGCCGTTGGAACAAGGATTGTTCTACCCTCCACGTTCAAGGGGGGATTCCGAGACATGAAAAAAAGGCATATGGATGCCATGGCGTTGGTGCAAACATACGGCAAGCCTGACATCTTCCTGACAATGACCTGCAACCCAAACTGGCAGGAGATACAAGATGCGTTGCCTCCGGGACAAACCGCACAAGACCGACCAGACATTGTGGTCCGAGTGTTTAGGGCCAAGCTGGAGACGATGAAAGAGATGCTAACAAAGAAGAATATCCTAGGAGTTGTCAAGGCGTATGTCTACGTGGTCGAGTTCCAAAAGAGGGGTCTCCCACATGCCCATTTCCTGTTGATCATGGATTCAAGATATAAGCTCCTTGTGCCAGAGCAATACGACCATGTCATATCGGCCGAGCTTCCGGACAAGAATAAGTACCCGGAACTATACACAATGGTCGTGAAGCATATGATGCATGGCCCATGCGGTGTCCTCAAGCCAAACAATGTGTGCATGAAAGACGGGTCGTGCAAGTGTAGGTACCCACGAACATTCAACGAGACCACTGTACAGGGGAAGGACTCATATCCAGTCTATCAGAGACGAAAGGACGGCCGTTGCGTGAAGGTCCGCGGTCAGATGCTGGACAATAGATGGGTTGTGCCTTACAACCCTTACCTCTTGCGGATGTTCGACTGCCACATCAACGCGGAGGTGTGCTCTAGCATAAAAGCTGTCAAGTACCTATATAAGTACATATACAAGGGCCACGATCAGACTTCGTTCAATATTGACACGCCTGACGACAAAGGTAACATAGATGAGATCAAGAGATACGTTGATGCAAGGTGGATTACTCCACCAGAGGCCATGTGGAGGATATTCGGCTTCAAGCTCTGTGAGAACCACCCGGCGGTCTTACATTTCCCCCTTCATCTCCCAGATATGCAAAGGGTCACGTTCAAAGCAGGAGACAACCTGAACGACATTGCCGCCAGGGAGAGCACATCCATGCTGATAGAATATTTCAAAGCTAATGAGAAGTACGCGTGGGCTCGAGATATTCTTTATAGATATTTTCCAGGGAGGTTCACGTGGCAAATTACAGGAAAATACTGGAAGATAAGGACTAGGGAACACCAAGTAGGACGAATCATGACAGCCCATCCTGCCGAGGGCGGGCGGTACTTTCTAAGAGTGCTTTTAAATCACATACCCGGCTCGAAGTCCTTCGAAGATCTAAAAACCATGGATGGTGTGCTATGTGCTACATTTCGTGAGGCCGCGGAGAGGAGAGGTCTCATCGAGGCTGACAACACGCTCGACGAGTGTCTTACTGAGTCAGAACAATTGCCATGCCAGCCTCACTCAGGAGGCTCTTCGCAACAATCTTGGTATTCTGTGAGCCTGGCGACGTGCGCGGTCTTTGGGATAGGCACCTAGAGGCGATGTCTGATGACTACCGACGGGAATACAAGTGTCCAAAAGCTATGGAGCAGAAGGTGTTGCTTGATATCAGGGGCATGCTGCAGTCCATGGGCAAAGACATAAAGTCGTTCCCTCTCCCAGACATCGACGAGACGTATGACAACACAGAAGGAGAGGCTAGGGAGGTCATTGAGGAAATGAATATCACGGTAGACAAGGAAGACGAATCACTGGCAGCATTTCTAAACCTCGAGCAACGACTTGCCTATGATGAGATACTTTAGGCGGTTCATGGCGGCAATGGGGGCGTATTCTTCATAGATGGTCCGGGAGGAACCGGGAAGACATACCTCTACCGAGCACTGCTCGCTAGGGTTCGGGGAGAGAAAAAGATCGCGGTGGACACAGCAACGTCGGGTGTCGCCGCTTCCATCATGCCAGGAGGAAGAACAGCGCACTCAAGGTTCAAGATCCCACTAAACCTTGAAGAAGGGGCATCATGCAACTTCACTAAGCAGAATGGGACAGCCAAGCTCCTGAGGATGGCTTCGCTAATACTATGGGACGAGGCAACCATGACGAAACGTCAGGCAGTTGAAGCGCTAGACAGAAGCATGCGTGACATCATGGACTGCCAGAACCGACCTTTCGGAGGCAAGACTATAGTGTTCGGCGGGGACTTCAGGCAGGTGCTTCCAGTAGTGCGAAAAGGTTCACGTGGTCAGATAATCGACGCAAGTCTGCGGAGATCCAACTTATGGAAGGGCATGCGCCAGCTAAGGCTCATCAAGAACATGAGGGCACAAAATGACCGGTGGTTCGCAGATTACCTACTGAGGATAGGTAACGGTATTGAGGAAACCGACGAGGAAGGTAACATCCAGCTTCCCGAAGATATCTGTGTGTCCTCTACGGGAGACCACGTGGCCGACATAATGAAGCTGATCAACCATGTGTTTCCTCAGCTAGACCATAACATGGACAACCCGCATTACATGACTTCTAGAGCGATTCTATCCACAAAGAACGACAATGTAGATGGAATAAACATGCACATGATTGAGCGTTTTCATGGCGAGGAGATGATCTACTATAGCTTCGATAGTGCGGAGGACGATCCGCATGGATACTACCCTTCCGAGTTTCTGAACTCGCTAACTCCTAACGGGATGCCCCCACACGTGCTTAAACTGAAGAAAAATTGCCCCGTCATACTACTAAGGAATATTGACCCAGCTAACGGGTTGTGTAATGGCACAAGGCTTGTGATCCGTGAGTTCCAGAGGAACGCCATCGACGCGGAGATTGTCGTGGGACAGCATGCATGAGAGAGAGTTTTTCTTCCTCGGATACCTTTATGCCCATCCGACGATGACATGTTCCCGTTCAAATTCAAAAGGAAGCACTTCCCGATCAGACTAAGCTTTGCCATGACAATCAACAAGGCGCAAGGGCAGACCATCCCGATTGTCGGCGTATACCTACCGGAGCCGGTATTCTCTCATGGTCAACTATACGTCGCATTGTCACGAGCCACCGCGAAAAGCAACATCAAGATCCTCGCCATCAAGGATGACAAGACAAAGAATACAAAGAAGCGGAAAAGAACCGAGTCATTAGTCACGACCACAAAAAACATAGTCTACAAGGAAATACTTAGCACTTGAACTCGCTGGACCAGATTTGAGCAGAATCCATCAAGATTATTATATCTTTTAAAATGTAATGGATACAAATATACCATGCAAACCTACGTAAAAAACAATGTAAAGAGATGAACAGATAGTACCAACCATTTGTTGTAGTTAGTCGTCGCTCGGCGGTGTACTGATTTGCTTCAAAATCCCATCCGTAAACCTCATCATCCGCTGCATCATCAACAAATGGGTGGATTCATCTGCGAGATCAAAAATAGATGTAGGATTACAGGTTATTCAGAAGTTGCCTGGCTGGGAATTTCATCAAGCATATGTCATGCTTATACATCTGTAGGAGTACTATATTTACTAGCTGAGTACCAGTGTGTGCGTTGCTTACGCAACAATAAAATGCATAAAAATATTCTCAAAGATAACCCGTACACAGTCAAACATTGAACAATATAAAATACGATGGATAATCAATCTAGAATAAAGTATGAATACTCAAGAATATATAAAGTATTTATGCTAGAATGAAGGCCTTTTGGTACATCCTGCGAGGAAAAAAAAGTTCACCATAAATATTCAAGTACACGTCTTAGTCTTGAATTGTAATCCTCTCAGCTTGAGAAAGTTTGGCAATTGTCTGATCCTTTTCTCTTTTTGGTATTTCGGTTGCTTGATTTGCCACCTGGAAAAACTAAAAGGTTTAGCTATTTCATGCAGAAACGACATTGTAATTTTTTACACTGATCGGAAATCAAATACACACTCAAAAGCATATTTCTTTACTGCAAAGGAAATCAATCAATCAGCACATCAATTGAGTGAAAGGAAGTTTGATGATATAGATAATGGAGGTACAATGTTGAAAAATATTAGCTAAAGCATTTACGTTGGAGGATACTTGCAGTTCTACCATCACAGACTGATAATTTAGACAATTCATGAACAACCATATTCACTATTCTCGTGCACTTCTTGACCTCACAACCAGAGAACCAAACTCTCAGCTGTATTTTCACATCTTCAATGACACTTGCATACAGAGAGGAATTAGCCTTGCGCCTGTCCATAGCCATCACCAGGAGTTAGGAATCAGTTTCAAAACACACTCAGATCGCTCCCAACTGAGAAGCTAGGCAAACAGCTTCAGATAAAACACACAACTCTGCTTGAAAAGCATCACTGATGTGGGCCTTTTTTTCCTGCGGTGGCCGCCACGACCTCGCCCATATTCTCACAGAGGAATCACACCCTAGCCTGCCCGGTTTCTTTGGGTTTACATTAGCAAGCAGAGGTAGATGAACAAGATTGTTAAGCACATCCATCAGACCAATATATTCCATCGCGCGATGCAAGGGATGGAGGCAGCGCCATCGTCTGCACGTAATTCAGGGGATGGGGACGGAGCCGCCAGCTGATCTCGAGGCAGGGGTAAGCGCCACCGGCTAATCTCGTGGCAGAGGATAGGGCGCCGCCGGTGGCCGGGATCCAGATGCAGCTACCTTTGGTCCGCGGCTCTGCAGGAATCGAAGGAATAGGCGGAGGCGCTGGACCAGTGAACATAGACTAAACCCAGGGGCACTCCCCTCGTCTCCAGCGTTGGGCCATGGGGAGCAGGGGAGGTGGACGGGGCCATGCTTTTCCAATAGCAAGTTTGCAGCGAGCTGTTTGCAAAATCAGAGAGGAAATAAAGCAAGATAAGAGATAGATGATTCTTACATCAACGCCTCCTTGCCCGCTTCGCCGCCATCCTCCGGTGGGAGGAACATGAACTGCTGCACCGCCGCCGCCCAGATCGCATCGCCCGGTGGGAGGAAAAGGACCTGCTGCGTTGCCTCCGCCCAACTCACCTCCGTACCTACAGCCGCCAAGCACCGGCGTCGTCGTCTACTTCCGGCGTACTGGACATGAACCCAGCTCGAGTCGTCTCTAGTGGCACTCCGCAGCTCGGATCCGTCCATGCCGCCGCCAGGGACGCCATCGGACGCGCCCTTATCTACAGTGCTGCCTCCTGCAGCAACTCTCAAATGCAACCCAGCAACCCAGCACGCCAAGAGCCTCCACAGGCACCATGGTGGATGGTGAGAGCAGGCGGTGGCCACATCAGTAGACGACGAGAGAATTAGCTAGGCCGTGAGGATGGGACGAGTCAGGGGAGAATGACTCGTATGTGATGTCCCTCTACGTGTATATGGCTTTTTTATTTTTTTTATATGTGATAAAAATAAAAGCATACATATTTTTAGAAGATTTCAAAAATACAACACATTTATACATGTAAAGCTAATATTTTTTCTAAACTAGCTAATGCATCTAGCGGAGTCAAATTCAAAATAATAACATCCAACGTACGATGTCAATCCATAATTTTGTTAATTTTTCCGGACTTCATTCTACGCCACAAATACAGTAATATAAAATTTTAACCTTCTAAAATATGTTTCTTTTTTAAGAACAAAACTGTTTCGACGTCGTCAAGTTTGAGAGGAACGAAAAACTCGGATTTTACACAATTAAAGAAATTACCACACTTTGTTCTATAAAACTTTTACACATGAATGGAACAAAAATAAAAATTTCTGATGCTTTCAAATGAAGAATCAATATAATGTGAAATAAATGCCATCTGTCATAGTATGTGCATATGGTCTCTCACTACCTCTTACCAGCCAATGATACCGAAGAAACGGTTCATGATTCCAACGGCCCGTAGCAACGCACGGGCATTCAACTAGTATATTTAATACCCTTCTTGTGATATTTGAAGGGGTTCGTAGCATGGAAAACAAAAAATTTCTACCGAATGAACACACAATCAAGATCTAATCTATGATCAAGCCAAGATCTATCTACTAGATTGTAGCAACGAGTCGATAGAATACTAACCCTCAAAGATCCAAAGCGGTTAACAAGAGCAGATTCTCGTGGGTGATGTAGTCGTACACTTCCGATCTCAAGATCGCGTAGACGATCCTTCCGACGTTGCGTTCCGGCAGCGCTTCCGCAGTCGGTCACACGTTCGGTACTCGACGAAGACCTTCCTCTCCCTTGTTCCAGCAGGCAGCGGAGGTTGTAGCACTCTCCTCGCGATTCCGGCAGCACGACGGCATGGTACCGGAAGTAGATGGGAGATCTCGCAGGGCTTCGCCTTAAGCCTGAGCGAGTATGGTGGACTATGAGAGAGGCCTTGGCGATCTAGGGTTTAGAGGCACCAAGGAGAGAGGGCTAGGACGGCGGATAAGGCAAGGGGAGGGCCCCAACTCGGAGGCTAGGCAAACCCTAGGGGCGGTGGCGACTTGGTGGAGGTCGACGGCTAGGGCTAGGGTTTAGAGGAGAGAGGTGTAGGGAAGAGGGGCACCCCTGCCCCTCCTTTTATAGGTGGGAGGGAGGCGCGGTTGGGAGGAGGGATTCCTCCTCCAACTCCTCCTCCTTGGCCGGCGGGTGGAGGGAGTAGGACTTCCTCCCTAAGTAGGTTTCCTACTCTCCCTCCACCAAGCAAACTTGCCGTTTGACTTTTCAAATTGGCGTTTCACTTTTCAAACTAGGATTTGATTTATCCCTTTATTTTGCTCAGCGATGACACCTAGTACATGATGCAACCATTCAAACTTGTTATGACACATTCATGTACCCTTCCCCTCCGGAGTGCCGGACCTTCCGGAACCTTCTAGAACATTCCCGATGAAAACACCGGAACCATTCTCCAACCCCGAAACAGGACTTTCCTTATATGAATCTTATTCTCCGGACCATTCCGGATCTCCTCGTGATATCCCGGATCCCATCCGAGACTCCGAACACCATTCGGTCTCTTACTCATCATTCCATAACTACTCAACAACATCGAATCATTAAGTGTGTCTCCCTACGGTTCGTGAATTATGCGGACATGATCGAGACACTTCTCCGATCAATAACCAATAGAGGAATCTGGAAATTCATATGGCTCCCACATATTTCTACGATTACTTTGCGATCGAATGAACCACTTACATACGATACCAATTTCCCTTTGTCTCACGATAGTTTACTTATCCGAGGTTTTGATCGTCGGTATCTCTGCATACCTAGTTCAACCTCGTTACCGATAAGTACTATTTTCTCGTTCCCGTGATATGTGATACATTGTGAGCCAGTCACATGCTTGTAAGCTAATTGGATGACATTCCACCGAGAGGGCCCAGAGTATATCTATCTGTCATATGGATAGACAAATCCCACTCTTGATCCATGTGCCTCAACCCATACTTTCCGAACACTCAATGCCACCTTTATAGCCACCCAGTTACGGTGTGGTGTTTGATGTCATCAAAGCATCCTTCCGGTGATGGTGATTAACATGATCTCATGGTCGAAGGAATTAGGTTACTATGTATCAGAAAGCTTATAGCAAATGAACTATATTAAATGAATTGATCTTTATGCTACGCTTAACTATAGGAGTATGTCCATCACATCATTCTCCTAATGATATGACCCTGTTGTTAATAACATCTCTATGTTCATGATCAGGAAACCATGATCTTATATTAACCAACAAGCTAGTTTAACAAGAGGCTTTACTAGGGACTCTTTTATGTTTACAAATCACACAAGTATTAATGTTTCCTGTCAATACAATTATAGCATGGTATGTAAACATTTATCATAAGTATGAAGATATGATAATAACCACTTTATTATTGCCTCTTGGGCATATCTCCAACAATATTTTGAGCCAAACATTATTAACTATAATAAATACATGACTTGTGCTTGTCAAAATAATGGAAAGGCATAGCGAAAACTCGCTACAGCACCTGTGCACCTGTGTGCTCATTATCTCGACCTACCATCGCGAATATCTTGGGCCGTAGTCATACACGCTATTGTATGTATTAGATATTTGTTTGTTGTATTCTTATCAGTATTTAGCTGTGCTTCCCAATTCATCACAGACAGGTCAATACCAACTGGACCACCGTGTCACCACCTACCGGTCGTAGTGAGGCACACAGATATATGCACTCTGTGTTCATATTCATATGAGCACAACTTTTTGTTGGGGGGGGGGGCATTGTGTCAACTATATCACATATTGTTATTTGGGGGAGAATTTTCTCAAGAATACTGCCTTCCAAGCTGATGTTGTTACATGTGAAAACGAGCATCATTGCATCACTGTCTCTATGTTTTTTATTTGGCAAAAGACGAAATATCTTACCATCAGTTTACTGCATATGGAAAGGACTTCATCTATTTTCAGCAAACATCATAAGCTCATATTTTGCTTTATTGGTTTACCCTCACAACATTACATAACATAATCAGTGCTAATATAATAACATTTTTTTATGAGTTACACAGAAAATATCCACACGATACCTCGCATCCACTAACCAGTTCTTGCATGCACTTCACTCTTTAAACATTTATGCTGCTCTTGCGGTACCTCACGCCAACCCCTCCGTATCCTGGAATTTTGAATTCAGTTATGCACTCAATTTTTGTGGCATCCCGCTAAAACCACTACTAGAAAATCGCGTTATTTTTGTGCATTGCATCATCATGACATCATCATGCATCTCATTGACTAAAAACTATTTGGTTCAATCCTACTTTTGCTTTCTACAAAGATCCCTATCTAATTCAAAATAATCCCCGGAACCTTCCGGATATTTTGTTTGTCTAAAAATAAATTGCACAAGTCTTTTAAAACAATACATAAAATTTTATATTATTTTTAGGGGGCAGCCGTACAGGGCCGATCCGACCCAGTCGGCCACCCCCAGAATAAAACCGGCCTACCCAAAAATCTATTCTTACCCAATCCTAGTCTACCCAAACCCCCTCCACCTCACCCCGACCAATCTCAAACCGCCACCTCCCCTTTTTTTTCCAACTCCCTCCACTCCTAGCCTGCCACCTCAACCACTCCCCACTCACTGGAACCCCGGCCCCACCACCTGCCTCTCTCCCTGGCCCGACCCACACCCTCCACCCGGCCGCCCTTGACCCCACCCCCGCTGCCTCACGTTCTCTCTCCCCCCCGCATGATCCCCTATTCCCCTGGCCCCACCCCCGCGGAATCCCCGCATGAACCCCTCCCTGTCGCCTTCTTCCTCCTTCCCGCATCCTCCTGTCCGACCTCTCCCTGGCCGCCCTCCGCCGGCCGCCGGCCCTGCGCTTTGCCGAGCCCCGCGCTCGCAGTGACCCCCCTCCCCCCGTCGGCCGCTCCTTCCTCCTCGCTCCTCCCCCTCTCTGCCACCGCCGCCTGGGGCTCCCTCCTCCTTCTCCTCTCCCGGCCGCCCGCCGCCCACCTCTTCCTCCCCGACAACCGCCACCGCCACCGCCACCGACCTCTCCCGCTCGCGCCTCCTCCCTGGAGCCCCTTCGTCCGCCGCCAGGAGCCCTGCCTCGTCGGCCCGTCCCTGAGCCGCCGCAGGCTAGGCGCCGCCCCGGGCCTGCTCCCCGCCGGCCGTCCGTGACCTCCGCCCCGCGCCGTCCGCCCTCTCCTCTCCCGCCGGCGTGGCCTGTGCTACCCCTCCCCGCCGCAGAGCTCGTCCTCCACGAGCCCCACGTCGAGCACGCCCGCCAAGCTCGCCCTGGACGCCTCCCGTTTCTCAGTGCCCCCTACAGACCGCCGAGCCGCCGCCCGGCCTCGCCTCCCTCCTGCGAGCACGCATCCCCGTAGCGTGCCTGTCATCAGCCCCCTCTCCGATTCGGTCTGCAGTGCTTCCCCGCCGGCCTAGCGCCTCCTCGTCGTCCCGTCCATGTCCTGCGTCGCCCTGTCAAGTACCATGTACCTCGCCGCTTGAACCCTCAGTGTGTGTGTGTTTGACCAGCAGCGGACATGTTTCTCTCCATCGGCAAGGTTAGCCACAACATGTGCCATGTGACAAGTATGAACCGCAAGAAGTTGCGAGGCTCTCAAGATCTACTGACGCCAAGATCTACTGACGCCCGGCGCCAAGATCTTCCGATGGTGATGCGAGGAGCCCAAACCCGAGGGGCCCTATTGAACTCGGTGTCATCTATTCAAGTACTCCATCGACATCAAGATCGTCCACTCAGACCACAAGGCCGTTCCCGGAGCGAAACATCGAACCCCGGTGCTGTCGCCTTCCTCTCCGGAGACCGAACCCTGGCGCGCCAAGTTCTTCGGACCGAAGGCCACAGATGCGACAAGTACTTCTTCCCGGATGCCAAGGTCGTCGACACGGATACGCCAAGTACTTCCTCGAGGACGCCAAGTTCTTCACCCTGAATGCTAAGACCGACTCGATGGCGCGGACCCGACAAGATCTGTGCAACGACAAGATCGACACCGATTAGGGCGGATCCGATGTGCCCCCGACGCCAACCAAGTCCTTCTTCCCGGATGCGACAAGATCTACTCCGTTGTCCGAGAATGTTTCTGCCGAGACCGATCCCGTAGAACCCTGAACCCTGAGACCGAACCCCGAACCCCGGAACCCCAAGATCTCCCGAACCCAGATGTGTGAACCTTTTCCCTAAGCCCTATTTTTATAAATGATATATCCGATGCATATTAAATTGTTCTTGCATGCATACCTGTCTGTGGGTTAGGGGCATTATGCCGTTTCACCTCATAATTAAATAGGGAGTCCATCTGCGGGATATCTTTGTCTTATTCCGGACTCTATTTAAATTTGTGTAGCGAACCGGTCATATGTTTTGCCATGTTAATACCACATTTAAAATGCGGGGTATCTAAACAACTAGAACCATATATTTAATTGTCGGGACCCCCGGTTCCGCTTAATCTTGCCTAATTGCATCGCATCTTGCCAGGCCATACATCATACATGCATCATGCTCGATCTTTTGTTGTAGTATTAAATAGTGCATCCGGTGTTTATTCTAGTGTTGTGCTTCTTCACGGATTAGGCCGATGAGTTAGTGTCGACCTGATTCCGGTGAACCTTCGGCAATGTTTTCAGGCGAGCATCTCCCCCTTTCTACCTATCTTACTTTTATAGTATTTATTCCCTCCTGTTGATCTATTGCTATCTGTGTTGCGATGCTCTAGTTTTCGTACCCGTGATATCCCTTGCAGCCTTATATTGCCTTGGACACCTCCTATTACCTGTTGTTTCGTAGATAGTTGGACCTGTGTGTCGTAGTCGCTTGCTCAAGTGCTGTTGCGTGTCGTCAAGTACCCTAGTTGTTGGAGTATTGCCGTGTGTTTATTGTTGGAGATGATCAAGACTTTAATTACTATTTAACAACTAAAATTGAAGTAAGTAAGCAGAGGCACAGGTGGGCAATAGATGTTATTTGGTTGTTAACCGTCCACTTGTGTCCCGTAGGACCCCGAGTACTTGATACCTGTTCCTTGAATATTCGCGCTATCCACATCCGGGAGGATTATGGGACCCCCCTGAGCCAGAGCTTGATTCATTCTTATTTCTTGGGGCCACAAACTAGTTTGAGGTTTTATTTACTATCCTGTACTTATGCCATGCTTTACTGCTTAATTTACGATTGTGCGAGGAGCACCTGTACTGTTTAGGTAAGCGAAGTATTTTCGCGGTATCGACAAGCCTAGTCACATTTTCGGGTTCCCAGTCGTTTACAGCCACTGACGCAAACCTTGAGTCCGTCTCGGAGTCAGCTAACTTTGTTGCGGGTGTACTCAACGGGGTGGCCCCCTGAAATATTTCTGAATCTGGTGATTGCTTTGTCGTGAAGGCCTCGTTGGGTTTTGATTTGGTTTTTCTGAGGTTGATCGAGTGTGTGTTGCTATTTGTGCACCCCTGCAGGGTAAAACTTTCTGAAAGCCGTGTCCGCGGTTATGGATGACTTGGAGCACAGTATCTCGATCATAGACAACTATAACTAAAGTAGTGCTATCAATTTGACTTTATAATGACTAGTAATCAGCTTCACTATAATGGAATGGCTAAATAAAATTGCCAACAATTGCTTGTTGGGGTTGTCGTTTGCTACCATTGTACCTGACTAGTAAATATTGCAACTATAACGGAATGGCTAAATAAAAGTACCAACAACTGCTGGGTTTTGGGATAACTCATGCTAATTGTATCTGACTAGTAAGTGTTGCAACTACAACGGAATGGTTAACTAAAACTGCCCACTGCTTATGTTATCAGGATGACTATCTATACCTGACTAGTAATTGCTGCAACGATAACTGAATAACTAAAACTGCCAACGGTGTGAGTCCCTCGGTTGCCTTTCTCGTTTGGTCTCGAGGGGGAAATACCAGGATGGGTATGTTTGGTGGTAGTATCAGGCTGGTTCCGAATAGGTCTTTCTTACCCCTCTCTGATAGCCGCCAGTTGTATCGAGTCTCTATAGGTTGTTTAGTGCATGCTGCGCTGCCGCTTCAGTCCACCATACCTATGTAGGCGAGGACCGCCGAATTCTAGCCTCGCCGTGTACTGGCCTCAGTACTGACCGCTCTCTTTTTCCTTTGCCCTTTGTCGGCACCCCTTTTGTTTAAGCAGGTTTTGAGATCGACGTCGTTAGCAGGGTTACCCTTCCGGCTTGGCCTGGGCAGGGTTATGGACGCCATTGGTTATTCTTCAGGGCTCTTAGCCCCATTTGCATCTTGTCCGTAGCTGGACGCTCTATCGTTTTCAAGGTGATTTGGATCTTTGTTCTGTATATCTGTATTCTTGACTCATGGAGTCGTGTTGTATATATATATCTGTTCTGTGGGTCCCATCGAGGACTGTTGTGTAATGTTATTACTTCGTTTTCCACCCGCACGAAAGTGCCTGGTGGGCACCTTTGAATCGTTTCTATGCGGGTTTTGGCGGGAAGCGCTGAAACTTGCATAGGGTCGATTCTGAGGGTGTTACAATTTTCTAGCCATCACCCCGGAATTTTAGCCAATGCATCTACTATGTGGGGTTTATTTTTAACAAAACAAATGTGTAGAAAAATGTTAAAAATGGACAGTTTGACCAAAACTCATGACTCATGAGCGAACTGCAGATTCAGCAATAACCCAGCAACCCATGCATCCGTGGAACGCAAACCTAATATTTAATACAGTTGAGTTTTGGAACAAGGGAAAATTGAAAAATAATGTAATATTAAGAACATTTAGGATTTATATGACGATGAAAATTATTGTATTTCCTCCGACCCATATTAGTTGATTTAGATTTTTGTTTAGATACGAATTTATCTAGTACTAAAACATGTCAAAATATATGTGAATCTAGCAAATCCAAGTCAACTAATATGGGTCAGAGGGAGTAGTAATTTTCCGGTTACCAATTCAAATAACATCTATCTAATTTGTCGGGCTTATAGCTCCTATGCGACGTCTTTACGTGGAATTGAAAGGAAAGCGACATCGTTGAAAAGAATAGCTCGCATGCGACGGTTGTGAGGCAGCTAATATCCCAGGGCCACACGGGCCTTAAAACGGTCGTAAGGACACATTTAACTTTGTTCCAATATTAGGGTTAAGCCAAACCGGTTGGTTGGGACAGTCAGTCAAACCAACCGCTTCCGACCGAGAGCGCGCGTAACACTGACTGTAGCTTCCCCGACGGTGGCGGCGGACCTCACCCATCGTTCTCGGCGCCGGCGGCGGCGGCACGGCAATTAATTTAGGCGGCGGCGCTTTCGTTCGACGACGAAGGTGGTGAGTGCCATTTGAAAGATAATTCCTCTCCCATTCTTCTCAATTCGAGATCTGAGCGTGCCCATTGATGCTAGATTGTGGAGGCGAGGGTGTGCTGAACGGGGCGAGGGGGAACGATATGGAGCATGGAGAGGGGACTTCTAATCGGTATATCCCGTATCTCTGCACTTAATTTCTCTAAGGTTGAGCTCTCTGTTCGCTTCCGCTAGCTCACAGTGCCCGCCAAAAACAGGGGAGACGATGTTGCGCGCCAAACCTTCGAATTTCGCATCAATTTCTTTCCCTCTAGGGCTGTTTTAGTTGATGGCAGCACGCAGATCATTGAGAGAGACACAGTTGTTAAATGGGAGGTGGAATTAGAACATGTTGATCCCCAAGAGCTAATAAACATGGGAGAGGAGGCAGTAAGGAAAATGGTGGAAAAAATTGGGGATAGTGTGGTTTGGGGGCCAGAGCAAGAAGTTTCTTTGTTACGATTTGATGATTGCAAATGTGACTATGTTAGGGTTGAGACAGGGGAACATATAGTTGATGAAATCGATGAGAGAAACGGTTGGACAAGCAAAACTGTTCTGTTTTTAGCAGAGCTCATTGATCTAAAACCTGATTCGAGGGTTGGATATGTGGCCTCGAAGCTGGCTGCTCAGATGGTCGAGGATGATTGGGCTGCAGAAAGGCAATTAATGCCTATACTTACTGAGTTGGAAGTGTTAACAGTGGAGGATGATGATGCTAATGCACAAGGTGAGGCTGCAGATGGTAATGCACAAAGGATTGTAACTATTGATTGGAATTCAGTTGAGATACATGACCGCACTGATTTGGTCATTGCACCAATAGATGACATTGAAATGGCAAAGCTTTTTGGCATTCCTATAGATGACAGAGACAAGGAGAAGAAGAGGGATGAAGCTGCAAATGATGGTGACAACCATTTAAGAGATGAAGAGGCAGATATAGATCTAGAGTTGTTGGAAAATGCTGCAGTTCATGTAGATGATGCACATGATGATGAGCTAGTAATAGTTTATGACAAAGAGGACCCAGTTATTGAAGTTGGGAGATTGTTTCCAAGCATGGATGAATTCAGGATGTGTTTCAGGACATATGCAGTCAAACGTGAGTTTGCTACCAAGACTATGTGGACTGATAAAAAGAAGTTCTATGCAAAATGCATAGGTTATGATGGTGGTGCCAAGCCTTGCAAGTGGTATATATCTGCTAGACGCCAACCTGATGGAAGGACAATAAGAGTGAATCAAATTCCAAAACCTCATACTTGCATTACAAGTTCTCAAACAGTTACAAAGATGACATCACAATTATGGGTTGCAGAAAAGATCAAGCCCATTTTAGCCACAACACCAAACAGCACTGCAAAGAGACTGAAAATAGACTTGGAAAAGCAGTACCCCATTAAGCTGAATTATACTACAGTGTGGAAGGCAAAGCAAAGGGCAATGAAAGAGCTATATGGTGATTGGGCAAATACCTTTCGAATGCTTTATAACTTCAAAGCAGAAGTAGAGAAGAGGTCACCTGGCAGTGTTGTGGAGATAGATACTGAGGTAACAGCTGATGGGAAAGTCTTCTTCTCTAAATTCTTCATGGCTTTAAAGCCTTGCATCGATGGCTTCAAAGCAGGTTGCCGTCCATATTTGAGTATAGACTCATCTTTCTTGACTGGAAAGTGGAATGGTCAACTAGCAGCATGCAATGCTTTAGATGGACACAATTGGATGTTCCCTGTAGCTATTGGCATGTTTCAGTCTGAGACAGAGGCATCATGGACATGGTTCATGATGCAGTTGAAAAGATGCGTAGGGCCAGTCTCTCCATTGGCAGTGCACACAGATGCATGTAAAGGTTTAGAAAATGCAGTGAAGATTGTTTTCCCTCATGCTGAGCAGAGGGAGTGCTTCGGCCATATGTGGATGAATTTGATCAAAAAATTCAGAGGAGATGATTTTGGACGCATGTGGCCAGCAGCAAGATCTTACACCAGGCAGACACATTCATATCACCTTGAGAAGATTAAGGCGGCATGCTCTGAGGAGGATAGGGTCAAGTTTTGTACATGGTTGGAAACCTACCATTCTCTTTTATGGTACAAGTCTGGTTTTAACACTGCCATCAAATGTGATCATATCAACAATAATTTGGCAGAAAGTTTCAACAACAAAGTGAAGGAGTTAAAAGACTTGCCTGTCCATGACATGGTTGACCAGATCAGGATCATGATCATGAGGTTGTGGGAATTGAGAAGAAGGCTTGGTGATGTTCTTCAAGGAGATAAGCTTCCTGATGTTGTGCAGCAGGTGGTCAACAGGAGCAGAAATCTTGCACATTTGCGTGTTGAGAAATCCTCATTGTGGGGTGCTGAAGTCAGAGATACAAAGACTGGCAGGAGGCATGTTGTTGACACTCAATTGCATGAATGCACATGCCTTGAGTGGCAACACACTGGGAAGCCTTGTGAGCATGCCATACTTTTCTTGGCCTCCAAACACAAGCTAAATATGCACCCATATTTGCATGAGTATTATTTTGTAGCAAAATTCAAGGCTGCATATGGAACACCAATTCCAGCACTTACAGATCAGTCTCAGTGGTCTGAAGTGGACATTCAGTTCTCCTTGTGTCCTCCTTTGATGAAAAGAAAGGCTGGCAGGCCCAAGCAGAGTAGATTCAAGGCTTGGTTTGAGAAAGGTGGGAGCAGCAAGAAGGGAAAGAAAGATGAAAAGAAAGATGCCAAGCCAAAAAGGGCCCAAAAAGGTAACAAGAATAGATGCAAACTCTGTGAAGAACTTGGACACCGAGCTGGCTCTACCAAGTGCAGATACACTGCTGAAAAGCCAAAGTATGTTCATCCAAAATCTATCCCATTTCTTGTTGATGATTTTTCTCCCCCAGCTAACTTGCTTGTTTTCAGGAGGAAGCGTGGAGAAAAAGGCCCACCTCTTGTTGTTGACGAATGCTGGCCAGTGAAAAGGGCAAGAATCAATGGTCAAAGAAAGAAGAGAACTAACCAGATCATGTTTGGTGCTGCTGAGGTGCAATCTGAACTTGTTTTGGAGGATGATGTGCAAACTGTTGAGGCTTTAGGGCACACCGTTTCTGATTTGGAAGCTCTGGTGCAAAATGAGGGGCAAAATGAGCCTGTTGTTGAGGCTCTAGTGCAAAATGAGCCTGTTGTTGAGGCTCTGGTGCAAAATGAGCCTGTTGTTGAGGCTCTGGTGCAAAATGAGCATGTTGTTGAGGCTCTGGTGCAAAATGAGCCTGTTGTTGAGGCTCTGGTGCAAACTGACCAAGTTGTTGAGGCTCTGGATCATGATCATGAGGTTGTTGAGGAGGTGCAGGAGGTGAAGGAGACTCTTGGACGTGCTGTGGGGAGGCCAGATGGTAATGGTAAGAAAAAGAAGAGCATAAACCTATTGTGTGGTGTGAAACTTGTGAAGGAGAAGAAAACGAGGGGTAAGAAGAGCCAAAAGAAATAGACATTTGTTATTGTAAACATTTTTTTTATTGTTGTAAACATTTGTTATTGTTGTAAACATTTGACACTTGTTGTTGTAATAATTTGGCACTTGTTGTTGTAAACATTTGTTATTATAATAATTTGTCACTTGTTGATAATTTGGACAAAATTCAAATATGATGGTAAATTTGAATTTCAACATATGTAGCTATGTCACTTTTCTATGTTTGTATGAGCTTCCAACGTTTTTCTCATATGTACAATACAACTCATCCTCACCCTGATCCCTTTTGTGAAGTACAACTCACCCTCACCCAAAATGGGGTAGAAATGGGCTCCAAAGCTAGGGTAAACCACCCCATTTCTAAGCAAGTTTTTTTTCGACCATTTCTAAAACCAAGTTAGATATTTTTCCTCAGAACTATGTCACATAACATGACACCATGCGAAGGTTTTGTATTTTTTTGATTTTTTTTGAATTAGTTATGCACATTTGAATGTCTGGTCAAACTTGAAGGGTTTTCATAAATATTCTTAGCTAGGGGCTGAGGCTCGCAAAACTACCATTGGATCTCTGATGAAATAGCATGTTGTGAACCTAAAAATTATTTTTACAAAAAATCATCAGCATGGAATCATGTACTTGTAGTTCATATCTTACCCACTTCCAGCCGATTCGGCAGGATTTGTCTTTTTCACCAGGGATGGAATAAAAGGTTTGAGATACTCAGGTTGGGAAATTGTACATTCTAGGTGGTCTAGTATTTTTGAAAAATAGGATGTTACCATTTTGAAACTTCAATTTGGTGGTTGCTTCACAAATCCCCCCCCCCCTCTTTCGGCACTCAGAAAATAGAAAATGATTTTTCTGTGCGTCGAAAAGGAAAACTTTGTGCTACAACATTGTTAGTCATCCCATTATAGACATGCATGCCAAATATGGGCACATTATCACAAACTATGCCTTGATTCTAGCCATATCATTGGTCATTTGACCCGAAAGCCAGAAAACCTCGGAGGAGATAGGTCATTTTGTGAAGGGTTTTTTGAAATATGATCAATAGACCAAGTTTTATATTTTTCCTCACAACTATGTGACATAACATGACACCATGTGAAGGTTTTGTATTTTTTTGATTTTTTTTGAATTAGTTATGCACATTTGAATGTTTGGTCAAACTTGTGAAACCCCGTTGACTGCATCCTAAACCCCGCTAACCCTAAGGCCGAATGAGGACCGTAGATCTAACCCTAGCGCGACACTGTGGTCGTCCGATCGCGTCTTCTAGAAGGATTCCGCGGGTGGCTCTGGGCGATCCGTGGAAGGGCTTGTTCTGCAACCTGATTGGTTGGCGTCTCTTAGAAGGATTTCGTGGCTAGCTCTTGGCGATCCGTGGGATGGATGATTCTGGAATCTGATTGGCTTCATCGTTTTTACGTGCAACAGCGTGGCATGCGAGCGTGGCATGCGAGCGTGGCATGCGAGGGCGCTGGGCGGGGCGGGCTGCACCATGCGGGCATGCAGCTGCCCCTAGCGTCGCAGTCTAGCTATTTTACGTCCAACAGCGCTGCAGCGTATTTACTCCCTTCATAGTGGGTGATAGCATATGTATGGTGTCATGCAAGAGCTAATTAATTAGGTTATAGACTCATATGATCTTGGTTATGTGTGATGTTATGGTAACTAGCTAAGTTACTACCTCTCTCTCTTTCTTCATTAATTGTCATGCCATGTCACCAATTTGCCTAATTGGCATTGCATGTACATGCATGTTACTACCTAAGGGCATCCACTATGTGCAAAAAACCACACCTTAAGTCCTATGTGGCAATGCTTGTAGCCTACTTTATACATAGTGGAAGAAATAAGAGTTGTCCATAAGCTTGTAGGTGACCTTAAGCTTATGGGTTGTCCACAAGCAATAGAAAATAATTTACTCTCTCTTCCCTCTCATGCATGAGTATGTAGGATGAGACATGTGGGTCCCAGCTTAAGCTAAAGTTTACCTTATACATAGTGGATGCCCAAGTGCATTGGAAAGGTAGAAGTACATTTTTTATGGACAAATTTTGAAGCCAAACGTACACTTATTTGAGGACAGAGGGAGTATGCATGTCACTATGACCAGCAGAAAAAATATCAAAATCTAAAATATGTAATAAATATAACGTACAGCGTTGGCACACTCGAGACCGTTGGACCGAGCGTGGCATGCGAGGGCGCTGGGCGGGGCGGGCTGCACCATGCATGCAGCATGCAGGGTCGGGGGCGGCGGTGCAGGGGTTACAGTACGTCGCATCTTAGCTATTTTTTTCTCTCTTTCGCATTGATCACGCCCGCTTCCCACACGCAACGCAGCGCACGCGTCTCGTCTCGGCGTCTGGGCGGGCTGCACCATGCATGCAGCGGCTGCCCTTAGCGTCGCAGTCTAGCTATTTTGCGTGCAACAGCGCTGCCCCATTAAATAAGTGTACGTCGAACAACTTTCTTCAGTCAAATTTACTTCCATCTGGTTCATGCGCCATACAAAAAGTCAATATTACTCCCACCGATTTTTCTTGCGTGTGCCAATGAACAACTACCTTGGACGTTTTTTTCTCTCTTTCGCATTAATGCACATGCATGCATGCAGGGGCGGGGGCGTCGCATCCTAGCTATTTTTTTCTCTCTTTCGCATTGATCACGCCCGCTGCCCCGCTTCCCGTCTCTTTCGCATTGATCATGCATGCAGGGACGCGTCTCGTCTCGGCGTCTGCGCCAACGCGACGCTGGATTCCCACGCCGCCCTTCACGCTCCGCCCTCAATAAATATGCAAAACGCCTTTGCCTCCTCATCTCATCTTGCCCCTCATCTCTTCAACCTCGAGCCCGTCCCTTTGCCTCCTCCCAGCCGCCCCCCAAACACTCCGACCATGGCGACCTCCCCCTTCCGCCTCCCTTCCGACGAAGAACTCAGCGACGAGGATAACCACCCGGACCACAAGCAGTGGTGGGAGCAGCCCACGCGCCGCCCCCGCCCCAAGCGTGGCAAGAAGGAGAAGTCCCCGCCCTGCCCCTGGGGAGACCAGGGCCCCATCGTCCACAACCCCGTCCCCAACCTCCCCGGCAGCGGCGACCTCCCCTCCGAAGCCTACTGGGCTAAGGCGGCGAAGGAGGAGGCAAGGGAGGAGGCTCGCATGGCCAAGTGGGAGGAGAAGGCGGTCCAGCGCGCCTTGAAGAAAAGGCGCAGGCAGCGGGAGGAGGAGCAACGGGAGGCCAATGGCCGGGCCTTCCGGGAGGAGCAATGGAAGCGGGACCAGCGGGAGAGGCGGGCGGCGTGGGATGCGGCCCGGAATGCGGCTGCACCGGCACCACCTCCACCGCCGATGGAGTAGGGGGTTAGGGTTTAGGGGCTAGCCCAGGGTTTAGGCGGGGCGCCTATTCCGCCCCTTCCCCTATATTATTGTACTTTTTTATTTTTATTGTAATGTTATCTATCTAATATAAGTAATGTTATCCCAATATTATCGGCCCCCAATATTATCTATCCCTTGTTTCATTGCAATCTGTGTTTTATTTTTATTGTATTGTCATTTGTCAAAACACCCAAAACAACAAGTGTATAAAACAAAAGACACAAAAACAAGTTCATATAATACTCGTGCAATATTTATATATTTACAAGTGTATAAAACAAAAGACACAAAAACAAGTTCATATAATACTCGTGCAATATTTATATATTTACAAGTGTATAAAACAAAAGACACAAAAACAAGTTCATACAACACATGGTTCATTTTCAAATAAGACATTTACATATTTACATAAGTTAAAGGAGCGCCCAAGTTATGTTAGTTAAATGGATATCTTTGGACTTCATTTATATATGTACTTTTGCAAAAAAAAAGATTGCAA
This sequence comes from Avena atlantica, assembly GCA_910589765.1. NCBI lineage: Eukaryota > Viridiplantae > Streptophyta > Magnoliopsida > Poales > Poaceae > Avena > Avena atlantica. Next base: position 379,905,287 of record OU342736.1, read on the forward strand.
CCTGAGCACGAGTATCTGCAGATTCACACGTTCCTATTTAGATTGTAACGTGAGTACCATTTTTTTTTGCCCAATCAACATATAGTTACTATTGGGCCTGGATACGTCCATTTTGGCATGGCTAGGTTATATTTGGGCCTGGCCTTTTTCAATCCTCGTCAATTGTTTTTTTACTTTTCAACCCCTCCCCCTCCCCTGCACACGGGCGCCCCCTGCACACTGATAAAAGGAACACTGACGAAACTGACAAAACTGAAAAAACACTGCTTTCGAAAACAGAGCAGCTCAAAATTAGCCCGAATTTGTGTTGCATTTTATTCAAGCCAAAGACATAGACCATTACATCCATTACAAAGCATCACTTAACACTGACTGCGCTGTCTAATGACTAACGATGAGGAGATAAACTAATTCGAGAGAAATTACACAAAAATAAAAAAAACCGGCCATCAGATTGTCCTGCTTCTTCAATTCGATGATTTGTCTTAGCTGCTTGTTCATCTTTTTTAGCTCGGCCTTCACTTCCGCATCCACCATAGTACCAGCGGAAATGGGGTTGCCACATCCCAATTGCTCCACCACGGACGGGTTTTCGAGCTCCCGGGATGCTACCTCCACCCCAATTCGCTCGATGTACTCATCAAGCCACTCAAAATGCCCACATTTTGGCAGTTCCTGAAATCGCAGAGATGAACCCTAAATCCCAAATTCGATGAAATGCATGAAATTTCGAAAGAAAAGCGAGAAATTGGCGCTCGGAACACTCAGATCTCACCTTTCCCGGCTCGGGCTTGCTCTCACACTTCACAAATTCCCGACCAATGTTGCCGTTCTTGTCGGTGGATGTGACAAGCCGCTTCAGGGGCGCGGTACGGGGGCAATCGGGACACCTCCTCATCGGCACCGCACCATACCGAGGCCATGAGCGGTGGGAGGAAGCAGAGCTCGACATCCCTCGCCGGCGTTGCCGCACTTGCTCGCCGGAGAAGAAAACAGAAGGGGATGAGATGCTGGAACGGTGGCGGGAGTGCTCGGGTGCGGGGACGGATCGGGGCCAACGGCTCTCTTCAACCACAGGGTGGGTCCCACGATATGAGGTGGACATCAGGTGAGTTCCGCCGTGACGTGGAGAGGCTGTGGGTCCTACTGTGCTCAGCTGATTCGAACTCGTTGACGGTCTCGTGGGGTTAAGTGGAAGTGTCGCACGGGAGCTATTTGCTGCTTCAGAAGTGTCGCGTGCGAGCTATTCTTTTCAACGATGTCGTGTTCCTTACAATTCCATGTAAAGACGTCGCATAGGAGCTATAAGCCCCTAATTTGTCCACTTACACCACTAAGTTACTGAACAATCTGTGCCTCTGATCCAGTACAACCCCTCCCACCTAAACTCGTACAAATATGTTTTTATATATTTAAACCTGTATTAAATTGTGTATTACCTATGTATAGGGATATGAATGGGATCTGTAGATGTACGCTCGATCCAGCTTGCCCTACTATCGTCCAGGACCGACCGCGACCACCGTAGGCCATCTAGACGACGGCCATCACCGCCGTCGACGCCAGCCATCTGAACAACCGCCGGCTACTATCGCATCCCCGCCGGAGGAGGTAGGTTCACCTCGTTTCTCGATCGTGGCTTGTTTGATCGCCATGGAAATTTCGAAGACCGCCGGACATACCGGGGCACTGGCCGGACAGTCCGGTAAGTGATGCACTAATACTGAGTAAGGACGGACAGACCGGCAGAAGCCCCCAGCCAGACTGGCACCGACCTTGTTTGAATATGGAATTTTATAAGAACTAGTCTTCCATAGACTCGAATAACCGTGTAACAAACTAAAAATGTGCATTAACAAGAACGCGGATACATAGAACTGGGTTTCCCCAAAGCCAGGAAAACGCGTGTTGGAAAAATCTACTATTACTTGTTTTTGCCAAAACGTGATTATACATACCTCGATCGCATCGGCATTCAAGCAAGGACATAGGTGACCTTTGCACGGCGGCCTGGTCATCAACTTCTGCGTCCTTGGGTGGGCGCTCGGAGGGATCCCGCTGGTGGAGGCCAGACTCCTTGCACAACCAGGTTGAGCACGGCCGACTCCTCAACGGCCCCAGAGCCTGTCCGCCGCCAACACGCTCGTGTTTGGCTCGTGGCCACGACATGCTTCCATGCGTTATTCCATACTGGTCGATGCCATGGCCAGTAATCAGCTTCCTCCAACTAATGGGATCCCTACAGCACCGCTCCATCCTAAAAGGACCTAAATCTCTCGAGCGTTACGGCCTTCCCGTATTGGTGGGCTACCCGCACTAGTGCAGAGCCCCCCCTTTAACTCCGGTTGGGAGGGCCCTCTAACAGCGGTTCCCCAACCGCTGTTGAGGGTTCGGTGTTAGAGGGGGGCCCCTTTAACACCGGTTCCTATACGAACCGGTGTTAAAGGGTGGCGCACGTGGGGCTGCCGCAGGCCTCAGGCCCCCCCCTTTAACACCGGTTCGTATCTGGAACCGGTGTTAAAGGTTCTTCTGCCGCGGCAGAGATTTAGGCCGTTTTCCTGCCGTGGCAGGAAAACGGCCTAAATCTCTGCCGCGGCAGACTTCTGCCTCTGCCCCGTTCTGGGCGTATTTCTGCGGGAGGGGGGGGGGAGCGAGGGGAAATCGATCGGGAGCGGTATACTTATAAATCGTCATCGGTACATACGAGTACATGAATAATTAAGCAACTATTATTATACACAAACATCGTCATCGGCACATACATCGCCATCGGCACATACATCGTCATCGTTCATTTTGGTGGATATCTATAGAGTTCTCCGCCAGGCGTGACGACCTCATCAAGTATGAACCCCGCCAATTCCTCTTGAATGGCTCGTATGCGTTCAAATGGTAGGAGTTGGTCCCGCATCCGTTCGATCTGAATATATATGAAGAATGGGCCGTCAATATATATATAAGAATAAAACTCAACACAATTGATGGTAATAAAATAATGTTATGGACTTTGTTTACTTACTCTAAGTTGTTCTAGTGCGGCTTGGCCTGTCGCACATATCGTGTTGCGAATGAATTCGCAAACATAGTACCCACATAAGTTATTGCCGTGTCCTTGATGCGCGCACTTTACGAGAATAGAGAGTTCAATCAAAATAATAATCAATAAAGCATGATATAATGGAATTGGAAGCTAGCTAGTATTACTTACATTTTGGTCCACAAATTTTAGTTCTTCTGACCATTCACCCACGGCCCTGCCCGTGAACCTTTTCCAAACCCTGTCCGACAAAGAAAATGGATAAAGGAGTAATTAATTACTTATTGTCACGAAATTTGCCAATCTAGTGCGATAATATGATTGAAATTACCTCTGGAGCATCTCTCTAAAGTCTGCCCATAGCTCTTTTTCTTTTCGTAACGAGTCCATGACAAGGACTTTTCCTGAGTCGGGTTGAATGACTAGCAGAATAAAGTGGAACCTACGCACGCATAACTCATCATCAGTTACACTTAACATCGAGTAAGCCGAAACAGAATGTGTACAAGAGAGAGGGTAACAGTACTCACGAGAAGTTGTAAGGCAATAGTATTTCCCTTTTGGTTTGTTGTCTCAGTAAAGACTTTAGCAAGTAATCTTCTGTTTGCCCGGGTTTGTCTCTTACCACTTCTTCATGAACTCTATTTGGGTCAACGAACCCAATGTCAAAAGGGCCTCCTTTCATGCATTCCATAACCTTTTTCCTGCATAATAGTATATACATATATGGTGAGCATATATATATACATGCAATTAATAAAGTGAATGAGTTGAGATAAAAATTACAGAAATAGTACTTACACACAATAAAGGCTGATGGCAGATTTGTCGAGTTCCTTCTGATTGAATAGAAAATGCAAGTCTTGAATGTTGAAGTCGATCGCGTCGTCTCCGCACAAGAAAATCTGATCTCTTATATGCGCCGTGATCCATTCTTCTTTTCTCGTCTTGCAGAAATGAAGGTACCACTTGTGCAATTTTCGCATCTTTGTTGGTAGATTCTTGAGCTCCTCTTTCTTGACTAGATTCTTCCCATACTTCCATGGCTGTATGGGGTTGACATCGCATTTGGGCAAGTTGTCTCCCATGACGTTCAAGTATGCAATGTAAGTCATCCCCATCTCATTGGCCTTTCTTTGTAGCTCTGCCTCGTAATCATCTACGGGAGGAGCGTCCCGTTTGTCAAACATTTGGAGCGGGGCGCATGATTGGTTTTCCTGCTCTCCGAGCATGGGAACTGTTTTCTGGGGTGCCTCACGACTGCTACTTTCAGTCTCCCTACGGCGCCTTGCATCCGCCTTCAAAATCTGGCGCTCGTAGTCCGGCACAAGTGGGGTTTCAGGTTTCAAAAGATTTTTGTAAAACTTCTCCACCACCGCCGGATCTATTTTCTCCTTTGGCTCGGCCCGTCTAGGTGCAAAGAATTTCTTGACCTGTTCTCCCGAGATCCTATTGGTCTCCTCGTCGCTGCGATTCCACGGTAAAACCGGCAATGGCTTGGCGGAAGGCTGCGGGACGTAGTTTTTTGAACTCTTTGGCGTACGGTTTCCTGCGGATTTCTTTGTGGCAGTGCTACTGATGCTCCTCGTGGCAGTGCTCTTCCGCTTACGCTGAGGAGATGGCTGAAGCACCGGAGATGGCTGACGGGCCGGAGATGGCTGCCGCGCAGGAGATGGCTGACGGGCCGGAGATGGCTGCCGCGCAGGAGATGGCTGACGGGCCGGAGATGGCTGCCGCGCAGGAGATGGCTGACGGGCCGGAGATGGCTGCCGCGCAGGAGATGGCTGAAGCAGCTCAGACTGCTGACGCTGCGGAGACGGCGGGGGTGCCAGTGACCTCCAATTTGGAAGCACAATGTGTTCCTTCTTCCAAAGAATGGTTGTTTTCACTGCAAATTTGAGTTGAGTTTCCCCTTCACCTGTAGCATGGTCAAGTTGTGCTTCCTCATATTCCTTCACAACCTCATCCACCCCGACAATAGCATAGCCATCTGGAATCGGTCGGCAGTGGTAAGTTCCACCAGCTACAGGAGGTAAGGCATAGCCGACAGCCACCTTAATGGATAAGCCCATTAATCTCACATGCAGCTCAGCGTGTTCGCTCTCCGTGATCTCATCAATGGGGTATCGAGGACCCGTCATTTCAAGCGTTGGCTGCACGTTCTCCGTGGAAGCCACACTGCTTTTCCGCGCAGAGTCTGGGCCGCGGGTAGCTTCCAATGCAGGCTCTTCATGCCGCTGAGATGGGCCGGTAGCTTGATGGCTCTGTTGTGCATTCACTTGCGTCTGCAGCACCGCAAGTGCATGTTCTATCTGTGTCATCCGATCTGTACGCTCTTTTTCTTTTCTGCCGCGCCATCTGTAAGAGTCACTCCAGTCGGCAAATCCATCCTCCCACGTCATACCCCCTGTGCCTCGTGCATGTCCAGGGTGTTCTTTTTTACCGATGGCGCGTGTGAGCTGGTCATTCTCTCTGTCGGGATGGAAGATCCTGGCGGATGTTTCCTCGTATGCCGTGATGAGTTCAGTGACGGGTTTGGCAAGGATGGTTGGGAAGATACACAATCCTGTTTCTGGGTCCAACCTTGCCCCGATTCCGTAGAACCAAGTCTTTGCACGTAGGTCCCACCCATCTGTCTGGGGTGTGATCCCTCTCTCGCGCAGGGCCCTCTCAGCTTCCTCCCACTTAGGCCTCTGAGATATGTAGCCACCTGACCCCGTCCTCTGGTGATATTCCTTCTTCAGGGCATTAAGCGTATTGGTTTCTGACCTCTTTTTAGCTATAGCACTTTTTTTATATGTCTCAAATTCGGGCCAGTGAGGTCTTATCTTCGCATAATATGCGTCTTCGAAATTTGGAGTCTCGCCAGCTTTGACAAATTTGTTCAATTTTGTCTTCCAGTTGCGGAAAGCCTCAGCCATCTTCTTTAGAGTCCACTCTTTGACCTTTTTCTTTATAACCGGGTTGTTTTCATCCTCCTCTGGCGGAAGGGTGAAATTTACCAACAACGAATTCCAAAGCGTTTCTTTGGATCTGTCATCGACAAAGGTACCGTCGCCCTTCTTTGGCTTATTCCAATTTTCAATTATGATTGGGATTTGGTCCCTAACAAGAACACCAGCCTGACGTATAAATTTGTCTGCGGCCTTCTTGGGCTCCATCGGCCTGCCATCAACACGGACTGCTTCGATCGTGAACTTTGCACGATCTTTCAACCGCTGGCTCGCGCCTCGCTTGCTCTTTTTCGTAGAAGAAGATGGTTGCTGGCTGGTCGATCCAGAGGGCTAAAAGAAGAAAGAAGTGTTAATTAATACATGTAGAAGAAGATTGTTGGTGGAAGTCAGCTGAGGCTTAATCAATGCATATACCTCGCTGGACTTTGTAACCATTAAATTGCGTTCACCGGAGTCTTCATCTTCTCCATGACTAGTACTTGAGCTGTCGTCGTCATGTCCCTCCAAGTTCAGATATTGTGAGGTGTCCTCATCAATAATGTTCTCCATTATTTCTTCTTCTTCAAGGTTTCTACTAAGTGGATCCATAGTTTCTAAAACAATAATATTATGTAGTAAACATTCAAGTGGACTTGGATTCATACACAAATATACATATTATTCATACCAAAATACACAAATAAATACACAAATGAGTCAGAGGTCCAATTTGTATACAAGTTTTAATCTATGCATGTAGTACAATTTATCGAGCAAACAAGTTTTAATCAGGATGAGTCAGCAATCACACACGTGGCAGACACGTGGCGCTCACCGGTGGGGTGACGTTGGTCTCGTCGGGCGGCGGTGCTCGTCGGACGGATGCGGCGGTGCTAGCGGCGGGCTCGTCGGGCGGCGGGCAGCGTCGGCGTTGAGGCGTGGCCTACGAGCTCCGAAGCGGCGACGGCGAGACGCTCCTGCACGGGGAAGAGAGCGAGATGGTCAGGGCTCCTCGAAATAGGCTTGCGCCCCGCTATATTAATATAGCAATCACAAGATACAACGACAATGTTCCTGGGGTTTGTCCCTCTGCTCAACAAGCCTGCCGCATCTCCCCTCTTCGCTTCGCCGGTTCCCACCTCCGAGCGTCACCCGCACCCTCCCCATCGAACTCCCCTGCATCCACCCCCTCCGCCAGGCCGTCGACCCACCCCGCCAGCTCCCTATAGTTGCCCCGTGCCGGCGAGCCCGCGGCCTCCCTCCGCTCTGGCCGTCCGCCTCGCCTCTGCTTCTGTCTACCTCTCCCGTCGCCACTCGATGAGCTCGCTGGGCCGAGCGCCGCGCCCTTTCCTCGCCCTCCGGCCGCTCGTCCTCAGCGCCCCAACCTCCGCCGCCGGGGCCCTCCCCACACCTCCTTCTGCGACACCTGGCCGCCACCGGGGCCGACGGCGCCGCCTCCGTACTTCCCCGACGCCAAGCCCGAGCCCGACCACGGCCTCGCCACGCCAACCTTGCGCCCTCGCCAACTGCGAGTCCACGGCCCTCCAGCGCCACCGCCCGGCTCCACCACCGCCACCGCCAGCGCCCTCCAGCGCCACCGCCCGGCTCCACCACCGCCACCGCCAGCGCCCTCCAGCGCCACCGCCCTCCAGCGCCACCGCCAGCGCCCTCCAGCGCCACCGCCCTCCAGCGCCACCGCTGCGCCCGCGTCGTCTGTCCTCCGTCGGCCTCCTCCCTGGTACCCGCCGCAGCGACCTTCGGCCACCGTCGTGTGGAGACATAGAGGGAGGGGAAGGATGCGGGGAAGAGAGGGTCGGGGGCGGCGGACCTCGAGCTCCGAAGCGGCGGCGGCGAGACGGCGGGTCGGGGGAGCTCCGAAGCGGCGGCGGCGAGACGGCGGGTCGAGGGCGGCGAGACGGAGATCGATCTGGCTCAGTGGGGGGAAGAAAGGAAGGGGAAGGGGAAGGTGAAATAAATACACACCCCCCCCTTTAACACCGGTTCGTGGCTGGAACCGGTGTTAAAGGGGGGGGTTTCCCGTGCACATTTATTACCCCCCCCTTTAACATCGGTTCGTGGCTGGAACCGGTGTTAAAGGGGGGGGATGTTTCCCGCGCGCATTTATTACCCTCCCCCCCTTTAACACCGGTTCGTGGCTGGAACCGGTGTTAAAGGGGGGGGTGTGCGCGCGGGAAACGAAATAAATGCCCCCCCCTTTAACACCGGTTCCTGTCTGGAACCGGTGTTAAAGGGGGGCATTTATTTCATGCATTAAAGGGGCTTTTTTAATTCAAAAAATATGATATGAAATTTAGAAAATTCATATCTTTTTCATTTCAACTCAGAAAAATATGAATAATATATCATAATTTTCAGAAAAATAATATCTATCCATTCATGTAAATCATTTTATATTTACTTTACATGAATTTTTTAAAATAAATAAACACTTATTTCATGCATTAAAGGGGCTTTTTTAATTCAAAAAATATGATATGAATTTAGAAAATTCATATCTTTTTCATTTCAACTCAGAAAAATATGAATAATATATCATAATTTTCAGAAAAATAATATCTATCCATTCATGTAAATGATTTTTATATTTACTTTACATGAAATTTTTTAAAATAAATAAACACTTATTTCATGCATTAAAGGGGCTTTTTTAATTCAAAAAATATGATATGAATTTAGAAAATTCATATCTTTTTCATTTCAACTCAGAAAAATATGAATAATATATCATAATTTTCAGAAAAATAATATCTATCCATTCATGTAAATGATTTTTATTAGATCAAATCATATTTTAATGCCGCATCTTTTGTATTAACATTTTTGAATTGATTGGATATTTAAATGTCGCATCTTTTGTATACACTTGAGTCTCACCAAGCCTCTCTCAACTTGCATTGTTTTTTGATCAATGTGTTGGTGGTTTTTTGAATTAGCCATTTGGTGGTTGCTTCACAAAACCGTCCGTTTTTTATGCTCGGAAAATGGAAAATGCCTTTTTGGTGCGATAAAAAGGAAAACTCCTCTTGCAAACTATGCCTTGATTCTAGCCATAACATTGGTCATTTGACCCGAATGAGATAGGTCATTTTGAGACAGTTACATAAATCCGAACTGGAACTGAAAATTAAGATACATAAAAGAACTGAAAATTAAGATATATAAAAGAACTGAAAATTAAGATACATGGCCAGATTAAGTAACAATCGGCCTAACTGGAACTGAAAATTAAGATACATAAAAGAACTGAAAATTAAGATACATGGCCAGATTAAGTAACAATCGGCCGAACTTGTTTCGGAATGTTGGAGTGATTTACTCATGCTCCTGCCTACACCTGTAATACTCGCCACTGTAGTCGTCGTACTCGCCGCCGCCGTCATCGCTGTCGTCGTCGGGGTCACCGTAATTGAACCTCTGGAGAGTACGCGTGGGCTGGACTTGAGGGTAGCGCGTGGGTTGGACTTGAGGGTAGCGCAGACGGGGGTTAGAGTCGGCGGCAGTGTCATAGGCCATGACGCTCTGGAGAGTCCGACCGTGCCACCATAGCCGACGGCCGGCCTCGTTGAAGTTAGGAGGAGGTGGGCCGTCCTCCTCGTGCCTGGCGAGCGCCCTCTCATGCCGATCCACGAAGAAGGCTTCCCAAGTAGAGAAATAGTCGGGATGCCATCTGGGATTCCTCCGCTGCTCCGGCGTGAGCTCGAAGTAGTAGTCGTTCGTGATGGCCATCCGGCGCGCCACACCTAGAGGGACAGGAGGAACCGGCACACCTCCGACGCTCAGCATCCAGCCGACGGGGACACAGTAGCCCGGCGGGCAGGGGTAGTTCGAGGCGCAAAGCGCCTCCGCCTCCCTGGGGGTTAGTGCTACGGTGGAAGCCATGGGAAAGAGTGATGAGGTTGCAGATATGAGTCTAGAGATGTGCAATGACAATGGAGGCCAACCCCCTACATATATATATATAGTGAACTAGCGGGAAGAACTGGAGGGAAGAACTGGCGGGAAGAAAAATGGCGGGAAGAACTGGCGGGAAGAAAAATGGCGGGAAGAACTGGCGGGAAGAAAAATGGCGGGAAGAAAAATGGCGGGAAAAAATGGCGGGATGAACCTTTAGTCCCGGTTGGAGACACCAACCGGGACTAAAGATGAACCTTTAGTTCCGGTTGGAGACACCAACCGGGACAAAACACGAGTCAGCACTAATAATAGAGGTGAGTGCATGTCGACATTATGTCGTGCGGCGTGTACCTTGTCCCGGATGGTGTCACCAACCGGGACTAAAGATGAACCTTTAGTCCCGGTTGGAGACACCAACCGGGACTAATAATAGGGGTGAGTGTCGACATTATTTTGTAAGTGTCAACACTATGTCGAGCTGCTTGTACTATAAATAGGCATCCTTGTGAGTCCAGTCCTCCAGCCAGTTTGAGGCAGGGACACCACTACGGCCAGTTTCAGGGAGATGCCGACGGAGCCCATTCCTCCGGCATCTCCGAGAAACTGGTCATAGAGGCACTCCGTAATATGTGAAATTAGTTAGCTCCCTGGTGTATTGATCTAGTTAGACAAGTTACAAAGCTGCAAGATGGTTTTCGAGAGCAGGGACACCACTACGGCCAGTTTCAGGGAGATGCCGACGGAGCCTAGTCCTCCGGCATCTCCAAGAAACTGGTCATAGAGGCACTCCCTAATATGTGACCGCGCGTGTTTGGAGATCAGATCTTAATGGTAAGTACGAATCGGGACAACTTCTCATAGTCCCGGTCCATCCACAAAACATGACTAACACTCAAGACATGTATTAATATTAAAAACATGAACTAGAGTTACATAATATGAGCATGAACTTCTTGGCATATGCCCTTCCTTATGATCGCTTCAGTCGTAACCATGGAGCATCTTCTTTACTTAACGGAATGCTTGGGTCAGTTTTCACTGTGAAGGGCGGAATTTCATCAAACTTATTATAATCTTCTGACATGTCTGTCTTGTCCTCGATTCCCACGATGTTTCTTTTCCCTGAAAGAACTATGTGACGCTTTGGCTCATCATATGATGTATTCGTTTGCATATTTTTTCTTTTTTTTGGTCTGGAGGACATGTCCTTCACATAGAAAACCTGAGCCACATCATTGGCTAGGACGAATGGTTCGTCTAAGTTCTTCATAAGATTGTTGAGATCCACCGTTGTCATTCCGTACTTCTTGTCTACCTCAACCCCTCCTCCTGTTAGCTTGACCCATTTGCATCGAAACAAGGGGACCTTAAAATTAGGTCCATAGTCAAGTTCCCATATCTCCTCTATGAACCCATAATACGTGGTCTTTTGCCCATTGTCTTCTGCTGCATCGAAGCGGACACCACTGTTTTGGTTGGTGCTCTTTTTATCTTGGCCTATCGTGTAAAATGTATTCCCATTTATCTCGTACCCTTGGAAAGTACATACAGTCGAAGACGGTGTCCTGGCCAACAAGTACAGCTGATCCCCAACAGTGGTGTTATTCGTGAGAAGTCTTTGCAGCCAGCCGCCAAAACTCGCCATGTGTTCACTTATAATCCATTCATCAGACTGCCCCGGGTGTTTGAGGCGTATTAAATTCTTGTGTTCATTGATATACGGGGCAACCAAGATAGATCTTTGTAAAACCGTGTAGTGTGCTTGATTGAGAGAATGCCCGTCCCTACATATCATTGCTTTACATCCTAGGGTGCCTTTTCCACGCAGTCTCCCCTCATGTCGTGATTCTGGAACACCAATCGCCTTAAGGTCAGGAATAAAATGAACACAGAACTCAATGACCTCCTCTGTTACATAGCCCTTGGAGATGCTTCCTTCTGGCCTAGCACGGTTATGAACATATTTCTTTAAGACTCCCATGTACCTCTCAAAGGGGAACATATTGTGTAGAAATACAGGACCGAGAATGGCAATCTCTTCTACTAGGTGAACCAGGAGATGCGTCATAATATTGAAGAAGGATGGTGGGAACACCAACTCAAAGCTGACAAGACATTGGGCCACATCTGTTTGTAACCCTGGTAGGCTTTCTGGATCGATTACCTTCTGAGATATTGCATTGAGGAATGCACATAGCTTCACAATGGGTACTCGAACATTTTCAGGTAGAAGCCACCTCAATGCAATCGGAAGCAATTGTGTCATAATCACGTGGCAGTCATGAGACTTCAGGTTTTGGAATTTTTTCTCTGCCATATTTATTATTCCCTTTATATTCGACGAGAAGCCAGACGAGACCTTGATACTGCTCAGACATTCAAAAAAGATTTCCTTCTCTGCTTTGGTAAGAGCGTAGCTGGCAGGAGTTAAGTGGCATCGTTTACCCTTCTCGTTCTCAGGATGCATAGGCTCTTCAGGGGCCTTCAGACGTTGCTGGTCCTGTCGTGCTTCCGGTGTATCTTTTGTCTTCCCATACACTCCTAGAAAGCCTAGCAGGTTCACGCAAACATTCTTCGTCACGTGCATCACGTCGATTGAAGAGCGGACCTCTAAGACTTTCCAATAGGGTAGGTCCCAAAATATAGATTGCTTCTTCCACATGGGCGCGTGTCCGGCATCGTCATTCGGAACAGATAGACTGCCAGGACCTTTTCCAAAGATTACTTCTAGGTCCTTGACCATACCAAATACCTCATCACCGGTACGGAGGACAGGCTTCCTCCGGGGTTCTGCCAGACGTTTGAAATGCTTGCCTTTCTTTCTTACTGGATGCAGGTTCGGAAGAAATCGGCGATACCCTAGGTACACAACCTTCTTACATTTATCCAAATATACACTTTCAGTATCATCTAAACAGTGTGTGCATGCATTGTATCCCTTGTTTGTCTGCCCTGAAATGTTACTAAGAGCAGGCCAATCATTGATGGTTACGAAAAGCAATGCTCGTAGGTCAAATGGCTCCCCTTTGTGCTCATCCCACATACGTACACCTGGTTTGGCCCACAGCTGTAAAAGTTCTTCAACTAATGGCCTTAGGTACACATCAATGTCGTTGCCGGGTTGCCTCGGGCCTTGGATGAGCACTGGCATCATAATGAACTTCCTCTTCATACACAACCAAGGAGGAAGGTTATAGATACATAGGGTCACAGGCCAGGTGCTGTGACTGCAGCTCTGCTCACCAAAAGGATTCATGCCGTCTGTACTTAGACCAAACCTTAAGTTCCTTGCGTCACGTGCAAAGTCCGGGTACTCTCGCTCGACTTTTCTCCACTGTGACCCATCAGCGGGGTGTCTCAACATCGCGTCTTTCTTACGGTCTTCCATGTGCCATCGCAACAACTTGGCATGCTCTTTATTTCTGAAGAGACGTTTTAACCGTGGTATTATAGGAGCATACCACATAACCTTGGCGGGAACCTTCTTCCTAGGGGCCTCGCCCTCAACATCGCCAGGATCGTCTCGTCTGATCTTATACCGCAGTGCAGCGCATACCGGGCATGCATCCAAATTCTCGTACTTCTCACCGCGGTAGAGGATGCAGTCATTAATGCAGGCATGTATCTTCTGCACGTCTAATCCTAGAGGGCAGACAACCTTCTTTGCTTGGTATGTACTGTCAGGCAACTCATTATTTCTTGGAAGAAGATTCTTCATTTTTACCAACAACTTTGAAAATGCGCTGTCAGTCACACCATTCTCTGCCTTCCATTGCAGCAAATCCAGTGTGGCACCTAGCTTTTTGTGGCCATCTTCGCAAGTTGGATACAACAATGTTTTGTGATCCTTTAACATCTGCTCCAGCTTCTCCTTCTCCTTTTCAGTTTCACATTCTTCCTTTGCATCAGTAATGGCCCGACCAAGATCGTCATCAGCGGGCCCATCTGCTCCCTCTTGATCTTCATTATCTACCTCCGTTGCATTATCATCATATTCAGGATACATATTATGATAGTTTTTATCATCCTCTTCTTCTTCGTTGTCTTCCATCACAACCCCTTTTTCTCCGTGCTTGGTCCAACAATTATAGCTGGGCATGAAACCAGATCGAAGCAGGTGGGCGTGAATGGTTCTGGTATTTGAGTAGTCTTTCTTGTTCTGACAGTGAACACACGGATAGCACATAAAACCATTGTGACCACGGTTTGCATTAGCCACAACGATGAAATTTTGGAGGCCCGTAATGTACTCGGAAGTGCGGCGGTCACCGTACATCCATTGCCGATTCATCTGCATTAATATGTAGTATATATCAAAAAATAATAGGGAGATGACCATTTATATATATAGTACATCAATGACACATGAAACTATAGTTACCGACCTCGACCGAGACGGAAAGAGCAACAAGAAAGCTTATTTTGAGCTCTCGGGCATTTCACCGAACACCTCTAGTGCATATGAAAAAAAAAACACAAACTAGCACTCTTCACACCCTCTTGCTAGGCTCCAAAATGTGAAAGAATGAAAGAGTGGGGTGTGTGTGGGCTGGGGTGGTGTCTTATATAGCCCCCATCCCTTTAACACCGGTTCGTGCCACGAACCGGTGTTAAAGGGGGGGTGCGCGGGCCACTGGTGGAGGGACCTTTAACACCGGTTCGTGGCACGAACCGGTGTTAAAGGAGGGGCTCTTTTAATGCCGCAGAGGAAGAACCGGTGTTAAAGCCCATTTTCAGGATTAACAAAAGCCCTCGTTTCCACTAGTGCCGGCCGGCTCCGCACCGCTGCCAGCAGGCACGCCGTCAAGCTCTTCACTCGCAGCTATACATCCGCTGTTCCTCCGAGGCCTGCACGCAGCGGCCAGAGCGGCCGGGCCGCCATGGTACAAGGAGCACCTGTTCACTGAATCTCTAGTCATGATCTCGCGGCTTTCGCACGACGTAGGCAGGGAATCATGTGTCGTCAAGGCTTTGCTGTGTGGGGGCGACTGCCACGACCCTCACGATGAGTATGCACGCGAATCCAAGCTCTGCTGTATGGGGGCGATGAGTATGTACACGGCCGTCGCCGGCCGACACGGCCATTGCCGGCGATGATCCGTACATCGATTGATTTTTTTTAGCGTAGAGGTCGTACTAATACACGTACAAGGACAACTAGAAAAAGGTATTATTTAATTATGTTATACAAGGTTTTATACAGACTTATGTATACATATATATATATATATATATATATATAATAATTACGAAGGGTATCGAGAGCCGTCCTTGTATTTGAGGTTATACGGGTTTATAAGAGTTTATGTGAGAGGGGGTTGTGCCACAATCTGTTGTCTTTGCCATCCAGTTAAACACTCAACAATTGTTACAGAATATTATCCATGATTAACAAATGTTAACTACTACCCATAATATATGAGAACGCGTGCGAAACAGCGAGTACAGCAAGTTACCTTTTGGTCCAAAACCTAAATAACGGATTAATTTTCTTTTCGTCCTCTGGTTCAAAAAGATCTGCTGGATCATCCGCAGCACCGTCCCTCCTTTTCTTCCTAAGTTCTTGTTGTACGCCGTCCATCCATCGTTTCATCACTCTGCTGGCCCTCCTATGGCGTTCACCAACATGAAAGAAAATTTTGATTAAGGCTAGCTTAGACAGATTTTTTAAGGATTTAGCTTAGTCGACCCCCTCTAATGAAAAATTATCAGGTTTGGCCCCCTCTAAGCTGCAATCCTGCCTCTGCCACTGCTCATGCCTGCCCCGCAATCCAATGGCAAGCTGAATCCCCTCCCCAAGGAGCTCGGCTGATCCCCATCCTACACCAAATAATGGACTCACACCTACAAATCATAAGGAGATTAGGCAATTTCAAAAAACATCTGTGCAAGAAATAAACTGATGGAATCGGAATTTTACATGGAGTCCTGATTCACATCCATAACTTGTCGGAGAAAATCGCAAGGGGACCCGTTCTTTTGATTTATCAAGACGAAGAACGATTGAATCGATTGTACAGATCATGTTGAGAACAGGTCGTAGGCTTCTCTCCACCTCTCGCACAGTGATGGAATTGGTGAAGAAGAACATTGTATTGAGTACTTTGGCAGTCAACTCGCATAGATGATTCAGTGTGATGGTCATAACTACGGCACAACGACATACTTAATTTTTTGTTTTGTTTCCCTATTTCAGGTCCCACGAGCATTGTAGTACTTCATCACAATCCTCGTTATAACCTTTTTTACAACAGTTCTCTCTTTTTTTTAGGGAAACAACCGGACTTCGTCCTGCAGTGGGATTTTATTAAACTAAAACATAAGTTACATTGTTGACGAGTTTTTCTAAAATAAAGCTAGAGTACTCATCGACCCAATTACAAAAAATTTTGTCTATAAAACAGGACCTAGCAAGTTCATGCGCAGCTCCGTTTGCTTCCCTCGGACAATGTTGAAATAAGACAAAACCAATCATAGATGCCTTATCAATACAGTCAGCCAATACTACAGAAGATTCACCCACCCAAGCTTCTTCTCCATTGGATGCATCGACGATCTCCATAGAATCCGATTCGGCCACCACAATGCACTAGTGGAAACGAGGTCTTTTGTTGATCCCGAAAAGGGGCTTTAACACCGGTTCTTGGGGCGTACCAGCGTGGCCCCTGCGACAAAAAAGGAGCCCCCCTTTAACACCGGTTCGTGCCACGAACCGGTGTTAAAGGTCCCTGCAGCAGTGGCCCGCGCACCCCCCCCTTTAACACCGGTTCGTGGCATGAACCGGTGTTAAAGGGGGGGGCTATATAAGACACCACCCCAGCCCACACACACCCCACTCTTCCATTATTTCACATTTTGGAGCCTAGCAAGAGGGTGTGAAGAGTGCTAGTTTGTGTTTTTTTCATATGCACTAGAGGTGTTCGGTGAAATGCCCGAGAGCTCAAAATAAGCTTTCTTGTTGCTCTTTCCGTCTCGGTCGAGGTCGGCAACTATAGTTTCATGTGTCATTGATGTACTATATATATAAATGGTCATCTCCCTATTATTTTTTGATATATACTACATATTAATGCAGATGAATCGGCAATGGATGTACGGTGACCGCCGCACTTCCGAGTACATTACGGGCCTCCAAAATTTCATCGTTGTGGCTAATGCAAACCGTGGTCACAATGGTTTTATGTGCTGTCCGTGTGTTCACTGTCAGAACAAGAAAGACTACTCAAATACCAGAACCATTCACGCCCACCTGCTTCGATCCGGTTTCATGCCCAGCTATAATTGTTGGACCAAACACGGAGAAAAAGGGGTTGTGATGGAAGACAACGAAGAAGAAGAGGATGATGAAAACTATCATAATATGTATCCTGAATATGATGATAATGCAACGGAGGTAGATAATGAAGATCAAGAGGGAGCAGATGGGCCCGCTGATGACGATCTTGGTCGGGCCATTACTGATGCAAAGGAAGAGTGTGAAACTGAAAAGGAGAAGGAGAAGCTGGAGCAGAAGTTAAAGGATCACAAAACATTGTTGTATCCAACTTGCGAAGATGGCCACAAAAAGCTAGGTGCCACACTAGATTTGCTGCAATGGAAGGCAGAGAATGGTGTGACTGACAGCGCATTTTCAAAGTTATTGGTAAAAATGAAGAATCTTCTTCCAAGAAATAATGAGTTGCCCGACAGT
Organism: Avena atlantica; assembly: GCA_910589765.1. Lineage (NCBI taxonomy): Eukaryota > Viridiplantae > Streptophyta > Magnoliopsida > Poales > Poaceae > Avena > Avena atlantica. Next base: position 379,922,862 of record OU342736.1, read on the forward strand.
ACATACCAAGCAAAGAAGGTTGTCTGCCCTCTAGGATTAGAAGTGCAGAAGATACATGCCTGCATTAATGACTGCATCCTCTACCGCAGTGAGAAGTACGAGAATTTGGATGCATGCCCGGTATGCACTGCACTGCGGTATAAGATCAGACGAGACGATCCTGGCGATGTTGAGGGAGAGGCCCCTAGGAAGAAGGTTCCCGCCAAGGTTATGTGGTATGATCCTATAATACCACGGTTAAAACGTCTCTTCAGAAATAAAGAGCATGCCAAGTTGTTGCGATGGCACATGGAAGACCGTAAGAAAGATGCGATGTTGAGACACCCCGCTGATGGGTCACAGTGGAGAAAAGTCGAGCGAGAGTACCCGGACTTCGCACGTGACGCAAGGAACTTAAGGTTTGGTCTAAGTACGAACGAGATGAATCCTTTTGGTGAGCAGAGCTGCAGTCACAGCACCTGGCCTGTAACCCTATGTATCTATAACCTTCCTCCTTGGTTGTGTATGAAGAGGAAGTTCATTATGATGCCAGTGCTCATCCAAGGCCCGAGGCAACCCGGCAAGGACATTGATGTGTACCTAAGGCCATTAGTTGAAGAACTTTTACAGCTGTGGGCCAAACCAGGTGTACGTATGTGGGATGAGCACAAAGGGGAGCCATTTGACCTACGAGCATTGCTTTTCGTAACCATCAATGAGTGGCCTGCTCTTAGTAACATTTTAGGGAAGAAAAACAAGGGATACAATGCATGCACACACTGTTTAGATGATACTGAAAGTGTATATTTGGATAAATGTAAGAAGGTTGTGTACCTAGGGTATCTCCGATTTCTTCCGAACCTGCATCCAGTAAGAAAGAAAGGCAAGCATTTCAAACGTCTGGCAGAACCCCGGAGGAAGCCTGTCCTCCGTACCGGTGAGGAGGTATTTGGTATGGTCAAGGACCTAGAAGTAATCTTTGGAAAAGGTCCTGGCAGTCTATGTGTTCCGAATGACGATGCCGGACACGCGCCCATGTGGAAGAAGCAATCTATATTTTGGGACCTACCCTATTGGAAAGTCTTAGAGGTCCGCTCTTCAATCGACGTGATGCACGTGACGAAGAATGTTTGCGTGAACCTGCTAGGCTTTCTAGGAGTGTATGGGAAGACAAAAGATACACCAGAAGCACGACAGGACCAGCAACGTCTGAAGGCCCCTGAAGAGCCTATGCATCCTGAGAACGAGAAGGGTAAACGATGCCACTTAACTCCTGCCAGCTACGCTCTTGCCAAAGCAGAGAAGGAAATCTTTTTTGAATGTCTGAGCAGTATCAAGGTCCCGTCTGGCTTCTCGTCGAATATAAAGGGAATAATAAATATGGCAGAGAAAAAATTCCAAAACCTGAAGTCTCATGACTGCCACGTGATTATGACACAATTGCTTCCGATTGCATTGAGGGGGCTTCTACCTGAAAATGTTCGAGTACCCATTGTGAATCTATGTGCATTCCTCAATGCAATATCTCAGAAGGTAATCGATCCAGAAAGCCTACCAGGGTTACAAATAGATGTGGCCTAATGTCTTGTCAGCTTTGAGTTGGTGTTTCCACCATCCTTCTTCAATATTATGACGCATCTTCTGGTTCACCTAGTAGAAGAGATTGCCATTCTCGGTCCTGTATTTCTACACAATATGTTCCCCTTTGAGAGGTACATGGGAGTCTTAAAGAAATATGTTCATAACCGTGCTAGGCCAGAAGGAAGCATCTCCAAGGGCTATGTAACAGAGGAGGTCATTGAGTTCTGTGTTGATTTTATTCCTGACCTTAAGGCGATTGGTGTTCCAGAATCACGACATGAGGGGAGACTGCGTGGAAAAGGCACCCTAGGATGTAAAGCAATGATATGTAGGGACGGGCATTCTCTCAATCAAGCACACTACACGGTTTTACAAAGATCTATCTTGGTTGCCCCGTATATCAATGAACACAAGAATTTAATACGCCTCAAACACCCGGGGCAGTCTGATAAATGGATTATAAGTGAACACATGGCGAGTTTTGGCGGCTGGCTGCAAAGACTTCTCACGAATAACACCACTGTTGGGGATCAGCTGTACTTGTTGGCAGGACACCATCTTCGACTGTATGTACTTTCCAAGGGTACGAGATAAATGGGAATACATTTTACACGATAGGCCAAGATAAAAAGAGCACCAACCAAAACAGTGGTGTCCGCTTCGATGCAGCAGAAGACAATGGGCAAAAGACCACGTATTATGGGTTCATAGAGGAGATATGGGAACTTGACTATGGACCTAATTTTAAGGTCCCCTTGTTTCGATGCAAATGGGTCAAGCTAACAGGAGGAGGGGTTGAGGTAGACAAGAAGTACGGAATGACAACGGTGGATCTCAACAATCTTATGAAGAACTTAGACGAACCATTCGTCCTAGCCAATGATGTGGCTCAGGTTTTCTATGTGAAGGACATGTCCTCCAGACCAAAAAAAAGAAAAAATATGCAAACGAATACATCATATGATGAGCCAAAGCGTCACATAGTTCTTTCAGGGAAAAGAAACATCATGGGAATCGAGGAGAAGACAGACATGTCAGAAGATTATAATAAGTTTGATGAAATTCCGCCCTTCACAGTGAAAACTGACCCAAGCATTCCGTTAAGTAAAGAAGATGCTCCATGGTTACGACTGAAGCGATCATAAGGAAGGACATATGCCAAGAAGTTCATGCTCATATTATGTAACTATAGTTCATGTTTTTAATATTAATACATGTCTTGAGTGTTAGTCATGTTTTGTGGATGGATCGGGACTATGAGAAGAAGTTGTCCCGATTCGTACTTACCCTTAAGATCTGATCTCCAAACGCGCGTGGTCACATATTAGGGAGTGCCTCTATGACCAGTTTCTTGGAGATGCCGGAGGACTAGGCTCCGTCGGCATCTCCCTGAAACTGGCCGTAGTGGTGTCCCTGCTCTCGAAAACCATCTTGCAGCTTTGTAACTTCTCTAACTAGATCAATACACCTGGGAGCTAACTAATTTCACATATTAGGGAGTGCCTCTATGACCAGTTTCTCGGAGATGCCGGAGGACTGGGATCCGTTGGCATCTCCCTGAAACTGGCCGTAGTGGTGTCCCTGCCTCAAACTGGCTGGAGGACTGGACTCACAAGGATGCCTATTTATAGTACAAGCAGCTCGACATATGTTGACACTTACGAAATAATGTCGACACTCACCCCTATTATTAGTGCTGACTCGTGTTTTGTCCCGGATGGTGTCTCCAACCGGGACTAAAGGTTCATCTTTAGTCCCGGTTGGTGTCTCCAACCGGGACTAAAGGTTCATCTTTAGTATCGGTTGGTGACACCATCCGGGACAAGGTACACGCCGCACGACATAATGTCGACACTCACCCCTATTATTAGTGCTGACTCGTGTTTTGTCCCGGTTGGTGTCTCCAACCGGGACTAAAGGTTCATCTTTAGTATCGGTTGGTGACACCATCCGGGACAAGGTACACGCCGCACGACATAATGTCGACACTCACTCCTATTATTAGTGCTGACTCGTGTTTTGTCCCGGTTGGTGTCTCCAACCGGGACTAAAGGTTCATCTTTAGTCCCGGTTGGTGTCTCCAACCGGGACTAAAGGTTCATCCCGCCATTTTTTCCCGCCATTTTTCTTCCCGCCAGTTCTTCTTCCCGCCATTTTTCTTCCCGCCATTTTTCTTCCCGCCAGTTCTTCCCTCCAGTTCTTCCCGCTAGTTCACTATATATATATGTAGGGGGTTGGCCTCCATTGTCATTGCACATCTCTAGACTCATATCTGCAACCTCATCACTCTTTCCCATGGAGGCGGAGGCGCTTTGCGCCTCGAACTACCCCTGCCCGCCGGGCTACTATGTCCCCGTCGGCTGGATGCTGAGCGTCGGAGGCGTGCCGGTTCCTCCTGTCCCTCTAGGTGTGGCGCGCCGGATGGCCATCACGAACCACTACTACTTCGAGCTCACGCCGGAGCAGCGGAGGAATCCCAGATGGCATCCCGACTGTTTCCCTACTTGGGAAGCCTTCTTCGTGGATCGGCATGAGAGGGCGCTCGCCAGGCACGAGGAGGACGGCCCACCTCCTCCTAACTTCAACGAGGCCGACCGTCGGCTATGGTGGCGCGGTCGGATTCTCCAGAGCGTCATGGCCTATGACACTGCCGCCGACTCTAACCCCCGTCTGCGCTACCCTCAAGTCCAGCCCACGCGCTACCCTCAAGTCCAGCCCACGCGTACTCTCCAGAGGTTCAATTACGGCGACCCCGACGACGACAGCGATGACGGCGGCGGCGAGTACGACGACTACAGTGGCGAGTATTACAGGTGTAGGCAGGAGCATGACTGAATCACTCCAACATTCTGAAACAAGTTCGGCCGATTGTTACTTAATATGGCCATGTATCTTAATTTTCAGTTCTTTTATGTATCTTAATTTTCAGTTCTTTTATGTATCTTAATTTTCAGTTCCAGTTTGGCTTTATGTAACTTACTATTAGTTGGCTATTAGTTCGGCTTTATCTGGTATATTGATTATGTCTCGAAAAAACCTTCACAAAATGACCATTTTCCATTTTCCGAGCATAAAAAAGGACGGTTTTGTGAAGCAACCACCAAATGGCTAATTCAAAAAACCACCAACACATTTTACAAAAATACTAGACCACCTTATATGCACAATGTACCAACAGGGGGATCTGAAACCTTTCCGTCCACCTCTGGTGAAAAAGACAAATTCCTACCGAATCGGTAGGAAGTGGGTCAGATATGAACTACAAGTACATGATACGATGCTCATGATTTTTTACAAAAATCATTTTTAGGTTCACAATATGCTATTTTATCAAAAAACAATGCAAGTTGAGCGAGGCTTGGTGAGATTCAAGTGTATACAAAAGATGCGACATTTAAATATCCAATCAATTCAAAAATGTTAATACAAAATATGCGGCATTAAAATATGATTTGATCTAATAAAAATCATTTTTTAGATGCTTAATATTTCTTATGTTCAAAGTTTTAGGATTTAACAATTTATTTTTGTTTGAATTGAATAATCAAAATTTATATGTAAGTGTTTTAATTATTTTGAAAATTTTCATGTAAAGTAAATATAAAATGATTTATATGAATGGATAGATATTATTTTTCTGGAAATTATGATATATTATTCATATTTTTCTGAGTTGAAATGAAAAAGATATGAATTTTCTAAATTCATATCATATTTTTTGAATTAATGCATGAAATAAATGCCCCCCCTTTAACACCGGTTCCAGACAGGAACCGGTGTTAAAGGGGGGGCATTTATTTCGTTTCCCGCGCGCACCCCCCCCCCCCCCCTTTAACACCGGTTCCTGTCTAGAACCTGCCCCCCCCCCCTTTAACACCGGTTCCTGTCTGGAACCGGTGTTAAAGGGGGGTGTAATAAATGCGCGCGGGAAACGGAATCCTCCCCCCTTTAACACCGGTTCCTGTCTGAAACCGGTGTTAAAGGGGGGGCATTTATTTCCACATTCCCCTTCCTTTCTTTCCCCCAGCTGAGCCAGATCGTCGAACACACGCCGTCGGCCACGCGTAGAGAGACGAAGCGCCGCCATCGCTGCCCGCGAGCGTCTCGCCGCCGCCGCCCTTGGAGTGAGGGAGGAATCGTCCTCCGTCTCGCCGCCGCCGCTTCGGAGCTCGAGGTCCGCTGCCCCCGACCCTCTCTTCTTCCCCGCATCCTTCCCCCTCCCTCCCGCCGCCGTCGGCAGGACCGCGGGCGTTTCCCGTGCGGGGCCGGCGGCGGCGGTCGGGTCTCTACCCGCGCGCCAGAGCTTTCTCCGTGACCCCGTTCGGCGCCACCCCGTACCCCACCTCATGCGGCCCTCCTCGCGCAGAGCCCTCCACCCGCGCGCAGAGGCTCGCCGGCCTGCGCCCTGTCCTCCGGCAACGCCTACCGTCGGCCCTCGCCTGTACCACCGCCGGAGCCCTCCTCGGCGCCCTCCCGCGAGCTCGCTGGCCGCCGCCTCCTCATCGACGACCCCGATCGAACCATCGCTGGAGGATGAAAACAACCCGTTGCCGGAGGACAGGGCGCAGGGCGGCGCCGAACGGGGTCACGGAGAAAGCTCTGGCGGCGGTGAACCTCGGTTGGCGTCGAGTCCGGCGGCGGCGCTTCCCTTTGCCGGCGGGGAAGAGCTGGTACGGGGCGGAGCGGGCCATAAGGGCCTGGGCGGGCCGGCCCCTGCCGTGCTCAGCGATGTTCCTGCGGGATGGAGGGCGGGACTGCGTGTGGACTAGGGATGGCTATGGCGGCGCACACCTGCTGCAGCGCAACGGCGGTAGCTTTGCGAGCCTGCTCTAGGCCTGCTCTAGCCTCGTAGCGTTGGCACAGTGAGATGACGATGATGACGGTGAGACCATGGTGGCGCGTGCTGGTGGATGGCAAGTTGGGTGGAGTGCTACGGATCAAGTGGGGTCGTGGTTGTTTGGGGTCAGGAGAAATCCCTGTCGGCTCGTCCGACATCGACACGGTGACACCCCTTTTCCACTCCCCTCCATGTATCGGGGGAAACCCTAGGACAAGTCTGGGCAACAGCGTCGTCGACGTCGCATTCCTTCTTGAAGGTGTTTCTTGAAACACGGTGCTTCGAAGTGCTAGGAGTGAGGTGGGACAACTCCGGAGGGCGCAGCGGTCACGGGTCGTTTTCGTTCGTCGATCTGCTCGATGTCGGCATTTGTTTCTTTTATTTTTCTCTTTATTTTCTTTTGGGTTAGATTGTGCTGTTGCTTTTCTGTTGCTCCAACATTTTCGTTGTATCTTGTGATTGCTATATTAATATAGCGGGCGCAAGCCTATTTCAAGGAGCCCTGAGCACCTCGCTCTCTTCCCCGTGCAGGAGCGTCTCGCCGCCGCCGCTTCGGAGCTCGTAGGCCACGCCTCAACGCCGACGCCGCCCGCCGCCCGACGAGCCCGCCGCTAGCACCGCCGCCCGACGAGACCGCCGCATCCGTCCGACGAGCACCGCCGCCCGACGAGACCAACGTCACCCCACCGGTGAGCGCCACGTGTCTGCCACGTGTGTGATTGCTGACTCATCCTGATTAAAACTTGTTTGCTCGATAAATTGTACTACATGCATAGATTAAAACTTGTATACAAATTGGACCTCTGACTCATTTGTGTATTTATTTGTGTATTTTTGTATGAATAATATGTATATTTGTGTATGAATCCAAGTCCACTTGAATATTTACACTCTTACTCTAGATAATATTAGTGTTTTAGAAACTATGGATCCACTTAGTAGAAACCTTGAAGAAGAAGAAATAATGAAGAACATTATTGATGAGGACACCTCACAATATCTGAACTTGGAGGGACATGATGACGATAGCTCAAGTACTAGTCATGGAGAAGATGAAGACTCCGGTGAACGCAATTTAATGGTTACAAAGTCCGGCGAGGTATATGCATTGATTAAGCCTCTGCTGACTTCCACCAACAATATTCTTCTATATGTATTAATTAACGCTTCTTTCTTCTTTTAGCCCTCTGGATCGACCAGTCAGCAACCATCTTCTTCTACGAAAAAGAGCAAGCGAGGCGCGAGCCAGCGGTTGAAAGATCGTGCAAAGTTCACGATCGAAGCAGTCCATGTTGATGGCAGGCCGATGGAGCCCAAAAAGGCCGCAGACAAATTTGTACGTCAGGCTGGAGTTCTTGTTAGGGACCAAATCCCAATCATAATTGAAAATTGGAATAAGCCAAAGAAGGACGACGGTACCTTTGTCGATGACAGATCCAAAGAAACGATTTGGAATTCGTTGTTGGTAAATTTCACCCTTCCGCCAGAGGAGGATGAAAACAACCCGGTTATAAAGGAAAATGTCAAAGAGTGGACTCTAAAGAAGATGGCTGACTCTTTCCGCAACTGGAAGACAAAATTGAACAAATTTGTCAAATCTGGCGAGACTCCAAATTTCGAAGACGCATATTATGCGAAGATAAGACCTCACTGGCCCGAATTTGAGACATATAAAAAAGTGCTATAGCTAAAAAGAGGTCAGAAACCAATACGCTTAATGCCCTGAAGAAGGAATATCACCAGAGGACGGGGTCAGGTGGATACATATCTCAGAGGCCTAAGTGGGAGGAAGCTGAGAAGGCCCTGCGCGAGAGAGGGATCACACCCCAGAGAGATGGGCGGGACCTACGTGCAAAGACTTGGTTCTACGGAATCGGGGCAAGGTTGGACCCAGAAACAGGATTGTGTATCTTCCCAACCCTCCTTGCCAAACCCGTCACTGAACTCATCACGACATACGAGGAAACATTCGCCAGGACCTTCCATCCCGACAGAGAGAATGACCAGCTCACACGCGCCATCGGTAAAAAAGAACAGCTTGGACATGCACGAGGCACAGGGGGTATGACGTGGAAGGATGGGTTTGCCGACTGGAGCGACTCTTACAGATGGCGCGGCAGAAAAGAAAAAGAGCGTACAGAGCGGATGACACTGATAGAACATGCACTTGCGGCGCTGCAGGCGCAAGTGAATGCACAACAGAGCCATCAAGCTACCGGCCCATCTCAGCGGCACGAAGAGCCTGCATTGGAAGTTGCCCGCGGCCCAGACTCTGCGTGGAAAAGTAGTGTGGCTTCCACGGAGAACGTGCAGCCCACGCTTGAAATGATGGGTCCTCGATACCCCGTGGATGAGATCACGGAGAGCGAACACGCTGAGCTGCATGTGAGATTAATGGGCTTATCCATTAAGGTGGTTGTCGGCTATGCCTTACCTCCTGTAGCTGGTGGAACTTACCACTGCCGACCGATTCCAGATGGCTATGCTATTGTCGGGGTGGATGAGGTTGTGAAGGAATATGAGGAAGCACAGCTTGACCATGCTACAGGTGAAGGGGGAAACTCAACTCAAATTTGCAGTGAAAACAACCATTCTTTGAAAGAAGGAACACATTGTGCTTCCAAATTGGAGGTCACTGGCACCCCCGCCGTCTCCGCAGCGTCAGTAGTCTGAGCCGCTTCAGCTATCTCCTGCGCGGCAGCCATCTCCGGCGCGGCAGCCATCTCCTGCGCGGCAGCCATCTCCGGCCCGTCAGCCATCTCCTGCGCGGCAGCCATCTCCGGCCCGTCAGCCATCTCCGGTGCTTCAGCCATCTCCTCAGCGTAAGCGGAAGAGCACTGCCACGAGGAGCATCAGTAGCACTGCCACAAAGAAATCCGCAGGAAACCGTACGCCAAAGAGTTCAAAAAACTACGTCCCGCAGCCTTCCGCCAAGCCATTGCCGGTTTTACCGTGGAATCGCAGCGTCGAGGAGACCAATAGGATCTCGGAAGAACAGGTCAAGAAATTCTTTGCACCTAGACGGGCCGAGCCAAAGGAGAAAATAGATCCGGCGGTGGTGGAGAAGTTTTACAAAAATCTTTTGAAACCTGAAACCCCACTTGTGCCGGACTACGAGCGCCAGATTTTGAAGGCGGATGCAAGGCGCCGCAGGGAGACTGAAAGTAGCAGTCGTGAGGCACCCCAGAAAACAGTTCCCATGCTCGGAGAGCAGGAAAACCAATCATGTGCCCCGCTCCAAATGTTCGACACACGGGACGCTCCTCCCGTAAATGATTACGAGGCAGAGCTACAAAGAAAGTCCAATGAGATGGGGATGACTTACATTGCATACTTGAACTTCATGGGAGACAACTTGCCCAAATGCGATGCCAACCCCATACAGCCATGGAAGTATGGGAAGAATCTAGTCAAGAAAGAGGAGCTCAAGAATCTACCAAAAAAGATGCGAAAATTGCACAAGTGGTACCTTGATTTATGCAAGACGAGAAAAGAAGAATGGATCACGACGCATATAAGAGATCAGATTTTCTTATGCGGAGACGACGCGATCGACTTCAACATTCAAGACTTGCATTTTCTATTCAATCAGAAGGAACTCGACAAATCTGCCATCAGCCTTTATTGTGTGTAAGTACTATTTCTGTAATTTTTATCTCATCTCATTCACTTCATTAATTGCATGTATATATATATGCTCACCATATATGTATATACTATTATGCAGGAAAAAGGTTATGGAATGCATGAAAGGAGGCCCTTTTGACATTGGGTTCGTTGACCCAAATAGAGTTCATGAAGAAGTGGTAAAAACCAAACCCGGGCAAACAGAAGATTACTTGCTAACGTCTTTACTGAGACAACAAACCAAAAGGGAAATACTATTGCCTTACAACTTCTCGTGAGTACTGTTACCCTCTCTCTTGTACACATTCTGTTTCGGCTTACTCGATGTTAAGTGTAACTGATGATGAGTTATGCGTGCGTAGGTTCCACTTTATTCTGCTAGTCATTCAACCTGACTCAGGAAAAGTCCTTGTCATGGACTCGTTACGAAAAGAAAAATAGATATGGGCAGACTTTAGAGAGATGCTCCAGAGGTAATTTCAATCATATTATCGCACTAGATCGGCAACTTTCATGACAACAAGTAATTAATTACTCCTTTATCCATTTTCTTTGCCGGACAGGGTTTGGAAAAGGTTCACGGGCAGGGCCGTGGGTGAATGGTCAGAAGAACTAAAATTTGTAGACCAAAATGTAAGTAATACTAGCTAGCTTCCAATTCCATTATATCATGCTTTATTGATTATTATTTTGATTGAACTCTCTATTCTCGTAAAGTGCGCGCATCAGGGACACGGCAATAACTTATGTGGGTACTATGTTTGCGAGTTCATTCGCAACACGATATGTGCGACGGGCCAAGCCGCACTAGAACAACTTAGAGTAAGTAAACAAAGTCCACAACATTATTTTATTACCATCAATTGTGTTGAGTTTTATTCTTATATATATATTGACCCATTCTTCATATATATTCAGATCAAACGGATGCGGGACCAACTACTACCATTTGAACGCATACGAGCCATTCAAGAGGAATTGGCGGGGTTCATACTTGATGAGGTCGTCACGCCTGGCGGAGAACTCTTTAGATATCCACCAAAATGAACGATGACGATGTATATGTGCCGATGACGATGTATGTGCCGATGACGATGTTTGTGTATAATAATAGTTGCTTAATTATTCATTTACTCATATGTACCGATGACGATTTATGTGTATACCGCTCCCGATCGATTCCCCCTGCTCCCCCCCTCCTGCAGAAATACGCCCAGAACGGGGCAGAGGCAGAAGTCTGCCGTGGCAGAGATTTAGGTCGTTTTCCTGCCGCGGCAGAACTGCTGCGGCAGGAAAACGGCATAAATCTCTGCCGCGGCAGAAGAACCTTTAACACCGGTTTCAGATACGAACCAGTGTTAAAGGGGGGGCTGAGGCCTGCGGCAGCCCCACGTGCGCCACCCTTTAACACCGGTTCGTATAGGCCCCCCCCCCCCCCCTCTAACACCGAACCCTCAACAGCGGTTGGGGAACCGCTGTTAGAGGGCCCTCCCAACCGGAGTTAAAGGGGGGGCTCTGCACTAGTGATGCTACATCCTAGGCGATTAGCCAAAGCTAAATCTTCTCTCATGGCGATTGCTTTAACAGCTGCTGGTGATGCTGCATTTAGAATATACAGTGTCGAAGCCGCAATGAAACGACCGTCCTTGTCTCTAGCGATGGCTCCTGTAGCTCCCGAGAAACTGTCATAATGAAACAAACCATCGACATTTATTTTTATCTGTTGAGGGTCTGGTCTAGTCCACTTGACCTGCGCAAGTACATGACATGGAGTAGCTTTGTTCCCATTAGCAGAAATTGATAGGATAGACATGCGACGATTTAAAATCGAAGGGACCGGGGTGCGCCGCCGCCTAACCCATCATATATACCAACATGCAATAATAACCACTTCCTTTAGGCCTAGACTAGAGAACCCTGGTAGATTGTTGCTCGGTTGAGTGATTAAAGATTCCAATACCACAAAACCTGGTCGATCAACGCCGCTGGACATTTAAATAGCAAGTGTAGGATATCTTCAGCAGCTAAGGAGCAGGCAGGACATTCACCACTCGTACCGATGTGTCTGTTCACTAGAGTAGATTTCAAAGGAATTATTCCATGTAGAGCACGCCATGCAAAGATTTTGATTTTACTAGGGATCCTTAGATTCCATACTAATTTCCAAACAGATTTGCTAGCTGACGAGCCAGGCAGGGATAGCTGTGCCGAGAAACCAAAACGGTGTCGCCACTGTAGGTGGTAAGCCTACCTGACTGTAAACCTACCGTGTTTAGTATATTGCCATGCAACAAAATCTTCGAACCCCTGACTATTTAGTGGTATCAGAAGGATCTGATAACATCCACTAAACAAAAAAGGCTGTGGAGGAGCTGCTCATCCCATAATCCATTAACTAGGCTAATTAACTAAGAGACATTGGTTAACACCGAATTACCTCTAGGCGTGATCACCTTCCTATCAGTGCTTGAGGGAATCCATGGGTCGCTATAGATGTTAATCTTTTCTCCATTACCCACTCTCCAAATATAGCCGCGTTTGAAAGTCGTCAGGCCTGCAAGAATACTCTGCCAAGTAAACGATTATCATGTCTTCGGTCCATCTTGCAAGATATCTCCTTGTGGGTAGTATTTGGCACGTAACACTCTAGCACATAAAGACTCCGGATCAGAAATAAGACTCCACACTTGTTTAGCCAACATGGCCAAATTAAAAGAGTGAAAATCTCGGAAGCCCATGCCACCTTCCCTCTTAGGATAGCACATTTTCCACCAAGCCAGCCAATGCATTTTTTTGCAACCGTTCTCAATGATTCATATTTTGATTCTTCACGAATCTCTGATGACCAGTCAGTGACGATGGATACCGAGCAGAATGACGCTTAGGTGCCGCAAATCTATTTCCCCATAGCTATATTGTCCATACTTCCATCCAGGTATGAGAATTGATCATATTTTTTGCGTAATTCTGCCGATTTATTAGTAACCATCAATAGGAGTATAAAAATTTCTAAAAGTAATAAAAATTGCAAACAGGTTAATGGACCACCTAGCAACGACTACAAACACTAGCATGAGATGAAGACGTGTCATCGTCCTTGCCCCTCCATCACCGGAGCCAGGCAAAGCTTGTTGCAGTAGATAGAAGGGATGTCGTCCTGCTAAGCCTCCAGACGACCATCACACTAGAGTATAAACCATCGGTAATGATGACATATGTAAATCAGAAGATACTGACTTGAATTCACACCTACGAACCCGAAAATGAACCAGGTCCCAGGAGATCCGCCGGCTCTAAATGCACCAACGGAGCGAGAATAGGATGGGAGGACCTTAGTCTGATTTCAAGATGTAGCCGCCGCCTCAACAACCTGAGATAAACACTTAACAAAGACCTAAACAAAAAACGAGAAACCTCCCACCAGCGAAGCACCGTGATCCGCAAGACCTTCAAGGCCCCGAGGCCACCGAAGGCGAAGCAAACCGGCGTTGTCGCCGGTGGGACTACCGAACGAAGATGGGTTTTAACGCCACCTCCCAATCGCCTTCTATCCCTCGTACCGGTTCGATGATTGGGTGGCCCTTAATAATAGTATAAATATGCCAACATTAATCACATAAATATGCCAACATGCCTTTCCATTAAACCAAAAACATAGTATAAATCTAAAAACGAAGCCTACCTAAATGTTCCATTGTTATCATCCATGCACCGTTATCGGCATAGAAAATCTGAATCTAGCTTTCCATGAATATAGTGTCAAGTGGATGTTGTTTAGCGCATGGTGTTAACTCCGCTCGAGAGTGAAAATCACTACAAGCTAAATGATGTAACAACCATCCCATATACACACACATTAAATTATTAATTAATACAAGTACACCATTTTTATTTAAGCACGGCTTAAATCTAGACTCGCAAAGTTTTTATTGATAAACCTAGGTTTTTTACTAGACGTGATGAGCTTTGGTCATTAGCTGAAGCGAGAATAAGCATGTTGCGAAGATAAAATGCACGCCTTGGATGCACGAATCATTAACTCCATATGCATACTACTACGACTGGGACTTACCTATCATATTGTGTATTCGTATTATGATATGACATATGCTCTTTCCATATTAAGAAACAAATGTGTAGATAGGAAATATACAATTTACACTAGCACACATCATTAACACCAGTTGCCCTATAGTACCAACATGGAAAACATATGAAATTTGGAGGTCGCTTGAAAACATTACTATCCTAGACGAAACTATAGTTTTAAATCCGTAGAACAAAATAGCAGAGCTCGATCTTATTTACCTACAATGGTCCTTTTATTGGTACCAATACCACACATAGAACATTATGTATTAGGACTACGCAAGGACAATGGGTGATCTATGAGCCTCGTAACTTTTTTCTGCTTGTTGATAGCATCACAATCTAGTAAGTCATGATAGAGAGATTACATACTAAATGATACCATGACATCGACCACTAATTGATTATTGAAACCGCATTCTACAGAATTAATACGTTATCATCTATTATATATTCCTTTTGGTTCAATGCCACATTTGCAATGACAGGAAAGCGAAAATTCTATTCTATTAATATTTCATTGAGCTTCTAGAGCAAACCAAAATTAATCGAGGAAAATAAAAAACCCTCAAACCGAGTTATTTATCACATGAGAGCCATAGGAGCCTATCTGCTTTGCGTAGATGGAAGAATCTATTAACTTAGAAAAGGATCTCCATGCTTGTTTTGTACTAACTATCTTATGTTTTGTTGATACTTTGAGGCATTTTTATACATTTTATGGAACTAACATATTAACAAGATGTCACAGTGTCAGTTCCTGTTTTTTTGTTGTTTTTGGTTTCAGAAAAGCTAGTAAAAAATATTATCGGAATTGGACGAAACCAAAGCCGAAGTTCCTATTTTTTCTGACACAAGACAAAGTCCAAAGCAGAGACGGAGGAGGGCACCGAGGTGGCCAAACCACCCCTAGGCGCGGGCCCACCCTAGGTCACGCCTAGCTATGGTGTGGGCCCCTCGGGTGTCCACCGACCTTGCCCCTTCACCTATATAAACCCCTCGAGGCAGAAACCCTAAGTATGAGATCAGAAATGCACGAAAAGTTCTGCAGCGCCGCCACCACCGAAGACGAGATTCGGGGGACAGAAGTCTCTGTTCCGGCACCCTGCCGGGACGGGGAATTGCCCCCGAAGCCATCTCCATCGACTCCACCACCATCTCCATCGCTGTTGCTGACTCCCATGATGAGGAGGGAGTAGTTCTCCCTCGAGGCTAAGGGCTCTACCGGTAGCTATGTGTTTATCTCTCTCTATGTGTGACTTATTATGGTCATGAGCGTTGTAATATAGTTGAATAATTAGATGCTACTCTGCTACTCAAGTGCTTTAATCAATATAATCTCCGTTTTTTCCCATGACGGTGTGCACACCATGTGGCACTTTGGCTAAAGGTTACAGAAATACTTATCATGAGTATAATTTGAGTTGGATGTTTTTATGAAATTGTGGTGTTTGTTGGAACCATCTAGCGCTCAAGGTGATACTGTGGGGTTACCTAGATGGGGAATGCGAACTTTAAGGAGTGCTGCTATAGCCCTACACCGTCCAACCGAAGAGTAGTTCAGAGTAGCATAGTGAACAGAAGATATTATATATTTATTGAGAGTGACCACTAGCAAAAGTATGATCCCTAGGCCTTGTTTCTAAGCATTGAAACACCATTTACAATAAGTCCTGCTACATGTTTGCTTGCTTCCATCTTTATTTCATATTGTAATTACCACTTATAATCATCCATATTACTTGTATTTCACTATCTCTTCGCCGAACTAGTGCACCTATACACCTGACAGGTGTATTGGGTGTATTGGCGACACAATAGACTTCTTTTATCTTGCTTGCAGGGTTTCTTGAGAGGGATACCTTTGACCTCTTCCTCCCTGGGTTCGATAAACCTTGGGTGATCCACTTAAGGGAAACTTGCTGCTATTCTACAAACCTGTGTACTTGGAGTCCCAACACTGTCTAGCGTGCGTAGGCATCAATCGTTATCCTACATAAAAATAAAAGAGGCATTTCGTTAATGGCAAAAATATTCTTATTGAAAGAGTTATCGCAAAACCGACAAACTCAGAGCGGTAGAGGTCTCGAAAGTAGATAGGAGCATAGCAGCATCATTCAAGCTAAACACATCTCTTCAGTCAACGACATCTTATTCTAGAAGGATTTTTTGTAATTCTTAACTAATAGTACTCATAATGGCTTTTTCATATTCTGAAATTATGTCACACCAATTACATCTTCTAAATCCTCTAGAGTAACAATCCACCCTTCTAAAAAAACTAACAATCCACCTTTCTCCCCAAAACGATATTTAGGTAAATAACCAAATATATCACAGGGGCTAAGGGTCAATTTGGTTACTCATAACTCTTCAAGGAGAGCAATGTTGTTCGCACATGTTAGAAAAAGTTCATATATTTTATGGGAAATAACCAAAAGAAAAATGAATAGGAAAAGTAAACAAAATAATTATAACTAAACACGAATACAAATAAAAATAGAAAGGAAAAAATCATGTACATACGATAGAACAAATAATAAAAAGGAGAATGAAGGGTGAAAGAATAAATTTATAATAAACAAAAAAAGGAAAAATAAGAGAGGAAAAGGAGACGACAAAAATGGAAAATAGAAACAATCAAAATGGAAAAATAAAGGAAAAAATGTTATCATGAGAAAGGCAATATTTAAACTCCGTTTAGATGATGGCTCGCTTGTGCATGAGTTGCATGAAAAAACAATGGACGTTGATATGATGTTTTGTGGATGTTGTCTTTTTTCGGGAAAACTGACCAATACAGACTTTCAAGATGTTGAAATGAATTATAACATGTTGAGTGGGCTTATTGGTATTATAGGATTTGAATTGAATTTGGGGATCCGGATTATAATAATTTTACCTTCCTAAAGTTACTTTAAATTATAGAGATTTCTACTTTCGTGCCCCTGGTTCGTTAACTGTACTCAGTTTTCCCCAGCTGTTTAACTTTTCTTACCTTTTTCCCATCTCCTACTATGAAACTCTTAGACGAACTGAAAATTGATATCCATCAGCCTTGCAGTTACGTGCTGACAAGTGGGGCCGCGTTCAGTCGGGTCCCGTAGTGGACCTTCGTCATTACGTTCTGACAAGTGGAACCGGTTGGTCAGGTACGCGTTATGCTGACGTGTGGGGCTGTGCCATGTTGGACTGCGTGGGGCCGACTTATTGGGAACGCCTTATGGAAGACGTGGTGTGGGACCATGTGGGACGCGTTTGATAGTTACGTGCGCTCTGTCGTCTAAATTGGAAGTTTTATGTTTTGTTATTTTTATGATTGGACTTTTTAAGAGCGCCTTTTCCTATTTATCTCGCTAACCGTTGTGTTTTTTTGTCCAAAAAGGTACCAAATCAAGAGCAGATTCTCTCTTCATTCATGGTTCCTTTTGGCCCTTGTTTTTTCCAATTTGGTAGCAAATCTAGAGCAGAAAATCTAACAAGCGTCATAAATACATTTAGTAAACAGAGCAGATACAGATAAAGCAGCTAACATAGAATGTATAGCACGGTACTTAAATGAGGTTCGACAATTACGCTGCTCAGCAGCAGCAGCGGACAAGTTCAACACGTACAATACAAATGAAGCTGCTTTACAGCAGCAGCAGCACAAGATCATTGGCCCCTCATGGCCTCCGCTAGGAGGGCCTCCCCCTTCCTCCCTCTGGCACTTCCTTCACTTCTTGCTTCCCAGTACCTTGACCTTGGGCGCCTTGGGCTTCATCGGGGCATACAATCCTTCTCGATGGCCGCCTTCTGGAGGTTGCGGAGGTGAAAACCGGCCGTTTGGCTCTGAAGCCATTGATGTTCACGGACAAGCCCCAGGTCTTCACGTTCTCGGCGTGCTTCACAGGGGAGTTGAAGACGGTGGCAAGGCTCCTGGTGCAGAAGGGGCACATGTAAACGTTGTCGGCGAAGAAGTAGTCATACTGGCCGGATTTCAATCTCCTCAGCACTTGATGAGTCTTGGTGTCCATGGACTCGTTGTCGCTGTAGACGTCGCTGGTACCACATGTTGGAAAAACAGTATAGTGCAATAAGGACGTGATTGGGATACCTTGATTATCGAGATTGATTACTTGCATAAATTAACCGATTGAGATCCCCTGATTATTCCCCAATCCCCAAATCTCAAACCAAATCGAATACTAATCCCAACTATAGATCGGAGCGAGTACTAACTAGGGAATCCCTTAACTGCAACTTGGAGGACAAATAAAATAGGATTGAAAAACATATAGGGGCATTCATCGAAATACAAGATCTAACACAAGAGGATTAGCTACTATAAAAATACCTAGCATCCAACGATTGAAAATACGAATATCTGAACCCTAAGAACACACGATCTAGCATCCAACGATGGGAAAGGGGGAAGAACAAAGTAAGGCGAGAAAACCCTAGTTACCTCTGATATGTCGTAAACGTATCTATATTTTTTTATGCTCCATGCTTGTTTTGTATCATCTAACTTATGTTTTGTCTACACTTTGAGGTATTTTTTATACACTTTCTGGAACTAACATATTGACAAGATGTCGCAGTGCCAGTTGCCTGTTTTCTGCTGTTTTTGGTTTCAGAAAAGCAAAAAAATGAATATTCCCGGAATTGGACGGGACAAAAGCCAATATGCCTATTTTTCCCGGAGCAACACGGAAACACGAAGCAGAGACGGAGGGGGACACCAGGGCGGCCACACCCTAGGGTGGCGCGGGCCAGCCCTGGTGGCGCCACTAGGGTGTGGGCCCCGTGGCCTTCCATCGACCTTGACTCTTCTCCTATAAGAAGCCTCCCGACTCAGAAACCCTAAACAATCCATCATACATCCACGAAAAGTTCCGCAGTGCCGCCGCCACCGAAGGGGAGATTCGGGGGACATAACTCTCTATTCCGGCACCCTGCCGGGACAGGTAAGTGCCCCCAGAGCCATCTCCTTCGATCTCCACCACCATCTCCATCAACATCTTCATCACCGTTGCTGATTCCCATGATGAGGAGGGAGTAGTTCTCCTTCGAGGCTAATGGCTCTATCGATAGCTATGTGTTCATCTCTCTCTCTATGAGTGATCATATTGTGGTCATGAGCTTCATAATCAAGTATATCTAATCTGCTACTCAAGTGCTTTAATAAATCTCCAGCTCTCCCCACATGTATGAAAGTGACAGCATGCATACCGTGGTGGCACTTAGGCTAGAGTCTATATAAATACTCAATTGCTTCAATAGATCTTTGACTCTACCCACGTGTGTGAAAGTGATAGCATGCACTCCGTGGTGGCACTTAGGCTAGAGTTTATAAATATTTATCATGAGTATATTTGGAGTTGGATGTCTTTATGAAATTGTGGTGTTTGTTGGAACCATCTAGCGCTCAAGGTGATAGTGTGGGGTTATCTAGATGGGGAAGGCGGACTTTGAGGTGTGCTGTTATAGCCCTACCATGGATTAGAGTGTGCAACCGGAGAGTAGTTAAGAGTATTATCATGAAGAGAAGATATTTATATGAGAGTGTTCACTGGTGAAAGTATGATCCCTAGTCCTTGTTTCTAAGCACTGAAACACCGTTTTCATAAAGATCTGTTACATGTTTGCTTACTTTGTTCTTTTCCTCCCCGTCAGAAGATCTTTTCTGGCACTGTTACCACTTATATTCATCCATACCACTTTTCACTATCTCTTCGTTGAAATAGTGCACCTATACACCTGACAAGTGTATTGGGTGTGTTGGGGACACAAGAGACTTCTTGTATCTTGATCGCAGGGTTGCTTGAGAGGGATACCTTTGACCACTTCCTCCCTGAGTTCGATAAACCTTGGGTAATCCACTTAATGGAAACTTGCTGCTGTTCTACAAACCTCTGCACTTGGAGGCCCAACAACTGTCTACAAGAATAGAAGTGCGTAGACATCGAGCTCTTTTCTGGCGCCGTTGCCGGGGAGGTAAGGTAAAAGGTACTCACATCCTCCGGTGTGAGTGCTCGAAGTTATTTCCTTTAGATTCTACAATTTTGTATTTTTGTTTCTTGTTTTCACTAGTTAGGCTTAATGGAAAACAATGACAAAATTATAGAGCTTTATAGTGTTTATCTTGAGTTAGGAGATGAAGTGTTTGAAGAGAAAATTAAAAAACCTATGGAACTTTATTTGCATGCTAATGACAATGTTATTAGTATGAATTCTTTGGACACCATTATTGCTAATGCTATGGAAACTTCTAAGCTTGGGGAAGCTAGTTTTTATCAAAATGATCTTTTTAGTTCCCCAGCTTTGGAAGATAGCTATTCTATTGCTTATGATGATACCAAACCTCCAATATATGATGATTACAATGATGAATATGAAATTTTCAGTCCACCTACTATTGAGGAGAAAATTAATTATGATTACAATATGCCTCCTATATTTGATTATTATGGTGATGAGAATAATAATGATAGCTATTTTGTTGAATTTGGTCCCACTATAATTAATAAGAATGACTATGCTTATGTGGAGAGTAGAAATCATTTTATGCATGTGGCTCATGATAAAAATGTTTTATGTGATAGTTATATTGTTATTTTTATGCATGATGCTACTGAAATTTATTATGAGAGAGGGAAACATGGTCTTATGTATCTCAACGATATTAAGTTTCACCTCTTTATGTTAAAAGTCTTGAAGTTGCACTTGTTTTGCTTTCCTATGCTTGTTGCTTTGTGCTTTCATGACTTGTTTCTTTACAAGATTTGTATGCATAGGAAGTGGGTTAGACTTAAATGTGTTTTGAGTTTACTTCTTGATGCTCTCTTTTACTTCAATTCATATTTCTTATGTGAGCATCATCTCAAACTATCAATCCTAACTTAAAGACATTAAAAAAAGTACTTCTTGGGAGATAACCCAATAGTTTTATTGAGTCTTGGAAGTTATTACTTCTGTAATAACCTATCCTTATCCTTTTTGTTTGATTTTTGTGCCAAGAATAACCTCTAATGAGAGAGAAGTAAGATTTTGGGAAGTGTTGTCCTAAAAACAGATTTTTTGTGCTTCACTATAAAAATTCGTGAACATATCTATATTTCGGATTGAGTTGTAATTTTTTGAGTAAATCCCCCAGGTTGTTAGATAACTTTCGTTATTTCAACACTTTTTTATTTGAGCAACAGAAGGTCTTAAAAAAATCGGTTTTTACCTGCTGTCTGTTTTGACATATTTCTGCCATTATTTGCATTTGCCTCTTTATTGATTTCCTTTTGGGTTCTCTTTGGTAAATTTAACTTTTTGAAGGAATTGCCACAGTAACTTGTGTTTTTAATGAAAGATTTGTTGTTTTGAAACTAAACCCAAAGGTATATTACTTTTGAGTGCACTAATGTTGCTAATGAAGATTGTGTGAAGTTTTGTATGAAGGAAAATTTTTAGGTGTAGGGGAAGAATGATGTAATGAGATGAAGAATGGACAAAATCTCAAGCTTGGGGATGCCACTCCGTGTCACCCCAAGAAATATTAAGGAGGTACAAGCATAAAACCTTGGGGATTCCCAAGGCATCCCCTTCTTCATCAACAAAAATCTCAGGTCTTTCTAGACACTTCGTTTTTATTGTTTCATGCACTGTTGTGTTGTTCTTGGAGCGTCTTTGTTTTCATTTTTGGTTTTTGTTTGCTTAGTTTGCTTGAATAAATTTGGTTGGATCCTAGCACAGTTATTTTGGAGAGAGACACACTCTATTTTCATTGCCTAGAACACTCTAGTTTTCATTCTTATTGTCTTATGAGTGTTCTCTTTTGCTAGCACTATGTTTAGCCTTAGTTTTCTTATGATTTTTGATTAGAACTTTTTAGTTCTTCCTTGTGGATTTGTGAGACAAGATCACTGATCTTTGTTGATTATTATCTTTGTGAATTGTTTCAAATAAGTTGATTGTTGTTGGAAAAGAGTAGAAAGTTTCATGCTTATAGCGGTACAAAAGGAAGCTTGTTTTGACTGTGACTTAGACTTTATCATGTCATGTTAGACGTTGCTTTGACTTTATGCTTAGTGATTATTGCTATAGCATGACTTGTTCCAAACAATTGAGATTGCTTAATGTGCCTTGAAAGAATCATGCGTTGTTTTAGCATACAAAAGCATAATATTGTGGTATTCTCCTTTGATGCTTTGTTTGGGTTGACTTGGCACTTGCTCAAACCATGTTATGACTATGACCCAGTCACCTTAGCCTCTATGATCATTTAGTTTTTGACTTGTGGTACCACTTTATGCTTTGATTAGTAATGTTTTGTCGCTCTGCATGATTATGGCCATTATTACTCTCTTAGTTGGTCGCTCCCAGTCTTTTGCTAGCCTCCACTTGTATTGAGTAAGCTCTACTCATGCATCTAACTCCCAAGAAACCAAGTTATTCCAAAGAGTCCACTATAAATTCCTATGCATGGTGTGTTACACCATTCCAAGTATATTCAGGTTTTTATCTATCTTAAAAATTAAACTTGTTATGTGAAAACTAGTGATTAAAGCTCTCAAAAGTTTGATGGCACACTTTATTTTTCTTGCCCCTAATACACTTGAACCATTGTGTCATCTATGTTGTATATGCTTGCACTTATAAGATGGGAATTAGCAGAACCATACTGTCATGGGAAACGCTTTCAACATTGCACCTATACATTGTACCCAGTTGATATCATGATCTTTTGTTTGCGGATGTCGTCGGTGTGAAATAAAAGGGGAGCTTATAAGTCCATGGAGTTATGTATGTGTGTTAGAGAAACGCCTGGGCCGCTATCCTAAGCCATGCCTAATCATGGTGGAAACTTGCAGCATCACCATAGTGAGCAATCTATGAAGCATTCTTCTTATAATAAAAGAGAGATAGAAAAAGAGATTGAGAAAGGGAAAAAAGATGAGAAAATAGGAAAGAGAGAAAAAAACACCATTTTCCATGGTAAATAAGAAGATTGCTGAGATGCTCATTGTCTGCTTGCCTTGTCATTTTGATATGGGATAGCTCCTATGTCATTGGGCAAGGGGTACGTCGTTGGTGGTTCTCTATGATACACATGTACTTACTATGACAAGAACTTACCGGTGACTAAAGTTAAGTAGCATGAGGAGTGGCCCTCGCACTCAAGGGATGAGATTGCCAACTTATATTTTGTCAAGCATATACTCCATATTTTTTTCACTTTAACCCTAATCACTTTAAGATGCTTATGATAGGGGAAATGAGAGATGAAAGCTAATAAGTACCATAATTTTTGGAAGCTCTTTATGAAACTTGAAATCCTTGCTTCCCTATGAAGGGCCTTTCTTACACTTTTATATTGAGTCTCCGCCTTCTATCCTTAGGCACAAATTAAGAGAGCATAGTTGCCATTCTTAGTTCTATGTGTATTGTCCCAAAACTTATTGATTGATTCATATTGTTGATATTGCTTGTTCTTAAACTACTTGTATCTATTCACCCTTATGAACTTTGAAGGTGTGATACGTCCAAAACGTATCTACTTTCTCGAACACTTTGCTATTTTTTCTTCTCTAAACTTGTGTGATTTGGATACAACTAACACGGACTGACGCTGTTTTCAGTAGAATTACCTTGGTGTCTTGTTTTTGTGCAGAAAATGAACTATGAGGAAAAATCCCAGAAAATATGCCAAAAACTATTTCTCACCAGAAGATCCACGACGCCAAAAGGGGAGACAGAGGGGAGGCCTAGGGGGCCCAGACCCACCCCAGGCGCGGGCCCACTGACCCCGCGCCTGGGGAAGGTCTGGCCAGCCCAGGCAGTTCCTCGGCCTCCCTCCGCTCCTATAAGTTGCCTTCTGACCTAAAACAGAGGGGGGTTCGATAGTTTTCCAGAAAGAGTTCCGCTCCACCACCGCCACCAGAAACCAATATTTGGAACCAGAAACTCCGTTCTGGCACCCTGCCGGGACGGGTTATTTGGAGAGGATCATCGCCATCGTCATCACCAACGCATCTCCATCAACCACCGATGTTTCCCTCATCCATGAGTGAGTAATCCCCCGCTGTAGGCTTGGGGATGGTAGGGATTGTATGAGTTCTATCATGTAATCGAATAAGATCTGTTAGGGGCATAGTGCCTAGTATCTCTATTAGTGCTATTTGACTTTGTTGCAACTTGTTGTGCTTAATTCTTGTCACTAAGGCCCGAGTGCCATGATCTCAGATCTGAACTTATTATTGAATCATTATGATAGTATTGTTTGTGATCTTATCTGCAAGTTGTGTACACATATTATTGTCCGGAACCAAAGGCCCCAAAGTGACAACAATTGGGACAACCGGAGGGGATGGCTGTGGTGTGAGGATCCCATGTGTTCACAGAGTGTTAATGCTTTGCTCCGGTGCTCTATTAAAAGGAGCACCTTAATTGCCAGTAGTTCCGTAGAGGCCCCGCTGCCACGGGCTGGCAGGACAAAAGATGTTGTGCAAGTTCTCATTGCGAGCACGTATGACTATATATGGAGCACATGCCTAGGATTGTTTAGTACTTGGATGCTTGTTATTATTTATCTGCAATGCCCTGGGTCTTGAAGTTACATGTTTAGACTCGTCCATGCAACGCCTGTCCATCCATCCATATACCTACCGCACTCGAATCCTACTGTTACCGTTACTATTACTATTGCTACTGTTTCACTGTTGCTGTTGACTTTGCTATTGCTACTACAAACTGTTACTACTGATAAACTTCTATGAGCAAGAACTATTTCCAGGTACAGCTGAACTGACAACTCAGTTGTTATGGCTTGCAAGTATTCTTTGGCTCCCCTTGTGTCGAATCAATAAATTGGGTAATACTACCCGTGAAGACTGTTGCGATCCCCTGCACTTGTGGGTCATCAAGGTGTCATATGCATTTATGTTTTGCTATTCCATGAGGGACAAGCTGAATGCCACTATGCTATGTGAAACAAACAAACGTCTTTCAATGCATTGTTTATTCATGATCTTTGTTTGTATCCTTTCATGTTGCAAGATAGTTACTATGTCTTATTGTTAGAACTAAATCTTTCATGCTCATGTTTAGAGTACTTTGATCCCAGCTATCAATGCTTGCAAATGGTTTGATCATGATTGTGATGGTGCATGTCACCTCAAAAATTATTCTTTTTATCACTTGCCTACTCGAGGACGATCAGGAGTTAATCTTGGGTATGCTTGATACGTCGTAAATGTATCTATAATTTTTGATGCTCCATGCTTGTTTTGTATCATCTATCTTATGTTTTGTCTACACTTTGAGGTATTTTTTAGACACTTTCTGGAACTAACCTATCGACAAGATGCCGTAGTGACAGTTGCCTGTTTTCTGCTGTTTTTGGTTTCAGAAAAGCTAAAAAATGAATATTCTTGGAATTGGACGGGACAAAAGCCAATATGCCTATTTTTCTCGGAGCAACACGGAAACACGAAGCAGAGACGGAGGGGGATACTAGGGAGGCCACACCCTATGGTGGCGCGGGCCAGCCCTGGTGGCGCCACCAGGGGGTGTGGCCCCCTGGCCCTCCACCGACATTTTCTCTTCTCCTATAAGAAGCCTCCCGACTCAGAAAGACTAAACAATCCATCATACATCCACGAAAAGTTCCGTAGCGCCTCCGCCACCGAAGGGGAGATTCAGGGGACAGAAGTCTCTATTCCGGCACCCTGTCGGGATGGGGAAGTGCCCCCGGAGCCATCTCCTTCGATCTCTACCACCATATCCATTGATATCCATCGCCATCTTTATCACCGTTGCTGATTCCCATGATGAGGAGGGAGTAGTTCTCCTTCGAGGCTAAGGGATCTATCGGTAGCTATGTGTTCATCTCTCTCTATGCATGATCATATTGTGGTCATGAGCTTTGTAATCAGGTAGATCTACTCTGCTGCTCAAGTGCTATAATAGATCTCCAGCTCTCCCAACATGTATGAAAGTGACAGCATGCATACCGTGGTGGAACTTAGGATAGAGTCTACATAAATACTCAAGTGCTTCAATAGATCTCTGGCTCTCCCCACGTGTGTGAAAGTGACAGCGTGCACGTCGTGGTGGCACTTAGGCTAGAGTTTATAAATATTTATCATGAGTATATTTGGAGTTGGATGTCTTTATGAAATTGTGGTGTTTGTTGGAACCATCTAGCGCTCAAGGTGACAGTGTGGGGTTATCTAGATGGGGAAGGCGGACTTTGAGGTGTGTTGTTATAGCCCTACCATGGATTACAGTGTCCAACCGGAGAGTAGTTAAGATTAGTATCATGAAGAGAAGATATTTATATGAGAGTGTTCACTAGTGAAAGTATGATCCCTAGGCCCATTTTCTAAACATTGAAACACCGTTTGCATCTAGATCTGTTACATGTTTGCTTGCTTTAGTCTTTTCCTCCCCGTTAGAAGATCTTTTCTGGCACTTTTACCACTTATAATCATCCATACCACTTGTATTTCACTATCTCTTCCCTGAACTAGTGCACCTATTAACCTAACAAGTGTATTGGGTGTGTTGGGGACACAAGAGACTTCCTGTATTTTGATTGCAGTGTTGCTTGAGAGGGATACCTTTGACCACTTCATCCCAGAGTTTGATAAACCTTGGGTAATCCACTTAAGGGAAACTTGCTGCTTTCTACAAACTTCTGCACTTGGAGGCCCAACATCTGTCTATAAGAATAGAAGTGCGTAGACATGAACCTCTGACCATAGTCGGTGATGCTGGTGTCATGCGGGATCTGCCCAAGACCGGCAGGGGGCTGTAGGGGTTTGTAGCATGGAAAACAAAAAAATTCTACCGCATGCAAACAAACAAGCCAAGATCTATCTACTAGATTGTAGCAACGAGTCGATAGAATAACTCACCCTCGAAGATTTCAAAGTGTTTAACGAGAGCAGATTCTCGAGGATGATGTAGTCGTACTCTTGCCGATCTCAAGATCGTGTAGACGATCCTTCCGGCGCTGCGTTCCGGCAGCGCTTCCGCAGTCGGTCACACGTTCGGTACTCGATGAAGACCTTCCTCTCCCATGTTCCAGCAGGCAGCGGAGGTTTTAGCACTCTCCTCGCGATTCCGGCAGCATGACGGCGTGGTACCGGAAGTAGAGGGGAGATCTCGCAGGGCTTCACCTTAAGCCGGAGCGACTATGGTGGACTATGAGAGAGGCCTTGGCGATCTAGGGTTTAGAGGCACCAAGGGAGGAGCCTAGCCGGCGGCTAGGGTTAGGGTTTAACCCCAACTCGGCGAGTTGGTGGTGCCCTAGGCGGCGGCAGTAGGGGGTGGTGGCGCCGGCGGCTTAGGGCTAGGGTTTGGGAGGTGAGAGGTGTGTCCTAGAGGGGCACGCCTGCCCCTCCTTATATAGGTGAGAGGGCGCCGGTTGGGAGGAGGGAGTCCTCCCCCAACTCGGCCTCCTTGGCCGGCGGTGGAGGGAGGAGGACTTCCTCCCCAAGTAGGTTTCCTACTCTCCCTCCACCAAGCAAACTTGCCGTTTGACTTTTCAAATTGGCATTTGACTTTTCAAACTAGGATTTGATTTATCCCTTTATTTTGCTCAGCAATGACACCTAGTACATGATGCAACCATTCCAAGTTGTTATGACACATTCATGTACCCTTCCCCTCCGGAGTGCCGGACCTTCCGGACCCTTCTAGAACATTCCCGATGAAAACACTGGAATCATTCTCCAACTCCGAAACAGGACTTTCCTTATATGGATCTTATTCTCCGGACCATTCCGGATCTCCTCGTGATATCTCGGATCCCATCCGAGACTCCGAACAACATTCGGTCTCTTACTCATCATTCCATAACTACTCAACAACATCGAATCCTTAAGTGTGTCTCCCTACGGTTTGTGAATTATGCGGACATGATCGAGACACTTCTCCGAACAATAACCAATAGAGGAATCTGGAAATTCATATGGTTCCCACATATTTCTACGATTACTTTGCGATCGAATGAACCACTTACATATGATACCAATTTCCCTTTGTCTCACGATAGTTTACTTATCCGAGGTTTTGATCGTCGGTATCTCTGCATACCTAGTTCAACCTCGTTACTGATAAGTACTCTTTTCTCGTTCCCGTGATATGTGATCCCTTGTGAGCCAGTCACATGCTTGCAAGCCAATTGGATGACATTCCACCGAGAGGGCCCAGAGTATATCTATCCATCATATGGATGGAAAAATCCCACTCTTGATCCATGTGTCTCAACCCATACTTTTCGAACACTCAATGCCACCTTTATAACCACCCAGTTACGGTGTGGTGTTTGATGTCATCAAAGCATCCTTCCGGTGATGGTGATAAGCATGATCTCATGGTCGAAGGAATTAGGTTACTATGTATCAGAAAGCATATAGAAATTGAACTATTAAAATGACTTGATCTTTATGCTACGCTTATCTATAGGAGTATGTCCATCATACCATTCTCCTAACGATATGATCTTGTTGTTAATAACATCTCAATGTTCATGATAGGTAAACCACAATCATTTATTAACCAACAAGCTAGTATTATGAAGAGGCTTTACTAGGGACTCTAATTTAGTTTACAAATCACACAAGTATTAATGTTTCCTTGTTAATACTGTTATAGCATGAATGTAAACATTTATCATAAACACAAAGATATAATAATAACTATATTTATTATTGCCTCTAGGGCATATCTCCAACAGTCTCCCACTTGCACTAGAGTCAACTAATCTAGATTACATGGTAATATACCGAACACCCATGGCAGTTTGGTGTTGGTCATGTTTTGCCCTTGGGAGAGGTTTAGTCAACGGATCCGCCACATTCAGATCTTTGTGTACTTTGCAAATCTTTATGTCACCATCTTGGACATGTTCTCGAATAGCATGAAAACGTAGCTTGATGTGCTTCAGCTTCTTGTGTGACCTTGGTTCTTGCGCATTGGCTATGGCGCCCATGTTATCACAGTAGATAGACATTGGGTCCAGCGCACTTGGAACCACACCGAGCTCTGTAATGAACTCCTTCATCCAAATCGCTTCTTGTGAAGCCTCCGAAGCAGCTATGTATTCCGATTCAGTTGAAGATCTCACCACAACGCTTTGCTTTGCACTCCTCCAGCTAACTGCTGCACCATTCAAAGTAAATACGTATCCAAATTTAGATTTAGAATCATCTGGATCAGTGTTCCAACTAGCATCGGTGTAACCATTAACAACGAGCTATTCATCACCTCCATAAGAAAGCACCATATCCTTAGTTCTTCTCAAGTACTTAAGGATGTTTTTGACCGCTGTCCAATGATCCACTCCTGGATCACTTTGATATCTGCTAGTCAAACTAACAGCATATGCAATGTCGGGTCTAGTACATAGCATGGAATACATTAGAGATCCTATGGCTAAGGCATAGGGAGTCTTACTCATTCTTTCTCTATCTTCTGTCGTTGCTAGACTTTGAGTTTTACTCAAGGTCGTATTGGGCAACATGGGCAAGAACCCTTTCTTGCTATCTTCCATTCCAAACCTCTTTAGAACTTCGTCCAAATATGTACTTTGTGACAATGATATTAGGCGTCTCGATCTATCTCTATAAATCTTTATGCCTAATATATAAGCTGCTTCGCCAAGATCTTTCATTAAAAAACTATTATTCAAATATTATTTGACACTATTAAGAAGGTCTACATCATTCCCAATCAACAATATGTCATCTACATATAGTATTAAGAATGCTACAGAGCTCCCACTCACTTTCTTGTAAATACAAGCTTCTCCATAAGTTTGTATAAAACCAAAACTTTTGATTACCTTATCAAAACGTTGATTCCAACTTCGGGATGCTTGCTTCAATCCATATATGGACCGTTGAAGTTTGCATACCTTGTTAACATATTTAGGATCGACAAAACCTTTGGATTGCATCATATACAACTCTTCATCAACGTCTCCATTGAGGAACGCTGTTTTGACATCCATCTGCCATATCTCATAATCATAATATGCAGCGATTGCTAACAAAATCCTCAGAGACTTTAGCTTCGCTACTGGTGAGAAAGTCTCATCGTAGTAAACTCCTTGAATTTGTCGAAACCCTTTTGTGACAAGTTGAGCTTTATAGACAGTAACATTACCATCTGCATCTGTTTTCTTCTTGAAAATCCATTTGTTCTCGACAGCCTTCCGGCCATCCGGTAAGTCCACCAAAGTCCATACTTGGTTTTCGTACATGGATCCAATCTCGGATTTCATGGCTTCTTGCCATTTATTGGAATCTGGGCTCATCATCGCTTCCTCATATGTCACAGGGTCATCGGTGTTGTCCACCAACATGACACTCATAACGGGATCACACCAATCAGGAGTGGTACGAGTTCTTGTTGACCTGTGAGGTTCTGTAGCAACTTCAACCGAAGTTTCATGATCATCATCATTAGCTTCCTCTCTTATTGGTGCAGGCACCACAGGAACTTCTTTCGGTGCTGCGCTACTCGCAAGTTCGAGAGAAGGTTCGACAACTTCGTCGAGTTCTACTTTCCTTCCACTCACTTCTTTCGAGAGAAATTCCTTTTCTAGAAAGGATCCATTCTTGGCAACGAAGATTTTGCCTTCGGATCTATGATAGAAGGTATACCCAATAGTTTCCTTTGGGTATCCTATGAAGACGCATTTTTCCGCTTTGGGTTCTAGATTGTCCGGCTGTAACTTCTTTACATAGGCTTCGCAACCCCAAACTTTAAGGAACGACAATTTATGTTTCTTCCCAAACCATAATTCATATGGTGTCATTTCAACGGATTTAGATGGTGCCCTATTTAAAGTGAATGCGGTTGTTTCTAATGCATAACCCCAAAATGATAGCGGTAAATCTGTAAGTGACATCATAGAACGAACCATATCTAAGAGAGTTTGATTACGACGTTCGGACACACCATTACGCTGTGGTGTTCCCGGCGGTGTCAATTGTGAAAGTATTCCGCATTTCTTCAAATGCTCACCAAACTCGTAACTTAGATATTGACCTCCACGATCAGAACGTAGAAATTTAATCTTCTTGTTACGTTGATTCTCCACCTCACTTTGAAATTCCTTAAACTTCTTGAAAGTTTCAGACTTATGTTTCATGAAATAGATATACCCATATCTACTCAAGTAATCCGTGAAGGTAAGAACATAACGATAACCACCACGCGATGCTACACTCATCGGACCACACACATCGGTATGTATGATTTCCAACAAGTCCGTAGCTCGCTCCATCATACCAGAAAATGGAGTCTTAGTCATTTTACCCATCAGACATGCTTCACATCTTTCAAGTGATTCAAAATCAAGTGATTCAAGAAGTCCATCGGAATGGAGTTTCTTCATACGCTTCACTCCAATGTGACCAAGACGACAGTGCCACATATAGGTCGAGTGATCGCTCAATTTCAAACGTTTAGCTTCAATGTTATTAATATGTGTATTTCCACTATCGAGATTCAATAAGAATAGACCATCTATCAAAGGTGCATGTGCATAAAACATATTACTCATATAAATCGAACAACCATTATTCTCGGATTTAAACAAGTAACCATCTCGCAATAAACAAGATCCCGATATAATGTTCATACTTAAAACAGGCACCAAATAACAGTTATTTAAGTATAAAACTAATCCCGATGGTAGATGAAGAGGTAGCGTGCCGACCGCGATCACATCAACCTTTGATCCATTTCCTACGCGCATCGTCACCTTGTTCTTCGCTAGCTTCCGTTTATTCTGCAGCAACTATTTCGAGTTACAAATATGAGCAACCGAACCAGTATCAAATACCTAGGCACTACTATGAGTACTAGTGAGATACACATCAATAACATGTATATCGGATATACCTTTCTTCTTGATGTTGTCGTTCTTCAAATCCGCCAAGTACTTTGGGAAATTCCGCTTCCAGTGACCTTCTCCCTTGCAGTAAAAGCACTCAGTATCATGATTAGGTCCAGCCTTGGTCTTCTTCGTAGGTGCGGCAACTTTCTTACCACCCTTCTTGAAGTGTCCCTTTTGCTTAGACTTGCCTTTATTGAATTTGGTGGTCTTATTGACCATCAACACTTGGTGCTCTTTCTTGATCTTCACTTCTGCAGATTTTAACATGGAGAAGAGTTCTGGCAACTGCTTGTTCATGCTTTACATATTGTAGTTCATCACAAAGTTCTTGTAACTTGGTGATAGTGATTGGAGGACACGTAAATCCCCAAAGCATTAGGAATCACTATACCCAAGCTTTGGAGTTTGTTTGCGTGCCCAGACATCTTAAGCACATGCTCACTGACGGAGCTGCCCTCTTCCATCTTGCAGTTAAAGAACTTTTCAGAAGTCTCATAACTCTCAACTGCCGCGTGAGTCTCAAATATCAATTTGAGTTCACGGACAATATCATGTGGGTCTGAGTTCTTAAACCTCTTCTGAAGCTCCGATTCCAAACCATACAAGATAGAACACTGAATTGTGGAGTACTGATTCTTCCGAGCGAGGTAAACATTATTTACTTCATCGGTAGCATCAGCTGCAGGCGGGTCACCCAGCGGTGCATCCAGCACATAGGTCAAATTACCAGCATTGAGGACAATCCTCAAATTGCGGAACCAATCCGCGAGGTTGCTTCCATTGTTTTTTCAACTTTTCTTTCTCTAGGAACGCATTAAAATTGATGGTAGGAGCCGCCATTGATCTACAACATATTTGCAATAGTTTAGACTAAGTTTATGACAAATTGAGTTCTAATTAATAGTTAAATTAATCTAGGTGAACTCCCACTCAAAACAATATCCCTCACATTGTTTTAGTGATCACACGAACCAAATCCACCACATCAAAACCGATCATCACGAGAGTTGATGTAGCTTCAATGGCGAACAATCGACATGTTCATCATATCTACTATATGATTCATGCTTTACCTTTCGGTGATCCGTGTTCCGAGACCATGTCTGTACATGCTAGGCTCATCAAGATCAAACATTAGCTTCCGCATGAGCAAATCTGGCTTGCTCACGCTGTATACACTTGCAGAATCTAACACACCCGATCATCACGTGGTGCTTCGAAACAACAAGCTTTAGCAACGGTGCTTACTAAGGATGAACACTTTAGAACTTGAAATTTATGTGCATGAGGGATCATCTTATAATGCTACCGTCGTTTAACTAAGCAATACAAGATGCAGAAAGGATTAACATCACATGCAATTCATAATATGTGATATGATATGGCCTTTCTTCTTTGTGCTTCCGATCTCCATCTTCAAGCACGAACATGATCTCTATCATCACCGGCATTGCATCAAGGTCAATGACGCTGCTCCATGATTGTCGTCCACCATCTTCAACTATTACAACTACTTTGAATAGACACGCGGGTCTTAACAGAAATTAAAGACAACCATATGGCTCCTGCCGGTTGCCAACTTACAATAAGGAACATTGCATACATCAAATATAATCACAATTATGGCCATATCACATCACAGCACACCCCTGCAAAACAAAGTTAGATGCCTCTAATTTCTTTGCATATTTTACGTGGTTTGGGGATTTCAATAAGTGTTGATCTAACTTACGAACAAGAACCACAACATTGATGTTTGAACTATCAAGTGCCCGTTGTAAATTGGATCTATACTATAATGGGAGAGACAGAAACCCGCAAAGCCACTTATGCAATACAAGTTGCATGTTGAGCGTGGAGCAAGTCTCATGAACGATGCCATGTAAGGTTAGCCCGGGCCGCTTCATCCCATCATACCGCAAGATGCAAACTACACAAGAAGCAATTGATAATAAAAGCACCACCGCCCACAATGACCATTGTGTTCTACTCGTGCAACAGAGCTACATATAGACACGGCTTTGATACCACTGTAGGGGTTCGTAGCATGGAAAACAAAAAAATTCTACCGCATGCAAACAAACAAGCCAAGATCTATCTACTAGATTGTAGCAACGAGTCGATAGAATAACTAACCCTCGAAGATTCCAAAGTGTTTAACGAGAGTAGATTCTCGTGGGTGATGTAGTCGTACTCTTGCTGATCTCAAGATCGTGTAGACGATCCTTCCGGCGCCGTGTTCCGGCAGCGCTTCCGCAGTCGGTCACACGTTCGGTACTCGATGAAGACCTTCATCTCCCTTGTTCCAGCAGGCAGCGGAGGTTGTAGCACTCTCCTCGCGATTCCGGAAGCACAACGGCGTGGTACCGGAAGTAGAGGGGAGATCTCGCAGGGCTTCACCTTAAGCCGGAGCGAGTATGGTGGACTATGAGAGAGGCCTTGGCGATCTAGGGTTTAGAGGCACCAAGGCGAGTTGGTGGTGCCCTAGGCGGCGGCAGCAGGGGGTCCTAGAGGGCGCCGGTTGGGAGGAGGGAGTCCTCCCCCAACTCGGCCTCCTTGGTCGGCGGTGGAGGGAGGAGGACTTCCTCCCCAAGTAGGTTTCCTACTCTCCCTCCACCAAGCAAACTTGCCGTTTGACTTTTCAAATTGGCGTTTGACTTTTCAAACTAGGATTTGATTTATCCCTTTATTTTGCTGAACGATGACACCTAGTACATGATGCAACCATTCCAACTTGTTATGACACATTCATGTACCCTTCCCCTCCGGAGTACGGACCTTCCGGACCCTTCTAGAACATTCCCGATGAAAACACCGGAATCATACTCCAACTCCGAAACATGACTTTCCTTATATGAATCTTATTCTCCGGACCATTTCGGATCTCCTCGTGATATCCCGGATCCCATCCGAGACTCCGAACAACATTCAGTCTCTTACTCATCATTCCATAACTACTCAACAACATCGAATCCTTAAGTATGTCTCCCTACGGTTCGTGAATTATGCGGACATGATCGAGACACTTCTCCGAACAATAACCAATAGAGGAATCTGGAAATTCATATGGTTCCCACATATTTCTACGATTACTTTGCGATCGAATGAACCACTTACATATGATACCAATTTCCCTTTGTCTCACGATAGTTTACTTATCCGAGGTTTTGATCGTCGGTATCTCTGCATACCTAGTTCAACCCCGTTACTGATAAGTACTCTTTTCTCGTTCCCGTGATATGTGATCCCTTGTGAGCCAGTCACATGCTTGCAAGCCAATTGGATGACATTCCACCGAGAGGGCCCAGAGTATATCTATCCGTCATATGGATGGACAAATCCCACTCTTGATCCATGTGTCTCAACCCATACTTTCCGAACACTCAATGCCACCTTTATAACCACCCAGTTACGGTGTGGTGTTTGATCTCATCAAAGCATCCTTCCGGTGATGGTGATAAGCATGATTTCATGGTCGAAGGAATTAGGTTACTATGTATCAGAAAGCATATAGCAATTGAACTATTAAAATGACTTGATCTTTATGCTACGCTTATCTATAGGAGTATTTCCATCATACCATTCTCCTAACGATATGATCTTGTTGTTAATAACATCTCAATGTTCATGATAGGGAAACCACAATCATTTATTAACCAACAAGCTAGTATTATGAAGAGGCTTTACTAGGGACTCTAATTTAGTTTACAAATCACACAAGTATTAATGTTTCCTTGTTAATACTGTTATAGCATGAATTTAAGCATTTATCATAAACACAAAGATATAATAATAACTATATTTATTATTGCCTCTAGGGCATATCTCCAACAGGGGCCTCCTCGCCGGGGGCTACGACAGAAGCGGGGACGGGGACGCCGGCTGCCTTCGATGCCTCGACGGGGGCCTATACAGGGACGAGGGCCTCCTCGCCGGTGGCTATGACAGAAGCGGGGACGGGGACGACGGCTTCCTTCGATGCCTCGACGGGGGCCTGTACAGGGACGAGGGCCTCCTCGCCGGCGGT
The DNA here is from genome assembly GCA_910589765.1 of Avena atlantica. Lineage (NCBI taxonomy): Eukaryota > Viridiplantae > Streptophyta > Magnoliopsida > Poales > Poaceae > Avena > Avena atlantica. The sequence continues at coordinate 379,958,889 of OU342736.1, forward strand.
CTTGGAGGCGACGATGCCCACCGCGCCATTCTTCTCCATCGTCGGCGTGGTTGGGGTTTTCTTGGGGGGTTGCAGAAGGTGATGGGACAGTGGAGATGGTTGCGTGAGTGAGTGAGCGAGTGGGTGATGAGTGAGAGTGAGGAGGCCTCTATAAATATGAAGGGAGGAGACGTTTCGTTGCACCACCATGCATCGCGTAACCGCGTACGCTACTGCACCGTGCATGGCCACACGCGTCCTCTGCCGCCCCGTGCACCGTGACACACATACCATGTGTCACGTTTTTCCCCTCGTGTCTAACCCTGGCTACTTAATTGTGCTCAGTTATACCCTCGAGTGTAACACTAGCAGTTTGGTTGTACTCAGTTTTGCCCTCCAGTACTAACACTTACGTGTGCAATATACTCACTTTTACCCTCAGGTGGTTGGTCAACAGAGAGTCAACTAATGTATTTTAGCTAGCTAATTGAGTTATTTTATGCATAACAAATTCAAAAAGATCAAAAAATAGGGCATCTATCCAGTGAGTCTTATTATGTGACCTGCCACCATAAGAAATGTATGTAAATCAAGTTTTAACCTAAATCACCGCTTCTCAAATCACCTACTATCTATGAAGGTTCATCGCTTTCTACTCAAGCATCTTCCCGAAACATAGGTTGTCTGAATGAGGCAATAATTGTCAAATTGATGTATATTTGAATTGCAATTTTGTATGTATGCCAAGATGTATTTTATTGTATAAAAGAAGCATTTTCAATTTTTTAAACCTCTTTATGTTTTCTATTTGAATCACTTTGTCAGTTTTGCCCTTGGTTTTTAAGTTCTACTCAGTTTTACCCTCTCTCTTAGTCACAAACTCTCACACATGTGCTTATCTTGGCTGCTACACTCTGATTGGTCGAGATAGTTGTCACGCGGATCGTTGATGGTGCTGGTTAGCACTTCGTTGGGAACCCCAAGAGGAAGGTGTGAAGCAGCACAACAGCAGTTTTCCCTCAGTAAGAAACCAAGGTTATCGAACCAGTAGGAGGAAGGAAACATCACATAGGTGTTGCAAGCAACGCGGAGACCTACACAACACAAACTCAAGACTTTGCCCCAACTAGAAACTGAGGTTGTCAAGCTCACCGGTTTGCTGTAACAAAGGATTAAACGTATGGTGTGAAAGGTAATGGTGGATTGCAGCAAGTAAATAAGTAAGTGGAATATGTATCAGTGGTAAAGATTGTACCAGGGTCCATAGTTCACTAGAGGTGCTCTTCTTAGATAAACAACAAGGCATGAAGGGTAAACAAATTACAACAGTGCAATTGACAGGAACTGAGAAAGGCATAACAATGCAATACTAGTCAGAAAGATCCTATGAGATTCGATTGGGCAATACAACAAGATACATAGACCGCCATCCAACTACATCTATGACTAGAAGTCCACCTTCAGGTTATCATCTGAACCCCCTCCAGTATTAATTTGCAAGCAACAGACAATTGCTTCACGCAAAGTGTGTAAGGTAAACAGTCCACATGTTCCATGAACAAGAGACCGTTGTTTTCTCCCTAGTGGCAACAACACATCTACAACCGAAGAGATTTCTGTCACTTCCCTTGGAAACTATAGGCATGAATCCACTATCGAGCATAAATCCCCCATCTTGGAGTCACTAGCAACTACTTGGCCAAGATAGCTACTAACAATGGAGATCATGCAAGATCACAAACAACACAGACATGATAGAATCATAAAGACAAAACCATTAATCAAACCAACATAATAATCTCAATATCCATTGGATCCCCGCAAACACAACATGCATGATTACAAATAGATTAGATCTTGATCATGAACGAAGCTCACAAGATATATACATGAAAGCAGAAAGGAGGAGATACAACCATCTAGCTACTACATGGACCCATAATCCAAGGTGGAACTACTCACGCATCATAGCGGAGAGAAGGCCTCCAGGGTGATCTCCCCTCCGGCAGGGTGCCGGGAAGAACTTCAGATCCCCCGATCTAGGGACAACGGTGGCGGCGGCTACAGAAGGTTTCATAGAATATTGATCGGGTACTTAGGGTTTCTGCATCAGGGGCTTCTTATAGGCGAAGGTGGAGGCCGAGGAGGCGACCAGGGGGGCCACACCCTGCCTAGGCGTGGGCCCACCCCTAGCCGCGCCTAGGGGGTGTGGCCACGCTGGCCCGCTTCTCCGTCTCCCCTATGGACTTCTTGTTCCCCATGGAAAGTTATTGACTTCGGCTTTTGTCCCGTCTAATTCCGAGAATATTGATTTTCTGCCTTTCTAGGACCAAAAACTGAAGAAAACAGGCAACTGGCACTATGACAACTTGTTAATAGGTTAGTTCCATAAAAGATATAAAAACATCTCAAAGTAAGACAAAGAAAAGCAAAGTAGATACTAAACAAGCATGGAACATCAAAAATTATAGATACGTTTCCGACGTATCAATCGTGTCCATCAATCGTTGATCCTTGATAACCCCTATATTTGTCGGGGCACCCCTCTATCCATACAAAGTAACGAGTTTGCCACTGGTACTTTAACTCCATAAACAAATGATTTTGAATATAATTTGAAGGGAAAGTGTTCAAAGGTGTATAGTTTTCATATATGCAAGTTTATGTATTATATTTCACTCCATGAAAATGATAAATGATCAGGATTTTATTAGCACAACATTACAGTTTCGTAAGTGCGATTTTAAAGATTCAAAGGTGTATAATTTTTTCCATATGCAAGATGCATTACATTCTATGAAAATGATAATCTCTCGAGATTTTCTTAGCACAACATTATCATGTCCTAAGTGCGATTTCGTATATGCAAGTTTATGCATTACATTCCACTCTATGAAAATGGGGCAGAAAATGATAATCTCTCAAAATTTTGTTAGTACATCATTATCACGTATTAAGTGCGATTTCACAGTGTTCAAAGTTTATAATTTTCGTATACGCAAGTTTATGCATTATATTTTACTCTATGAAAATGATAAATGATCAGATTTTATTAGCACAACATTATCATGTCCTAAGTGCGATTTCAAAGAGTTTCAAAGGTGTATAATTTTCGTATATGCACGAGGCATAAAGATTTTAGTTTAGGGATCATTTTTCACGCTCTAAAAATGGTAAACTCTCAAGATTTTCTTAGGATAACATTATCATGTCCAAATTGTGATTTGAAAGTGTTCAAGGGTTGTGTCAATTATAAACACTCTTTTACATTAAGAGTTGCATAATTTTTTCAATTTGAAAGTGTTCAAGAGTTGTGTCAATTATAAATACTCTTTCACATTAAAAGTTATATAATTTTTTAAATTTGAAAGTGTTTAAGAGTTGTGTCAATTATAAACACTCTTTTACATTAGGAGTTGTATAATTTTTTAAATTTGAAAGTGTTCAAGAGTTGTGTCAATTATAAACACTCTTTTACATTAAGAGTTGTATAATTTTTTGAATTTGAAAGTGTTTAAGAGTTATGTCAATTATAAACACTCTTTTACAATAAGAGATGTATAATTTTTTTAATTTCAAAGTGTTCAAGAGTTGGGTCATTTTCTTATTTTTTATACATCCATCTCCCTAAATCTTAAAGGTTGACTTCACCTCATAGATTCACTTGATTGCAGCCGAGACATTAACTCGATAAACCAAATAAATCATCAAAACGGCTCATTGGCCGCATTCTCCACTGCAAGTTCCCCCGTCTAATCGAAACATTTTGATGCGAGATCTAACCTTCTCTGCGCATGGTTGTCATTGTCATCCTTCATACAGGTCAACGAGACGACACCATACTGCAGCCAGGACGAACAGGAGGCCGAAGTGAAACTTGACAAAGGGTCGCCATCGCCGGAGAAGAAGAAGAAGAAGAAGAAGAAGAAGAAGAAGAAGAAGAAGAAGAAAGGGGAGACAACAGCACGGGCGTGGGCATGGGGCTGTCTCACATGGATAAGTTGTGGGTCCGACACTAACGTGGATAAGTTGTGGGTCCCATGCTAATCTAGATAAGTAGAGAGAGGTGTCCACTACGGGAACCAATTTAACGCGGTCCCACTTGTCAGCATGTAATGGCAAGGGTCCACCACGGGACCCGACAAACCGTGCCCCACTTGTCAGCACGTAACGGCGGTGGTCCACTACGAGACCCGATTGAATGTGGCCCCACTTGTCAGCATATAACGGCAAGGCTGACGGACAGCGAGTTTCAGACCGTGTGAGAGTTTCGTAGTAGGAGATGAGCAAAAGTGAAAAAAAGTTAAGTAACTAGGGGAAAATGAGTACAGCTAACAAATCAAGGGCACGAAAATATAAATCCCTAAATTATATGCTTTGCATTAACTATTGATTCCATAAAATGACAACCCTCCTACTATATCCCTCTAGTGCTTCACTCGTTACTCTTAATTTTTGTGCACCCTATAAAGACTTACGTATGGTTTGATATTATTTTCAAATTTATATAACTAATATAAAAAATAAGTACTATTTATAACTTATAAATATCATTAGTTAAATAAAATCAAAATAGATGTTAATATGTAATAAAATAATGTTCATCAATATTATAAATATTCATTCCCATAAGAAGAAAAGTACGTGTAGAAGGAAAAACTAGTTCATGCAACTGATATAAAAAGGAAACAATAGCAAAAAACAAATAATACGAAAAGTATCAAGAATTAAAAAACTAGAGGAAAAATGAAAACATGTAGAAGAAAGTAAATCCCGTGTGACAGAGCAATGCAGCCCGTGCCGAGACAGGGAAAGTAGCCGCAACACAGCAATTAAAACTTGCTCCAAATCTCGCAACATGAGGGCAAGACATATTTGACGCCAGTAGCATCCTCTAGGGGTTCAAACACATACCCTCCCATCTCTACCTACCGTAAATGGGCTGACCGAGTATGGTTTCAAGGGTGTTGGTTTTCCTCCTATTTTAGGAACGTTATATAACCTTCTAGTTTAGTTCTTTTTTTGTTTTTTCTTTTCCTTTTTTGCTTTCCTGATTTTTTATTTCCGTTTCTCTTTTTTCTATTATTTTATTTTTAAAATAATCTAAACAACTTTTAATTTTGATAATTTTTAAATTTGAACAATATTCAAATTTGAACTTTTCTAGATTTGAATTTAACCAAACTAAAAATAATATGGCTAACAATTTTAATTAACATGGCATTATGATTATGATGCCACTAACCAAGTTGTAATTTTGGGGCCATGAAACACGGTCTTGCGATATGGACATATACGTGGAAGGGTTTTTAATAGATGGTCAGAGATATAGGATACTTTTCAGTCGTAGTTGTTCCTAATCTTGTAATTTGTCCCATTTTTTAATGAGTAGATATCACCGGTTATAAAAAAATGGATGGTGGTTTGTATAATTGTACTTCTAATAGACAACAAACTATGGTAGACATGCAAGATTGGTTTTTTAGACCAACATTCTAACTCGTTCTCATTTTATTGGATGTTGCTATTTTCCTAGGTGATTATATTGCTCTGGTTCTGTCCAAGAACAAAACCCTGCAACAAGACGCATAATGTAACATAATTTCTAGATCTAGTGCAAGCCTATCGTAATAATTATACAGTACATATTATATGTGCTCTGAGCACGCATGTCCACACGTAACAAATGAGGTGTACCATGATTTATCGGATATAGTGTTTCCTAGCATATATATGATTCCTAATTATAGCCCATTTTTCTATTATAGGAACAAAATACCCAAAGCAAGTTCCATAATACTACCATATTATGAATAGAATGACCACTTGTAGATGGCAAGGCTCGTAATTGTTCAAATGTATGGATGCAATTAATATCAAATAGAATTTGACCACAATTGTGTTATACAATTAAATAGAAGTTTATTGGAATTAACTCCTCATTAAATCTGGAATGCGTTTAGGTAAGGATGTGGATGAAATAATATAGAAGTGTTTAAATGGTAGAATTTGATCACAATTGTGTTTTACAATTAAATAGTATAGATAAGGATGTGGATAAAATAATATAGAAGTGTTAAAATGGTACTGAATAAGGATGTGAATGCATACTTATGAATAAATACATTAATTGGCAGTTCCAAGAAAGGGTGTGAATGTATCCACATAGGATAATTAGATAGAGATTTCTATTTCCGTGCCCCTGGTTCACTAGTTATACTCAGTTTTCTCCAGCCGCTTAACTTTTCCTCACTTTTGTCCATCTCTTTCTCGGAAACTCACTACGGGACTCGACTAAACGTGGTCCCACTTGTCAGCACATAACGATAAGGCTGACAGAGAGCGAGTTTCAGACCGTGTGAGAGTTTCTTAGAATGAGATGGTCAAAAGTGAGGAAAAGCTAAGCGGCTAGGGAAAAGTGAGTACAACTAAGGAACCAAGGAGACGAAAATAGAAATCTCAATTAGATAATAATTAAATATCTATAAACTAGCATGTTTATAAATTATGTATTAATATATACCAAAGATTTATAGGACATGTGTCTAATTTAATAGGAACGGTTGCATATAATTCTCTAATGAAATTTTGCCTATAATATTTCTGTTCACAATAAATTTTCTTCTATATATGGGGGAGGGGATATTTCCCCTCATATCTCACGCTCCTATTTCGTTAGCCAACGGTACTCATACATCTCCATATTTTTCTAGATCATTCTTCTACCTACTTCTCGTAATAAGTTTCCTTCAAGTTACCCTAGTTAGGATGCCTAGGAGGGAGAGGCGTGTGGGTATCTTTCACATTAATGACCACAAAGAGTGTGACATCACTTTCCACAAGCGACACAATGTCTTGATCAAAGGTGCCGCTGAACTCTCGGTCCTCACCGGCTCTAGGTTTAGCGTCATACTAGTGGCTGAAAATGGAAATCTACACTCATTTGGTACGCCATCAGCCAAGCCAATTGTTGGTGCTTTGTTATCAAGAACAAATCCATCTTTTGACGAGGAGAAAGAAACCAAGATTGCGCTGCTGCAAAGAGAAGTGGCTCGGATGGACATGAAGAACACGACAAAGGATAAGACAAGTGAAGATACCATCCAACATATGAATAAGGTCCAAGGTGAGAACCCACGTATGGCAGCAAACCTAGTCATCTCGAAGGAAGAGGATATTAGTCTCGAAGATCTGCACAAATTCTTCAATGACCTTTGGTGGGTCAAGGAGGACAATCAAAGTCGGTTGCCTCAATTGCATCATGGCTAGAAGCCAATTTGGGAGGCCAAAGCATGACGAGAAACATGCTACCACAAGGAAGCATATCATATGATCACTTGCAAACTAATCCTTTATGGAAACAATCGGCATGGTCTCACCATCCTCCGCAACAACAACTGCTTTCAGTTACACTAACATCACCACTAGAACAAACTTTGACACCACATCATCCTATGAAGGTTCCACAAACTCTCCATACAACACCCTCAACTTCAGCGCCACCGATGACTTCCCCGCTACAACCGATTTCTGATCCTATACGTGAGATACCTCTACCACAAGGTTTACACCTTCAGAACTACTCAAGTCCTATCATAGGGCAACCACCGTAGAACTATGTGGGTCCTAACATAACCTTCAATCATAATTTGGAGGACTCTGGATTGTTTGCCAACTCTAGTGTCAATTATTTTCCTAGTGATGACCTTTTCGGCTATGATCCATATGGATATCCTCATTTGGAGAATGTATACCACAATGGACTCCTAGGGATGGATGCTTACTTTGGCTACAATGGTACCAATGTCGAGCAATCTTCCATCAAAACCGATGGATGGTTCAATTCAATGTCATAGTACTCTTCTACCAGACAAGATGGGGATAGTCATGTACAATATGGAGCATTTTTGTAACATCCCAAAATTATTGATCAAAGATTATCAATTCCCATCACCAAAATTAGGGTTAACAAAAACTTTTGTTAATTAAAATCATATGAATGCATGTGTGTATGTGATGATTGTATGAATTCATGAATGGACTTGTGTGATTGTTGTGAATAGCAAGGAATGGTTTAAAGATAGAAACAACATCATCTAGATCAAATCCAAGCAGAAACAAATCAAGAGAAATTCAAAAACAAACAAAAGGAGCTAATGGCCATTTTTGCCAATCTTGCTCACTAGACCACTTTGAGTGTTTCTAGTACAAGATTTCAAACAGAAACAATTCCATTTCTTTTCACCCCTTGCTATACCAAGTGAAAGTGAACCCAAGCCCACCTTGAAAACCCACAGAAACATTTGTCAACTTGATTCAAATGACAATTCAAAATTGAATCTTTATCATATGTGAAGATCACCAATTCTCAAAAACCAACCAAACCAGAGCACCTTGACAAAACGAACTAACCATAGACTACCTAGTATGTGACTATTATACCCACCAATTTTCATCCAAAAATTCAAATTCAAATCTCTTTCGGCCATTTCATCAAACACCTTGCAAACAGAAATCAAACAAAACACCAAACACTATAGTGAGTAGTGTTTGGGCCTAACTTGTTCCCTCTCTAGCTCACAACACACTCTTAGTAGATCATCAAGCTCATTTAACAAGCTTTAGCTCACTGTGAGCTTGCCATTGCCATCAATGGTGAGCATGCCGAGCCCAAAACGGCCACCCCATTATCGACAGCCAGCTAGGAGCTTCCCTAGCCTCACCAACCTTGTCTGGGACACTGACCACCGTCCACCACCGTCCACCACCACCCCCTGTCCAATGGCCAAGCGCAGCCAGCCCCTAGACCACTCAGCCCGAGCATGCCCAGCTTCTCTGCAAGCATGCTGAGAGCGCGCCAGAGCGTCGCACTCGACACGCGAGCACAGACGGCGCGCCGCCCTTGCCGCATGCGTGCGTGATCACCACCGCCCAGGAACCGCCAGGACATGCCCGTTCATCGCCGCGCGACCTGGACAGTCCGGGTGCCATTAATTTTACTGTCGGACTCGCTCGGAGCACCACAACGTTCCGACCGTGTTGCACCGCCCCACGCCTCGCGACCATGCCGTTGAGCTTCACTAGGAGGTAGAGAAATGTCCCGTACCTTCGCCCATGCCAGTAGCTCAGTATGACGACGAGCACGACGAGCTCCACCCGCGCCCTTCGGTCCCCTCTTGGCACTATAAATAGAGGCCACCCCCGTTCGATTTCTTCACACCAACACACTCCCCTCTCTCTCAGAGCCATCCCACCTCATCCTCGGAGCAAGGCGAGAAGAAGGTCACCGGAATTTAGCCGGAGTCTGCCGCGGAGGAGGAGAAGAGGAGCCAGCGATTGGAGCCGCCCCAGGAGAAGCCACCTGTACCAGGAGGTTCGTCGCCGTCGACTTCGTCGTTCACCCCCATCGCCGACCCTCGCCTGAGCCCCGGTGATCCTCACACGAACCCCACTGGCCGCTCTAGGGTTTTGTGTCACCGGCATTACCCGACGAAGACGACAAGCCCCAGCCGTTAGATTAGATGTTGATCCTACAGACCATATCACCCCGTACCCCTTCGCACCCCCATGTCTCGCTGACTGGCGGGGACATCCACTTAAACCCACCTGCGCGCGCTGTGCGCCGTGGGCCGGCCCAGTTAACTTCCCGCGTGACCCAGTAGTTTGAATTTAGGTTTATTAATTTAGTTTCAAACTTAGTTCTGTACCTAGATTCAAAACTCAACCCAGATCAATTCGATGAACCAAATTGCATGAAACTAAGTTTGCTAGAAAGGTACTGGAATTCTTAATCAAAGCCCGTTGGATTGAAACCATTTAGATTTGTATAGCTTTTGAGTTGATTCCAACTTTGAAAAATCACATTTGACAAGACCTTTCTGAATATATAAAAATATGTAGGTTTACTTTCATAAATAATGGTCAAGCAATAAAAGAATGCCTCATAGGCAATTCTAGTCACTTTATTTAATTAAATAAAAAGGTTAAATCTTATTAAATTGTGACACCACTCTAAATCACATTCCCAAGTACTGAAATATGTGGTGATGACATGTGTCAACATGATCCCATGTTTTAGTTGGAGAATATTAAATCTTAATTAGTTTTTCAATGAGTAGAAATTACTTTTCTAAAATAAAATAAATAAGACAAGTGCTTTAATCTTTGTGATAATAGTGATGATACTAGATCATCAAGTGTGAACCTTTGTGTGCTAAATAGAGTAGTTAACAATTGTTTGGTGATTGTGTACCTCGTATTTATTTATAGACGCTAGTACCGACCAAGGATACGAGGAGGAGGGAGAATACTACGAGGAAGAAGCCGAGGAGAACTTCAACCACTGCTCTGCACAAGGCAAGCTTATACTAATATCTTAGCAAGCTACCCTAGCAAGCTAACACTTGCAAGTTATCTTACTTAGCAAGCCTTACTATGCAAGTTTACTTGCAAGCTTACACCACTTTCTACCCAATCCTAGTTTTCCTTGCAAGCTTAGCTATTTTATTTCTTTATCAAAGCTTTCTATTGGAGTTTACTTAGTGACTTGTAGATTTTAGAAAGATTATTAAAGGTAGCATAAAGAGCATAAAACTTGGCCTAAGTTAGATAATCTTGATGTCATCCTGAGGCATGAGATTAAACTTAAATAAGTCACACTTGATTACCACCCCTCATTAGTGTTTACCCCCACTTGTAGATGCTAGTGCTAAATATAAACTTTGATCACTTTAGATGGGAGTACTTGGTGAAAATGGTTATGAAAACCTTAGAATGATGCGTCATTCTAATGAAATGTTTTTGACATGTGTTCTTGAACACTAGATGATTTTGATGATGAAAATGTTAAGGCATGAGCCTTTGCCCTTTATAAAACCGATGGTTGTCTGGATGCGATACCATTCCAATTTTACCTTACAACCACAATACCCGAATTTTGGGTAGGGCTTGACTGGAAGTTACCTTAGTATGGGTTCCCTTGCGGCCAAGGTTTGAGCTGAGGCTACCTTGTGGAGATTGACCACCTGTGTAGTTCCCAAGATGACAGTTGGTCATGGTTGGGAGGCCAAACTCATAGGAGAGGTGCCTATACTAGGGTGTGTAATTGAAAGGTTAGGATTGATTATCCGCATACTGAGTATGGTGAATTCAGGATTGTTCCTAACGGATGTATCGCATATTGTGGTGAAAGTGTACCACCTTGGCAGAGTGTCAAACTATTCGAATAGCCATGTCCGTGGTTATGGACAGTTGGAGTGGCCATAGTCAGATGTTTTCAAAATGACTTGTGAAATGAATCATGACTTTGACTTGACCACAATAGGGTTGTGTTATGAAAACTCAAGTTCCCACTTAGGTGTTATAAAACTTTCAAATAGCTTTCTTTGCTTCTGAGCTCAGTAGAGATAAATCTGGATTTTTCCAAAACAACCTAGAGCTTAGTATTCCTACTAAAAACCACATCACTTGTTAGTCTTAGTTTGCGAGTACTTAAAGAGTACTCATGGCTTTGTCCCTGGCTATTCCCGTGGCCAGACTATGAAGAGGACTATCACGAGGATGGACCGCAGGGAGGTTACAACAACTAGGATCATCTCCCATCGTCAGCATTGCCTGTGACCATAAAGATGGAGCTTCGACCATGCTACCATTATTATTACGTTATTCCGCTGCTATGATTGTATTAAGACTGGATCATGAGATCCTTTATTTGTTGTAAGACCTTATGTATGATTTGTAATGGATGATGTACTGTGGTATCCAATCCGTTATGTCTCGCAAAAATGGTAATCATGGGATTGCGATGAATGGCATAACATGCATCTAGGATTAAAAATACGGGTGTTGACAAGTTGGTACAGAGCCATCCTGACCATAGGATACCCTAGTTTAGAATGGAAGTTTGAATCAAAAATTTAGTTTCAAAACCAAGGAAGTGAGTATTTATGAAAACTTATTCTCATTCTTATCACTTAGATTCTTTCATGAAAATTCATGTTCCCCAAAAATTCTTGCAAACTTACATAAAATTTGACACACTTGATCACTCTACTAACTTACTCATCCTATATTCTTATAGATGGACGTGAAGTATAGCAAGTTCTATGAGTTGGGGAATGGAGGAGACCTCATCTTTGAGCGTGACTTGGACCAGCTTTCGGAACTTCTGTATCGTTCGCACCCCGAGTTCTTCGGATCTTAGCTCAATGATCAGGAAGGAGAGGAATTGCAATGGCTAATTGTTGCAAGTCTCCGAGAAAAGATTGAAGCCCCCACCCCAGAGGGAATTTAGTTCACCATTAGAGAGAACAACTGGCTAGATGGACTTGTCAGGGACATGCAGGAAGCTCTTGCCCGTCTATGTGGGCAGAGTATCAATCAGATCAAGGGTACCCGCTTTGAGTTCTGCCCAAGGCGTGATGTTATGGGACAGCCACTGGAGGCACCATATCACCCTAAGCTGAAGAATCAAGTGGACCACCTCAGCTTCATGATGTATGACCGACAGAAGGAGTTGGACAATGCCCGCTCCTATGCCAACCACAACTATGCCATCGCTGCCCAGAAGGATCAGACCATCACCATGCTGGTGAAGGATCCCCAGTCTTGTCGCCATCAGCTCGACAAGAAGGAACGCATCATTGCCCGTCTTCGCCATAGGATCACTGAGTTGGAGGAGACCGTCCACGAGAGGGACATGCAGCTTGAGGAGAGGGAGAATGCAGGAGAGGACATCCGTGGAGACCCCTACTCCTATCTTAGTGATGATGATAACTTTCTGGAGGATCAGGCCATGGACTTCTTCACCAACGAGGATGACTTCGCCTTCATTGATGATGATGATGAGGATGATGAGGACACCGACTCCGAGGGGTAGTAGCACTTCAGCACTAGCGTTAGTGAGTTGTATCCGGTCCCACTGTATCGTAGTTTCCCAGAATGGTTCTTGAAACCATTTGTTTTCCTTGTTGTGGTGTGTGTGTTTGTATCGTGTGCTATGAATGAATGAAAAGAAAGTTGTTAGAAAAATCTGAGTCAAACCTCAAAAACTTTTCAAAAACCCCTGAACCTTAGAAATTTCCCTCTTTTCTCATGATCTATCTCAATATTCACATGCCTCACGGAGGGAGCACTTCATCCCCGGACCCGATGTTGCAAATCTTGCAAATGTTGGTTTCTGACCGCGAAGCTGAAAGAGCCAAACGCCAAGCAAACTTAGCCACCCTTCAACACATAGCTCAGATGTCCAACAACAACCAATGCCATGGAAATCAGGACAACCATGGATCCAAGCTCAAGAACTTCTAGAACACCAATCCACCGATCTTTACTAAGTCCGAAGAGCCCCTAGATGCAGATGATTGGCTGCAAACCATGGAGAACAACTTAGAAGTTGCAGGAGTGGAAGCTAATGAGAAGTACTGTTTGCCACCCACTACCTGGCCGGAGATGCAAGAGCATGGTGGAACAGCGTTCGCGCCATGAATGGAGGACAGATGATGACTTGGGATGAATTCAAAGTCAAGTTTAGCAAAACCCATGTGCCCCCGGGTTTGATCAAGAGGATGAGAGATGAATTCAGGGAATTGAAGCAACAGAGGATGACAGTAGTTGAGTACCGTGAATTTTTTTATCATTGTCTAGGTATGCACCTGATGAGATTGACGCTGAAGCTAAGAAGAAGGAGAGATTCCTGAATGGTCTGCATGATGATATGCAAACAATTTTAGTCAACATCCCATTTGCTGACATTGAAGCCCTAGTGGATTCTGTCATTCAGATGGAAGGCAAGATCAACCAAGCCAATGAGAACCGCAAGCGTATAATGATGCATCAACCAGGAACCCATCATAACCCAAAGTATCGCCCCAAACCATCTCCAGGATTTGCCCCAAGAAACAATAGACCTCCGATGAACCGTCCAACCTATCTCAACCGTGGAGGAGGAAACCCAAGGCCCGGAGGAAACCACAATAACCCCGGCAACTCCAACAATTTCAACCATGCACAACCCAAGTTCAACAACAACAATGTCGCCACCAACACCAATACTGCCCCAAGGACTGGAAGCAATGTTGTGCCTGTTGCAGCAAAGGACAAGTCCCAAGTGACTTGTTATGAATGTGGAACCAAGGGTCACTATTCGAATGAGTTCCCAAAGAAGATTGCCGCAGCCCCCAATGCAAATGCCCCAGCTCAGCAGCAGCGTCGTGTTCAGCCCGGAAGAAGGTTTGCCCTAGGGAAGTCGCTCAACCGCAACGGTCGTCTGTTTCTCATGCATGATGAAGAAGCCCAAGAAGCGCCAGAGGTCGTGTTGGGTATGTTTTCTATTAACTCAGTACTTGCAAGAGTGTTGTTTGATTCTTGAGCATCGCACTCATTTGTTACTAAAGAATTTGCATGCACTAGTAAGATTCAACCAACCAAATTGAAGCATGTTATGATAGTTCAAATACCTGGTTCGACCACTAAAGCTAGACAAATTTGCAAGGCCGTACCTATCTGAATCCATGGCATAGATTTTTATGCTAATCTAATAGTACTCGAAACTAAAGGTTTGGAAGTAGTACTAGGAATGGATTGGATGTCGAAACATAAAGGATTAATCGACTGTGCCAAGAAAGTCATAACCATGACTAGCACAACCGGAATATCAGAGAGCATGTATCTGAAACCTTGCCCCGTCAATTCAAGTGCAACAAGAGTCTAGCCCAACCAACCATTGACCACGTCAGAGTAGTCTATGAATACCCCGACGTATTTCCAGATGTTTTGCCCGGTATGCCCCCAGATCGGGATATCGAGTCTATCATTGAACTAATCCCTGGAACCGGACCCATAGCCCAGAGACCTTATAGTACGAACCCGTATGAATTAGTGGAGCTGAAGAAGCAACTGGATGCCATGCTGGATATAGGATTGATTCAACCAAGTGCATCGCCATGGATATCACCTGTCATGTTTGTGGACAAGAAATATGGAGGTAACCGTTTGTGTACGGATTATCGGAAGTTGAATGATGTCACCATCAAGAACAAGTACCCACTGCCGAAGATAGAAGATCTGTTTGACCAGTTGACCGGTGCCAAAGTGTTTTCTAAGATTGATCTTAGAACTGGCTATCATCAACTCAAGATTCGCGCAGAGGATATTCCAAAGACAGCCTTTACCACCAGATATGGACTATATGAGTACACTATCATGTCTTTTGGATTAACCAATTCCCCCGCTTATTTCATGAATTTCATGAATAAGATTTTTATGGACTTCCTGGATAAGTTTGTCGTTGTTTTCATCGATGACATTCTGATCTATTCAAAATCAGAAGAAGAACATGAGCTACACCTGAGGACCATCCTTGGAACCCTTAGAGAGCATCAGTTGTATGCCAAGTTTAGCAAATGTGAATTCTGGTTACACGAGGTAGGATTCCTCGGACATATTGTATCAGCCGGAGGAATAGCCGTTGACCCTGCAAAGGTGAAGGATGTTGAAGATTGGCAAGTCCCAACCACTGAAACCCAAGTTTGTGCATTTCTCGGATTAGCGGGATATTACCGCAAGTTCATAGAAGGATTCTCAAGTATCGCAAGACCGATGACCCAATTATTGAAGAAGGATAAGAAGTTTGAATGGACGGACAAATGTGAAGCAAGTTTTCAAGAACTCAAGAAGAGATTGATTTCAGCCCCAATATTGATCATGCCATATATCACGAATCCTTTTGATGTGTATTGTGACGCATCCAAGATCGGTCTCGGATGTGTGCTAATGCAAGAAGGAAAATTTTTATCTTATCTATCCTGCCAGCTGAAGAAACATGAGCAGAATTATCCTACCCACGACCTTAAACTAGCAGCCGTAGTTCTAGCCCTGAAGACATGGAGGCATTACCTTATGGGAAACCGTTGTGAGATTTATTCATATCACAAGAGCCTGAAGTACATTTTCACTCAGAAGGAGCTGAATATGAGGCAGAGAAGATGGATAGAGCTAATCAACGACTATGATCTGGACATTCACTATCAACACGGTAAAGCGAATGTGGTAGAAGATGCCCTTAGTAGATTGCCGTGCCACTTGAACTCCATGATTCTGAAGGAGCAACCAAGTTTGCACAAGGAGTTGGAAGATTTCAGAATGGAGCTAGTAAGTGAAGGATTTTTGGCTAGCATAGAACTTCGACCCACTTTGATCAGTCAGATCAAGGAGGCGTAGAAAGGAAATGCTAGTATCGACGGAATCAAATATCGTATCGGTACAGGCAAAGTACCCAGATTCACCGAAGATGAAGAAGGAGTTTTGTGGTACAAAGGACGTATCTGTGTGCCAGTAGATTCAGATTTGAAGCAAGCTATTTTGAAAGAGGCCCATGATACTCTTTATTCTATCCACCCCGGAGGAATGAAGATGTATCAAGATTTGAAGGAGCAATTCTGGTGGCATAAGATGAAGAGAGAAATTGGAAGCAACATAGCCAAGTGTGATATTTGTTAGAGAGTCAAGGCAGGACATCAAAGACCTGCAGGACTGTTGCAACCACTACAGATTCCAGAATGGAAATGGGATTCAGTTGGAATGTACTTTATCACCGGTTTGCCTACTTCTAGTAGGGAAATGACTCTATTTTGGTCATAGTTGATAGATTGTCCGAAGTCGCCCATTTCTTACCTGTCAAGACCAAGTAACAGAGTTCGAAGCTAGTAGAGTTGTATATTGCTAGAATCGTCAGTTTGCACGGAGTCCCCAAGAACATTGTATCGGATCGAGGAACCCAGTTTACCTCGAGATTTTGGAAGAAAGTCCAAGAAGGGTTAGGAACCTGACTAGATTTCATCATGGCTTATCACCCTCAGACTGATGGACAAATGGAGTGAGTAAATCAAATACTCGAAGATATGTTGAGGGCCTGTGTGCTAGAGTATGGATTTAAATGGGAAGATTGTCTGCCTTTCGCAGAATTTTCGTACAACAACAGTTATCAAGCTAGTTTGCAAATGGCCCCATTTGAATTCATGTATGGAAGGAAGTGTCGTACCCCTTTGAATTGGTCGGAAGTAGGAGAGAGTCAGATTTTCGGACCTGACATCCTTAGTGAAGCAAAAGAGAAAGTTCACAAGATCCGTGAGCACCTCAAGACCGCCCAATCCAAACAAAAGAGTTATGCCGACAAGAGACGTCGAGACCTCGCTTTCAATATCGTAGATTTTGTGTATCTCAAAGTGTCGCCTTTGAAAGGAATGCAACATTTCCAGCTCAAAGGAAAGTTAGCCCCTAGATATATCGGACCTTTCAAGATTCTGAATTATCGAGGAGAAGTATCGTATCAATTGGAACTACAAGAGGAAATGTTAGCAGTGCATAATGTGTTTCATATATCGTTACTTCGCAAATGCCTAGAAGTCCCGGAGAAGACTGAAGTTTTCAAGAACATTGATCACCAAACCATAGAGATCAACGATGACCTGACGTATCCCAAAGTACCCATCCGTATTTTGGAGGAAGATTTCAGAACTACCAGGACTAGAAGCATCAAGTTTCTCAAGATCCAGTGGAGCAACCACACTGAAGAGGAAGCCACTTGGGAAAGAGAAGATTACATCAGGACGGAGTTTCCCAATCTATTTAAATCCTAGTTTTATTTTTCTTATTTCTCAAATATCAGGATGAGATTTTGTTTAAGGGGGGAAGGTTTGTAACATACCAAAAATATTGATCAAAGATTATCAATTCTAGTCACCAAGATTAGGGTTAACAAAAACTTTTGTTAATTAAAATCATATGAATGCATGTGTGTATGTGATGATTGTATGAATGCATGAATGGACTTGTGTGATTGTTGTGAATAGCAAGGAATGGTTTAAAGATGAAAACAACATCATCTAAATCAAATCCAAGTAGAAACAAATCAAGAGAAATTCAAAAACAAACAAAAGGATCTAATGGTCATTTTTGCCAATCTTGCTCACTAGACCACTTTGAGTGTTTCTAGTCCAAGATTTAAAACAGAAACAATTCCATTTCTTTTCACCCCTTGCTAGACCAAGTGAAAGTGAACCCAAGCACATCTTGAAAACCCACAGAAACATTTGGCAACTTGATTCAAATGACAATTCAAAATTGAATCTTTATCATCTATGAAGATCACCAATTCTCAAAACCCAACCAAACCAGTGCA
Source organism: Avena atlantica (assembly GCA_910589765.1). Taxonomy (NCBI): domain Eukaryota; kingdom Viridiplantae; phylum Streptophyta; class Magnoliopsida; order Poales; family Poaceae; genus Avena; species Avena atlantica. The sequence continues at coordinate 379,977,046 of OU342736.1, forward strand.
CCTTGACAAAACCAACTAACCATAGACTACCTAGTATGTGAATAGTACACCCACCAATTTTCATCCAAAAATTCAAATTCAAATCTCTTTCGTCCATTTCATCAAACACCTTGCAAACAGAAATCAAACAGAACACAAAACACTATAGTGAGCAGTGTTTGGGCCTAACTTGTTCCCTCTCTAGCTCACAGCACACTCTTAGTAGATCATCTAGGTCATTTAACAAGCTTTAGATCACTGTGAGCTTGCCATTGCAATCAATGGTGAGCCTGCCGAGCCCAAAAGGGCCAACCCATTGTCGACAGCCAGCTAGGAGCTTCCCTAGCCTCGTCAACCTTGTCTGGGACACTGACCACCGTCCATCGCCACCCCCTGTCCAATGCCCAAGCGCAGACAACCCCTGGACCACTCAGCATGAGCGTACCCAGCTTCTTTGCAAGCATGCTGAGAGCGCGCTAGAGAGCGGCACTCAACATGCGAGCACAGACCGCGCGCCGCCCTCGCCGCTTGCGTGCGTGATCACCACTGCCCCAGGAACCGCCAGGACATGCCCGTTCGTCGCCGTGCGACCTAGACAGCCTGTGCGCCATTAATTTTCCCGTCGGACCCGCTCAGAGCACCGAAGTGTTCCGACCGCATTGCACCAACCCATGCCTCGCGACCATGCCGTTGAGCTTGACTAGGAGGAAGAGCACCGTCCCCTACCGTCGCCCATGCCAGTACCTCACTATGATGACGACCATGACGAGCTCCACCCGCGCCCTTGGTCCCCTCTTGGCACTATAAATAGACGCAACCCCGTTCGATTTCTTCACACCAACACACTCCCCTCTCTCTCAGAACCACCCCACCTCATCCCCGGAGCAAGGCGAGCAGCAGGTCGCCGGAATTTTGCCGGAGTCTGCCGTGGAGGAGGAGAAGAGGAGCCAGCGATTGGAGTCGCCCCAGGAGAAGCCACCGGTACTAGGAGGTTCGCTATCGTAGACTTCGTCGTTCGCCCCCATCGTCGACCCTCGCCTGAGCCCCGGTTAGCCTCACATGACCCCCACTAGCCACGCTAGGGTTCTGTCTCGTCGGCGTTGCCCGACGGAGACGACAAACCCTAGCTGTTAGATTAGATGTTGATCCTATGGCCCACATCACCCTGTACCCCTTCGCACCCCCTGTCTTGCTGACTGGTGGGGACAGCCACTTAAACCCACCCGCGCGCGCTGTGCGCCATGGCCGGCCTAGTTAACTTCCCGCGTGACCCAGTAGTTTGAATTTAGGTTTATTAATTTAGTTTCAAACTTACTTTTGTACCTAGATTCAAAAATGAACCTAGATCGATTCACTAAACCAAATTGCATGAAACTAATTTTGCTAGAAAGGTACTAGAATTCTTAATCCAAGCCCATTGGATTCAAACCATTTAGATTTGTAGATCACCTATAGTAAAAATAACAAGGCAGAAGTTTTTATGCATTCAAACATTTTTCAAAATTCAACCACAAAAGATTTTGAGTTGATTCCAACTCCCAAAAATCACATTTGACAAGACCTTTCTGAATATATAAAAATATCTAGGTTTACTTGCAGAAATAATGGTCAAGCAATAAAAGAATGCCTCATGGGAAATTCTAGTCACTTTATTTAATTAAAATAAAAAGGTTAAACCTTATTAAATTGTGACACCACTCTAAATCACATTCCCAAGTACTGAAATATGTGGTGATGACATGTGTCAACATGATCCCATGTTTTAGTTGGAGAATATTAAATCTTAATTAGTTTTTCAATGAGTAGAAATTACTTTTCTAAAATAAAATAAATAAGACAAGTGCTTTAATCTTTGTGATAATAGTGATGATACTAGATCATCAAGTGTGAACCTTTGTGTGCTAAATAGAGTAGTTAACAATTGTTTGGTGATTGTGTACCTCGTATTTATTTATAGACGCTAGTACCGACCAAGGATACGAGGAGGAGGGAGAATACTACAAGGAAGAAGCCGAGGAGAATTTCAACCACTGCTCTGCACAAGGCAAGCTTATACTAATATCTTAGCAAGCTACCCTAGCAAGCTAACACTTGCAAGTTATCTTACTTAGCAAGCTATCCTAGCAAGCCTTACTATGCAAGTTTACTTGCAAGATTACACCACTTTCTACCCAATCCTAGTTTTCTTTGCAAGCTTAGTTATTTTATTTCTTTATCAAAGCTTTATATTGGAGTTTACTTAGTGACTTGTAGATTTTAGAAAGATTATTAAAGGTAGCATAAAGAGCATAAAACTTGGCCTAAGTTAGATAATCTTGATGTCATCCTGAGGCATGAGATTGAACTTAGATAAGTCACACTTGATTACCACCCTTCATTAGTGTTTACCCCCACTTGTAGATGCTAGTGCTAAACATAAACTTTGATCACTTTAGATGGGAGTACTTGATGAAAATGGTTATGAAAACCTTAGAATGATGAGTCATTCTAATGAAATGTTTTTGACATGTGTTCTTGAACACCAGATGATTTTGATGATGAAAATGTTAAGGCATGAACCTTAGCCTTTTATAAAACTGATGGTTGTCTGGATGCGATACCATTCCAATTTTACCGTGCAACCACAATACCCGAAACTTGGGTAGGGCTTCTAGAAGTTTATATACCTTAGTATGGGTTCCCTTGCGGCCAAGGTTTTAGCTGAGGCTACCTTGTGAAGATTGACCACCTGTGCAGTTTCCAAGATGACAGTTGGTCATGGTTGGGAGGCCAAACTCATTGGAGAGGTGCTTATACTAGGGCGTGTAATTGAAAGGTTAGGGTTGATTATCCGCATACTGAGTAAGAGGAATTCAGGATTTTTCCTAACGGATGTATCGAATATTGTGGTGAAAGTGTACCACCTCTGCAGAGTGTCAAACTATTCGAATAGCCGCGTCCGCGGTTATGGATAGTTGGAGTGGCCATACTGTTCCATCGTCAGATGTTTTCAATATGACTTGTGAAATGAATCATAACTTTGACTTGACCACAACAGGGTTGTGTTATGAAAACTTGATACGTCGGAACTGTTGGAATTATGACCTAGAGGCAATAATAAAGATGTTATTATTATAATTCTTGTTCATGATAATGTTTATATTCCATGCTAGAATTGTATTAAGCGGAAACTTTAATACTTGTGTGGTTTGTGAACAACACCGTGTCCCTAGTATGCCTCTATGGACTAGCTCATTGATTAATGATGGTTAAGGTTTCCTAACCATAGACATGAGTTGTCGATTAATAATGAGATCATATCATTGGGAGAATGATATGGTGGACAGACCCAAACTAAGCGAAGCAATTAGATCGTGTCATCGTGTTCGTCTTTGCGAAGCTTTTCTTATGTCAAATATTGTATTCCTTAGACCATGAGATAATACAACTCCCTGGTATCGGAAGAAAGCTTTGAGGTCATCAAACGTCATCCTATGAGAGGGTGATCATAAAGGTGTCTCTCAGGTGATCGGAAAGTATCTGTTGGTTTGTATGTATCGAGATGAGATTTGTCCCTCACAAGTCGGAGAGATATACTTCGGGCCCACTCGGTAATCGATATCAACACCTCTTTCAAGCATGTGGTTAAGGAGTTAATCGCAAAGTGATATCGGATTACGGAACGAGTAAAGTACTTGCTGTGAACGAGATTGAACTAGGTATGACGGTACCGACGATCAAATCTCGGGCAAGTAAAATATCGCGAGACGAAGGGAATATATATATGGGATTGATTGAATCCTGGCATCGTGGTTCATCCGATATGATCATCGATGAATGTGTGGGAGTCAATATGGGTGTCCAGACCCCGCTGTTGATTATTGATAGAAGATCATGTCTGCATATTCTCGAACCCGCAGGGTCACACACTTAACGTGTCTCGACGCTAGGATAGATTGGATAATTGTTTTATGAGTTTTTGTTCGGAGTCTCGGATGGGATCCGGGACATCACGAGAGGTTCCGGAGTGGTCCGGAGAATAAGATTCATATAAGGCAGTGCAGTTTTTGGAGTTCGGAACTGTTCCGGATTAATCGGTATTGTACCGGAAGCTTCTAGAACCTTCCGAAAGGGGACCAACGTGGCCCCACCTTCCGGGAGGGGGCATGGGCCTATGAGGGAGTACCCTGGCTGCATTGGGCTAGGGGCACAAGGCCCCATAGGGCCTAGCCGGCCAAGAGGGTTTAAACCCTAGATAGAGCTTCTAGAAGGGGGGGTTTCCTTGCCCCCCACTCCTCCTCCTTGGCCGCCGGCCTTGGCTTGGGGGAGGGGGCTAGGGTTGCCGCCCCACCCCTCTATATAAAGAGGGCAGGGAGGCGCACCACCCCACACACCTTCCCCTCCAACCCTAGCCGCCCTGCTGCCCTCCTCTCTCCCTCCCAACTGTTTGTAGGCGAAGCCCTGCTGCAGAAATTCTCCACCATATACACCACGCCGTCGTGTTGTAGATCCAATCCGTCTCTCCACCATACTTGCTGGTCCGAGGAAGGAGGAGACGTCGAGGTGCTGCACATGTGCATCTCATGGAGGCACCGCCACTTATGGTGCTAGATCGGATCGGATCGCGAGGAGGAGAAGCGAGTACGACTACATCACCTACGTTCTGACGAACGTTCCGCTGTGCGAATCTTCAAGGGTATGAAGATCTAATCCAATATCTCTCATTGTTTGCATCTCCTAGATTAGATCTTGGCTTTCCCTCTATTCGCATCCGTAGAAAATTTTGATTTACTATGCCACGAAACCCTTCAGTGGCATCAGAGCTAGATCTATGCGTAGATGTGTTTCACGAGTAGAACGCAACATGGTTATTGCGGGCGTTGATGTTTTCTGTTGCAAGCCTCTTGTTTGTGTTCTTCTTATGACGCGGGATAGTGAGATTGAAGCGGTCCAGGCCAACCTTACGCGACGTCGTTCGCGAGACCGGCTCCGCACTTGACGTGTGGCTTGTTCCACACATGCGGCTGGTGGATGTCAGTTTCTCTCACTATCGTTGTCATGGGATTAACACCGGAGTTTGGCAACCATAATATCACCGTTTGGCTTTCCGTAGGTAAGAATCGTTCTTAGCATCTACTCCCATAAGCCACGTATAACATGCAATAACAAAGTAGAGGCGTCTAACTTGTTTTTGCAGGGAGTGTTTTCTATGATATGGTATGGCCCAAGATGTGATGTGTATAATGTATGCGATGATCATGTTTTGTAATGTTTCACGACTTGCATGTCGATGAGTACACAACCGGCAGGAGCCATATGGTTGTCTTTATAATTGTGTATGACATGTGTGTCAACTTCTTATGCGCCATGTAATAGTTTTACTTTATCGCTAAGTAGTTAGCAATAGTTGTAGTTGCTATTCGTGGTGGAGGCAATCATGGTGGAGTGATGGAGATCATGCCGGAACGCACAAGATGGAAGATCATTGCGCGAAGATTGGCTATACCATGTCACATAAAGTTATATGCATGTGATGTTTATCCTTTTATGTATCTTATTATGCTTAGATCGCGACGGTAGCATTATAAGATGATTCCTCACTTAAAGATCAAGATAAAACTGTGTTCTCCCCAAGTATGCACCGTTGCGAAAGTTCGTCGTGTCCAAGCATCACGTGATGATCGGGTGCTATAGACTCTACGCTCACATACAACGGGTGCAAGCCAGTTTAGCACGCGCGGAAATACTTGGGTCTAACTTGAAGAGCCTAGCATGTACAGACATGGCCTCGGAACACATGAACCGAAAGGTTAAGCATGAGTCATATGAATGATAAGATCGACACTTCGTTGTCCACCATTGAAACCACATCTCTTCTCGTGAAGATCGGATTAGGTGTGGTGAATTTGGATCGTGTTCACTAAACAACTTGAGGGATGTTGAATTTAGTGGTAGTTCATCTAGTAATTTGATTAAAAGTTGAACTAGTTATCATGAACATAGTCTAATTTGTAATTGCAAATATTGTAGATCAAATGGCTAAATCCAACTTCAACTTCAACGTTTTCGCTGAGAAGGAAAAGCTTAGAAACAATGGGTCTAACTTCACCAATTGGTTCCGCAATCTAAGAATCATTCTCTCTGGTGGTCAAAAGGACTATGTCCTTGGGAAAGCGTTAGGTGATCCCCCTGCTGCAACTGCGCCGGCTGATGAGAAAGCTGTCTATCAGTCGCGCAAGGATGATTATGGTGTGATTAAGAGCACCATGTTGTTTGCTATGGAACCGGAACTTCAAAATCGTTTTGAAGACTATCCCGGGCCCTTTGAGATTCTCGAAGAGCTGAAAACCATGTTTCAGACTCAGGCCCGTTCTGAGAGATATGAGATCTCTGAGAAGTTCTTTAACTGCAAGATGGAGGAAGGGAGTTCCGTTAGTGAGCACGCCATTAAGATGACGGGATACACTCAACGCCTTGAGCAACTGGAATGCACGATTCCAGAGGAGCTCAAGATTGACAGGGTTCTGCAATCACTCCCTCCCAGCTACAAAAGTTTTGTAGTGACTCATAATCAGATTGGTTCCACTGATACGATCACCGAGCTCTTCGCAAAGCTGAAGGCCGCGGAAGTGGACATCAAAAAGGATAACCATGTGTTGATGGTCAACAAGCCCACCTTTAAGAAAGGTAAGGTAGCAAAGAAGCCCTTCAAGAAGGGCGGCGGCAAGCGCACTGCCCCTGCTGAGAAGAAGCTCAAGTCTGGTCCTAAGCCGGACACTGAGTGCTTCTATTGCAAGGACAAGGGTCACTGGAAGCGCAACTGTCCGAAGTACTTAGCGGACAAGAAGGCTGTCACCATCAAAGGTATATTTGATATACATGTTATTGATGTTTTCCTTACTAGCCATCGTTGTAGTGCCTGGGTATTTGATACTGGTTCAGTTGCTAATATTTGTAACTCGAAACAGGAGCTACGGAATAGACGGCGCCTTGCGAGGGATGAGGTGACGATGCGCGTTGGCAACGGATCAAGAGTTGATGTGATGGCCGTCGGCACGCTCTCCTTAGTTTTACCTTCGGGATTAGTTTTAAACCTCAATAAATATTATTATGTGCCTGCGTTGAGCATGAACATTATTTTTGGATCTTGTTTATTGCAAGACGGTTATTCATTTAAATCGGAGAATAATGGTTGTTCTATTTATATGAGTAACATCTTTTATGGTCATGCACCTATTGTGAATGGTTTATTTCTTCTAAATCTCGAAAGGGATGAAACACACATCCATAACATTGAGGCTAAGAGATGCAAAGTAGATAGTGATAATACTACTTATTTGTGGCACTGTCGTCTAGGTCATATTGGTGTAAAGCGCATGAAGAAACACCATTTTGATGGACTTTTGGAGTCTCTTGATTTTGAATCATTTGACACATGCGAACCATGCCTCATGGGCAAGATGATCAAAACCCTGTTCTCCGGTATGATGGAGCGAGCAACGGACTTGTTGGAAATCATACATACCGATGTATGCGGACCGATGAGTGTTTCGACGCGCGGTGGATATCGCTATTTTCTCACTTTTACCGATGACTTAAGTAGATATGGGTATATCTATTTAATGAGACATAAATCTGAAACATTTGAAAAGTTCAAAGAATTTCAGAATGAAGTGGAGAACCATCGTAACAGAAAGATTAAGTTTCTACGATCTGATCGTGGAGGTGAATATTTGAGTTATGATTTTCTCACGCATCTTAAAGCAAGTGGAATCGTTTCACAACTCACGCCACCCGAAACACCACAGCGCAATGGTGTGTCTGAACGCCGGAATCGAACCTTATTAGATATGGTCCGATCAATGATGTCTCTTACTGATTTGCCGTTATCATTTTGGGGTTATGCATTAGAAACCGCTGCATTCACTTTAAATAGGGCACCATCTAAATCCGTTGAGACGACACCGTATGAGCTGTGGTTTGGTGCTAAACCTAAGTTGTCGTTTCTCAAAGTTTGGGGATGCGAAGCTTACGTAAAGAAATTGATGCCGGATAAGCTCGAACCCAAAGCGGAGAAATGCATCTTCATAGGATACCCTAAGGAAACTATTGGGTATACCTTCTATCACAGAACCGGAGGCAAAGTGTTTGTCGCAAAGAACGGTTCCTTTCTTGAGAAGGAGTTTCTCTCAAAAGAAGTGAGTGGGAGGAAAGTAGAGCTAGACGAGGTTATTGAACCTTCTCTTGAATTGGAGAGTAGCACAGCACCTGAAATTGTTCCAGTGTCGCCTACACCAACAATAGAGGAAGCTAATGACAAGGATCATGAAGCTTCAGACGATGCTGCTACTGAACGTTGCAGGTCGACAAGGTCGCGTGCCCCTCCTGAGTGGTACGGCAACCCTGTCTTGACTGTCTTGCTAGTAGAAGACAGTGAACCTACGAACTATGAGGAAGCGATGATGAGCCCAGACTCTGAGAAATGGCTAGAAGCCATGAAATCCGAATTGGGATCCATGAGCGAAAACCAAGTATGGACTTTGGTGGACCCTCCTAGCGACCGAAAGGCCGTTGAGTGTAAATGGATCTTCAAGAACAAAATGGACGCGGATGGTAATGTTACCGTCTATAAAGCACGGCTTGTCGCGAAAGGTTTTCGACAAGTTCAAGGTGTTGACTACGATGAGACTTTCTCTCCCGTAGTGATGTTTAAGTCCATTCGGATTTTATTAGCAATTGTTGCGTTTCATGATTATGAAATATGGCAGATGGATGTCAAGACTGCTTTCCTCAATGGAAACATTGATGAAGAGTTGTATATGATGCAACCCGAAGGTTTTGTCGATCCTAAGGATGCTGATAAAGTATGCAAACTTCAGTGTTCCATTTATGGACTGAAGCAAGCATCTCGGAGTTGGAACCTTCGTTTTGATCAAGTGATCAAGAGCTTTGGATTTGTTCCAAATTGCTACGAAGCTTGCATCTACAAGAAAGTGAGTGGGAGCTCGGTGACGTTTCTGGTACTATATGTGGATGACATATTGATTATTGGAAATGACATCAACATGCTTAACGATGTGAATAGTTATTTGAACAAGTGTTTTTCAATGAAAGACCTAGGTGAAGCTGCTTATATATTGGGCATCAAGATCTATAGAGATAGACAAAGACGCCTGATAGCTTTAAGCCAGAGTACATACCTAGACAAAGTTCTGAAAAGGTTCAGAATGGATAAGGAAAAGAAAGGTTCAGTGCCCATGTTGTCAGGTAAGATATTGAGCAAGGCTCAGTGTCCAGCTACGGTAAATGATAGAGAAGCTATGAGCAAAGTGCCTTATGCCTCGGTGTAGAGGTCCCAATCTTAGATAAGATAGAGCCTCCTGAGTTTACAATGCTAGTCCCTGGATCAATAGCTAGCATCCACAGTTAAGATGTAATATCAAGAAACAAGGGTCATAATATAACTTTATAACCAGGAATAACATAATTTTATTACATCAAACATAGCTCATTAGGCTATTACATTACATTGCAGCGGAATAAATATAGTCATGGGTCCTTCATCTTCAAAGTGCCACAGGCAGATGTTGGTTGTAGACTTTGTAATCCTAATCAATCAATCTTCACTAAAATCAATCAAACCTGCAACATACAAGTTACAACCACAAGGGTCAATACATTTGAATTGTATTGGCAAGTGATACTATGGTAGTATAGTGGAATCTATCATCTATATGCATTTGGCTAAGAGGAGTTGAGGCTTGCATTGCTCAAAATAGATTTTTCCTATCATTTTGGAAATACTAAGTTTTTGTTTTGACAAATTACTTTCCAAGGCATCTACCAATCAAAGACTGAAGATCCTTTCCAAGGCATCCACCAATCAAAGACTGAAGTGCTTGGCAAAACCATTTTTCTCAATCAAAGATTTCAAGATCCTTGTACCAAGCCATCTCTCCATCAATGATTGAAGAATTCAAACAACCCTTGTTCAAACCACAAGATTTTAATTTATAAATTTGAATGATGAGATTCTTGATTGCTTCCATGTCTTGATGCTCAAATTGTCCTTTACCAGGGACATGGCTAAGTACTTAGATTTTACACTCTGCAGAGGTGGTGCACTTTCCCCACAAGACTTGGTTTCCCAAGACAAAATCTTTCAGAAGCCTTCCCTTAGACCAAAATGGACGCGTTCCAACCTATCGAACACTACCACCCACTGTCCATTTGGCTAAGTTCTTGCAACCTATATGATCATGGCAGAGCCCATATTGCCAAGTGGTTGCACTTGAAGCTTCTCAACATTTGACATCTCAAATCCCTTTGTTTCCTGGGTGGCATACCACAAGTGAGATACACAATCCAAGCCCATGGCATTGTGAACCACTCAACCATTCTCCACCAAGCAAGCCCATTCCACCCAGGGGATTCATTAACTTAGTTGTTTTATTAAACAAAACATAAGTCCTCAGACTTAGAATATTTTTCCATAGTGTGAATATATTTTCCACCCATGTTTTCTATTAGCTAGGCTAAGCTTGATAGTAGTAGGAATCTTTAACTTAGGAAAATCCTACTAAGGATTCATTACTATGTTTTCCTATAGCAAGATCTATACTTAGCAAAAACCATGCAAGTTTTACTTAGCAAAATCACTAATGCATAGAAATAGTAATGGGACAAAAGTATGAAGCATCACTTGCCTTTTTGGAAGGGAATGGTGGTTCACTCCTTGATCTTGTTAGTCTCACACTTCACTACAAGTCAAACAAGCAAACACTAATTCAATTTACATTCCAAACCAATAATCACTCAAACAATCTCACACACACAAGACAATGGAAACCAAATCATGCATGAGAGCATGCACAAGATAGTTTTATTTTGCAAAGGGGTCTCTATGGGGTTTCCAAACTTTGTAAGATCTAAATTGGTCATTTACCAAAGTAGCAAAGTCATTAGTTAGAGGGTTTTGTCCAAAAACTATTTTTAAATCCATTCATCATTTTATGTGGTGAAAAATGTTTTTATTAAGGCAAAAACTCTTAAGTTGTTCACCAAATGAGTTGCTATTGCAAAACTTGGTGTTTTGGGTCAGTAGGGTTGGTCTAAACCATTTTTCTCCAAAGTTCTTTACTCGAAATCATTTCCATAAACAATCCATTATTTTTATTTGGCTAGAAATTGGCTAAGTCAAATAATTCAACCTAAATCTTACAAAAATCATTTTTAATACCAAGGGTTGGTTCCTAGGGTCAGTAAGGTCACAACAATCCAATTGCCAAAGGTTTTAACCCTAAATTCAATTTTAAACAATTTTTACATTCATAACAAGCATACAAATGTTTCTGCAATTTCAAACAAGCTAACAGCTACTATTTGCTAAACTAAGGGCATGGTTGGCTAGGGCTTGTTCTCCTGAATTCATTGATATAAAATTTGCAAAATTTGGACGTGTGGTTTGAAAGTTACAGAGGTTTGAAAATTGAATCTACAACAGATTCAAATCTGTTTTTAAAACGAAATCTGGACACATGGCTCACTCTGATTGGACGAAAACGGTTCGCACGGATCACGCTGTGGTGCGTTGGATCAAATCCCATCATGCGGCACAGATTGCTTGATACCCCTTCGGTTAAGTGAGTCTATCGTGCTCGTTGGATCTAGATCGCACGATGCTCAGCTCGCTTCCCAGGAATGGGCGGCGCTGGTGGCGGCGTCTGGTGGCGGAGCGGCCAGACGGTGGCGAAGTCGATGCTACAGGAAGCGAGGAAGGAGGAGAGGGGGCTCACTGATTTCGCCAAGGCATGGGGGTGCTCGAGGTGCTTCCCGTTTGCCGAGGGGCGCGCTGGAGTTACGGGAATTCCTCGCCGGAGTTTCTACTGGCGCCAGGAGCTTCTGCTCGCCGACGGGGACGAGGTTGCAGGCTACGTGAGAGGGTTTGGCGAGCACCTGTATATACAGAGGACAAAGACTAATAAAATGGCATGCCTCACTGATCAAGGCGCGCACGGAGTCGAGTGCTGGAGCTCACCGGAGTTGTGGGGTCGTCGGTGGCGTACAGGTGGAGATATTGCTGACGTTCTGGAGCGCTCGGGGGCGAGCTGGCGCTACGGTGATGATCGCCAGGAGGTAGGGATCACAGGAGCATGGTCGGGGAGGCAAGGGGTGGTGAGGGGCTGCCGGATTCGGCGTCGGAGCATCGTCGGAGACAGGGCAGTCGAGGAGAAATTGGGATGGACTAGAGGCGTGCTCGGGGGAGGAAACAGAGGGGAAAGGAGGCGGAGACACTGGCGATTAAATGAGTGAGGTTACCAGGAGAATTCACTCAGTCATTTACTCGAATTGATGCGAGTCATTTAGAGGCAGCAACGGCGACGTGGGGGAGGAAGAACCAGTCGCGGGGTGGGGAAGAAGAGCAGTAGGGTGTGGGGTCCGCTGGCAGAGAAAGAAAGGAAGAAGGGGAGGGGTCCACTTGTCGGTTGCTCCGCGGGTCAGATACCGAGTGGGAAAATGTTTCATGGAGAGGGAAAAGACTGGGCTGGTTCTGGGCTTGTGGGCTTGGCCGACTGGGCTGGCTGTTGTTTCATTTTTTTTTGTACAGAAACATTTTCTTTTTCTATTTCTTTTTGCTGATTTGATTTTCAATCAACATTTCAAACATTCAAACCATTCAAACTATTCAAACTATTGTAATAAGTTTTTCGTTCTGTTTAGTAGTATAACCAACTTTCAAAATAAAATAATATTTTAAATCTTTTTAGGTTCCATTTATTAATTAAATAAAATGGACCATGGTTTATTAATAAAATAGAGTTTGGTTTATTTGATAAAAACCTCATTTAAAATCCAAATATTTTCAAAACCAAATTAGTAGATTTTATTTGGAAATATAGAATATTTGGAAAACTTGTTTTAGAATAAAATAACCTTTTATTATAGGGTCCATTAAATAAAATGGGCTTTAGTTTTTAAAATCAAATAGAGTTTGATTTTATTAATAAAATCTTTATTTGAAACCTAAATATTTTCAAAACCAATCAGTGGGTTTTATTTGGGAAATATAGAATACTTGGAGATTTGTTTTTAAAATAATATAACATTTTATTTTAGGGTCCATTATTAATTAAATATAACAGTCTTTCATTATTATTTCAAATAGGTTTTATTTTATTGAGATATTTATTTTGAATCTAAAAATAAAGCCAAAACATTTTAGTAGATTTTATTTGTGAATTTCAAATAATTGAGAAAACTTATTTTAAATAATTTAATAAGTTTTGATGTTTCATTTTAAATTGGTAAAACCTTTTATCTTTAAATAAGGTTGGATGTTAAATCCTTATTACTTTATTTAAAATAAACTTTTATTATTTTAATCAAAGAAAACTCTTTTGTTTCAAAATCTTGGCCAATTTTAATTTGGCTTTATAAAATAATCCTTATTTATAAATCCATCTTTTCTTTTGAATACCAAATCCTTTTATTAAAAGATCCATAATAGTATTTCCAAAATATTTTATTTTCCTTTGTTAATTGTTTTATGTTTTTAAATCCTTTTGAAATTTAATTGTCCAAAATAGGTTTGAAGATTCCTATTGCAATTCAAAAAGTTTCTTCTGGCTCTGAAAATCAAACAAAGTTTTATTTTATTAATTTATTTTCACATTACAAGATTTGGAAAATCTTGGGATGTGACAGGATACCACCCTTAAAATAAATCTCGTCCCGAGATTTGGGAAGGCTGGGGTTACAAGCAAGTTCAAAACAACTAGGGTACTACCACCCTTAAAAAATTTCAAACAAAAATTACATATTGTCCTTCTTGGAATTCTGGGAAAAATCTCTCTAAGCAAACAGTTGCATGTGTCCTTGGTTTCTTCACTTGACTCATGGGCCAAGGTTGAGATCCTTCATAGACTTGTTTAACTTGTTCTCCATCCTTTCTGGACAATTGTTTGCATAGTGGCCTAGTTCCTTGCATTTGAAACATGTGACAAGGCTGAGATCCCTCATAGGCTGGTTTATCTTATGCTTCATCTTTCCTGGATAGTAGTTTGCATAATGTTCTAACTCTTTGCAGTGTTTGCACATCACTTGGCTAAAATCCTTCCTTATATTGGGTTTCACTAGCTTTTGTGTGACTTCTTGTCTCTTCTTCTTTTCTGGGCATTCACTGGCATAGTGTCCCATCTCTTTGCAATTGTAACATTGCAACTGGCTTATGTCTTTCTTCTTCTTTTTGGGTCTCTCCAAAGCTAGGAGTTCTTCTAGTTCATGTTCTTCATAGGTGGGAGATCTTTCTCTCTTCTTGAGGCATTGATCTTCATGTTCCTTGGATGCATGATCCTTGTCTCTAAAAATATTGTTAGCTTGGGTTCCTTCTAGAATAACATCTTTGTCATCCTTGTTGTCATTAGCTCTTTGGGAAATTTTTCTCCCATGTTGATCATTTGAGTAACCAATCCTTGCATCAACTGGGATTGAAGCTTAAAAATCCTTTGTATAGCTGGGTCTAGTCCATTGTTGTTGGCTAAAAGCTGAGTTGTCTCTTGGCTCAACTGGTTTTGGGTTGCTATAAGTTCTTTCATGTTGTCCTCTTGGTTGTGGTTGTCATCAACCTTGATGTTGGAGTTTCTTGGAGTAGACATCTGTTTGGGTTGGGTAGGGATTAGAATAGGCAAAATATTTCTATGGAAATATTTCTAATCACACACATCACAATTCACACAAACAATGTGCATGCAATCTCAAACAAACATTTCACTCAAACAAGGTTCAAGTACATACTTAGGCAACAAAATATTTTTGTTACAACACATAAGTTGGTGGTTTGACTTAACTAAATTATGGTGGTCCATCTATATGGTTCACTTGTGATCTTTCCATCCTTCTTGATTCTTCTTGTATGAGATCTTGGTTTCCTTGAGAAAAACTCTTGGTCACAATACTTCAAAGTTGTTGATGGTTCCTTCTTATTTTGCATTCCCTTAGTCTCTAATTCTTGAGCAAGATTTCCTTGTTTCACTTGTAGTCCTTAGTGGTTTCCAAGTTGGAAGTCCTTGGTGAACATGCTGAAGATGTTGAAGTCATTAGAGTTGAAGATGTTGAAGAAGTCCTTTGCACATGGTGTAGTCTTTGGCCATGGGGTAGGCTTTTCCATCAAGTTGAAGTAGAAAAGAAGTAGAGTTGAAACCAAAATGGTTGAGGAAAGGGTTTACAAGATTGTTTGTAAATAAATTTTTGAATCAAAATATAACTCCTATTCTGCTAAGGGTTTTTGTCCAATCCTAGGTTTACAAATCCTACAGGCAACACAATGCTCTGATACCATCTGTAGAGGTCCCAATCTTAGATAAGATAGAGCCTCCTGTGTTTACAATGCTAGTCCCTGGATCAATAGCTAGCATCCACAGTTAAGATGTAATATCAAGAAACAAGGGTCATAATATAACTTTATAACCATGAATAACATAATTTTATTACATCAAACATAGCTCATTAGGCTATTACATTACATTGCAGCGGAATAAATATAGTCATGGGTCCTTCATCTTCAAAGTGCCATAGGCAGATGTTGGTTGTAGACTTTGTAATCCTAATCAATCAATCTTCACTAAAATCAATCAAACCTGCAACATACAAGTTACAACCACAAGGGTCAATACATTTGAATTGTATTGGCAAGTGATACTATGGTAGTATAGTGGAATCTATCATCTATATGCATTTGGCTAAGAGGAGTTGAGGCTTGCATTGCTCAAAATAGATTTTTCCTATCATTTTGGAAATACTAAGTTTTTGTTTTGACAAATTACTTTCCAAGGCATCTACCAATCAAAGACTGAAGATCCTTTCCAAGGCATCCACCAATCAAAGACTGAAGTGCTTGGCAAAACCATTTTTCTCAATCAAAGATTTCAAGATCCTTGTACCAAGCCATCTCTCCATCAATGATTGAAGAATTCAAACAACCCTTGTTCAAACCACAAGATTTTAATTTAGAAATTTGAATGATGAGATTCTTGATTGCTTCCATGTCTTGATTCTCAAATTGTCCTTTACCAGGGACATGGCTAAGTACTTAGATTTTACACTCTGCAGAGGTGGTGCACTTTCCCCACAAGACTTGGTTTCCCAAGACAAAATCTTTCAGAAGCCTTCCCTTAGACCAAAATGGACGCGTTCCAACCTATCGAACACTACCACCCACTGTCCATTTGGCTAAGTTCTTGCAACCTATATGATCATGGCAGAGCCCATATTGCCAAGTGGTTGCACTTGAAGCTTCTCAACATTTGACATCTCAAATCCCTTTGTTTCCTGGGTGGCATACCACAAGTGAGATACACAATCCAAGCCCATGGCATTGTGAACCACTCAACCATTCTCCACCAAGCAAGCCCATTCCACCCAGGGGATTCATTAACTTAGTTGTTTTATTAAACAAAACATAAGTCCTCAGACTTAGAATATTTTTCCATAGTGTGAATATATTTTCCACCCATGTTTTCTATTAGCTAGGCTAAGCTTGATAGTAGTAGGAATCTTTAACTTAGGAAAATCCTACTAAGGATTCATTACTATGTTTTCCTATAGAAAGATCTATACTTAGCAAAAACCATGCAAGTTTTACTTAGCAAAATCACTAATGCATAGAAATAGTAATGGGACAAAAGTATGAAGCATCACTTGCCTTTTTGGAAGGGAATGGTGGTTCACTCCTTGATCTTGTTAGTCTCACACTTCACTACAAGTCAAACAAGCAAACACTAATTCAATTTACATTCCAAACCAATAATCACTCAAACAATCTCACACACACAAGACAATGGAAACCAATTCATGCATGAGAGCATGCACACGATAGTTTTATTTTGCAAAGGGGTCTCTATGGGGTTTCCAAACTTTGTAAGATCTAAATTGGTCATTTACCAAAGTGGCAAAGTCATTAGTTAGAGGGTTTTGTCCAAAAACTATTTTTAAATCCATTCATCATTTTATGTGGTGAAAAATGTTTTTATTAAGGCAAAAACTCTTAAGTTGTTCACCAAATGAGTTGCTATTGCAAAACTTGGTGTTTTGGGTCAGTAGGGTTGGTCTAAACCATTTTTCTCCAAAGTTCTTTACTCAAAATCATTTCCATAAACAATCCATTATTTTTATTTGGCTAGAAATTGGCTAAGTCAAATAATTCAACCTAAATCTTACACAAATCATTTTTAATACCAATGGTTGGTTCCTAGGATTAGTAAGGTCACAACAATCCAATTGCCAAAGGTTTTAACCCTAAATTCAATTTTAAACAATTTTTACATTCATAACAAGCATACAAATGTTTCTGCAATTTCAAACAAGCTAACAGCTACTATTTGCTAAACTAAGGGCATGGTTGGCTAGGGCTTGTTCTCCTGAATTCATTGATATAAAATTTGCAAAATTTGGACGTGTGGTTTGAAAGTTACAGAGGTTTGAAAATTGAATCTACAACAGATTCAAATCTGTTTTTAAAACGAAATCTGGACACATGGCTCACTCTGATTGGACGAAAACGGTTCGCACGGATCACGCTGTGGTGCGTTGGATCAAATCCCATCGTGCGGCACAGATTGCTTGATACCCCTTCGGTTAAGTGAGTCTATCGTGCTCGTTGGATCTAGATCGCACGGTGCTCAGCTCGCTTGCCAGGAATGGGCGGCGCTGGCGGCGGCGTCTGGTGGCGGAGCGGCCAGACGGTGGCGAAGTCGACGCTACAGGAAGCGAGGAAGGAGGAGAGGGGGCTCACTGATTTCGCCAAGGCGTGGGGGTGCTCGAGGTGCTTCCCGTTTGCCGAGGGGCGCGCTGGAGTTACGGGAATTCCTCGCCGGAGTTTCTACTGGCGCCAGGAGCTTCTGCTCGCCGACGGGGACGAGGTTGCAGGCTACGTGCGAGGGTTTGGCGAGCACCTGTAGATACAGAGGACAAAGACTAATAAAATGGCATGCCTCACTGATCAAGGCGCGCACGGAGTCGAGTGCTGGAGCTCACCGGAGTTGCGGGGTCGTCGGTGGCGTACAGGTGGAGATATTGCTGACGTTCTGGAGCGCTCGGGGGCGAGCTGGCGCTACGATGATGATCGCCAGGAGGTAGGGATCACAGGAGCATGGTCGGGGAGGCAAGGGGTGGTGAGGGGCTGCCGGATTCGGCGTCGGAGCGTCGTCGGAGACAGGGCAGTCGAGGAGAAATTGGGATGGACTAGAGGCGTGCTCGGGGGAGGAAACAGAGGGGAAAGGAGGCGGAGACACTGGCAATTAAATGAGTGAGGTTACCAGGAGAATTCACTCAGTCATTTACTCGAATTGATGCGAGTCATTTAGAGGCAGCAACGGCGACGTGGGGGAGGAAGAACCAGTCGCGGGGTGGGGAAGAAGAGCAGTAGGGTGTGGGGTCCGCTGGCAGTGAAAGAAAGGAAGAAGGGGAGGGGTCCACTTGTCGGTTGCTCCGCGGGTCAGATACCGAGTGGGAAAACGTTTCATGGAGAGGGAAAAGACTGGACTGGTTCTGGGCTTGTGGGCTTGGCCGACTGGGCTGGCTGTTGTTTCATTTTTTTTTGTACAGACACATTTTCTTTTTCTATTTCTTTTTGCTGATTTGATTTTCAATCAACATTTCAAACATTCAAACCATTCAAACAATTCAAACTATTGTAATGAGTTTTTGGTTCTGTTTAGTAGTATAACCAACTTTCAAAATAAAATAATATTTTAAATCTTTTTAGGTTCCATTTATTAATTAAATAAAATGGACCATGGTTTATTAATAAAATAGAGTTTGGTTTATTTGATAAAAACCTCATTTAAAATCCAAATATTTTCAAAACCAAATTAGTAGATTTTATTTGGAAATATAGAATATTTGGAAAACTTGTTTTAGAATAAAATAACCTTTTATTATAGGGTCCATTAAATAAAATGGGCTTTAGTTTTTAAAATCAAATAGAGTTTGATTTTATTAATAAAATCTTTATTTGAAACCTAAATATTTTCAAAACCAATCAGTGGGTTTTATTTTGGAAATATAGAATACTTGGAGATTTGTTTTTAAAATAATATAACATTTTATTTTAGGGTCCATTATTAATTAAATATAATACTCTTTCATTATTATTTCAAATAGGTTTTATTTTATTGAGATATTTATTTTGAATCTAAAAATAAAGCCAAAACATTTTAGTAGATTTTATTTGTGAATTTCAAATAATTGAGAAAACTTATTTTAAATAATTTAATAAATTTTGATGTTTCATTTTAAATTGGTAAAACCTTTTATCTTTAAATAAGGTTGGATGTTAAATCCTTATTACTTTATTTAAAATAAACTTTTATTATTTTAATCAAAGAAAACTCTTTTGTTTCAAAATCTTGGCCAAGTTTAATTTGGCTTTATAAAATAATCCTTATTTATAAATCCATCTTTTCTTTTGAATACCAAATCCTTTTATAAAAAGATCCATAATAGTATTTCCAAAATATTTTATTTTCCTTTGTTAATTGTTTTATGTTTTTAAATCCTTTTGAAATTTAATTGTCCAAAATAGGTTTGAAGATTCCTATTGGAATTCAAAAAGTTTCTTCTGGCTCTGAAAATCAAACAAAGTTTTATTTTATTAATTTATTTTTACATTACAAGATTTGGAAAATCTTGGGATGTGACACTCGGCCATAGGTTCTATCATGTATGCCATGTTGTGTACTAGACCGGATGTGTCCAATGCTCTTAGTTTGACGAGCAGGTATCAAAGTGATCCAGGAGTGGAACACTGGACAGCCGTGAAGAACATCCTAAAGTACCTAAATAGGACTAAATAAATGTTCTTAGTCGATGGGGGTGATAAACATCTCGTCGTAAAAGGTTACGTCGATGCTAGTTTTGACACCGAAAAGGATGATTCTAAATCTCAGACAGGATACGTTTATATTTTTAATGGAGGAGCTGTGAGCTGGAGAAGCTGCAAGCAAAGCGTGATCGCGGGATCTACAGTAGAAGCGGAATACATGGCGGCTGCAGAAGCGTCAAGTGAAGGAGTTTGGATCAGGAACTTCATCACTGAGCTTGGCGTGGTTCCAAGTGCATTGGACCCACTGGAGATATTGTGTGACAACACTGGCGCCATAGCACTCGCTAAGGAACCAAGATATCATCCAAAGACCAAGCATATCAACCGCAAGTTTCATATAATCCGAGATTATATAGCAGATGGATATCTGAAGATTAGCAAAGTACATACAGATCTGAATGTCGCAGATCCATTGACTAAACCTCTTCCACGTGTAAAACATGATCAGCACCTCAGTGCCATGGGTGTGAGATTGTTGCCAAATGTAAACTAGATTATTGACTCTAGTGCAAGTGGGAGACTGTTGGAATTATGCCCTAGAGGCAATAATAAAGATGTTATTATTATAATTCTTGTTCATGATAATGTTTATATTCCATGCTAGAATTGTATTAAGCGGAAACTTTAATACTTGTGTGGTTTGTGAACAACATCGTGTCCCTAGTATGCCTCTATGGACTAGCTCATTGATTAATGATGGTTAAGGTTTCCTAACCATAGACATGAGTTGTCGATTAATAATGAGATCATATCATTGGGAGAATGATATGGTGGACAGACCCAAACTAAGCGAAGCAATTAGATCGTGTCATCGTGTTCGTCTTTGCGAATATTTTCTTATGTCAAATATTGTATTCCTATACAACTCCCTGATATCGGAAGAAAGCTTTGAGGTCATCAAACGTCATCCTATGAGAGGGTGATCATAAAGGTGTCTCTCAGGTGATCGGAAAGTATCTGTTGGGTTGTATGTATCGAGATGGGATTTGTCCCTCCCAAGTCGGAGAGATATACTTCGGGCCCACTCGGTAATCGATATCAACACCGCTTGCAAGCATGTGGTTAAGGAGTTAATCGCAAAGTGATATCGGATTACGGAACGAGTAAAGTACTTGCTGTGAACGAGATTGAACTAGGTATGACGGTACCGACGATCAAATCTCGGGCAAGTAAAATATCGCGAGACGGAGGGAATATATATATGGGATTGATTGAATCCTGGATCGTGGTTCATCCGATATGATCATCGATGAATGTGTGGGAGTCAATATGGGTGTCCAGACCCCGCTGTTGATTATTGATAGAAGATCATCTCTGCATATTCTCGAACCCGCAGGGTCACACACTTAACGTGTCTCGACACTAGGATAGATTGGATAATTGTTTTATGAGTTTTTGTTCGGAGTCTCGGATGGGATCCGGGACATCACGAGAGGTTCCGGAGTGGTCCGGAGAATAAGATTCATATAAGGCAGTGCAGTTTTTGGAGTTCGGAACTGTTCCGGATTAATCGGTATTGTACCGGAAGCTTCTAGAACCTTCCGGAAGGGGACCAACGTGGCCCCACCTTCCGGGAGGGGGCATGGGCCTATGAGGGAGTACCCTGGCCACATTGGGCCAGGGGCACAAGGCCCCATAGGGCCCAGCCGGCCAAGAGGGTTTAAACCCTAGATAGAGCTTCTAGAAGGGGGGTTTCCTTGCCCCCCACTCCTCCTCCTTGGCCGCCGGCCTTGGCTTGGGGTAGGGGGCTAGGGTTGCCGCCCCACCCCTCTATATAAAGAGGGCTGGGGGGCGCACCACCCCACACACCTTCTCCTCCAACCCTAGCCGCCCTGCTGCCCTCCTCTCTCCCTCCCGACTGTTTGTAGGCGAAGCCCTGCTGCAGAAATTCTCCACCATATACACCACGCCGTCGTGTTGTAGATCCAATCCGTCTCTCCACCATACTTGCTGGTCCGAGGAAGGAGGAGACGTCGAGGTGCTGCACATGTGCATCTCACGGAGGCACCGCCACTTGTGGTGCTAGATCAGATCGGATCGCGAGGAGGAGAAGCGAGTACGACTACATCACCCACGTTCCGACGAACGTTCCGCTGTGCGAATCTTCAAGGGTATGAAGATCTAATCCAATCTCTCTCGTTGTTTGCATCTCGTCGATTAGATCTTGGCTTTCCCTCTGTTCGCATCCGTAGAAAATTTTGATTTACTATGCCGCAAAACCTTTCAGGAATACGATATATGAGGTCTACTCTTGTATGCAGATTCCATCGAGATATATGAGGTGCATGAGGACAATAACACAATCGGCCGCAGTGGGCTGGATCTACAGGGCCAACAAGCCTTCATCCATCAATACAAGTATTCCTATCGCTAATCTTGGGGGAGAAGGCGTTGAGCTCTAGCAATGTGGCTAGAGGCCAGCTCCAACGAGACATGCCGTCCTAGGCGTCGCAGAGGCCTCGTCCCACAGGAATACGAAAGAGCTGCTGTCACCAGACCAAAACGCCATGACCTGGAGAAGCAGCCCATCGTCCAGCCACATCCAATGGATGCAGTCAAGCAGACTGGATACACAAGAAAGTTCTGCAGTATAGTGTTAGTAATATCTTTCTTTTATTTGCATTGGGCATGTTTGGATCTGTATATAGAAATTTAAAACATGAGAACATCATAAGGAACTATGTAATATTAATTATCACCAATGAACTTATCAGAAAATTTCAGAAATGTACAGGGTGTACGTACCTGGCTAAGCAACTTTGCTTAGCTGAACAAAGTTCAGTCTGTTGCATTTTGTAAGGTCTTTCACGGGTCAATTTGACATCATTAAATTGGATACGAACTAAAAAAGGATCAGCATGGCCTCTGGTTATTGTGTATCTGTAGGATTCAGTGTTTCTCTATTCAGTAGTCACCTAATCTGCAAGGAACTGTGGGATTGGAAACATCATAGAACATGCAGAACACGCTTCAGAGTGTGTGGATCCCTTCAGAGATGCCCACCTTGAAAAATTACAACAGGAAATCTCAATCAACAAAGCAACATTTGTACCAATCATGACACTCGATAGTCATCGATTAATATTTATATCAACAGTTGGACATGTAGAAAATGTAACACGCTAGCGACTCTCCCTCTCTCCATTTGCATCATACAACCAAAATAACAGAGACAAAGAAAGAAGAACATGGAGCGAATGGAAGAAGAAGCACGTCCATATATGTGTGTCCTCATGCCCGTACGTCGGCACTCCTTGTAGACGCAGGCCCCGGTAGCCCCAGTCCACCGTGTGCTCTAGGCCGCTGCCGGGCCGTTTGATCCGGGCGTCCATCCCCTCTGCCTCCCCCATCTCTCCATTTCTCGCACAGTACCCCGGCCGACCATGAGCCCGCCGCCGCTGCTACTCCGAACGGCTCCGTTGGCCGCTCAAGATGCAGGGGGTGGTAAGGGGAGCGCACCGTTGGCGGCTGGATCCAATCCAGAAAAGGAGGAGGAAGGGAGGGCGACGGTATTTTCCTCTCCCAACAATGTTTTTTCTCTCTTATGTTTTTTTCTCGTACGGTCTAATAAAACAACCCAAAAACGTTCTTTTCACTGGCGGTGGAAGTTCTGAATCGATATTTTCTACTTATAGGTGGCAGAGAGATGTAATTAACTTAGCAAAGTATCAGCAAGGCTCACTGTACATCGGATGTAGATCAAACCAGTGGCGGAGCTTGTCCGTTCATGGAGCCTGGGCAAAGCCTTAGTGTACCCAGATTAATTAACATTTGCCCAAAAGAACAATCAGTTGAACTAGCTATTTTGCACTAAACTTCAAAGGAGACGGAGCAGCTGAGCCCGGACAGCTGCCCGGGGTCGCCGGCCTGAAGCTCCGCCACTGGATCAAACGATTTTGATTCTTTCGATGTTTGATGTCAAAGTAGATGTTTAAAGTCAAAGTAAACATACCAACACCAACTTCTTTTTAATAGTAAAGACAAGTTCTCCTTTTGCATATAAAGCTGCACGTCTTATGAAAATAACATAGGAACTGAAGTGCACGGGTTCGTTCGGAGTATATTCATGTGTCCTATTTTTCTATCGTTCAATCTATTATTATCATTTCATACATGGTATATATATCATTTTATAGAATGTTGACCTAGCTTTTACCTACTAATATTTGTTCATATTTCATCAACGCAGTATTCACTGAATTATATTTTCACCGATAACAACCAAAACTACCATTGTTTTATATATGAACAAATATTTATTTTATTATTTTGATAAATATTTTGGAGGATTCATGTTTAGATAAAATAACATGTTTTAACCAGATGACCCGTAGCAACGCGCGGGGAATCATCTAATTATTGAAGTGTTGCATGACGGTAAAGATTTTAATACCACTCTTGTGATATTTTGAGCCAAAGATTATTAATTATAATAAATACATGAGTTGTGCTTGTCCAAATAACGGAAAGGCATAGCGAAAACTTTCTAAGCACCTGAGCACCTATGTTCTTGTTATCTCGACCTACCATAGCAGACATCTCCGTTCGTAGTCATACACACTATTGTATGTATTAGATGTTCATTTGTTGTATTCTTATACTAAACGTAAACTAAAGCTAATACTAGCCTTTGTTCAGTGACATCGTCATTGTGGTCGCCGCCGCCTAGCCACTTCTCGATCTCCTCGTCAGTGTCAAGTTCGTCCTCATCGTCCTCGACCTCGATGACGACCGGAGCCTATGAGGAGGATGCTGGGCGGCGAGCTAAAGATGAAGACGAGGTGACCGCTGCGTGAATGGCTTTCTTGGCGGTGGCCTCCTCCGTCATAATCTTAGGTTCAGCCACCTAACCTTGGCCATTTGCGCCTCGAGGCGCTCCCATGTATTGCGGTCCTCCCTCACCATATTGGCCGCGTGGCCGCGGCTAGGCGGCGTGAATATCTCCAGCACCGGCTCCTAGCAGCCGAGAGGGAAGTTGAGCTGGCCACAACGGCTTCCGTGGAGGCGAACATTCTCGACGTCGTGCCTCCACGCCGCCTGGGCCGCCGACCGGTAGGTCCCCACACTACAAGAGATCTGATATACTGTGACGAGATCGAAACGTCATGGAATAGGAAAATAACGTCTCAGAATACCCCTATGTGAGGTTTTTCGAGCGTCACGGGCATCGTCATGGAATCCTCGTCACAGATTCCCACTCGTGACGCGGCGCGCAAAAGAACGTCACCGAATATTGGTGATGTCATATGTGATGTAAGCACCTGCGAGACCATCCCATAGCGTGAAAACGTCATGGATTAGCGTCACGGTTGTTGATGACATCATATGTGATGTCATTTTATTAATTAAGAAAAAAACCTATTTTTCTAGATTTTTCCCTTTTATGATATTTCTAAAAATTAAAATTTATTACGTGTAGACCTTTTCCCGGTTATTTTTTGCAATAAATCATTGTTTAACCTATTTTGCGGGTATTATTTTCTAGAATTATTTTTGCTTGTGATATTGATTCCCTTTTTATGTAAATTTAATTTAAATTATTAACGATTAATATTTTCGAATTTGATATACATATGGCAAGATATACTCAATTTTAATCAAAATCATAATATATATCTGCGACACACAATTGAATATCATCATACATAACTAAAGAAGTTGCAATGTAAAATTGGCATAATTAAACACTAGCAAACTAGGTTAATGCTAGAAAAGCACTATGATATACTCATGTTCTTCATGAACCATCAAATATGGTGCTTATTTTTGAGTTGCATGTTTTCGTAAGAGAAAACTAAGAAGTTCGTCCTGCTCCTGTTGCTTCTTTTCATATGCATCCCGACTCTTCTTTAGAGTTTCCAATTCTTCCTGTTGCTTCCTTTGCATATCTTCAAGTGCTTCCTCTTTCTCTTTTGCTCTCTCAATTGATTGTTGCTGGTACTTCTCACATGCCTCTATTGCCTCTCTCCTTTGTTGCTCTACTATTTCTTCTAATTCTCGGACACGTTCTTCAGAAGCAGATGTTCTAGACCTCCTAGATCTTGATTGGAACCCCATGCTAGAGAGGAAGGTGCTTGACGAGCTATGCTCCTTTAGAAATTCAGCCACAATCTGTGTATCAGGCACTAGCATCTCATCTACTAGTTGTGCTTCAGTCCTTTTATTTGCCATCGCGGTATGTAGAAGAAAGCATCCATCGTGGCTCAAGTTAGAGAAAGATGATAGGTTCAATAAAAATTACAAAAGCATATAAATATCATAGATAAGAGTCACAAATTCCAACAGAATATGTAACGAAACAAGTAGCCAGCAGCACAATAATATCCAATGGCATAATAAGTAG
This sequence comes from Avena atlantica, assembly GCA_910589765.1. Classification (NCBI taxonomy): domain Eukaryota; kingdom Viridiplantae; phylum Streptophyta; class Magnoliopsida; order Poales; family Poaceae; genus Avena; species Avena atlantica. The sequence continues at coordinate 380,003,226 of OU342736.1, forward strand.
CAAGCAAGGCCATCACCCAACATAATATCTAGTCCTGAGAGTGAAAAAAACAATTTGATGAACTAGTAATGAAGCATAGTATGCATGCACATCACCATTTCATACATATATATAATGCACCACCAGACATGTACCCGTACGAACTTACTTGCCATACCATAAAATTAGTCAGAATTAAGTATGTAGTTTAAGTCCTCATTCAAACATAATTTTTGAGGGGAATACTCATCACATCTACCATTATATATATATGCACAAAAGTAAATACATGATACGGTAGTTGCATGCATGCATTTATATATGCAATAATGAAAACTACTGCCAGCAATAACATTTGTTCATGTCCAAAAGGATAAACAAATCTCACATAAGCATCAGGTGCAGCCATACTCATGCATCCCGTCTTTTTGTTGGTATGGGTCTCTTTGAAGAACTCAATTGGACTAGGGTCCTCATTGTTGTACCTGTCTTTCTTCTACAAGATTTAGGAATTCATATAATTAGTATTCAATATATGAAGACATGTTGCATTATACATGGTACGATATTCAGTTTGGTAGAATACTTACAAGTTGGTGAAAATGGGCAGGATACGACCTAGAGCCAGTAGTTTGTTGATGCTTGACAGCTTCTCGGTTCTTCTTGTTCTTTGCGCAAAGTTTCTAAATGAAGCAAACAAATATTAGTATTATCAGTAGCAACATTATTTACTAAAACAAAAAACATGTTCATTAGGTACTGCCAATTATGCTACTAACACTAGTATTATCATATTACTTTGTACCTCCCTTACTATGTCTAAGGTATCCGTAAGAACATATCTACCTTGCTCTGTCCTAAAAACTCCAGGCAAAATAATACAACAAAAAGTGGCTAATAAACCTAACAAACTAGTGACAAACTAAAATAAAAGTAGTATGCAACTTCAAATTCATTATATGTATTGTTGGTGGTCTATTTTGATACAAACCTTGTTTCTTTCATCTGACCATTTGTTGACAAGAGCTTCCAAATTTGGTTGAGTAACTTTGGGTGGCTTATTTGATAATGCTTCATCAATAGTGTGTCCCATGAAATAATCCCTCTTCAAGATGTATCGATCGTTGTCAAACACCTTTCTGGAGTATCTTTGTGCATACACCTCTAGCCACCTCCTCTTTTGGATCCATTTCAAAGTTTTTCTAAAAGAAAGAAATGATTGGATACATCAATAAATAGACAGCGCAACATGTAAAAATTGGAATGAAAAGAAAGAAGGAAAATGTCTCACCGCAACATGACCAATAGCATTAGGAATATGGCGTTCTAGGCCATCTTTGCTGTAATCATTCCAATGTGTAGCAACATGCATGATGTTGCTGCGAACATGTATACCACACCGAGAAGCAAGCTTGGCTGCTTGGATAGGGTCAAGAGGCCTCACTCTACCAGTTGAGAAATCAATCTTCATCTTCCCCCCTTCGTTTCTTTTTGCATAATCATCTAAACCATGCCCCATGGTTGGTCTATGTTTAGTTCTCATTGAGTTTTCTGGATTTTCTTGGACCACTTGAGCATACTAAAGCATCTACATCACAAGGTAGCAGAAAAAGTGGAAGTTCATTATTTCAAGTGGAAACTATAAAGAAAACAGAGTTAGAAGATGATGCTACATATACCTTGGCCGCTTAGTGTAACCGTGTTATCAATTTGGCGCGAAGAGTCTATCATGTCTTGAGAATGTTGCATCCCTGTATCGGCATCAAGTGAGTTAGTATCGTTGGAAGTTTGGTGAGGTGATGTGTTGTTGTCATTAGGTGGGGTCTGGTCTGTCTGGTTAAATCTAGATGTTGATACTCTTGTTGTTCTTGTGGTAGTAGGTACAGTATTTTTGGACCAAGCACGCTTTATCCCTTGTGGCTTTGTAGAAGCTTGCTTTGCCTGGTTCAGACAAGTTGGAAAAAAACAAGGAAGTGAATCAACATTGACTTATATTTGACTTAGCAAGTTGAAATTTGCATTTAGTAGTAAGACAGAAAATAATAATCATGTCAGTAGTTCTACATTTAATGTCACATGTGTTTCCAATTTAAAATCACAAGCATGCTAGCAATACATTTAGAATAGAACAACCTCACTTGATTTTAGTTAGCAACAAACACAAAATTAACACATCTACATACACTGTCTCTACTAGCCAACCACATACTACGCATAATGATGACAAGGATACTTACTCCATGTACTTATCTACTTCACGATAATTACTAAGCACGTACCAAACCATTTGGTCGTACTCAGTATCATAAAAATTGAGTTTTGACGTCCCAAAACCTTTTGCAGCAGTTGAAAAAACTCTCAGTTCATCAGAAGAAGCAACCCTCTTCCCATACTTGTTCCTATCTTCTTTGTTAAATCTTGTCTCAATATTTATCAAATATTTGGAGCAGTAGGACAAGCACTCATCCACCACATATTCCTCTGCAATAGACCCTTCTGGCTTTGCTCTGTTACGAACGGTTCCCTTTAAGTACCCAAGCATTCTTTCTATTGGATACATCCATCCATAATGCACGGGCCCCCTCAAAAGAGCCTCTTCGGGTAGGTGAACAGCTAAATGAACCATGACATCAAATAAGGCGGGTGGAAAAATCCTCTCAAGCTTGCAAAAAATTACAGGAATATCTTCCTTCATCCGTTCAAGCACATCAACTTTGAGAGTTTTTGAGCACAACTGCTTGAAAAAATTACCTAGTTCTGCAATGGCCTCATATATGTCCTTCCTCACCAGCCCTCTTAATGCAGCTGGTATGACTTGCTGCAACAATATGTGGCAGTCATGGGTTTTTAATCCATGCACTTTACATGTTTCAAGATCCACGCATCTTGCTAGATTAGCAGCATACCCATCCGGGAATTTCACATTAGCTAAATACTCGCAAAATCTTTTCTTGTTTTCCTTGGTAAGATTGCACTCTGCTTTTTTCTTCTCTATTCCACCTTTTTCATCGGGTTTCAGGTGCAGGTCTTTCTTGATTTCTAACTAACCTAGCACTTGACGTATCCTTATTCTTTCCCTCAATCTCTAGCAGAGTCCCAAGTATATTTTCACATATGTTCTTCTCAACGTGCATTACATCAATGTTGTATGCTAATTTCAAGTTTGACCAGTATCGAAGATCATATAGGCTCACCTTCTAACTCCAGTTTGGCTCATCTTTCTGTGTGCGCTTTATCTTCTTATTTCCTAGATACTTTCCTGGTTTGAAATCCTTAACTTTGTCTAACTTCTCCAACACTTCAGCATTTGTGAACTTTTGAGGTTTTTCTCGTTTCTCAACCAACCCATTGAAATCCTTGCTTCTCCTGAAACGATGATCAGTAGGCAGAAATCTACGATGTGCGACATACCCGATCTTGTTTTTCAGAGGCTCGTAGCAAGGGTTCTCATCACAATGTACACATGCATAATAACCCCGTGTGCTACACACTGATAGAGTGACTAGTCCAAGGTAATCATGAATCGACCACAGGAACACATCATGCAAACATAATGGATCATTTGTCAATGCATCATATGTCTCCACACCAGTTCCCCAAAGCTTCATCATATCTGCAATCACAGACTGCATAAACACATGGAAATCCTTTCCAGGTGCTTTTTTTCCAGGAATAAGCAAAGACATCATGAAATTGGATTGGTCCATGCACATCCACGACGGGAAGTTGTACGGGATGACAAAAACTGGCCACATACTATATGAACTACTCATGTTTCCAAAGGGTTTGAATCCATCAGTGGCAATGCCAAGCCTAATGTTACGAGCATCCTTAGAAAACCAACCATACTCACGGTCAAAGTGCTTCCATGCTTCACCATCGGCAGGGTGTCTCATGACACCTTCCTTGACAATCCTCTTATCCTTGTGCCACCTAGCATCCGCTGAGTGTTCCTTTGACACAAAAAGTCTTTGAAGCCTAGGAATTATAGGAAAGTACCTAAGAACCTTGTGAGGTACCTTTTTCCTTCCCTCGGCATCTTTCCATCTTGATGTTCCGCACTCATGACAATGAGTGTTGTTGGCATAGTTCCCCCAATACAATGCACAATCAAACTTGCATACATGAATAGTCTCGTAACCAAGCCCAACTTCATGTAGAACACTCTTAGCTGCCACATATGACTTTGGTATATCAGCATGTGGAAACGCTACGCTGATCAGCTCAAGAAATAGATTGCATGCTCTGTTTGTAACCCTGCCATAAGACTTGACATGGAGAAGCTTAATAATGAACAATAGCCTTGTGAACTCGCTGCATCCTTCGTAAAGTTCTTTCTTGGCTTCCTCAATTAGCTTGGAATAGAGGTTTGGCTGACCCTCACCTCGCCTTCCAGACCTGGTGAGATCATCAACCAAATATGGAACATCGGCTCGACTGCTTTCATCAAAGTCATCATCATCAGACGTGTATGCAACGTCCTCCTTCTTATCCCCTTCATCATCACTCAACGGTTCACCATGAAAGATCCACCTCGTATATGTGTTGGACATACCAGCGCATTGTATGTGCTCCTCAACAATCGACTGGCGTCGGTGTTGCAGATTCCGACAGTCCCGACATGGGCATAGTACATCTTGATCTTCTTTGAAATTTTGGTGAACAACAGCCATAAAATCCTCAACACCTTTCAAGTACTGTGATGTGAAACGAGTTCCATGTATCCAGCTTCGGTCCATTCTCCTATAACAAATTAATTTTATTGTGAGAAAATTATGCTTACACCATAAACTAGCATCTACACTTTGATCACAACATGGTGTACAACTTTTATATCTACATGTAAGATGAATAAAATAGTGATTAACTAGTTATGCATCATACGACAGAACATAACATGTCAACTACAAGAGAGTAGGATATCTTGGAAAATTTACCTTGGTGAATTATCTCTTACTTTATGGGGAAAAAGTCAAAGCACTAATAATAATCTAGTTTACAAAAATAATATTCCTGTATTAAATGCAGTAAACTGCTTATCAAGTCGAGACAGATCAATGTATTAAATGCAGTAAACTGGCATTAGGGTGATATTCACTTTATCAGATATCATGTTGTTGCTGTGGTGGCATTGGCCTGACATTTTTTGGAGCAATGTGATGATGCTATGGAAGAAGAGGCTCAAGTAGCACTAGAAGGGACCAGAATTGGGCTGAATCACATAGACAAGCGGCTACTACTTCAACCAGATTGTTCAGTGTTATTGCAAGCAGTGAAGGTCTCACACATGGATCAATTTATGCTGGCTTTTTTTGAACAGGATGCTGGCTTTTATATCATCAAAGGAGATTAAGCTATTGTCTCATGGAAGCAGCAGTTGTTACTCAAGAAAATTTACTGTAATCAAAATAGGGTTGCAGATCTGTACCTGACTACACGATGTCACTCAAGTTTTCTACTAGTAGCAAACTATGCTTGGGTTAATGGTTGTACTCCCTCCGTCCCAAAATAGATGATTCATCTAAATTTTGATAAATCTAAGACATCTATTTTGGAACGGAGGGAGTACAATCTAATTGTGACATCGTGTACCTGACTTTGCGTTTGCAGCTATTGTTGATGATTGTAATCCTATTTACAAGTAATAAAATAAAGTTCCCTGATTCCCCGGGAAAAAAGACGGATAGAACCAGGTTAAGGCAATGCAACATATAAAAAATTGTTTATTCAAACGCAATCTTCCCTCTAACCCATATTAGTTGATTCAACTTTGTCTAGATTCATACGTATCTACTATAGATACATCCATATCTAGACAAAATTGAGTCAACTAATATGAGTCAGAGAGAATACTACATAAATACTCTCAATTCAGCCACCAAGATTAATTCCTCAGAATCAATTTACGAGGTGAACTTCGGAAGAGCGACAGAACATAACGCGACCCAGCAGCTGGGACGAGCAGCGCGCCCGTGATGCAGAGAAGAGGAGTCCGCCTGCGATGGCAACGGCATAGCGTCACCGAGGAACGTGGAGAGGAGGCCGTTTACTTCCACGATATCAGGCAGTAGTACTCAATGGTTAAAGTAACGTCGGTCTCCTCTCCTAGTCTTATATAGCTCTCTTATATGACTCTGTATGTACAATTATATCCAAATCATATGGTAAGTATACAACACTGATCAATCAAATAAACTCGTCAACGCAAATCTTGAAGAGGCCTACTGGTATCACTAAGCCACCACTAAGCACCGAAAATAGTTCCTTTCACAATTTTAGACTGATAATAACTTTTGAAAAGCAAGCTCGATCACTTTTTTCTAGTTACATTCAGTACAACCTTATAAAAAATAAATTTATAAACTAAATTTATCAGCAATCTAACATCGACCTACCGGTAAGGTACGACGGTGCAGCTCGTATGGCCTAGGTTTGAGTCCTAGAAACATAATTTTTAATACCTATAATACATATCATTCTAATATCTTCAAATTTTTCTGTGGCAGCTCTGCATTCGTCATTGAGGCTATCTGGACCGTCACTGAATGTGCTTATGTGTGACGGTGATTGTGTGACCGTCATGGATTTCATGAATTCCATGACACTAGGGGTAATAAGACGTGACACATTACAATATTGCGTGATGTTACAGACCATCGTCATGAGGATTTTCATCACTGTATGTCACATCTCTTGTAGTGCCTGCTAGATGCACTGACCGGTGTTCCGGTCGATGATTTCGGTGACCCAGGTACCCCCACTTCGCTACCATACGCCATGGTAGCGCGATTGTGATGGCGTTGGAAGTCCTGCTGGGACGACAGGTCAGCGCGGCCCGCCGCCCCGGTGGCTGGCGCTGCGGATGGGAGGTGGGGAGGGGTGGCGCGAAATCTGACCATCTTCTAGCGCGGATGCGGTGGCGGTGGGCGATTTGGCGGCGGTCGGAGCTTGGCTGGCCGGTGGGAGGGATTTTTTGTCACCGCTCGATGGCCGAGCAAATATAGGAGCAAGTGGGAATTTTTTTGCCACTAATATTGTAAATATAGGCCTCTAAGGGTTTAAGGTTATCGGTTCGAGGCTGCTATAGTTGTTAGAGGAGAAAAAATAGGTCTCTAAAGTCTTTCTCGGCTTTGGTTAGAGATGTTCTTATCTCCTCTAGTCATCTCGTTCTCCTATCCTCTGCAAACCCCCCTGCTGGGTTTTTTCATAATGGGTGTTTCTTAGCGCAGTATTCTAGGTGTTTTGCTTATGTGGCATGTCTTTTAATAAAGAAAGAGGGTGTTGTTTTATTTTGGTAAAGCTACATCATTTGCACAGTATCATAGGCAAAAAAAAATAGCTAGACCAATCACATACATGCATGAGACTAAAATTATTAAATACAACACTACTAAGAAACACTATCTAAGAAACAATACATTGTCATTGTTGTTTCTTAAGTTTTAGTTACTTCTATAAAAACGCGCTAAGAAACACTCCATTACGAAAGGCATGATGAGTGCAAGAATACATCATGTTATTATGGCGACGACTTCAAGGCAGGCCGGTTATGTTACGTCCGTCTAACAATTTTCTTTCGCTGCCGCATTAAAAAAAATCACACCATAAACAAGATTTCATGATTGTGTATTGTCTCTATCTGTTCTACGAAAAGTGCAACCTCTCATGAAATAGTACGCACTACAATTCTATAGTCGGATCTAACTCAGGGCCGGACCCTAGGCCAGGTAGGGCGACGCCCAAGGGCCCAGACCAGGGAGGGGCCCAAAATATAGGATATATAACCTGCTCAGCTGGCAGGCCATCTTTTGTTCTCCAATGGGCCAAACGAATACAGTTAATAGGCCAGGACTTGGCACATGGGACAAAGAGAAAATAAAAAAGAAAGGATCGATCAGGAACTGTCAAAAAAAAAAAAAACTGGCGAATCGAGGATTCGTCTGTTCGTCCTTGGACAAACGCAGATCGACTGCTCCATGCTCTGCTTGCTGCCGACACCCTCCGGCCCCTGCTCACCCGGTGAGGCCTGCCGCATGCGCCCAGTTGCCCCTGCCCTGTAAGTTCTCTTCTCTCGGCAACGCACAAATCAATGATGTAAATTCCATCACCACTAATCCATAGGTGTTATAATGCCACCGAGACATAATGATATTACATTGTTTTATTGCCCATTTTTTCTTTCTACCGTAACATGATATTGCTTTATTGTTTCATAATTATTTATAGCCATCTCAGATTATGAACGTGTGGTTAGTTACTAACTTTTTTAAAAAAATAAGCATAAAATCCCTCAGACTAAAAATATAAGACATTTTAGTTTTTTATAAAATGAACTTTTATGTATAGATTACACTAAAATACATCTATAAACATTCATTTTAAAAACTAAAATGTCTTGTATTTTTAAACAGAGGAAGTACATGCTCTAAACCTACATGCCTTTAGGGGCCTCTTGTCTTCGCCCAAGGGCCCCGCAAAATATAGAGCCGGCCCTGATCTAACTACCTGCCTAATTAAGCGATCGTATTTGGTTTACGTGCCAAAACTAACTCTATGTATTGTATGTATGTGGTCAACAACGGAGGGAGGGCGCAGGAGTCTTTTTCGTCTCCTTGAGGGCTTGCAATTGAGAGTAAGAACATTTTATTTATACATACTCTCTCCATTCTAAAATATAAGATGTTATAATTTTTGTGAAACAAATGTACCTAAACATTTTTTAATGTGTAGGTTTGGAGTTAATTTACACACTAAAAGGTGTAGATGTCTAGATACGTTCGTTTTATAAAAAATAACAGAGAAAGTCTATATGAAGAGGAGAGTATGTAACATAACATAACCCATGAAATGAAATTGTTTTGGTTTCAAACAAACCATCCATGCCCATGCACTGGTTGCAAAGGTTTGACCACGGTTTGAATTTCACTCGACAGCTAATTCCATTCCCTTTCGGACGCACTAGTGGAAAAAGGGTCATCCGTTCGCGCCCCCTCAGAGCATTAGTCCCGGTTGCGCCACCAACCGGGACTAATGCTGGCACGCGTCCCGGTTCGAGCGGGTACGGGGCCCGGTTGGTAACGGGGCATACGTCCCGGTTGGAGCCAGCAACCGGGACTAAAGATTTGCCGCAGCCACGTGGCGTGGCACACACCTTTAGTCCCGGTTGGTGAACCAGGACGTATGCTCCCGCTCTCTATAAATGCAACGCCCTAGCCCCCTCTGTCTCCACTCTGTTTTTCTCTTGGTGGAAGGTGTGAGGGGTGTGCTAGTTTTTTCTCCCCTATGCATGCATTCAAGGTGTTTGATGAAATGTTTGAGTGAATAATCCCGTTCAATTTCTCATAGAACAAAAATATAGAAGGTGTCCGAGACGCACTTGAGCTTTCTCCTCTTTATTTCCCTCGATCGAGATTAGCAATCTTATCTTTTCTCTGTCATTGATACAATGCATGTGTCGATGTGAATTGGTCATTTCACTATTTACGATGTCCTGTTTTTTATAAACTTACTTATATGATGCAGATGAACGGTCGGGAATGGATGTACGGTGACCGGCGCGTAGCCGGGTATATGAAAGGCGTGGATAAATTTATCGATATGGCTACGACAAACAAAGAGAATGGTTTTATACGTTGTCCATGTGTTCAATGTCGGAACAACAAGGAGTATTCTTCCTCGAAAATCATTCGCGGCCACCTGATTATGAAAGGTTTCATGCCCAACTATAATTGTTGGACCAAGCACGGGAAAAGAGGGGTTATGATGGAAGATGGTGAAGAAGAAGATGATGATAACAACTATCATCATATGTTTCCTGAATACAGTGATACTGCAATGGAAGACAATGAAGAGGAAGGAGGTAAAGAACGAGCATCGGATGAGCCCTCTGATGAACTTGGTAGGGTCATTTCTGATGCAAAGCGAGACTGTGAAATAGAAAAGGAGAAGTTGAAATTGGAGGGCATGTTAGAAGATCACAAGAAATTGTTGTACCCAAATTGCGAAGATGGCAGCACAAAGCTCGGTACCACACTGAAATTGCTGCGATGAAAGGCAGAGTGTGGTCTAACTGACTCCGCATTTGAAAAGATGCTGAAAATAATGAAGCCGAAGTTTCCAAAACATAACAAACTTCCCGAGAGTACGTACGAAGTAAAGAAGACTCTCTGCCCTCTAGGATTAGATGTGCAGAAGATACATACATGCATTAATGACTGCATCCTCTATCGCGGAAAGGAGTATGAGAATTTAGATAAATGTCAATATGCAATGCATTGCGGTATAAGATCAGACGAGATGACCCTGATGATGTTGAGGGAGAGCCCCTCCGGAAGAGGGTTCCTGCTAAGGTTATGTGGTATGCTCCTATGATACCAAGGTTAAAACGCATGTTCAGAAACAAAGAGCATGCCAGATTGTTGCGATGGCACAAAGAATACCATAAGAAAGACGGGGAGTTGAGACATCCTGCTGATGGGTCCCAGTGGAGAAAAATCAAGAGAGACTTTCCGGACTTTGCAGGTGACGCAAGCAACTTATGGTTTGGTCTAAGTACGGATGGCATGAATCCTTTTGGGGAGCAGAGCTACAGTCACAACACCTGGCATGGGACTCTATGTATCTACAACCTTCCTCCTTGGTTGTGCATGAAGCGTAAGTTTATTATGATGTCAGTGCTCATCCAAGGCCCGAAGCAACCGGGCAACGACATTGATGTGTACCTAAGGCCATTAGTTGAAGAACTCTTACATCTTTGGGGCAAACCAGGCATACATGCGTGGGATGAGAACAAACAGGAGCCATTTGACCAACGAGGGTTGCCTTTCGTAACCATCAATGATTGGCCTGCTCTTAGTAACCTTTCAGGACAGACAAACAAGGGATATAAGGCATGCATGCACTGTTTAGATAAGACTGAAGGTACATATTTGCATAAACGCAAGAAGGTTGTGTACCTGGCGAATCGATGATTTCTTCCGACCAATCATCCGTAAGAAAGAAAGGCAAGCATTTCAAAGGTGAGGCAGATCACCGGAAGAAGCCTGAACTCCCTGCTAGTGATGATGTATTTGGTATGGTCAAGGACAAAGAAGTAATCTTTGGAAAGGGTCCCGGTGGTCAATCAGTTCTGAACGACGTCGCTACCGGACACGCACCCATGTGGAAGAAGAAATCTATATTTTGGGAGCATCTGAAGGGAATATGCCCCGAGAGGCAATAATAAGTGTTTATTATGTGTATTCCAAGTATATGATAGATGTTTATTTTGCATGCTATAATTGTATTAATACGGAAACATTAATACATGTGTGTTTAATAAACAAACAGAAAGTTCCTAGTTATGCCTCTCTCATAAACTAGCTCGTTGATTAACAAGATGATCAAGGTTTCCTGATCATGGACATTGGATGTTGTTAATAACGGGATCACAACATTAGTGTAATGGTGTGATGAACATTCATCCGAAGTATAGCATTACGATCAAAGTCATTGAGTTTATATTGCTATAACAACTTACGAAGTGATCCTAATCCTTAGACCATGAGATCATGTCAATCACTAACACCGGAAGAGTTTCTTGATAACATCAAACGTCACACCGTAACAGGGTGATTATAAAGATGGGTTCAGAACTAATAAAGTGTTATGTTGAGGCTCATGGATCGAGAGTGGAATTTATTCATCCCTATGACGGATAGATATACTCTGGGCCCTCTCGGTGATATCACATTGATTAGCTTGCAAGCAAGTGATTTGATCACTAGAATGTTATATCACGGGAACGAGAAAAGAGTGCATGTCAGTAACGAGACCAAACTAGGTATGGAGATACCGATGATCGAATCTCGGACATGTAATATATCGTGAAACAAAGGGATTAAGATACTAGCGTAAAAGGTTCCGACGATCACAAGAAAGTCATCGTTGAATGTGTGGGAGTCAGTATGGGTCTCCAGATCCCGCTTCTGATTATTGATCCGAGAGGGGTCTCGATCATGTCCGCATTATTCACGAACCGTAGGGTGACACACTTAAGAGACACCGACATTCAATTGGAGCAAAAGTTTCATGCCGAAAGAATAAACAAGCGCAGGAATTTATTTCACTAGATACCGAAACAGGTTTTCGTGTGAAATTGCATAAAGTGGTTATGCATGTGAAATGAAATTCTAGCAAGGGGTTATTTGTGAATGTTTGTCATTAAAGTAATTGACAAAATTCTGAATAAAATAAAAGAGTTTTATTTAATGAGAGTTTGCATTAAATTTGGTGGAAATTTAATGGGAATTTGAGTGGGTTTTTTAGTGGAGAAAATTGAAGGGCCATTTTTGTGAGTGGAGTGTCCACCCACATGAATGAAGGAGGGGAGGGGGCAGCCCCCATGGCTGGCGGCCACCCCCTTGGGTGCACCCCTCCTCCTATAAAAGGAGCCCCTCCTCTCACTTCTCACTGACACCTCCTCGTGAAGGATCTCTCTCCCCCTCTAGAATTTATCCCCCATGGTCTCGGACTAGCGAGATACATGTTCCCGGTGGCTATTCGGCAAAAAATAGTTGTGCTTCCGCTGCATCGCTGGAGCGAGGAGGCGGAGGTTGCTCGGTGCCTCGAACGTGTGTGCGAGCACGGATGCGCTGCTGATTTGCGGCGCTAGGACTTCCTCTCGATCTTGAGATTGGCAAGAGATCGTCTACATCAACCACGAGTTGAACTCATTAAGCTTTGTCGGTATTCAAGGGTATGTTCTCTACGGATATACATCTGCCCGTTGTTTGTATCTAATAGATAGATCTTGGTACATAGTTCACATCGTAGGAAAAAATTTGTTTTCTATGATGCGAATCCTACAGTGGTATCAGAGCCAGATCTATGCGTAGATGCTTTACACGGGTAGTACACATATGAGTATGTGGGCGATGATGATCATATTGTTGCTCCTTAGTTGTAATTTTGGATATTGGTGGCATAGTGGGATGAAGCGGCCCGGACAAACTTTACATGTCCTCGCACATGAGACCTGTTCCACGCTTGACATGCAACTAGTTTGCATAAGTGGCTAGCGGGTGTCTGTCTCTCCTACTATAGTCAATATCTATTTTGCAACGAGTTGTCAACAATTTTGTTATCCTCGTTGTGGTTCATGTTCGTAGGTAAGAACGATTCTATCTCGAAAGCCCTAAGCCACGTAAAACTTGCAATGGATAAATTATAGGCGTCTAGTTTAGATTGTTGTTGGGCTAGTGTTATGATATGGTGGTGTTGTTAAGTAGAAGTATGAGATGATACTCTTACAACATACATAACGTGTAATCTCCATAGACCTTGGACTTACACATATAGGTATGATAGTGATCATACCACGATGCACATGATAGAGATCATATGCGGAAACCATATCATTTCACTAATAAACATATGAGTATGCACCGATTATGTTTTCGTCGCTCCAAGACATCACGTGATGATCGGGTGTTCTTGGATCCACGACCATATTTCGGGTGTAAAAAAGTTACACACGCGAATACTAAGGTTCTAACTTGGCGAGCCTAGCATTTACAGACATGGCCTCGGAACACGGACCGAAAGGTTAAGCATGAGTCATATAGTTGATATGATGCCCATTTGATGCTCGCCTTTGAAGCTATACCGACTCACGTGATGATCGGACTTGGTGTAGTGGATTTGGTTCATGTAATCACCAAAAAGGTACAAGGGATGTCGTTTTTGAGTGGGAGTTCATTCGTAATATGGATTAGTTGAACTCAATCTATCATACACTTAGTCTAAACTTTACAAATTCTGTTGTAGATGGCACCACCTGCTTTTAATTTCAATGTGTTCATGGAGAAAGAGAAACTTGCAACGAACGGTAGCAACTTTACCGAATGGGCCATGAATTTGAGGATTCTCCTCTCTGCTCCACAAAAGCAATACGTGCTAGAAGCGCCATTAGGCCCCCCACCTTTATAGGATGCCCCTGACGAGGAGAAGAATGTCTATCAGACTCGTCAGGAGGACCACAACTTAGTTCATTGCGGCATATTGTATGGGCTAGAGCCGGAACTTCGAAAGCGTTTCGAAAACGGCAATGCTTTTGATAGAATGGGTGAGTTGAAAATGATTTTCGACACACATGCTGTTGTAGAGAGCTACAACGCTTCAGAAAAGTTCTTTAGCTGCATGATGGAAGAGCACAACTCCGTTAGTGAGCATGTACTCAAGATGTCGGGTTACGCCGATAAGCTTGTGTCCTTGGGAATAACGATTCCCATTGACTTAGGAATCCATCGTGTTCTGCAGTCTCTGCCACCTAGCTATAAGAGCTTTGTGATGAACTATAATATGCAAGGCATGAAGAAGTCTCTCCCCGAGGTTCTGTCAATGCTTAAAACTGCAGAAGTGGAGATCAAAAAGGAACATCAAGTGTTGATGATCAATAGGAACACTGGTTTCAAGAAAGACAAGAAGGGAAAACGGAAGGGAAGTAAGGGCGGCAAGCCGGTTGTCGTGCCTGAAAAGAAACCCCGAGTTGTACCTAAGTCTGATACCGAGTGCTACTATTGTAAGGGGACTGGCCACTGGAAGCGCAACTGCCCCAAGTATTTGGCAGACAAGAAGGCTGGCAAGGCAAACAAAGGTATATATGATATACATGTTATTGATGTGTACTTGACTAGTGCTCGCAGTAGCACCTGGGTATTTGATACCGGTTCAGTTGCTAATATTTGTAACTCGAATCAGGGGCTGCGGAACAAGTGACCGCTAGCAAGGGGTGAGGTCAAGATGCGTGTCGGCAATGGATCAAGCGTTGATGTGATCGCCGTCGGAACGCTGCCTCTCCATTTGCCATAAGGATTAGTTATAAACTTGAATAATTGTTATCGGGTGCCTGCACTGAGCATGAACATTGTATCTGGATCGTGTTTGATGCGAAGTGGTTATTCATTTAAATCCGAGAACAATGGTTGTTCTATTTATATGAATGAAATCTTTTATGGTCATGCACCTATGATGAATGGTTTATTTCTATTAGATCTCGATGATAATGTTACACATATTCATAATGTTGATGCTAAAAGAATTAAACTTAATGATGATATATCCGCATATATGTGGCACTGCCGTCTAGGTCATATTGGCGTTAAACGCATGAAGAAGCTCCATTCAGATGGACTTTTGGAATCACTTGATTTTGAATCATTTGATACATGTGAGCCATGCCTTATGGGCAAGATGACTAGAACTCCGTTTTCCGGTTCAATGGAACGGGCGACAGATTTATTGGAAATCATACATTCTAATGTATGTGGTCCAATGAGTGTGTCGGCGCGAGGTGGATATCTTTATTTTGTTACTTTCACGGATGATTTGAGTAGGTATGGTTATATCTACTTGATGAAACACAAGTCTGAAACCTTTGAAAAGTTCAAGGAATTTCAGAATGAAGTGGAAAATCATCGTAATAGAAAGATCAAATTTCTACGGTCCGACCGTGGAGGTGAGTACCTAAGTTACTGAAGGGAATATGCCCTGAGAGGAAATAATAAAGTGTTTATTATGTGTATTCCAAGTATATGATAGATGTTTATTTTGCATGCTATAATTGTATTAATACGGAAACGTTAATACATGTGTGTTTAATAAACAAACAGAAAGTTCCTAGTTATGCCTCTCTCATAAACTAGCTCGTTGATTAACAAGATGATCAAGGTTTCCTGATCATGGACATTGGATGTTGTTAATAACGGGATCACAACATTAGTGTAATGGTGTGATGAACATTCATCCGAAGTATAGCATTACGATCAAAGTCATTGAGTTTATATTGCTATAACAACTTACGAAGTGATCCTAATCCTTAGACCATGAGATCATGTCAATCACTAACACCGGAAGAGTTTCTTGATAACATCAAACGTCACACCGTAACAGGGTGATTATAAAGATGGATTCAGAACTAATAAAGTGTTATGTTGAGGCTCATGGATCGAGAGTGGAATTTGTTCATCCCGATGACGGATAGATATACTCTGGGCCCTCTCGGTGATATCACATTGATTAGCTTGCAAGCAAGTGATTTGATCACTAGAATGTTATATCACAGGAACGAGAAAAGAGTGCATGTCGGTAACGAGATCAAACTAGGTATGGAGATACCGATGATCGAATCTCGGACATGTAATATATCGTGAAACAAAGGGATTAAGATACTAGCGTAAAAGGTTCCGACGATCACAAGAAAGTCATCGTTGAATGTGTGGGAGTCAGTATGGGTCTCCAGATCCCGCTTCTGATTATTGATCCGAGAGGAGTCTCGATCATGTCCGCATTATTCACGAACCGTAGGGTGACACACTTAAGAGACACCGACATCCAATTGGAGCAAATGTTTCATGCCGAAAGAATGAACAAGCGCAGGAATTTATTTCACTAGATACCGAAACAGGTTTTCGGGTGAAATTGCATAAAGTGGTTATGCATGTGAAATAGAATTCTAGCAAGGGGTTATTTGTGAATGTTTGTCATTAAAGTAATTGACAAAATTCTGAATAAAATAAAAGAGTTTTATTTAATGAGAGTTTGCATTAAATTTGGTGGAAATTTAATGGGAATTTGAGTGGACTTTTGAGTGGAGGAAATTTAAAGGGCATTTTGTGAGTGGAGTGTCCACCCACATGAATGAAGGAGGGGAGGGGGCAGCCCCCATGGCCGGCGGCCACCCCCTTGGGTGCCCCCCCCCTCCTCCTATAAAAGGAGCCCCCTCCTCACTTGTCTCTCACACCTCCTCGTGAAGGATCTCTCTCCCCCTCTAGAATTTATCCCCCATGGTCTCGGACTAGCGAGATACATGTTCCCGGTGGCTATTCGGCAAGAAAGAGTTGTGCTTCCGCTGCATCGCTGGAGCGAGGAGGCGGAGGTTGCTCGGTGCCTCGAACGTGTGTGCGAGCACGGATGCGCTGCTGATTTGCGGCGCTAGGACTTCCTCTCGATCTTGAGATCGGCAAGAGATCGTCTACATCAACCACGAGTTGAACTCGTTAAGCTTTGTCGGTCTTCAAGGGTATGTTCTCTACGGATATACATCCGCCCGTTGTTTGTATCTAGTAGATGGATCTTGGTATATAGTTCACATCGTAGGAAAATTTTTGTTTTCTATGCTGCGAACCCTACAGTTACGAGTTTAGCACTCACATGAAAGAGTGTGGAATTGTTTCACAACTCACACCTGCCGGAACACCACAGTGAAATGGTGTGTCGGAACATCATAATCGTACTTTATTAGATATGGTTCGATCTATGATGTCTCTGACGGACTTGTCGTTGTCATTTTGGGGTTATGCACTAGAAACTGCTGCATTCACTTTAAATCGGGCACCATCTAAATCCGTTGAAAATACACCGTATGAATTGTGGTTTGGAAACAAACCTAAGCTGTCATTTCTTAAAGTTTGGGGATGCGATGTTTATGTGAAGAAACTTCAACCGGATAAACTCGAACCCAAAGCGGAAAAATGCGTCTTCATAGGTTACCCTAAGGAAACTATTGGGTATTCCTTCTATCACAGATCCAAGGGCAAGGTTTTTGTTGACAAGAATGGATCCTTTCTAGAGAAAGAGTTTCTCGTGAAAGGTGTGAGTAGTCGGAAGGTAGAACTCGAAGAGGTTATTGAACCTTCTCTTCAAAGTATGGCGAGTAGCGCATCACCGGAAGTTGTTCCGGAGTTGGATCCACCTATTGAAGAGGGAACTAATGATAATGATCATGAAACTCCGAAAGAGAGTACTACCGAACCTCGTAGGTCAAGCAGGACGTGTGCAGCTCAGCTGTACGGAAATCCTGTCATGAATTTCATGGTTGATGAAAATGATGACCCTGCGACGTATGAAGAAGCGATGATGAGCCCGGATTCCAACAAATGGTTAGAATCCATGAAATCCGAGATGGAATATATGTATGAAAATAAAGTTTGGAACTTGGTGGAATTACCTCACGACCGAAAGGCCGTGGAGAACAAATGGATTTTCAAAAGGAAAACTGATGCTGATGGTAATGTGACCGTCTATAAAGCTCGACTTGTCGCAAAGGGGTTTCGACAAATTCAAGGAGTTGACTACGATGAGACATTATCTCCCGTAGCGATGCAAAAGTCAGTTAGGATTATGTTAGCAATTGCTGCATATTTCGATTATGAGATATGGCAGATGCATGTCAAAACCGCGTTTCTCAATGGTAATATTGAAGAAGAGTTGTATATGATATAACCAAAGGGTTTTGTCGATCCTAAGGATGCTAACAAGGTGTGCAAGCTTTAGCGATCCATCTATGGATTGAAGCAAGCATCACAAAGTTGGAATCTCCGCTTTGATGAGGTGATCTAAGAGTTTGGATTTGTCCAAACTTATGGAGAAGCTTGTATTTACAAGAAAGTGAGTGGGAGCAATGTGGCATTTCTGATATTATATGTGGATAACATATTATTGATCGTAAATGATATAGATCTTTTAAATAGTGTTAAAAGTTATCTAAACAGCAAATTTTCAATGAAGGACCTAGGTGAAGCGTCATACATATTAGGCATAAAGATCTATAGAGATAGATCTAGACGCCTAATAGGGCTATCGCAAAGTACATACCTTTATAAGATTTTAAAGAAGTTTAAAATGGACGGAAGTAAGAAGGGGTTCTTACCTATGTTGCAAGGCAAGACATTGAGTAAGACTCAAAGTACGGCTTTGGCGGAAGAGAGAGAGATAATGGACAAGGTCCCCTATGCTTCAGCCATAGGCTCTATAATGTACGTCGTGCTATGTAGAAGACCGGATGTGGCACATGCTATTAGTTTGACTAGTAGGTACCAATCGGATCCAGGTTCGGAACACTGGATAGCGGTCAATAATATCCTTAAGTACTTACGAAGAACTAAGGATATGTTTCTTGTATACGGAGGTGAAGAAGAGCTCGTCGCTAAGTGTTATGTTGACGCTAGCTTTGACACCGATCTGGATGACTCTAAGTCTCAATCCGGATACGTATTTCTCATGAATGGCGGAGCGGTTAGTTGGAGGAGTTCCAAACAACCTGTGGTGGCGGGATCAACAACGGAGGCCGAATATGTTGCTGCTTCAGAAGCGGCTCAGGAAGCAGTTTGGATGAAGGAGTTCATATCTGAACTAGGAGTGGTTGCAAACGCGTTGGACCCAATGGTGATCTATTGTGACGACAATGGTGCCATTGCCAATGCCAAAGAGCCAAGGTCTCACAAGCATTCCAAGCATATTAAGCGCCAGTTTCACTCCATCCGCGAGCATGTCAAGGATGGAGATATAAAGATTTGTAAAGTACGCACGGATCTCAATGTAGCAGATCCGTTGACTAAAACTCTCCCTAGAGCAAAACATGATCAACACCAGAACTCGATGGGTGTTAGATTTATCACTATGTAACTAGATTATTGTCTCTAGTGCAAGTAGGAGACTGAAGGGAATATGCCCTGAGAGGCAATAATAAAGTGTTTATTATGTGTATTCCAAGTATATGATAGATGTTTATTTTGCATGCTATAATTGTATTAATACGGAAACATTAATACATGTGTGTTTAATAAACAAACAGAAAGTTCCTAGTTATGTCTCTCTCATAAACTAGCTCGTTGATTAACAAGATGATCAAGGTTTCCTGATCATGGACATTGGATGTTGTTAATAAAGGGATCACAACATTAGTGTAATGGTGTGATGAACATTCATCCGAAGTATAGCATTACAATCAAAGTCATTGAGTTTATATTGCTATAACAACTTACGAAGTGATACTAATCCTTACACCATGAGATCATATCAATCACTAACACCGGAAGAGTTTCTTGATAACATCAAACGTCACACCGTAACAGGGTGATTATAAAGATGGGTTCAGAACTAATAAAGTGTTATGTTGAGGCCCATGGATCGAGAGTGGAATTTGTTCATCCCGATGACGAATAGATATACTCTGGGCCCTCTTGGTGATATCACATTGATTAGCTTGCAAGCAAGTGATTTGATCACTAGAATGTTATATCACGGGAACGAGAAAAGAGTGCATGTCAGTAATGAGATCAAACTAGGTATGGAGATACCGATGATCGAATCTCGGACATGTAATATATCGTGAAACAAAGGGATTAAGATACGAGCGTAAAAGGTTCCGACGATCACAAGAAAGTCATCGTTGAATGTGTGGGAGTCAGTATGGGTCTCCAGATCCCGCTTCTGATTATTGATCCGAGAGGGGTCTCGATCATGTCCGCATTATTCACGAATCGTAGGGTGACACACTTAAGAGACACGGACATCCAATTGGAGCAAAATTTTCATGCCAAAAGAATAAACAAGCGCAGGAATTTATTTCACTAGATACCGAAACAGGTTTTCGGGTGAAATTGCATAAAGTGGTTATGCATGTGAAATGGAATTCTAGCAAGGGGTTATTTGTGAATGTTTGTCATTAAAGTAATTGAAAAAATTCTGAATAAAATAAAAGATTTTTATTTAATGAGAGTTTGCATTAAATTTGGTGGAAATTTAATGGGAATTTGAGTGGGTTTTTTAGTGGAGAAAATTGAAGGGCCATTTTTGTGAGTGGAGTGTCCACCCACATGAATGAAGGAGGGGAGGGGCAGCCCCCATGGCCGATGGCCACCCGTTGGGTGCCCCCTCCTCCTATAAAAGGAGCCCCTCCTCTCACTTCTCACTCACACCTCCTCGTGAAGGATCTCTCTCCCCCTCTAGAATTTATCCCCCATGGTCTCGGACTAGCGAGATACATGTTCTCGGTGGCTATTCGGCAAGAAAGAGTTGTGATTCCTCTGCATCGCTGGAGCGAGGAGGCAGAGGTTGCTCGGTGCCTCGAACGTGTGTGCAAGCACGGATGCGCTGCTGATTTGTGGCGCTAGGACTTCCTCTCGATCTTGAGATCGGCAAGAGATCGTCTACATCAACCACGAGTTGAACTCGTTAAGCTTTGTCGGTCTTCAAGGGTATGTTCTCTACGGATATACATCCGCCCGTTGTTTGTATCTAATAGATAGATCTTGGTACATAGTTCACATCGTAGGAAATTTTTTGTTTTCTATGCTGCGAACCCTACAGCTTCCATATTGGAAAGTCCTACGTGTCCGCTCTTGATGTGATGCACATGCCGAAGAATATTTGCGTGAACCTGCTAGGATTCCTAGGCGTGTATGGGAAGACAAAAGATACACCAGAAGCACGGGAGGACCAGCAAATTATGAAAGACCCAAAGAAAATGCATACACAGAACAAGACGGATAAAGGGCGTCACTTAAGTCGTGCCAGCTATGCTCTTACCAAAGCAGAGAAGGAAATCTTTTTTGAAGTCTTTTACAGTATCAAGGTGCCGTCTGGCTTCTCATCTAATATACAAGTGATAATACATATGGCAGAGAAAAAGTTCCAAAACCTGAAGTCTCATGACTGTCACATGATTATGACGTAGTTGCTTCCGATTGCATTGAGGGGGCTTCTAACGGAAAATGTTCAAGTACCCATTGTGAAGCTGTGTGCATTCCTTAATGCAATATCTCACAAGGTAATCAATCCAGATATTCTGCCAAGGTTATAGAAGGATGTGGTACAATGTCTTGTTAGTTTTGAGTTGGTGTTCCCACCAACCTTCTTCAATATTATGACGCATCTCCTGGTTCACCTAGTGGAAGAGATTGCCATTCTGGGTCCTGTATTTCTGCGTAATATGTTCCCCTTTGAGAGGTTCATGGGATTCTTAAAGAAATATGTTCATAACCGTGCTAGACCAGAAGGAAGCATCTCCAAGGGATATGGAACAGAGGAGGTCATTGAGTTTTGTGTTGACTTTATTCCAGACCTTAAGCCGATTGGTGTTCCTGACTCACGGCATAAGGGAAGACTAAGTGAAAAAGGCACGCTGGGAAAAGAAAGCAATGATATGTAGGGACGGGGATTCTTTCACTAAAGCACACTACACAGTTCTACATAATTCTACCTTGGAAGCTCCGTATATCGAGGAACACAAGAATATTGTACGCTCCAAAAACCCGGGGAAGCCTGACTCATGGATTACAGATGAACACATGAAGTCTTTCGGCGGTTGGATGCGGACATATCTCTTGAATGACACCACTGTTGGAGATCAGCTATACTTGTTGGCTGTGTCATCATCTTCTACTATATTGAATTTCCAAGGGTACGAAATAAATGGGAATACATTCTACACGATCGCTCAAGATAAAAAGAGCACCAACCAAAACAGTGGTGTACGTTTTGATGCAACGGACGAGAATGGGAAAAAGGACACATACTATGGTTACATAGAGGAGATATGGGAACTTGACTGTGGAGTCTCTTTTAAGGTCCCTTTATTTCGCTGCAAATGGGTCAACCAGAATGGGGAAGGGGTAAAGATAGACCAGTTGTACAGAATGACAATAGTGGATCTCAACAATCTTGGTTATAGAGATGAACCATTCGTCCTAGACAATGATGTGTCTCGGGTTTTCTATGTGAAGGACATGTCCTCCAGACCGAAAAAAAGAAAATAAGCAAACGAATACATCATAAGATGAGCCAAAGCGTCACATAGTTCTTTCAGGGAAAAGAAACATCGTGGGAATCGAGGACAAGATAGACATGTTAGAAGATTATAATAAGTTTTTGATGAAATTCCGCCCTTCACAGTGAAAACTGACCCAAGCATTCCGTTAAGTAAAGAATATGCTCCATGGTTACGTCTGAAGCGATCATAAGGAAGGACATACGCCAAGAAGTTCATTCTCATATTGTGTACCTCTAGTTCATGTCTGGCCGGTCGGCTGCATATTGTGAACCTAAATGCCATGAGACATGATAGCTGATTTTGTGAAGGATATTTTATGATGTTTGCAATTTTCCAAGTTTAATAAATGTATTGAGTGTTAGTCCCGGTTTGTGGCTTGAACGGTACTATATATAGGGGGTCTTTAGTCCCGATTTTGTAGTCTCGGTTTTTAATATTAATAAATGACTTGAGTGTTAGTCCCGTTTTGTTGCTGGACCAGGACTAAAGGGGGCCTTTAGTCCTGATTCGTAGAATGACTTTCCTGGACTATGAAGAAGTTGTCCCGATTCGTACTTACCATTAAGATCTGATCTCCAAACGCGCGTGGTCACATATTAGGGAGTGCCTCTATGACCATTTTCTTGGAGATGCCGGAGGACTGGGCTCCGACGGCATCTCCCTGAAACTGGCCATAGTGGTGTCCCTGCTCTCGCACACCATCTTGCAGCTTGTAACTTCTCTAACTAGATCAATACGCCTGAGAGCTAACTAATTTCACATGTTAGGGAGTGCCTCTATGACCAGTTTCTTGGATATGCCGGAGGACTGGGCTCCGGCGGCATCTCCCAGAAACTGGCCGTAGTGGTGTCCCTGCTCTCGAAAACAATGTTGGAGTTTTCTCAATCTGGATGGAGGACTGGAATCACAAGGATGCCTATTTATAGTACAAGCAGCTCGGCATAGTGTCGACACTCATGACAAAATGTCGACACTCACCCCTATTATTAGTGTTGACTCGTGTTTTGTCCCGGTTGGTGTCTCCAACCGGGACTAAAGGTTCATATTTAGTCCCGGTTGGTGACACCATCCGAGACAAGGTACAAGCCGCACGACATAATGTCGACACTCACCCCTATCATTAGTGCTGCCTGCCCAACCTGACGAAATCCCTCCAACCGGGACTAAAGATGAACCCTTTTCCTCTATTTATGAATCGCGGCATAGTTTATGATGTTGTGTCCATATTATGCATGCATGTGTACATTGGGATGGAGAACAATGTTGCAGGAGGAAGTTTTCCTTTTCGTCGCACGAAAAAGCCATTTTCTATTTTTCGAGTGCAAAAAGCGGGTCGTTTTGTTAAGCAACCACCAAAACGCTGTTTCAGAATGCTATCGTCCCATTTTTCTAAAATACTAGACCACCTTAAATGTACTATATCCCAACCAGGATATCTCAAACATTTCCGTCCATCCCAGGTAAAAAGGACAAATGTCTGCCGAATCGATAGGAAGTGGGTCTGATTTGTACTACAGGTACATGATCTAATGCCCGTGATTTTAAAAAAAATTATTTTTAGACTCGCAATATATGGTTTCTTCAGAGATAAAATGCAAGTTCTAATGATGCTCGTCCCCTATCTTCATGCATGCAGGTTCGACCTTAGTTCGAAAAGGGAAAAATTCAAAACGGGCATAAGAAATTCAAAAAAAGTCCGAACAATGTGAATTCTTCGCGTGGTGTCATATTATGTGACATAGTTACAAGGAAAAATACCAGACTTGGTATATTGATCATATCTCGAAAAAACCTTCACAAAATGACCTATCATGTTCGAGGTTTCATGGCTTTCGGTCCAAATGACCGATGCTACGTGCCGAATCGCGACATAGTTTGTGATGTTGTGCCCATATTGGGCATGCATGTGGAAATTGGGATGGATAACAATGTTGCAGGAGGAAGTTTTCCTTTTCGTCGCACATAAAAGCCATTTTCCATTTTCCAAACGCAAAAAACGGGTCATTTTGTGAAGCAACCACCAAAATGTTGTTTCAGAATGCTACCGTACCATTTTTCTAAAATACTAGACCACATTAAATAGACTATCTCCTGACCGGGATATCTCAAACATTTCTGTCCATTTCGGGTAAAAAGGACAAATGTCTGCCGAATCGGTAGGAAGTGGGTCCGGTTTATACTACAGGTACATGATATAATGCCCGTGATTTTTTGAAAAAATCATTTTTAGACTCGAAATATGTGGTTTCTTCAGAGATTCAATGCAAGTTCTAACGATGCTCGTCCCCTATCTTCATGCACGCAGGTTCGACCTTAGTTCGAAAAGGGAAAAATTCAAAACAGGCATAAGAAATTCAAAAAAAGTCTGAACAATGTAAATCCTTCGTGTGGTGTCATATTATGTGACATGGTTGCAAGGAAAAATACCAGACTTGGTATATTGATCATGTCTTAAAAAAACCTTCACAAAATGACCTATCATGTTCGAGGTTTCATGGCTTTCAGTCCAAATGCCGATGTTATGTGCTGAATCACAAAATGATGTTGTGCCCATATTATGCATGCATGTGGACATTGGGATGGAGAACAATGTTGCAGGAGGAAGTTTTCCTTTTCGTCGCACAGAAAAACCATTTTCCATTTTCCAAACGCAAAAAACAGATCGTTTTGTGAAGCAACCACCAAAATGTTGTTTCAGAATGCTACCATACATTTTTTATAAAATACTAGACCACCTTAAATAGACTATCTCCCAACCGGGATATCTCAAACATTTCTGTCCATTCCGGGTAAAAAGGACAAATGTCTGCCGAATCGGTAGGAAGTGGGTCCGGTTTGTACTACAGGTACATGATCTAATGCCCGTGATTTTTTGAAAAAAATCATTTTTAGACTCGCAATATGTGGTTTCTTTAGAGATCCAATGCAAGTTCTAACGATGCTCGTCCCCTATCTTCATGAACGCAGGTTCGACCTTAGTTCGAAAGGGGGAAAATTCAAAACGGGCATAAGAAATTCAAAAAAAAAAGTCTGAACAATGTGAATCCTTCGCGTGGTGTCATATTATGTGACATAGTTGCAAGGAAAAATACCAGACTTGGTATATTGATCATGTCTCGAAAAAACC
Organism: Avena atlantica; assembly: GCA_910589765.1. NCBI lineage: Eukaryota > Viridiplantae > Streptophyta > Magnoliopsida > Poales > Poaceae > Avena > Avena atlantica. The sequence goes on from OU342736.1 coordinate 380,028,923, forward strand.
TTCATAAAATGACCTATCATGTTCGAGGTTTCATGGCTTTCGGTTCAAATGATCGATGTTATGTGCTGAATCGCGACATAGTTTGTGATGTTGTTCCCATATTATGCATGCATGTGGACATTGGGATGGAGAACAATGTTGCAGGAGGAAGTTTTTCTTTTCGTCGCACGGAAAAGCCATTTTCTATTTTCTGAACGCAAAAACGGGTCGTTTTATGGAGCAACCACCAAAATTTTGTTTCAGAATGCTATCATACCATTTTTTTAAAATACTAGACCACCTTAAATGGAAAATCTCCCAACCGGTAAATCTCAAACATTTCCGTCCATTCCGGGTAAAAAGGACAAATGTATGTCGAATCAGTAGGAAGTGAGTCCGATTTGTACTACAGGTACATGATCTAATGCCCATGATTTTTTGAAAAAATAATTTTTAGACTCGCAATATGTGGTTTCTTTAGAGATTCAATACAAGTTCTAACGATGCTCGTCCCCTATCTTCATGCACGCAGGTTCGACCTTAGTTCAAAAAGGGAAAAATTCAAAACAGGCATAAGAAATTCAAAAAAAGTCCGAACAATATAAATCCTTCGTGTGGTGTAATATTATGTGACATAGTTGGAAGGAAAAATACCGGACTTGGTATATTGATCATGTCTCGAAAAAACCTTCACAAAATGACCTATCATGTTCGAGGTTTCATGGCTTTCGGTCCAAATGACCGATGTTATGTGCTGAATCGCGGCATAATTTGTAAAGTTGTACCCATATTATGCATGCATGTGGACATTGGGATGGAGAACAATGTTGCATGAGGAAGTTTTCCTTTTTGTCACACGGAAAAGCCATTTTCCATTTTCGGAGCGCAAAAAACGGGTCGTTTTGTGAAGCAACCACCAAAATGCTGTTTCAGAATGCTACGGTACCATTTTTCTAAAATACTAGACCACCTTAAATAGACTATCTCCCAACCGAGATATCTCAAACATTTTCGTCCATTTCGGGTAAAAAGGACAAATGTCTCCGAATCGGCAGGAAGTGGGTCCGGTTTGTACTACAGGTACATGATCTAATGCCCGTGATTTTTCGAAAAAATCATTTTGATACTCGCAATATGTGGTTTCTTTAGAGATCCAATGCAAGTTCTAACGATGCTCGTCCCCTATCTTCATGCACGCAGATTCAACCTTAGTTCGAGGTTTCATGGCTTTCGGTCCAAATGACCTATCAAGGAAAAATAACAGACTTGGTAAAAAAATAAGCCCCTTTAGTCCCGGTTGGTAAAAAAAATTGTGCCTCTGTCTTCCCGCCATTTCTTCCCGCAGTTTTCTTCCCGCCATTTCTCACTATATATATGTAGAATTGGCCTCCATTGGCATTGCACATCTCTAGACTCATATATGCAACCTCATCACTCTTTTCCATGGCTTCCACTGTATGACTAACCCCCAGGAAGGCGGAGGCGCTTTGCGCCTCGAACTACCCCTGCCCGCCGGGCTACTGCGTCCCCGTCGGCTGGATGCTGAGCGTCGGAGGCGTGCCGGTTCCTCCTGTCCCTCTAGGTGTGGCGCGTCGGATGGCCATCACGAACCACTACTACTTCGAGCTCACGCCGGAGCAGCGGAGGAATCCCAACTGGCATCCGGACTATTTCCCGACTTGGGAAGCCTTCTTTAGGGATCGGCGTGAGAGGGCGCTCGCCAGGCACGAGGAGGACGGCCCACCTCCTCCAAAATTCAACGAGACTAGTCGTCGGCTGTGCTGGCGTGGCTGGACTCTCCAGAGCGTCATGGCCTACGACACGGCCGCTGACTCTAACCCCCGTCTACGCTACCCTCAAGTCCAGCCCACTCGTACTTAGCCTTCAAGGTTCAACTACGGCGACCCCAACGACGACGGCGACGACGACCGCGGCGAGTACGACGACTACAATGACGAGTATTACAGGTGTAGGCAGGAGCATGACTGAATCACTCCAACATTTTAAAATAAGTTCGGCCGATTGTGACTTAATCTGGCCATGTATCTTAATTTTCAGTTCTTCTATATATCTTAATTTTCAGTCGTGCTTTATGTAACTTAGTGTTAGTTGCGTTATGTACTTTAATTCCAGTTCTATCCTAATAAAATTTTCTCCCCGACCATTATTTTCCGCCCTTTTCTTCCCGCCCTTTTCGTCCCGCGCATTCTGCCCAGCTAGGAGAATTTTAAATGGTCTATAGTTATTCAAATTCAAACACTTTTTAAATGGTTTATAGTTTAAATGGTTACATTAATTATTTTTAAAAGCAGAATGGTTTTGAACTAGTTATTCAAATTCATACACTTTTTATGTTTAAAGATTTTCTAAATTCCAAATTAATATTCAAAAAATATAAGTTAATTCATTTTTAATTTTAAATGGTTCATAGTTTAAAGGGTTACATTATTTTTAAAAACAGAAAATGGTTTTAAATTAGTTATTCAAATTCATAAACTTTTTATGTTTAAAGATTTTCTAAATTCCAAATTAATATTCAAAAAATATAAGTTAATTCATTTTTAATTTTAAATGGTTCATAGTTTAAATGGTTACATTAATTATTTTTAAAAAGAGAAAATGATTTTGAATTAGTTATTCAAAATGAAACACGTTTTATGTTTAAAGTTTTTCTAAATTCCAAATTAATATGCAAAAAATGTAAGGAGAATGGATTTTGTACTTGCATCCATGGGTATGGGTGCTATCCTGTCCGTTGGTGCACGCACCGAGATCTGTGTCCGCTTTGCCCTTTACAAAATGTGAAATTGTTCTCTTCTTTTTATCCTGTCACATCCCGAAGAATTACTCCTTCCTTTATGGAAAATGATACTGTTCCCCCGGGGGATCAATTCGATCGATCCCCCGGATCGTAGCTTGCGTACGCGCACAGCCAGGCCAGAGAAAAAACCAGCCTTATCCAACCCATAACCGCACATCGCGAATAGCATCCCGCGTGCGTGCTCCTTCTCTTCCTCGCGTCGCGCCGTCGCCTTGCTCCCTCACGGACCTTGTTCGTTCCCACCGCAGGCCCTGCCCCATTCGCCGGAGCGCCGCCGCGTAGGCCTTGCCCTGTTCGCCGGAGCGCCGCCGTGCGCGCTCTGTTCCCCCTCGTAGGCCCTGCCCTATTCGCCGGAGCGCCGCCGCGCGCTCGCTCGCAGGACGCCCACCTACCCCCTCGCCGGAGCACCACCGCGCCCACCTACCCCTCGCCGGAGCGCCGCCGCGCCTACCCTTCCCTCGCCGGAGCGCCGTCGCCGGGCAGCCGCCAGGTCGTTGCGCCTCCACACGATGGGGCACCGTTGGGTCGCCGATGCGCCTACATATCCCTCGCCGGAGTGCCGCCGCCAAGTCGCCGGGTCGCCGTCTCGCCTACCTCGTCGGAGCTGGGCCTCCCTGCCCTCGTCGGAGCGCGGTCGCGCCTACCTCGTCAGAGCTGCACCTCCATGCCCTCATGCTGTTGCCACCGTCGCCCTAGCTACACGAACGCCACCTATGTTGCTACTGAAGGCCACCAACGCTGCTACGTACTACCAATGTCGCTGCTACCTATGGCGTCAAGGGTTGCTACATGGGGTACATGGGGTGAGGGTTGCTACATAGGGTTCCCGAGGCTGCTACGTGCAGCTGCCGGCGATGCTACAAGTAGCGTTGGGTTTTGCTACAAATGCTTTTGTTGTTTTTCTACGAGTGAGATCTCCAGCGAGATCGGATTTGCTACAATAGGACATTATTTTTGCTACATATGTTTTCTGGTTTTGCTACAATAGTATAAAACTTTTGCTACACGGTCTCCGGTGAGGTTTACTGGCGAAAGTTTTCGACGAGTCTCCGGCGAGGTTGGATCTGCTACATTAGCATATATTTTTTGCTACATACGTTTTGTGAGTTTGCTACAATGGCATAAAGTTTTTGCTACACGGTCTCCGGTGAGGTCCAGTCTAATTTTCTATTTTTTAGGCCAAACCGTTTTCTGCTACATTGTAGCAAAAGCGGGACTAGTTGTAGCAAAAACAGAACTTTATGTAGCAAAAACGGGATTTTGATTCAAAAGGGGACACGTGGTTGGTTGGGGACCCGGGGGATAAAAAAACACAAATCCCCCGGGGGACGCGTAGGGCTGGCCTTCCTTTATGCCGTGGAAGACGGATATCATAGTTGTCTTTATTCTGTCCACCTGCGCCCTACCCCCGTGCCCATCCCGTGCTTGGCGATAGGACGAGAGGCATCACCAGACAGAGCATCCTCCATTCCCCAGTACTTTCTTTCCACAGCACCAAGATCCATCCGGTGACGGCTTCACCTGCTCTGGTTGGATCTCTCACCAGCCATTTTCCGACGGCGTCGGACCTTACCGCGCCTGTGCCGGCGAGTCCGTAACCTTCCTTCCATCAATATTCTCCCCATTCTTTGTCGTCGATCTGCAACCCTCACCTGATTTGAGATTGATTATTGGGTCTGTTTTTGCAGGTGAAAAATGGCGGCCACGGGTGGTGCATCGCCGTGTGGTTCCTTCCAGCGTGAGGATGGCTCCGATTTTGCTGGCGAAGGCACGGAGGGCCATGGCGGCGCCGACGCCGGCGCCGAGAATGCTAACAGCTGCCACGATTGCGAGATACTATCAACATTTCCTTCGGTACAGTCCAGGTAGAAAAAAAACCCTCCTCCCCCTTTCTTCTTTTCCTCGTGGCGCCGTCGCCGATTCCTTTCACATCCGTCTGTCTTCTACGTGTGACGAAAATCATTTGTTCCGTTACCTACAGAGGTGATGCCGGCGGCACAGGCGCAAGGGGTGCATCGCCTGTGTCCAGAGATGGCGCCGAGGATGTGCACGGTACCTCCACCGAGAGGGCATTTGCTGAAGTGGATGGATCCCCTGGTGCCGCCGGAGACGAAGACGGAGGGTAGCATTGGGGGCGATGTCCGAGTCTTTGCTGGACAGGAAGACCCTGACGGCGCGGCACTGGACCAATTGGTTGCGCTGATTGATCCTGCAGAGGTAAAGTGTGTTTCCACTTGCGTTTCGATGTCGTCGGGGCAGAGATTGTGGCGGACAACGTGGTCGCCGGCGCCGGCCAGTTTGTAGACGCGGTGGTGCCGCTCGAAGACGGCGACGCTTCTTCGGATGCTGGCTACAAAGCTGGCGACAACGGCGAGGAGGAGGTGCTGAGACCCCGACGGCGTTTCGGCTACGATGGCGTCCAAAACCTCATGCAGCGTCGTGTCCGCGCAAGGCTCGTATAGTAAATTAGAGTTAATTTGGAGTTGTGCTGATTTGGTGTCCGTGAGATTAGCGGTTATTTTGTTGGTGGTGGCGCCGATGTTTTTGGGTTTCTTGTTTGCCCGATGTCTATTAGAAACCAAGTCGGTTTGTAACAGAGTTTATCCAGCCCGTAAGATGTTTTATTTTGATACGGGTTTGTAACAGAGTGTATCCCGCGAGTCACGATGTAGTGTCCATGGTAATCTATCCGTACGTCCTATGGTCTGTGGCATCGTGTCGTTGCGTCGTTGTGGCAAAAAGCTAGCTGGCCGCCGTGCTATGGGGAAGACGAGGAAGCGACAATTGAGGGCAGTGCGCGGGGGTAGCAGAAGAAGACCGGGGTGTGTGGATCGACGGGGCCAGTCACGGGTGAGCGCCTGAGCGGCAGCCACGGTCTCTCTCGCGCTTTCCAGGCACGGTGGGGTCTAGGACCGGTGGGTCCAGGTACTTGTCCGGTCTCTCTCTTTCCCGGAATCTGGGGGTACGGTGTTGCTGGCTTCAGAAGCTTTCCCGGGATTCCCTCTCGCTCAACATTATCGGAAAATAGAGAAAAGGCAGCAGTTGGCACTAAATTGTTCCGAATCTCAACGCCATGGATAGCATGTGAACGGCAGGATAGCACTCATACCCATGTGTGCAAGTACAATTGTATTTCCGAAATATAAGTTAATTCATTTTAAATTTTAAATGGTTCATAGTTTAAATGGTTATATTAATTATTTAAAAAAAATGGTTTTGTATTAGTTATTCAAATTCAAACACCTTTTATGTTAAAAGTTTTTCTAAATTCCAAATTAATTATCATTTAAAAACATTACAAATTTAAACCCCAAAATAAAAAATAAGGCAGGAACAGAGAGATAATTTGTTAAATTTTTTGAAAACGGGATCTTTAGTCCCGGTTGGTGGCTCCAACCTAAACGCCCCCTGCGCGCGCCGTTTGGGCTCAGCCCAAAATATAAAAAAAAGGTGGAGTATATATCCCGGTTGATGGCTCCAACCGGGACGTATGAACCTTTAGTCCCGGTTGGTGGCACCAACCGGGACGTATGGCCCCTCCCTTTATAAACGACGCACGCCCGTTCCTCTCCTTCCCCTCCATTCTCTATAACCCCTAACGCGCACACAGAGCTGGGAGACGCCGCCGTCACCCCGATCCCCACAACGCCGGCAGGCTGCCCCGTCCTTGCGCGCCCGCTGTCGTCATCAGCGTCGCCTCCGTCTTCCGTCTCCGTCCATCGTCGCGCCCGCCGTCGTCATCAGTGCCGCCTCCTCCCTCTGTCTCCGTCCATCATCGCGCCCTCCGGCCGCCTCCGTCCTCCGTATGTCTCCGGTCGCGCGCGCGTGTCCAGCGCCGCCACCGCCACCTGCGTCTCCAGCCGCCGTGTCCAGCGCCGCCAGCCGCCTCTCCCTCCTCCCCGATCGCCACAGCGCATCCGTCTCCGTCCATCGCCACGCGCTCCGCCTCTGTCGACCTCCGTCTCTGGTCGCGCGAGGGTGTCTAGCGCCGCCACTGCCACCTGCGTCTCCATCCGCCGTGTCCAACACCGCCCGCCGCCTCTCCCTCTCCTCCCCGACCGCCACAGCGCCGCCCGCGCCCACCGTCGCCGCCGGTACAATGCACACCCGAGAGGGCCGCGCGCCCCTTCCCTTTTAGGTTTTTTTTTTGAGTAATCCTTCCCTTTTAGGTGTGTATATATATGCATGTATGTAGATGTATATATTTAAATTTAGTTGTTAGATGATTTAGGTGTATTTAGATGATCATATTTTTAGGTGTATTTAGATGTAGTATATGTATATGTATATTATCATATTTTTTATATATTATCATATTTTGTATATGTATATTATATGTATATGTATATTATCATATTTTGTATATACTATTTTTCCAATAGGAAATGAATAAATTATAAATTTAATAATTATTGTTTAATAATTCAGAAAAATATACTTAATATATGAAATTTTTTAGAAAAATAAAATGTACAACTTAAAACTATTACCATACATTATTATGTTAACTATTTAAATATTTATTATTTGATAAATATTTTATAAGTATTAATACTTTGAAAATCCATATTCTAATATTCATAAATGAGAAAAATATAAATTATATACCAAAATTTTCTACAACTCGCACACACATAGGGAGACGCCGCCGCCCCGCCGTCAGGCTGTCCGTCATAGACAGCGCTGTCGCGCCGTCAGGCTGCCCCCATCCCCGTCGCTCCGGTCCACCTCGTGCGGCATCGACCCCGTCTTCTCTGATCCCGACGTTCTCGGCCGCCCGCATCCCCGTCGCTCCGATCCACCCCATGCGGCATCGACCTCGTCTTCTCCGATCACGACGACCTCCGCCGCCCGCATCCCCATAGCTAGGTTTAGGGTTTCTCTTCATTTTTATTATTGTGTATGTATATATCAGGGTTTCTCCGAATTAGGGTTTATATCTCTCAACACCCTACCTAACCTTCTCCCTTAGCTGCTTTGACTTATTCGCTTATCCATCTATGCAGAAAATATGGAACCACACAACAAGGACGAAGAAAAGGAAGAGTTGATCCAAGGTGTGATCCGCGGGGAAGAAAATATAGATGTATCGACGTTTTTGAACAACTCCGGTGAGGGTGATCCTCTTTTTGTCGGAAGAGATGACTTCTTTGAGGTTGAAGGTGATGCCTTCCGCGAGGGAGAAGGCGATGCCTTCTGTGATCGATAAGACGAGCGCTCCAGCAAGGTGCATGTAATATAATTAATTCATTAATTAATCATGTGTTATCAATATAGAAATATTAACGACGATCTTTCTTATTTTAGCCCTCCGGATCGAACAAATCTACAGAAAAGAGCGAACGAGGCCCAACCAAAAAGTTGGAAGACCATGAGACGTTCAAGATCGAAGAAGTCGGTGACGACGACAAACCGACGGCTCCCCTTGTTGTCGCAAACAAATTGGTGGCACAATGTGGAGTAATCGTTAGGGACTTCGTCCCGATCGTCATTCAAAATTGGAATAGGCCTGCTAATGCGGAAGAAGAGGGAACGTCTTTATTTCTCCCTGCCATGGCCAAAGATTTACTGTGGAAGAGTCTCATGCTTAATTTCACCCTATCGAAGGTAGAGCTGGATCCAAATGCGGAAGATCTAGTTGAGGACGCCTTGGAACATGCAAAGCCATGCATATGAAGGTCAGGGAGTGGGCTTTGAAGAAGATGGCCTAGTGTTTCACCAACTGGAAGAAAAGATTGCACCTTGACTATGTCGTGAAAGAGAAAACTCCGGATTTCGAGAAGATTCAGTATCAGAAGTTAAAACCATTCTGGGCTGAGTTTGTGAATTACAAGACATTAGAAAAAGCTAAGAAAATGTCTGAAACGAATAAGCTAAATGCTGCTAACAAGAAGTATCACCATACTATGGGGCAAGGTGGCTACAGGGCTAGCATTCCTAAGTGGAAGAAACTTGAGGATGAACTGTGTGCTAAGAAGATCATCCCAGAGACAGAAAATTGGATTGAACGTGCAAAGAATTGGTTTTACGGGCATGGGGGCACGTTGGACTCGCAAGAGAAGTGTATATATAACATAAGACATAAAGAAGACCCCTTGCCAATCGAGAACATAAGAAAAGCAGTAAAGGCTGTTGTAGATGGGGACTTCATTCCCGATAGAGAGAATGACGAGCTCACACGTGCCCTTGGGAATAAGGAACACGATGGACAAACACGAGGCACAATAGGCTCCCAACCATGGAGCACTGGGTTTCCTGAAGAGAGGAAGAAATATCCTGATAGAAGTCGTAAGAGGAGAAAGGACAAGGCGGAAGTTGAAGCAGATATTCAGAAAGAGCGAATCTGTATAATTGAAGAACGAATAAAGCAACAACAAGATCAAATTAACGCACTTAGCCAGCAAGGTACTACCGGCCCATCTCAGCAGCACATGGTGGTAGAACCTGCATTCGATGCTACCGGCCTATCGAATAATCGAAAAAGCAGTGTGGCTTCCACCGAGATCCCGAGTGATGACAATGACGATGACGATGGTGCACCGACGATAGCTCGTGTTGGCTACCTAGTGGATGATATCACACAGATGACACACTGCGAGCTACATGTCAAAGTTGTGAACATATCAATGAAGGTGGCGGCGGCTATGCCTTATCAATTGGACCCGCACCAACTTACCAGTGTCGCCCGGTTCCACAGGGCTACGCTGTTTTCTGGGTGGATGAAATCATGCCCACCTTTCAAGGTTTGAAGCTTGACTACACTGCAGGTGAAGGGGATGTGACTGAACTGGGAGAAGCAACAAACGTCACCATTATATGGCCAAAGGAATGTATCGTACTTCCTAATCACACGCCAAGGCCATCTTCGTCGCCGCCTCACCCGTCTCCAGTGCGGTCGTTGCCACCGCGGCAGCCGTCTTCGTCGCCTCACCCATCTCCGTCGCCTCATCCGTCTCCATCGCCTCACCAGTCTCCGGCGCAGCCGTCGCCGCCGCGGCAGCCGTCGCCAGCGCCTTAGGAAAAAAGCGTAAGCGTACCACCACTACTCTGCGGAGTGGTAAGCGATCGCCGACACGTAAACAGGAGCCTCTTCCAAAAGTACCAAAGGTTCCTCCCAAGAGAGCTTATGACTGTACTGAAGAGGAGACTACGGCGATCGTTGAGGCGGAAACGACTGCGTTTTTCGCTAACCTAAGACGGCCGAAAGAGCTAGAGTTCCCCAGCACCAAAGAAGAAAAATCCCGAGTGTTAAAAATGCTAAAGGGCCTTCACCAACCCGAGCCAAAGTTGTCATCAGACTATGAACATTCTATTCTCAAGTCACATGCGGCACAAAAACTATCGAAGAGCAGTACTGGTGCAAGCGGGAAATCTGTTGCCCAGCTCGGAGAACAAACAAAACAATTGTGCGCCCCTCTCAAGGTGATTTCCCATACCAATGTGGGGTCGAGCAAATATGCGGCCGAAGAGCAGTATGATCCAGATGTAGTTGCACTATACGGAGAAGCGGTCGCTGCTCAAGGTATGAGTATTGCCCACTACTTATCCTAGTTATAGTACTTCCCCGTGGGTGAAGTAGCATACAAATACCAGTATGGCAAACCTCTCGTCAAACCTGAGGAGGTAAAGAATCTTCCAACAAAAATGTGAAGATTGCATAACTGGTACATGCATGCCACAAAGGCCGGGGCTAACTGGATAATGCTGAGGGTTACAAAAAAGAATTATGGGAAAGAAGTAGATGACATGATAGCCGTTGAATTTGTTAAACTATTTCAATTATTTAATCAAGACACCTTGGACAAATCGATCATCAGTGGCTATTGTCTGTAAGTACTAATTCTATAATTAATTTAGTCTCTAGCTATCTCACCTTGTTTATTGTATGTATATAATCATACTATGATATGCAGAATGAAGATTCTCAAATGCAGCAGAGGACAAATCTATGACATTGGGTTCGTTGACCCATATTGGGTTCATCAAGCTAATCTCAAAACAAACCTCTAGGATACGGAGGATAATATTGTACACGCGTTAAGGTTTCAAGAAACTAGAAGGGAAATACTATTTCCTTACAACTTCGAGTGAGTGTTATTGTCTTGTATACACTTTCTATTTCGCTTACTCGACGTTAAGTATATAATTGATGAGTTATGCATGCGCAACTTCCACTATATTCTGTTAATCATTCAACCTGACAAAGAGCGAGTACTGGTCATGGACTCGAAATATAAACCCCTTGAGACGTGGAAGGACATGCAGATAATTCTCCAGCGGCAATTCTAATCATTACGACACTATATCGGCAACGTTCGTGAATTTTATAATATCAAGTAATTAATAACTTCTTTTATTCGTTTTCTTCGTCGGGCAGCGCTTGAAAACGGTTTACCAAGAAAGCTATGGGTATTTAGAAAGAGGAGCTTACATTTAAACCACTAGATGTAAGCACCACTAGCTATATCCGCGCATCTCTTTGATTCTAGTTCTGATACCGTTATTATCATGCTTGATTATTATTTTGATTAAACTATGTTCTCGTAAATGTCTAACACAGGGACCAGGGAATAATTTATGTGGATACTATGTTTGCGAGTTCATCCATCAGACGTGCTGTGAGAAGGGCAGAAATTTAGAGCAACTTAACGTACGTAAACAATTTCTATAGTTTTTTATTACCATAAAATTGTGTTTAGTTTCATTCATATAGGTTGACTCCTTTTTTAAATCAGCTCGAACGTCTACGAGAAGGTCTTCTGCCAAAGGATCACGTACCAGCAATTTATGAGGAATTGGCGGGATTCTTGAATGCAGAAGTCCTAAACCCAAAAGGAGAATACTATGCGGGTATGTATAGGCAATAGGGATTGTATAAAGAGCTTATTTTGTATGTAGTGCATGAAATCCGTGTATCGAATGTAATATGTTCGACACTTGGATCTATATTGTTATGATGATCTTGTGTAATATAATGGTTCCTTCATTGATGAGTGCAAAACATAAAATAAAAAATAAAACAACATAAATGAATTCTCTGTCGCGGCACAAAAAGTGGCCAAAATGCTGCCGCGGCAAAAAAAGGTTGCCAAAATAAATTCTCTGTCGTGGCAGAGAAATATGCCAAATCTCTGCCGCGGCAGAGGGTCATTTGTCCCGATTCGTGTTACGAACCGGGGCGGTTGCTACTCCCCCCTCGCGCGGAGCAGCGGCCACGTGTACGCTATTTTGTCCCGATTCATGGGGCAACCGAGACTAAAGGATGAAGGCTTTAGTCCCGATTGCCCCGTCCCGGTTGGGCAACCGGAACTAAAGGCCCTTACCAACCGGGACGCATGTCATGTTCTCCACCAGTGCGTGTTCCATTCCATTACATGGATATATCAGCAGTTGCCAAAGAATTATTGTTTAACAAGGGAAAAACTATTTTTTAGAGCAGAATTGGGTCAGGATTCTCTGGATTGTCTCAAAACTAGGAAAAAACAATCAACCTCGAAACTACAACCATTCCTCCTCTGTTCCCCTACATTTTTTTTGGAAATGGACGCATTTATTAACATAAACTGTTTAATGCTTACAGCCGGCCTCTGCATAACCAAGATACACACAGCCATACGAACGACAGAACTAGGGGAAAAAAGTAGACAAGCATTACAAAATGGCACTATCGAAATAATTGTCTTGAATCTAAGGTAGATCAATCTTCTAATCACGCGGCCATCAATGTCGGGAGAAAATATCATCGCCGTGTCTTCCAATCGCGTACATCCCTTCACAAATAAGTCGTGAAACTTTATACGTTGGAGAATAGTCTATGATCGGAGGATAGTCGTGACTCGATAGATAACCTGTAGAGGAGAAGACACAATGTTATTAAAATTCTTATCATTTCTACAAAGACATAGCGACCATATAATGGCAAGCGCTCCCACCCTAAATAAAGTTCTGCACTTATCAACATTTCCATGCAACCAATTACAAAAAACATTGGTTATAGAATATGGAGGAGATAAACCAGAAGCTATTTGGATGAATGACCATATAGAGTGAGAAAATTTACAATGAAAGAATAAATGACGAATTGTCTCATCTTGATGACAAAAAACACATTCTGTACTTCCATGCCAATTCCTCTTTGCAAGATTATCCTTTGTTAGAATTACCTCTTTCTGTAGATACCATGTAAAATATCTTCGTCTTAAGGGGTATTTTCATTTTCCAAATTTTACTATTATCATCGACCGGATTGGACCAACGCTCTATATAGTGAGCCAACAGAAATTTTACCACTTTCTAGTAATTTTCATTTGAACACGTCAACACCGTCCGATAATTGTATCGTGGATAATCGTAATATTATATTGTTCCAAGATACCAGTCGAGGCCCAATGAGACTTCTTCTGAAAGACACATTAGGAGGATAGTCTTCCATCACTGTGAAAATTGTATCCCCTTTATGTCTAACAATCGAATATAGAGCTGGATATTGTTCACGGAGAGTAGTTTGGCCAAGCCACTTATCTTTCCAAAACCTAATATGTGATCCATCATTAATCTCGAAAGCACCAAAATAAAAGAAATGTTTTTTGGTGGCCATAAGACCCGCCAAAAAATGTGAATCACCGGGTTTCCAAACCACTTGAGACACAACTTTGGACCCACATATTTTCTCCATAACATGGTTTGCCAAACACCATCTTCTTTAAGTAGTTTAAAAGTCATTTGCCTAGAAGCGCGGTGTTTTTGACTTGCAAATCGTGCATGTCCAGTCCACCAAACTCCTTCGGGCGACAAACCATATTCCATCTGGCCAGTCGATACTTCTTTTTCTCACTATCCCCTTTCCAAAAGAATCTTGAACGGAAATAATACAATTTGTTCAAGACCCCTTTTGGTAATTGGAAAACGAGATCATATACAGTACCATGTTAGTAAGTACTAAATTTATGAGTACTAGTCTTCCGATAACAATTTACCTTTCCAATTATTAAGACATTTTTGTAGCCTTTCCTCAATAAGTTTCTATTCAGCAATTGTAAAACGCCGATAATAAATCAGTATTCCCAAATAGTTGATTGGAAAATGCCCCTAACCACAGCCGAAAAGTTTAGCATATAGGTGGGCCTCGTTTTGGGCCTCGCCAAAATAATATAAATCACTCTTATGAAAGTTTATTTTAAGCCTAGATAGCTGCTCAAATGCTGATAAAATTAATTTCAGATTCTTAGCCTTTTCCAGATCATGTTCCATAAAAAGAATTGTGTCATCGGCGTATTAAAGAATAGATAGTCCACCATCAATAAGATGTGTAACTAATTCTTCAATTTGACCATCAAACTTTCCTCTCTCGGTAAGGATAGCCAACATATCAACCACTATATTAAATAGTAAAGGCGATAATGGATCCCCTTGTCTCAGTCTTTTCTTGGTCTGGAAGTATTTGCCAGTATCTTCATTTACTTTAATGACAACACTATCCCTAGACACAAACGACTGAATAAGAGCGCGCCACTCCTCAGAAAAACCTTTCGTGCGGAGTGTTTGCCGGAGAAAAGACCAATTAACTTTGTCGTATGCCTTTTCAAAGTCAATCGTGAACAGTACACCATTTAATTTTTTTGAGTGTAGTTCATGGATTGTTTCATGCAGAACTACAACACCATCTAGGATATTTCTTCCTTGCATAAATGCACTTTGAGACGGACTAACAACATTGTCAGCAACTGAATTTAGTCTAATCGTGACAACTTTAGTAAAAATCTTGAAGCTAACGTTAAGCAAACATATTGGACGATACCGTTGTATACGTTCTGCATTGTTAAACTTAGGCAGTAAAATTATATTGCCAAAGTTTAGTCTAAAGAGATCCAATTAACCGCCTTATAAAAACTCAAACAAATTCATTAGATCCTCCTTGATGATGTCCCAGAATTTTTGGCAGAGACGTCTAGCTAATGGAGGGGCCAATAAAGTATCTGCAGCGAAAAATCTTCTATCTTATCTGACGCCTTACCGCACTAGTAGTATCCTATTGCTGTACTATGTTTAGATTGTTTCAGCAAGGTATCTAGTTTTTTATGCTAATATTCAATGTTCTCATGAGGTGAGGATTGGTTGATGAGAATTCATAAGTGAGAGCATGGATCATATGTCGCCACCATATGGTGGCTGGCCATGGCAAGTACAGGCAGGAAGCATGCTGCCAACAAGCAAACTTTAAGCCCATTTTATCCGAGAATTAGAAATATAGCACTAGATGAATTTTTCTGCATTTTTAAGATGATCCCGGAGAAAAGCTTATCCTTTGGAACTCTCAAGAAATGTAGAACCACGCATCGTGATGGTTACTGGTTAACCTCTGCCTCTTTGTAGTGCCGAATCTATACAAAAGTGATCTATATTGATAGTCTAGTACATCAACCGGATGTTGTTGATGTGAGGGCACTTAAATATTGGCTATTATGGTCCACATTGGGGCACACATCCCTTTCGGACAATTTAGTAACACTCTGGTCAGTTCTATCTGAATGTTTGATAAATAGTAGTATTGCTGAAGAATAAGGTTGTGCAATTTGCATACAGCAGTTGACGGCTGCACTAGCCATTTTCATCTCTTCCTTTTGCTACATCATACTTTTGTACTTTGCATTTGGTAAAATCTAGAGACTACTTCTACTTCAGTATTTTCAATGTCATAAAAAAATAGCAGTTCAGTGCGCATCAAAATAGGCAGACATAGTTTAAGTCTGATCTTACATCTGTTTTTGCATTTGTTATGACCAGATCGACCTTCATGGGGATATTTCTGGCCTGCTAAGAGCACATCCACTTTCTCCTTTAGTTTCACTGCACCATCTTGATAATGTGTATCCTCTTTACCCTGGTATGGACCGGACAAGAGCAATGAAACATTTCTTCAGGGATGCTAATGCTGATCCCGCGAGGATCCTGCAACAAACAGGTTGTTATGACAGCAAAAGATCCCTTACCGTATCAATCGCATGGGGCTATTCAGTTCAGGTGTTCAAAGGCAATATTCTGCTCCCTGACCTCCTTGCTGTGGCTGTGCAGAGAGCATTTGTGTCATGGAAAAAGGGTCGAAATGTTACAGATATCTACTCCCTCTATTCAGAAATAACTGACTTAGTTTTTTCTAGATTCAAATGTATCTAGATGCATTTTAGTGTATAGATACATTTGAATCTAGACAAACCTAAGTCAGTTATTTTTGGATGAAAGGAGGGAGTATATGTTTAACACCAAACATGTTCCTAGAGATGAGTGCAAAAGAGGAGCTCTTTTCTTCCTGAAAAGCATTTCTTCGGGGGAAGGCAAGACACAAACCACTTACAATACACAGCCACCGAGAAAATGCTTGCCTGACTTGATACATTGAGGGATCTGAGTCTGATAAAAGTGACAGCAGAACAACTGCAACTGATTCCAGGGAAGGTATGATAGGGTAATTTTTGGCAACAATGGTTGCTTAAATTGCATTGCTTACACTAACATTTTATAATTCTTTGTTACCGTTTTGTATTTTAAGGCCTTAAGACGGCATTGTTGTGGCATTGTACCTTCTTCATCTGATACCACCATGGATGTTAACATCAGAAAATGCAAAGATGATGAATTGATCGCAATGCATTCATAGTCATTCTTCGACCAGATGGACGCTCATCTATTGCAGTAAGTCCCCACCCCACCCAAAAAAGAACATTCGCATTATCATGATTCGTGAACAGCCAAACCCACTTCATCTTCTCAAAGCTTCATCAAACTTCTTAAACCAGTTCTATACTTTTGTTACATTTGGCCGCATCACTTCAATTAAAAATTTTGGTACATTTTGATGGGCCTATTTAAAGATATAGAATAGAAACATATTTTAGTGCATGAGTTATTTTGGGGTTCTTTATTAATAAAATTATATGTAGCATTCTAAGTCCGCATTCAACCTGGCAGTATCAAATTTGAAAAATGTTGTGTCTACACAATGTCAATGCCGTGTTGAAACTCAAACATCACACAAGGAGGGAACATGTTTCTTATCCGATACACTTTGCATTTTTTTTTGTGTTGAAATGATATTTTTTTCAAGAGGCTTCCATATATATCACAAAAGGAGGGAACCTGAAATGACATTACTATGCTTTTCAAGCAGCTGCTGAGTTTTTTTAATTCATTTTTTTGTATATTTTTCATAAACAGCCTCTTTCATTGCAGGAGGTCATTATCCACCCCAACTGTCTCCTGATACTGAGCCATGCTCTGTGAAGAATCGTCATGGATGAACACTAGATTTATTATTGCTGCTGCTGCTACTGAAGGCGTAAACCAACAAATCCTTTTCAGGTTGTCACAACTTAACACGGAGACAATTTAGTCACGTAAACAATATACACAAAGTACATATCACTCCTTGGCTTATAGCCTTAAACTGAAATCGCCAAAAGTGGTAAGCACATGCACATGACTACCAACACCTGTGCTGTGGGCGCTCTGCGACAGTGATCGCTTTACCAAAGCGTTCTGAGGTACGGTGCGCCCATTCACAAATTTGGTCCCATGATATGTCAAAATTCACCGAATCAGGGGTACATGGTATTCTCACCATTGGTTCAATGGTCAAGCGCTCGAGCACAGCAGCCGTTTCCAGAATGCCATGCAGCGGCTCGACCTGAGCCCGGTGCCGGTAGCACCGGAACCCGCTCATGTAGACAGTCTTGAGGTGATCATGGTGGCGCATATGGTAGGAGACTTCCTCACCATGCCAGCAGTGACCAGAAGTATCAGCCACAAAATACATCATCTGTTTCACGAAGACAACTCTGTCAGTATTGCAATCTACATTGCCAAATAATTGTCCTTTTTAGGTCCATCCATGACTAAACCAACAGGAGACTTCTGTTCAGCAGCAAAGAAAGGAAGGAAGGAAGACAAACGAAAGCAAGATAGAAGACCACTCACACCCAATCATGGTCTATGGCACCGAGGTCAGGATCCATTTTCTGAAATCTTACTTCCAGGGGTGTATTTGTGAACAACTTTCGCAAAAAGAGCCAAGGAAAACAAAAAAGTCGGTATTTGTTCTGATGAATGAACCTCGAGTATGCCAAGTTAGAGTATCTCCAACAAGGGCTGCAAAATCGTGCGCGCTAAAGCTGGTTACAGCGCTGGTTTTTGACATATAGCACTCTAGTCGCTGGCAAAGATTAGAAAACAGGCGTTGCATATTACAGCGCGCTAGCGCCACAAATAGCTTTGCACACACACATATATACACAAACAAAGATCAAACAAATTCAAAAAAATAAACTGAAAAAAGACTAGAAATATATTACATACAACCTAGTTCACACACTAGTTCATACTAATAAAAAACACAACGTAGAAACTGGTCGGTAGTAGTAATAAAGGTAGAAATCAGAATCGTCCTCCTCTTTCGTTGAGGACTTCACCGGTGTCAACAAGAACTGGTCTAGCCAGTGATCGTCTGTGGGCCGGCAAGAGGCGCAGCTTGCCCGCCCTCCTCGCCCTGCGTTTCTTGCTCTCCTCCTTCCTCTGCGCATAGAAGGCGACCTCGACGTCGACATCCTTCGGGAAGTGGGCTGCCCACTCTGTCTCACACGCTCGCCCTCCTCGGTGTCGTAGAGGCACCGGAGCCGCGCTTTGTGGCGCCGCTTCTCCTCCTCGGTGACGAGGCACGGTGGCAGCGCGAGCATATCCGCCTGCTCACGCGTCCACACGTCGTAGAAATTCATCTGCGTGCACGAGCGGCCGAGGCTCCACGCCGCGTTGAACGCGTGTGTCGTCTCGTGCGCCATATCGAATGTGTCGATGACTATGAAGTCGCTGTTGGCGCAGATCTCAGAGTCTATGAACAGGCTCCACACTACAATCTCGTTGCAACGAGCGTGGCATCACTTTCCACAAGCGGCGCAACGGCTTGATCAAAGGTGCTGTTGACCTCTCTGTCCTCACCGATGCTAGGGTTGGCGTCGTACTAGAGGCGGAAAATGGAAACCTGCACTCATTCGGTACGCCATAGCCAAGCCAATTGTTGGTGCTTTCTTATCAGGAACAACTTCATATGTTGTCGATGAGAAAGCAGCCAAGATTGCGTGGCTGAAAAGTGAACTGGCTCGGTTGGACATGAAGAACACGATAAAGGAAAATACAAGTGAAATGTCCATCCAAAAAATGAAGAAGATCCAAGATGAGAACCTAGGTATGGCACTAAACCTTGTCCTCTCGAAGGAAGAGGGTCTTAGTCTGGAAGATCTCTACAAACTCTTCAATGACCTTTGGCGGGTCCAGGAGGACAATCGAAGTCGGTTGCCTCAATTTCGCCATGGACAGAAAGCCAATATTGGAGGCCAAAGCATGAAGAGAAACATGGTACCACCAGGAAGCCTATCATATGATCATCCGCAAACTACTCCTTTGTGGCAGCAGTTGTCATGGTCTCACCATCGTCTGCAACAACAGCTACTTTCAATTCCACCAATATCACCACCACAACAAACTTTGACAGCACATCATACTATGAAGGTACCACAAATTCTCCATATAGCACCATCAGCTTCGGCGCCGCCGTTGACTTCCCTGCTACAACCGATTTCTATCCAACACATGAGCTACCTCCACCACAAGATCTACACCTTCAGGACTACCCAAGTCCTAGCATGGGGCAACCACCGCAGAACTACGTGGGTTTTAACATAACCTTCAAGCATAATTTGGAGGTGTCTACATTGTTGACCAACTCTAGTGTTCTAGTGTCATTTATTTTCCTAGTGATGGCCTTTTCGGCTATGATTCATGGGGATATCCTCTCTCAGATAATGTATACCACAACTGATTCATAGTGATGTATGCTTACTTGGCCTATAATAGTACCAATGTAGGGCAATCTTCCATTGAACCTGATGGATGGTTCAATGTGACGCCATAGTACTCTTATGCCAGACACAAGATAAGAATATAGTCATGCATAATATAGAGCACTTTGCTAGATGCTAGCTTCTTTGTGCATCCATTAAGTGCTATATCGAGTGAAAAGCTAGTTATATTTCCATTAGATAATTCAGCCTTTCAAAGGCAACAATAATTCATGTTTGATGTTTTAGGTCTTATGCCAAGATTTTTCGTATGTATGACCATTACATATTTGTAATGACGTGTTTCCGTTACAAAAAAATAGTCAAAAACATATTATTGAAACTTTGCACGGTGAGTTTAAAGCTAGAGGGAAATGGATTTTAATACCCCTCTTGTGATATTGTGGACCAATTATTATTAACTATAATAAAGACATGAGTTGTGTTTGTCAAAATAACGGAAACGCATAGTCCATACTTAAATCCATGTATGGGCACTAACCACTTATTTTGATGGCGCAATACTACAAACAATAACAATCCGTTAATACATTCATCACAATAAATTTATTTTCGTCAACAGATGCCAAGATGCCTTGCCATTAAAGCACAAAAATAGTAGAGAAATCTAAAAAATTCAAGCCTACCTAAATGTTCCATTAGTAGCATCAATGCACCGTTACCAACATAGAAATTCGGAATCTAGATGTCCATGAATATATTGTGAAGTGGATGTTGATTTAGCGCATGGCATTAGCTCCGACCATTGTGAAACTTACTACAACCTTAAATGATGTAACAAGCATCCCATATGCATACACAAATTTATTATTTAATACAAGTACAGCATTTTTTTATGTAAGAACACCTTAAATCCATACTCGCAAAGTTTTTATTGATAAACGTGGTTTTTAGTGAACATCATGAGCCTTGGTCATTAGATGCAGTGATAATAGTCATCTTGGGAAGATCGCCTTGCCTACACGAATCATTAACACCACTACGAAGATAAAACCATATAGTTTGAGACTTACCTATCACATTGAGCATTCATGTTATGATATAACCTGACCTTTTCATATTAAGAGAGAAAGGTGTATAGGAAATATAACATTGATACTTTATGCACACATCATTAACACCCGTTACCCTTCTAGTACCAACATGGAAAATATTTGAAATTTGGAGATTGCCTAAACACATTACTATCCTAGATGAAACTATAGTTTTATATTCGCACAAAAAATAGTAGAGATCGATATGATTTTCCCCTACAATGGTCCTTTTTATTGATATCAATACCACACATAGAACATTATGTATTAGGGCTATGCATGGACAATTGGTGATGTATGAGCCTCATAACATCTTTCTACTTGTTGATAGTATCTTGATCTAGTAAACAAAACGATATCGAGGGATCATGATAGAGAGATTACATACTAAATGATACCATGAAATCAACCACAAATTGATTATCACAACTATATTCTAGAGATTTAATACGCTATAAGCTAGTATATATATTCATTGTGGTACAATATCACATTTGCAATGATCGGAAAGCGAAAATTATGTTCTATTGATATTTCATGAACCTTCGAGAGAAAATAAAAATCTAAGAAAATAAGAAACCCGCAAACCGAGTTACTTATCACATGAGAGCCATAAGAGTCGGTCTGCTTTGTGTAGATGGTGGAATCTATTGATTAGATTAAGAAAAGGATTGTTATCCTACATATGAAGGAATGAGGCATTTTGTTAATGGAAAAAATGTTCTTAGTAAAAGGGTTGCTGCGAAACCAACAAAATCATAGCAGTAGCGGTCTTTGAAAGTGGATAGGGTCATATCGACATCATCCAATCCAAACATGTCTCCTCGGTCAAGGGTATTCTTGTGCAAAGAAGATCAAAAACATAACAATTGATTTAGCTTAATGCATATCACCCACCCGCTCCCAATAGAAAACCTTATTCTAAGAATGATTTTTTGTAATTCTTGATTAATAGTACTTATAACGGATTTTTCATATTGAGAAATTATGTCCCACCAATTACATCTTCTAAATCCTCCACACTAACTATCCACCCTTGTCCCCCAAAATGACATTTTAGTAAATAACCAAATATTCCATTGGGCTAAGGGTCACTCATAACTCTTCAAGGAGATCAAGAATGTTGTTCTCACGTGTTAGAATAAGTTCATATATTTTATGGGAAATAACCAAAAGATAAACAAATAGGAAAAGTAAAAAAATAATTATAATTAAACATGAATAAAATAAAAATACGAATGGAAAAAGTCATGTACGTATGATAGAACAAAATAATAAAAGGAGAATAAAGGGTGAAAGAACATATTTATAGCAAGTTATTAATAAACAAAAAGGAAAAGAAAGATAGGGAAATTAGATGACAAAAAAAAGGAAAATAGAAACAACCAAAATCAAAATGAAAAAATGAAATTAAAAACTTGTTATCATGTGAAAGGGATTATGTAAACTCCGTTTAGATAGTGGCTCGCATGTGCATGAGTTGCATGAAAAAAAGTAATAGACATTGAGGTGATGTTATCTTTTTTTTTAGGAAAGAGATGATGATGTCTTTTTTCAAAGAAAGTGATCAATACTGCCTTTCGGAATGTTGAAAGGAATAATAACATGTTGTGTGGGCCTATTGGCATTATAGGATTTGAACTGAACTTGAGAGGATCCGAATTGTAATAGATTTCTCTTCCTAAAGGCACTTTGAATTATATGGTTTGCATTATCCAATTCTCATGGAATCCACCCCATGTCCTAGATTTCATAAAATCACAACACTCCTAGTACACCTCTCTAGTGCTTCACTCGTTGCTCTAAATTTCTTATCTTAATTTTTGTGCACCCTAGAAAGATTTTCTTATTGTCTACTCTTTTTTAAAAAAATTCTATAGCTAATTAAAAAAGAAACATAAGTACTATTTATAAATTATAAATACCTTTAGTTAAATAAAATCAAAAGAAATGTTAAATTATAATAAAATAATGCTCATCAATATTATAAATATTCATTCCCATAAGAAGGAATGTACGTGTAGAATGAAAAACTAGTTCATGCAACCGATATAAAAAGGAAACAATAGCAAAAATATAATATAAAAAGTTGCAAGAATTAAAAACTAGAGGAAAAAATGAAAATATGTAGAGGAAAGTAAATCTAATAACATAAGAAAAAAGAAAGGCAAAATAACAAGATGTAATACTAAAAATGAAATGTTTAAGAAAGAGTAGAAAGAAGAAACATGAAAACAAGAGGAAAACACTAAAAAGGCTACTGAGCCTACATCATGTGGATGTCTCTATAGTATTTGACATAGCGGACTATAATAAATCCTGCGAAACAAAGCAAGAGGCTCCTGTCGTGACAGATAAAATACCCGTAACAAAGTAATTGAAACCCACCGGTTATTCCAAATCTCGTGATACGAGAAACTCCCTATTTAATGCCTATAGTGTCCGCTACGTGGTCAATACATACCCTCCTATAACTACAGACTATAAACGGTCCGGTCGAGTATGGATTCAGATGTGTTAGTTTTTCTCCTATTTTAGGAACGTCATAGAACCTTCTGGTTCAGTTTTTTTTGCTTTTCTGGTTTTTACTTTTCCTTTTCTGTTTTCATTTTATGTTTTTTATTTTTCATTTATTTTTTCTGCTATTTTTCTTTTCATTTTAAAATAATCTAAATAATTTTCAATTTTGATAATTCTTAAATTTCACCAATCTTTAAATTGGACATTTTTAGATTTAAACTTTTTAAAAATCTATTTTCTTTTGAAAATTTGATAACAAATATTATATCGGGTTGTGCTACCTAGCGGCACCGCATAAGAGGCTTCGCTGTCTGTCGGCTCACTTTCTCTCTTACATGCAATACGACCGACATTAGACACAACATTCTCTTGAATTCGAATTTTTAAAAAGTTTTAGCTCTCAACCCGTTAACCCAATTGAAGTTTTGCTTTCACTATTAGCTTCCTCATAGAGAGATCTCCGAAACTAAATATCATGTTGGTATATTTCACAATTTTTTTGTCACTAATTGCCGCATTCTTATCACATGATTGCTAGGTTATGCACCAGTTAGTTAACGGATTAATAAACATATGTTTATCGTTATTTGACGGATGGTTAGCACATATTTTTCGGGTTATACATCTTAGTTGCTAGATAAAAATGATTTATTTCTTGGTAATAGCTAGATTGTCCTCATATACTTCTCATATTATGCGCCACCATTGTTGCCAAATTAAATAAGGCTTGTTAGTTAATTTCATGTACGCCATTCTGGATCGGTGCAAATGTTGTATGCTACTATTTTGTTTTGAATGATACCACCTCTTAGTTATGGGATACATTTCAAGGTTCGTACTCAACTATGCGGATCATTCCGATGTCCAAAACATGTAAAATGTTTTATATACATATGCAGTGATAACTATTTGATGCTAATATGGCAATCATGGTAACATGACCTGGCAACCGGCGTGATGAAAAAGAATCGTCGAAACAAATCAACACGGGATCTAATTTTGAAGATCTTGTTAAAATAAATTTAACTGTTTAATCAAATCGCTAATCGGGATAACAGCTTATGAGATAAATCATTCTAAATTCTTGAACTTCGCAATAAATACAATGATGCTACCCATGATGTGGCTGATTCCTGCATTCATGCGTGTCACTCACCTATAGGAAAAAATGTATGAAATTTTGCTGCATTCATGCGTGTCACTCACCTATAGGAAAAAATGTATGAAATTTTGCATCCACGTGGTGGTGAGGGAGTGGCAAGGCGCTTCCATGTAGAATTCTCGATTTTCAACTTTTAAATATTTTTAAATCTGAAAGTTTTTCAAAATCTAAAAATCTTCAGAGTTGAATTTTTTTCATATAGGAATATTTTTATTTCACCAAATACCTTAAAATTATAAAAATATATCAAACACATAACCGAATTGTTAGCGAGCGGTAAATATAACAAGAGCATTGTGTAGGGTCCCCGTCATGAGCTTGAATCGTGGTGATCCCGATTCTGTTTTCTTCGCATAACTGACTCCGAGAGCATTGTATAGGGTCCTCATCATGAGCTTCAGTCCGGGCGATCCCCTCCTCGCGCCAGGCTGCCCCTTCCCTATCGTAAGGGTGTGGTTGGATGTACCAGGATTTCTATCCCGGAGAATCAAATCCCGGCTAAAAATTCAGGAAAACAGTTTTAATCACCGGGATTTTATTTCCCACCTCCTTACTAGTGGATCTATTTTCCTTAAAAAAAAAACTGGGTTCCCCTCCTACTCCCTCCCTCCCATTTTAAGATGCGTATAAATTTTTCTAGGATTTTCCGTTTTAGGATGCGTATTCTGAGGAGGAGCCAAAACTAACGCTAACTGGACCCTTCTACCCCTGACTAACAACGCTCAAGTCTCCCGCATTAATTTCCTACTCGTTCATCTTCCTCCTCGTATTCCCCCATCCCGCCGACTCTTCTCTGCCTCTTCCGTGTCTCTCATCTCCACCTCGCCTCTCTCTGTTTCCCTCTCACTTCCCGGACGAAGGAGACAGCATATATCCTTCCTGGTTCATAGATAGCCAGGAGGAAGAAGAAGCCCCGGATTATGCTGCGTGCGATGAAGAAGATTTGCTCCGTCAAGCTCGCGGACTCGTGGGCATGGAAGAAAAGCTGCGTGGTGAGCTTCGACGCCGCCACGGCGAGGAGGAGGAAGATGGAGACGGTGAGCTTCTTGGCCGCCGCGGCGGGAACGAAGAGCTGCGAGGCGGGCGCGACGAGCTGCGAGGCGGGCGCGGCGAGCTGCAAGACGGGCGCGACGAGCTGCGAGGCGAGAACGGCGAGCTGCAAGGCGGGCGCGACGAGCTGCGAGGCGGGACCGGCGAGCTGCGACGGAGGCGCGACGAGCTGTGCGACGACGTGCTGACTGGTGGCAGCGTCGAGCTGCGCCGCAACGTGCTGACTGGTGGCCGCGTCGAGCAGCGTGGCATGGCCTTCAGGCTGCTGCATGGCGCGCCGCGCACGCGCGGCGAGCTGCGTGGCCGCCCCTTGTGCACTTTCTTTCGAGTCCCGTCGAGCCGAGAACGACATGGCGTCTCCACCATTTTCAGCACAACACGCAGCTACTCAGTCCTGCCGTGCATGGAAAACTCCATGTTTGTGCCGGACTCGCTGTCACCATTCCCGCCAGACAGCCAGGGCATGTACGAGGTAAGGAATAAAATGTGGGAAATCCTCATTCCTTCCATCAAAGAAGTTAAAGGTTTCAAGAGAATGAAGAAATAATCATGTGTTTTAGGGACTTCGTGATTATTGAGAATTGATCAACCGTATTGTTGTTTGTTTTAGATGATGAAGCAACGTTGTTTTAAGATGATGAAGGTTTCCGTTATTTTCGGATGATGAACAGTAGCATGGTTTATCATGAATAGTTGTTGTTATTTTAAGATGATGAAGCAATGTTGTTTTAACATTACAGTCGATATTTTCGGATGATGAACAGTAGCTAATTCATTTTTTTTGCATTGCACAAAATAAATTCCATTGTTCAAATAACAAACAAATTTAAACTTACATCTCACTAAATAAAATTGCATTGTTCAAACTACAACCAAGACCTTTCATTCATCTAAATAGCTAGCCACTCCATAGCCTCATCCACAACATCTCTACGGCACTCCAACCTCACCGGTAGGATACCAAGTGCTTGTAGCGCTAGCTTTCTCATGTGCGGGATCTTGTAATGGTTACCACCTTTTTGTTTCAAAATCTCAATCATACAGGACTATAGAGTGAGAAAAATTCTGTTACTTCTCTCAGCCGGGTACTGGTAATATGCTTGGTACACCTTGAACACAATGTCATCAACTGAACCTGGAAACAACTTGTGAAACAAAGATTGTAGGGCTGCAAAGAACCCTAGATCAAGGATGTTAAGATCAGAAGAGTTAGGCGGTTGACACACCAACCGAATGTCCCAACCATCCGCTTGTAGACAACTTGTTAGGCAACTTGGGAGAATGAAAATAGATACTCATAAAACATGGAAAATTTCAAACAAGTGAAAATACTTGCCTACGCTTCTTGTTCTCGTCAGTGAGAGTGGACTTGATGGCATTTGTGTGTCGCCTAAGTTTACCTTCTTTCAACCGCCTATGGAGAGTACTCCTCGACATGCCTAGTGCATTTGCAAGATCTAGGAGTGTTGTTTTGTATCTCGGCTCAATCTCTTTGATTGCCTCTGGATCTAAAGTGATCTTCTTACGACCACAATTCTTTGGCTTCTTGGACAGCACTCCAAGTATACTTCCAGCTCTCTTCCCCTTCGTCCAAATCTTCTGTACAGTTCTCAATGGCATGTGTGAAATTCTGGCAACCTCCTTAGTAACTCCACGCTTGAGTTTCCCTATTGACGTCATCTCCAAAAGCATGCCATAGACTCTTAGCTTTTCATCTTTTGACCATTGGTGCTTCCTGCAGCCAGGAAGGCCATCTACAAAAAACATTGTTCATGATTTATCAACAGAAAATAAAACTAATTCAATTCATGTAAAAATAACAACGAACTAGGAGTACTGAAGAAAACGTCCTTACTTTTGATGGGTTCTTGGTCACCTTGGTTCTGATCAGCACCATCCCCATCGTTGCCTGACTCGTCGACATCCGCCATCACGTTCAAGTCAACTGTTCTGCCTCGGCCAGTACCACACCCGGCAAGACCGAGTTGTCCACGACCACGGCCACGACCGCGGACAGAGCCGATCGGATGGTTTACCGTCGTCTGATGCCAACTTATGGTACCACGCCATCGACCGGCAAGGCCTAGACGTCGGCGTCCTCGGCCAGGCACAGCTTCACCGCCTCCCCGACCATGCACAGCTTCACCGCCACCACCACCGCCGCGGCCACCACGACCATGCCCACTCCCATGCACGCCACCGCTGTGACCTGTCATGCCGTGCCCGACATGGCCGGGGTCGCCACTCCCGACTTGCCCACGGTCGGGCAAGCCTCGCCCGGCATGGTTGCTGCCCGGAACGCCTCGGCCTCTTCCACGGCCGGTCATCCCAAGCCGCTTGCGCGTGCTTCCGGACCCTCTGCTGCTTCCACCTGAAGTGTTGCCATGCACATTCTCAACGTCCTGCTCTTGCCGTACGTCAGGCTCACGCTCCTGCCCACGCTCCTGCCCAAAGTGCTCGCCTTGTTCCTCTGCGCAAAGATCAAATACAAGTTACAATCAACAGATTACACTAGACCAAACGATACAACGATGAACAACACCATACCGTTGTCGCTTTCTTCAAATACATATGCGTAGTTCAAGTCGATGGCCACGCCATCGTACTGATCTTCAACGGTGTCCCAGTCGATAGGACCGTCGGTATCCATGGGAGAGAAGGAGAGAAAGGAAAGGTAGGTGATGAGAAAAGCTCAACGATGCCATGGGGTATTTATAGAGTGTCTGCTACGGAGGCTGAAAATTTCATTCGAATTTTGCAAAAACAGCGCCATGGCTTACTTCCCTCCTACGTGCTGCTCTTTCAATGAAAATCTAATGAAAATTTTGCTGCTAGTTGGCGCCATTGAGCTTTGTTTGGAGCGGCCATGGAAGAAAGTTTAGCGCCAGTGAATTTTTGCTCGGAAGAAAAGAGGGTGGAGAACGAAGGGAGTGGAGGCGTTGGCCAATGCATGCATGCGTATTAATGCAAGTAGGTGGGCAGCCTTGCATGCTTCTCAATCATGTAAGAGGGCATTTGAGTCCAAGATTTTTTCTCTACGGCGCTCGACGGGGCTTCTTGGTATGTGAGTCCATTCTTATAGGCATCTTAAAATGGAAGGGAGGGAGTACCACCCTAAGAGCATCTCCAATCATTATCATTTGTGCCTCCCAGGGCCTTTTCCGTTGGGCTATTTTGCCGGGAGGATGTTATTTCCAGCTGTGTGCACACCCCGCTGCTGCTCGCTAAGGGGCCGGCCGCTGTTGCTCGCCAAGGACAACGCCGACATCTGCTGCTTGCCGTCGAGACATCGTGGACACGCCGGGCGGCCGCTGCTACTCGCCAAGGACGTGCCGGCTGCTGCTGCTTGCCGTGGAGATGCCGTGGATACGCCCACTAGAGGAAAAAGGGCTATCCGTTCGCGACCCCTCGGAGCATTAGTCCCGGTTGCGCCACCAACCGGGACTAATGCTGGCACGCGTTTCGGTTGGAGCGGGCACGGGGCCAGGGGGCATGCGTCCCGGTTGGTAAGGGGCATGCGTCCCGGTTGGAGCCACCAACCAGGACTAAAGGTTTGGCCACAGCCACGTGGCGTGGCACGCACCTTTAGTCCCGATTGTTGGCTCCAACCGAGACTAAAGACCCCTGCCCTCTATAAATACAACGCCCCAGCCCCCTCTGCCTCCACTCTGTTTTTTCGAATGGTGGAAGGTGTGAGGGGGTGTGCTAGTTTTTTCTCATGCATGCATTGAAGGTGTTTGTTGAAATGTTTGAGTGAAAAATCCCGTTGAATTTCTCATAGAACAAAAATATAGAAGGTGTCCGAGACGCACTTGAGCTTTCTCCTCTTTATTTCCCTCGATCGAGGTTAGCAATCTTATATTTTCTAGGTCATTGATACAATTCATGTGTCGGTGTGAATTGGTTATTTCACTATTTATGATGTCCTGTTTTTTGATAAACTTACTTATATGATGCAGATGAACGGTCGAGAATGGATGTACGGTGACCGGCGGGTAGCCGGGTATATCAAAGGCGTGGATAAATTTATCGATGTGGCTACGGCAAACAAAGAGAATGGATTTATACGTTGTCCATGTGTTCAATGTCGGAACAACAAGGAGTACTATTCCTCGAAAATCATTCGCGGCCACCTGATTATGAAAGGTTTCATGCCCAACTATAATTGCTGGACCAAGCACGGGGAAAGAGGGGTTATGATGGAAGATGGTGAAGAAGAAGATGATGATAACAACTATCATCATATGTTTCCTGAATATAGTGATACTGCAATGGAAGACAATGGAGAGGAAAGAGGTGAAGAACGGGCATCAGATGAGCCGGTTGATGAACTTGGTAGGGTCATTTCTGATGCAAAGTGAGTCTGTGAAACAGAAAATGAGAAGTTGAAGTTAGAGGGCATGTTAGAAGATCACAAGAAATTGTTGTACCCAAATTGTGAAGATGGCAGCACAAAGCTCGGTACCACACTGGAATTGTTGCGATGGAAGGCAGAGTGTGGTCTAACTGACTCCTCATTTGAAAAGATGCTGAAAATAATGAAGCCGAAGTTTCCAAAACATAACGAACTTCCCGAGAGTACCTACGAAGCAAAGAAGACTCTCTGTCCTCTAGGATTAGATGTTCAAAAGATACATGCATGCATTAATGACTACATCCTCTACCGCGGTAAGGAGTATGAGAATTTAGATAAATGCCCGGTATGCAACGCGTTGCGGTATAAGATCAGACGAGATGACCCTGGTGATGTTGAGGGAGAGCCCCTCCGGAAGAGGGTTCCTGCTAAGGTTATGTGGTATGCTCCTATAATACCAAGGTTGAAACGCATGTTCAGAAACAAAGAGCATGCCAGGTTGTTGCGATGGCACAAAGAAGACCGTAAGAAATACGGGAAGTTGAGACACCCTGCTGATGGGTCACAGTGGAGAAAAATCGAGAGAGACTTCCCAGACTTTGCAGGTGACGCAAGGAACTTATGGTTTGGTCTAAGTACGGATGTCATGAATCCTTTTGGGAAGCAGAGCTGCAGTCACAGCACCTGACCCGTGACTCTATGTATCTACAACCTGTCTCCTTGGTTGTGCATGGAGCGTAAGTTCATTATGATGCCAGTGCTCATCCAAGGCCCGAAGCAACCGGGCAACGACATTGATGTGTACCTTAGGTCATTAGTTGAAGAACTCTTACAGTTGTGGGGCAAACCAGGTGTACGTGCGTGGGATGAGAACAAACAGGAGCCATTTAATCTACGAGGGTTGTTATTCGTAACCATCAATGATTGGCCTGCTCTTAGTAACCTTTCAGGACAGACAAACAAAGGATATAAGGCATGCACCCACTGTTTAGATAAGACCGAAGGTACATATTTGCATAAATGCAAGAAGGTTCTGTACCTGGCGAATCGACGATTTCTTCCGACCAATCATCCCGTAAGAAAGAAAGGCAAGCGTTTCAAAGGTGAGGCAGATCACCGGAAGAAGCCTGAACTCCCTGCTGGTGATGATGTATTTGGTATGGTCAAGGACATAGAAGTAATCTTTGGAAAGGGTCCCGGCGGTCAATCAGTTCCGAACGACGTCGCTACAGGACACGCACCCATGTGGAAGAAGAAATCTATATTTTGGGAGCTGCCATATTGGAAAGTCCTGCGTGTCCGCTCTTCAATCGACGTGATGCACGTGACGAAGAATCTCTGCGTGAACCTGCTAGGATTCCTAGGCGTGTATGGGAAGACAAAAGATACACCTGAAGCACGGGAGGACCAACAAATTATGAAAGACCCAAAGAACATGCATACAGATAACAAGACGGATAAAGGGCGTCACTTAAAACAGAAAATGGTTTTGAATTATTTATTCAAATCCAAACACCTTTTATGTTTAAAGTTTTTCTAAATTCCAAATTAATTATCATTTAAAAAACAATACAAATTTAAACCCCAAAATAAAAAATAAGGCGGGAACAGAGAGAAAATACCTGAATTTTTTTGAAAACAGGGGAATATGTCCCGGTTGGAGCCACCAACCGGGACTAAAGACCCCCTGCGCGCCAACCCTTGGTCTGCTGAAAATTTTGGAGTATAGGTCCCGGTTGGTGGCTCCAACCGGAACGTATGACCCTTTAGTCCCGGTTGGAGCCACCAACCGGGACAAAAGGTCCTTTGGTTATAACTAGGTGCCCCTCCTCTTCTTCTTCCCCATCTCCCCTCCTCTTCTCTTCTCGCGCACGACGCCGTCAGGCTGCCCCGCCGCCGTGCACGCCCTACCGGCCGCCCCTCGCCCAGCCAAGCGTGCAGGAAGCTTCGCCTCGTCGCCCCAAGGCTTCTCCCCGAAGGAATCGGCCCCGCTCGCTCCCAATCGTCGCCAACGACCCTCGAGCCCGACGACCGCCGCCGTCGATTCGCCGGCTCCCGACCTCGCCTAGCCTCCCCGACACCACCACCGCACACCTGGTGAGCTGCTGGTCCTCGTGGACCCCTCTCTCTAGCCCCCTCTCGCTCTGGTTCATCCTCCACGTCGACCACCTGCCACCACCGCCGCTCACCGTCGTCGTGCTCCCTCTCTGGTGACCTTTTGGAGGCGGCGCTGCCTTAACCTCCTCTCTCTAACGCGCGCACGCACATGCCCTAGATCGCCCCCTAACGCCGTTCCCCGTCACCGTCCTGCAAGCCACCGCCGGCGTGACGTCACCCGTGCGTCAGCGCGACCCAGCCAGGGAGCCACTTTGCATGTGTGGCTTGCCTATGTGGCCTCTGGCCCACAGTTCAGCCTCTTTGGCTAGCCCCAGCCCGAGTGAAAAATGCCCCCCTGAACCTCTTTTGCTTGTGTGGCTACTGAGGTGGCTCCGGTCCCCTCTGTCAGTCACTGTGGCTAGATATGCCTGTGGTGTAAAAAGTTTAACCAGCTTTTAATAATTTCAGAAATAATTATAATCTTATAAATTCAATAACTTTTAATCTATAAGTCATAAAAATATGAATAATATATCAAAATGTTCAGAAAAATGAAACCTAGCTATCTAAGCTATAATCATGCATTGTTCAACAACTTAAATTACAAGTTTAATTAGAAGAACAAATCCACCCCTCTCATGTGTTCCGGAGTTTCTCCGAGTTAGGGTTTTCACCCCTCGGTACCCCGATTAAATCGTTGAGCATTTCTTAGGGTTACATTCCAATGCAAATTAACTTGTCATATCATCATACTTGCTTGAGCATTGCATCGATGCCATGTGTTGATTGTTTCCCTTTCTTTTTGGTGTTTGGATTATTAGGTTTATTATTAGTTAGGTATTATTAGGTTTATTAATTAGTTTGGTATTATTGGTCTTCGGCCCCACTGGTCAGTCACTGTGGGTAGCCCCAGACCCGATTCACATTTTCAAGCAACTTAGGTGCATGTGGGTTCGACGATGTGCCTATCTACTACACGGTTTCCCTTTCTCTTCATTTTTATTATTGTGTATGTATATATTAGGGTTTCTCTGAATTAGGGTTTATATCTCTCAACACCATACTTAACTTTCTCCTTTAGCCGCTTTGACTTATTCGTTTTTCCACCTATGCAGAAAATATGGACCCACACGTCAGAGACGAAGAAAAGGAAGAGTTGATCCAAGGTGTGATCCGTGGGGAAGATAATTTAGACGTATCAACGTTTCTGAACAACTCCGGTGAGGGTGATCCTTTTTTTACCGGAGTAGACAACTTGTTTGAGGTTGAAGGTGTTGCCTTCCGCGAGGGAAAAGGCGATGCCTTGTGTAATCGAGAAGACGACCGCTCCGGCGAGGTGCATGTAATATAAATCAATTCATTAATTAATCATCTGCTATCTATATAGAAATAGTAACGACGATCTTTCTTCTTTTAGCCCTCCGGATCGAAGGAATCTACTGAAAAGAGTAGACGAGGCCCAACCAAAAAGTTGCAAGACCATGAGAGGTTCAGGATCGAAGATGTCGCTGAAGACGGCAGACCGACAGCTCCCGAAGTTGTCGCAACCAAATTTGTGGCACAATGCGGAGTAATCGTTAGGGACTTAATCCCGATCACCATTAGAAATTGGAATAGGCCTGCTAATGCGGATGAAGAGGGAACATGTTTATTTGTCCCTAACCACGCCAAAGATTTACTGTGGAAGAGGCTCATGGTTAATTTCAAACTACCGAAGATAGAGCTGGATCCAAATGCGGAGGATCCAGTTGAGGACGCCTTACAACATGGGAGAGCCATGGAGGCTAAGGTCAGGGAGTGGGCTTTGAAGAAGATGGCCCAGTGTTTCACCAACTGGAAGAAAAGATTGCACCTTGACTATGTCATGAAAAAGAAGACTCCCGATTTCAAGAATATTCAGTTTGAGAAGATAAAACCATTCTGGGATGAGTTTGTGAAATACAAGAAATCAGAAAAAGCTAAGAAAATGTCTGAAACGAATAAGCTGAATGCTGCTAAGAAGAAGTATCACCATACTATGGGGCAAGGTGGCTATAGGGTTGGCATTCCTACGTGGGAGAAACTTGAGCAGAAACTGTGTGATAAAAATATCACCCCAGAGACAGACGATTGGGTAGAACGTGCAAGGAATTGGTTTTACGGGCATGGGGGCACGTTGGACTCGGAAGGGAGGTGTATATATAACATACGACATAAAGAAGACCCCTTGCCAATCGAGAGGATCAGAAAAGCAGTAAAGGCTGTTAAAGATGGGGACTTCATTCCCGATAGAGAGAATGATGAGCTCATACTCGCCCTTGGAAATAAGGAACATGATGGACGAACACGAGGAACAAGAGGCTCCCAATCATGGAGGACTGGGTTTCCCGAAGAGAGGAAGAAATATCCTGATAGAAGCCGTCAGAGGAGAAAGGACAGGGCGACAGTTGAAGCAGAAAGTCAGAAAGAGCGAATGCGTTTAATTGAAGAACGATTAAAGCAACAACAAGATGAAATTAACACACTTAAAGAGCAAAGTACTACCGGCCCATCTCAGCAGCACACTGCATTCGATGCTACCGGCCTATCGAATAATCAAAAAAGCAGTGTGGCTTCCACCGAGGTCCCGGGTGATGACAATGGCGATGCCGATGATGCACCAACGATGGCTCCTGTTGGATACCCAGTGGATGATATCAGAGAGATGACACACTGCGAGCTACATGTCAAAGTTGTAAACATATCAATGAAGGTGGCGGTCGGCTATGCCTTACCAATTGGACCCACACCAACTTACCACCTTCGTCCGGTTCCAGAGGGCTACGCTGTTGTTGGCGTGGATAAAATCATGCCCACCTTTGAGGTTTTGGATCTTCACTACCCTGCTGGTGAAGGGGATGTGACTGTGCTGGGTGACGCAAAAAACGTCACCATTCTATGGCCGAAGGATTGTATCGTGCTTCGAAATCACACGCCAAGGCCATCTTCGCCGCCGCCTCACCCGTATCCAGCGAGGTCGTCGCCGCCGCGGCAGCCGTCTTCGTCGCCTCACCCGGCTCAGTCGCCTCACCAATCTCCGGTGCATCCATCGCCGCGGGAGCCATTGCCGGCGCCTCAGGATAAAAAGCGTAAGCGTACCGCTACTGTGCGTCTTAAGAGATCGCCGAAACGTAAACAAGAGCCTCTTCCAAAAGTACCAACGGTTCCTCCCAAGAGAGCTTATGACTGTACTGAAGAGGAGACTGCGGCGATCGTTGATACGGAAACGACAACGTTTTTCGCTAAGCTGAGGCGGCCGAAAGAGCCAGAGTTCCCCAGCACCAAAGAAGAAAAAGGCAAAGTGTTGAAAATGCTAAAGACTCTTCATCAACCCGAGCCAAAGCTGTCATCAGACTATGAGCGTTCTATTCTCAAGTCACATGCGGCACAAAAAGCCTCGAAGAGCAGTACTGATGCAAGCGGGATATCTGTTGCCCAGCTCGGAGAACAAGCAAAACAGACTTGCGCCCCTCTCAAGGTGATTTCTCAAACCAATGTGGGGTCGAGCAAATATGGGGCCGAAGAGCAGTATGATCCAGAGGTAGTTGCACAATACGGAGAAGCTGCCGCTGCTCAAGGTATGAGTATTGCCCAGTACTTATCCCAGTTAGAGTTCTTCCCCGTGAGTGAAGTAGCATACAAATACCAGTACGGAAAACCTCTCGTCAAACCTGAGGAGGTAAACAATCTTCCAACAAAAATGCGAAGATTGCATAACTGGTACATGCATGCCACAAGGGCCGGGCTAACTGGATAGTGCTGAGGGTTACAAAAAAGCATCATGGGAAAGATAAGGATGACATGATATCCATTGAATTTGATGAACTATTTCAATTATTCAATCAAAACGCCTTGGACAAATCGATCATGAGTGCCTATTGTCTGTAAGTACTAATTCTGTAATTAATTTAGTCTCCAGCTATATTATTTTGTTTATTGCATGTATATAATCATACTGTAATATGTAGAATGAAGATTCTCGAATGCAGCAGATGACAAATCTATGACATTGGCTTCATTGACCCATATTGGGTTCATGAAGCTAATCTCAAAATAAGCCCCCAGGATACGGAGGATAATATAGTACACGCGTTAAGGTTTTAAGAAATCAAAAGGGAAATACTATTTCCTTACAACTTCCAGTGAGTGTTATTGTCTTGTATACACTTTCTATTTCGCTTACTCGATGTTAAGTATATAATTGATTAGTTCTGCATTCGCAGGTACCACTATATTCTGTTAATCATTCAACTTGACAAAGGGCGTGTATTAGTTATGGACTCGAAACATAAACCCCTTGAGACGTGGAAGGACATGCAGATACTTCTCCAGCGGTAATTCTAATCATTACGACACTATATCGGCAACGTTCGTGAATTTTATGATATCAAGTACTTAATAACTTATTTTATTCGTTTTCTACGCCGGGCAGCGCTTGGAAACGGTTCACCAAGAAGGCTAGGGGTGTTTGGAAAGAGGAGCTTACATTTCAACCACTAGATGTAAGCACCACTAGCTATATCCGCGCATCTCTTTGATTCTAGTTTTGATACAGTTATTATCATGCTTGATTATTATTTTGATTGAACTCTGTTCTCGTAAATTGCCTGACGCAGGGACCAGGTAACAATCTATGTGGATACTATGTATGCGAGTTCATCCGGCAGACGTGCGATAAGAAGGGCAGAAATTTAGAGCAACTCCACGTACGTAAAAAATTTCTATAGTTTTTAATTACAATCAAATTGTGTTTAGTTTCATATTCATATAGGCTGACTCCTTTTTTAAATCAGATCGAACGTCTACGGAACGGTCTTCTGCCAAAGGATCGCATACGAGCAATTCAGGAGGAATTGGCGGGATTCTTGGATGCAGAAGTCCTAAACACACAAGGGGAATACTACTCGGCTGTGTATAGACAATAGGAATTGTAAAAATAGCAACTTTGGAAAATGTATGTAGTGCATGAACTCGATCCGTGTATTGAATGTAATGTTGTCATGATGATCTTGTGTAATATAAGGTTCCTTCGTTGATAAGTGCAAAACACTAAATAAACAATAAAACAATCTAAATGAATTCTCTGCCGCGGCACAAAAAGTGGCGAAAATGCTGCCGCGGCAACAAAATGTGCCAAAATGAATTCTCTGCCGCGGCAGAGAAATGGGCCAAATCTCTGCCGCGGCAGCAGGTTATTACGAACCGGGACTAATGCTCCACCCCCCCCTCGCGCTCTGATGCCGCCACGTGTGCCCCATTTGTCCCGGTTGGTGGGGCAACCGGGACTAATGGTTAGAGCTTTAGTCCCGATTGCCCCGTCCCGGTTGGGCAACCGGGACTAATTGCCCTTACCAACCGGGACGCATGGGCCCTTTTATACCAGTGGTCGTCCGATCGTTGCTGCTCGCCAAGCACTACTAGCAAAAGTGCTGTTCGTGGCGCACCTAAAAAGCGCATCCGTGGCGCACTAGTGGTGCGCCACTAAGCGTACGCTGCGGCTAAAAAGTGGCCGTAGTGCACTACCATGTGCGCTATGGTTATATGGGGATAGGCTTAGCGCACTACCAGGTGCGCCACGGGTAGGGATACAGGTGCGGCACGGATGTTTTTTTCAAAAAACAAAAAAAAAATGCAAAAACACCCTCGTTTTGAATTGCAAAAGCAATCGGGTTCGCATCGCCGCCGTCGTGTCGCCTCGCTGGAGCATGGTGGCCGTGGCCACGACCTACCACCGCAGGGAGGTGCGGGAGGCCGCGGCCGTGCTAGTCCTCGCCGGCATCGAGGAAGAAAGGGAGAAGGAGGTGTGGCTGGAGAAGGGAGGAGGTCGCCGCAAGGAGAAGGAGGTCGTCGGCGCTCGTCGTCGCTTGTTGTTACTGCAAGGAGGAGGAGGCCGCAAGAAGGAGGTCGTCGTCGCCATCGTCACTGCAAGGAGAGGAGGATGCCGGAGCAAGGAGGAGTAGAAGGCCACCGTCGGCGTCGTCAGTGCAAGGGAAGGAAGAGAAGGAAAAGGAGGTGGAAGAAGAGAAGGAAAAGAAGGAGGAGGAGAACAGAGAAGGAAAAGGAGGAGGGAGGAGAATGAAAAGGAGAAGAGGAAGGGAAGAGAAGAGGGGCAGGTGGGCGGGGTGGGGATTCAAATTTTGAATCCCGCCCAACTTACTCGTAGCGCACTAGGTGGTGGTGCGCTACGGGTAAGTTGCCCTCTCTTTTTTTCTGCGGGAAAAAACGCTCTTTTTGACCAAAACTTTTTACTCGTTTTGAATTTTGAAAATCGAAATAATCGCTAAACGACTGGAGGTGGTTGCGAGCGGATGCGGAATCTCGTTCTCGTCATTTTGGTATATTATACGATTTTTTTATATCGGATGCAAAAGTTACGGCCATTTTACCTTGGCATGATTTTTTTGCGAAAAAAGTAGAAAATCATGTTTGTTAATTTTCCTAAAAACTATACCACATTACCTACCTACATATGAAATAATTTTATTTTTTAAAGTGTTTATCATTTTTTAATTTTTTGCAAAGCCTAAAAAGGCGATCCAGGGGGAGGGTGTGGAGTTGGTGCAGGCCACTTAGCCGTAGGACACTAGGACAGAGTGCCCTACGGCTAAGTTGACCCAGCTGCTCCAGCACACATGCCCGTAGCGCACTAGGTCAAGGTGTCCTACGACTAAGTTTTACATCTGTAGCGCACCTTGACCTAGTGCGCTACGGGTATGTGTGCTGTGGCCACCTGTGCCCTGGCCCACACATAGACGTGGCGCACCACCCCATGTGCGTCACGCTTACGGCAGTTATCCATAGGGCACCTGTGGGCAGTGCGCCGCGTCTATTTTATCCGCGGGGCACCACTAGCACGTGCGCCACGGATGTGTGTATTACATATAGCCGTTTTCCTAGTAGTGAAGGACGTGACGGCTGCTGCTGCTGCTCCCGGTGCGGAGTGCTCCCAGGCCGGCCCATTTACCCGACCTCACCCGCACCGTCATAGTCATTAACGGTGGTAATGACGACTGCCGCAGCCCGCATGCGTGGCTTCCCGTCCGGCCGGTGGGAAAACTCGGTACTCCCGATGTTTTCCCGCGCATAACAAAGTCATGCGCATGCGAGGCAATGTTTTGGTTCCCACCCCGCCATGGGGCTATATAGATAGCCGACGCGACAAGGGGGGCGATCAAGCCCAAAGCCACCCACATACCAACAATGCCTTGCTGCAAGATCACCACATTGCAAAAATCGGCCAGCTGGCTCGCCGCCCCGAGGAGGACGAGGCCACCTTCGTCGCCTCACTAGAGAGGGAGAAGGAGCCGGTGGCGGCGGCGGAGGAGGAGGTGGCGAAGATTGTGGCGGAGGCGACACACGACGCGAAGGTTCCACACGAGGTCCACGCCGCGCTGAACGTGGCGCAGACAGATTCGGACGCGTGCATTCGCAGCCCATTTTAGACGAGAAATAGGTCGATCTGAACACGCCCGGTTAAATGGTTCACGCCGCTTGGACGGATTTTCCCCTTCGCATGTCCCTGCGGTCCGATTCGGATAAGCCGTGGTGGAATGGAATGGGTCGGCACACGATGGCGGTGGGCGGAGCAGAAGCCGCGCTCGTGCCCGAGTACCGAACGCCAAGAGCCGACGCCGGGGTGCCACAGGTATGGTTCGCCGTCAATAAAAAGAGCACTAGCCCGTCCATACATTTTCGTTGCAGGGACATACGTGGCCATTAGATTTTCCGGAGGCGAGACGAAAAGCACACCACGAGATATTTACGTGGCTAGTCACACAGAGCAGGAGAATATGCTCCCAAGTGGGGTCATCTATTCCTTTCCCCGGGAACGGGAAGCTTTATTTACATGGCGTACAAGCTACTAAACGGCAGTATGTCCATGTCGTCCATACTACACGCAGTGAGTGTGAAAATAAGAGGAAAATACATGCTACATACTCTTCTCTGCTATTCCTAGTCTTGCTGACACGAAAGAACGAATGAACTAGATCGAGCTAGCTAATGAAGTACTAGTAGTAAAATCTATCAGAACAGTTGTAAGATTGTAAAACCGGGCGAATTCTGAATCTTCCAGATTAACCCGTTTCCCTCATTGTAATTGCAAAGAACTTCAGGCGAAGGAGGCTCGCTTGCATCGCTGCGGGCGCACGGAGAGCTTGGAGAGGAGGAAGACGCCGGCGGAGGAGGCGACCACGGCCCCGGCGAAGCAGGCCATGTCGAGGCCGGTGACGAGCGGCACGCTCTTGAACTTCTCCAGGACGCCCGCCTGGAGCAGGAGCAGGATGGCGTGGCCGAACCTGGACTTGGCCTGCACGATGGACTGCAGCCTCGCCCCTTCCTTGAGCCTCTGGTAGATGGGTTTCTGGACGCTCCGGGAGCCGTAGAACATGCCGAACATGCCCATGCCGAACGTGAGCAGGGCGGTGCCGATCAGGAACATGTCTGAAAACGAATGAGGAAATCAGTTGATGTGTTTGTTTCCAAGAAAGCAACTAAAGAACGTTGACTGAAGCTGAATTGGAGGGCGTACCTAGTGCCTCGATGAGCAGCTTGATGATCTCGGCTTGGTCTACTACCTGTGACATGGCACGGAACTGCAAGAGGAACGACTCCACAACAACGCCACAACCCTGCACGAAAGGTTTGTTCAGTCTACGAATGAATCTGGTTGCCTTGGATGGAGAAATGAACTGAAGAATTAAGGTATAGCCTGAATTATTATACCTCGAGAAAACATGGGACTGAACCGAGGAGCGATCCGGCGACGCCGATGAGCGTGAAGGACTGGCATCTGACGACGCCCTGATGGATCAGATTACATGTCCAGATGAACTTTGTT
Organism: Avena atlantica; assembly: GCA_910589765.1. Lineage (NCBI taxonomy): Eukaryota > Viridiplantae > Streptophyta > Magnoliopsida > Poales > Poaceae > Avena > Avena atlantica. The sequence continues at coordinate 380,069,701 of OU342736.1, forward strand.
ATACTACGGACCAAAACTTTACTTCTACCAGATCTGTAAGAAAATTTCAGCTTCCTATAGTAGCTTACCTGGTGGATGACGGCCTCGATGACCGTGGCCCAGCATCGTCTCGTCAGGGCCAGCCACGTCGCCCCGAACTGCCTGACCACGAGCCTCCTTGCGACCTCGTACGCCAGGGGCAGCAGGAGCTCCACGCTGTTCGCCTCTCCCGGCAGGCGCAGCCCGCGCCGTTTCTCCTCCACGGTACCGGCGGTGGATGGTCCCAAGGTGATCAGGGCCGCCCTCTGCTCGGCGGCGCGGCTCTTGTTGTGCTTTGCCTTGGTCTCCTCCCAGAGGAAGGGGAACTTTAGAGACGGGATCCGGCACGGCCGGCCGGTGGCGTGGTGGCCGGAGGCCGATGACGACGATGAGGACGGAAGACGGCCGCTGTCAGCGTGGAAGGCCCTGGCGGTCGTCGCTCTCAGAAGCCTGCCGCTACTCGCCCCGGCTGCCATTGCTGAACTTGTTCAGCAGCAACCTCTGTATAGAGAAACTGTTGCTTGTTTCTTGACCGTTGAACACCTGCTGCAGAGGACCCGTGGAATGAGACCGTATAAATACTGGAACGGGGGCGTGAGGAAGGCGAAGTGGGGAATGGCATACTTATGGGGCATGTGTAGCAAGTGGGGAAGGTTCCAAGAATGAACAAACGGAGAGAGGCGAACCGCGCCGGTGCAGCACAGCAGTCAGCAACAGCAGGGCGCGTGTGGAAGAGCGGACGACGCCAACGCCGTCTCCTGTGGCTGGAGAAGGTTTGTCCCGGCGCAGAACCGCGCCAACGGTGAATAATAGGGGGCGTCTCCGCGGTCCCTTTCCTTTGACGTGTTAGTTGTACGTACCCGCGCGCGCACTTTTCCCGTGAGATACTTTGCGCGCCACGGCGTACTACAAAGCTCCGAAGCCTGCTTAGGCTGCGCTAATGGTGGTTTGGCGCGAGGCGAGACACGTACGACAGGAGCTAGCGAAGAGTCGTTGCACACTCGCATTGCACCTACTACTACTACTACTACTCGTGCAACGTCACGTGGAGAAAGGAGAAAATAATGGTTGCCTGAACCTGCAGCAGCTTCGTGTGCCAACTTTTCTCCCGGCGGTGGTCTTCTGGAGGAACTGAGACAGGGCAGCAAGAAGATCCAAGTATTTTTCGTTGCGCGCGAACGTACGGTAGCTAGCTCGTCCATCGTCTAATAAGCCTGGCCGTCGGTTGGGATCGGCCGGACGCACACGCACACGCATACGCACGGCTCTGTGTAATGTCACCGAATGTACGAGAGCGAGATGGCACCAGAAGGAGATACGAGGTGGACGCGTATGCGGCTGCGGCGCGTTCCTTGGGCCTCCGGCTTCGTCTGCGGCCGGGTACGTGACGCAAAACACGGGTCACCGCAATTCTAGCGTGTGTATGCTATATCAGGTTCATATTTGTGCCGTCCGTTCACTGCTTTACCATTCGCAAAGTTTGATCGAGTTTTAGTATGTTTTAAAAATTCATGTACAATATAATAACTTAATGCATGCTAGAATCGGATTTCTCTTGTCGCTCCCGCTCGTTCGTCCGTTGGTTAACTCGCACCCTCCTCGCCGCCGCCGCCTCCTCACGACGTCTTCGGTTTCTCCAAGGACGAGACACATGCATGTTTTGTACACTTGTAAGCTGAAAGGTACCTACTGGCGTGGACTTTGAACTTTACAAGTTTTGGACGTTTCGGGAAAGTGTGTGTGCTGGTATGTAGATTTGTCATTCTCCCCGCGTCATCTGGAGCCACTGCGACGGGTGTTTCGCGGTTGATTTTATTGTACATATTAGTTGAGTTGGATTTGTCAAAATTTGGATGAACCTATATACAAATAGTGTCTAGATTAAACAAATCCAAGTCAACTAATATGGGTCTAAGAGAGTAGTACTATTTGGAGCATATGGGAACAGCTCGTCCTTGAAAGTATTCCAGCTATAGCTTTTTTTTTTTTTGGAAAAGAGTGTATATTAATATAATAGGGATACCAATTACACCCAACCTCTGCAACAACGAATGCCCTAGCGGTTCTACGGATGCACACAGCCTAGAAAAAAAAAAGAATTACAAAAAAAGAAAAAAGTCCCGCTATAGAGAACTAATCCTCACAGTACCGACAGTGACACCATCAGAACAACACCAGTAATCCTCCACTTCAATAACAACGCCTTCAAGAAGAAAATAGTGTCTAAGCGCCGTCCTTGCCCGATCAAAGATCATAGGTTTTCACCCTGTAGAAGGTCCTTGCTCACAAAACAATGCCTTCAACAAGGTCATTGCCAGGCACAACCAGTTAAGGCCAGACCTTGGATTTTTACCCTGCAAGATAAGACTGAAAACTCCTCTGTGTTGTCTTCCCGTGGATTTTTACCCTGCAAGATAAGACTGAAAACTCCTCTGTGTTGTCTTCTCGCACCAACAATCGCTGCAACGAGTCCTAGATCATGCAGCCAGTTCTCCGTCGCCAGAAGAACAAATATTACCATCGCTACCCTCATATTTCCGCTTTCCTGACATTCTCCGCATCTGACTTCACTATGGCTCTAAGATGACACTTGGTGGGAACAAACAACAGAGCTTCGCAATGCTCCCGCTGAAACCAAACGTCCAGAAAAACAAGGTGTGCACGACCGAATACCTTCTGATCCAGCATTCTCCAGGCATGATACGCCCATGGGAGTTCGCCGGCGGAGCCTTTCGGAACCCGCCTCTCCAGACCAGATCAACGTGGGAAGACATCAAGTAGATCTTCGTCTTTGTGCGAAAGAAACCAAAGGACCACCATCTTTATTCGAGCAGAGCAAATCTAAGAGATGGCAATCCAGAGTGATGTTTCGCCGGCATAGCCAAGCCAACAACAGTACTCACAACTCCCCGGATGGACCACTCCGGCCTAGATCTTGGCGCAAAATCCTATCTTGACCGACAGCCCAGATCGCCACGGATCGGATCCACGTCCGAACCGGTGGTTCACCGCCGTCTCCACGAGGTCGCTCCGCCCGTGAGCGCCGGCCAGACCAGCGCCCTGGCCGCGCCGCCCACCACCCTCTCGCGCCGCCGGGAAGATGGCTGGTCTAGACGGTCCGCCTAGACCCACGACGAACCACCTCCCGAGAAGCCGAAGCCGGGTAAGATTGCCGTCGTCGCCAGGCCGAGAAACGCCGCCCCGACCATCGCCCACGTCCATCCCCGACGACCCAGCCCCAGCCGCACCGATGGGGATGTACGCCGCACCCACCTCCCCTAGCACCGTTCGGTACCAGGGGCGTCGCCACCGCGGCCGGCGCCGGCGGCAGCGGTGGAGAGGAGGGGATCAGGAAGAGGAGAGGTTAGGCGGCGGGAGGGGATCCCCGGCGGCGCCCTGGGGGTGCGCCACGGGAGGAGGTTAGCGATACTTGGGAGGAGGTTCCAGTTTTTCTGGCCTACCAGGCTGCTCTACTTTTCTCAAGTTTCAACGTCGCAGTGAGTGCTACTTTTAAAATGGAGGAAGGATTTCACTTCCCCGGCCTCTGCACCAACTAGGGATGCACACAGCCATTAAGCATGAGTACCAGGATTTTTAAACTTGATTAAGCACCAAGCCTGGTCCTCAAGATAAATAGTATGAGTACCAGGAGAGCCTGGTCCTCAAGTATAAATAGGAACCTTAATTCGCTTCCGTAAGGAGTTGAACTCAGATGTTGAGTTTATACATCCCAGCTATAGCTATAGAGCTTGTGTATGAAGTATGTATACGGGCTCTCACACTTGTCAGTCCTGCAATTTGCCAAAGCCCAAAGAGGACGCCTGACATATATGCAGCTAGCTGTCCTACACATCAATTATGGACACCCACTATGTCACGGTAGATTATTCCAGGCAATATGTTAGAGGCATTATTGCAAATTGCCTGGAAAAACCATCTTTTGTGGCACTTTCAGAAAATGCCAGGAAAAATAAGATATTTAAAGGCATTTTTAGAGAGTGCCATGAAAAAACAGATATTCTAGGGCATTTTTTGAAGTGCCAGGAAAAATCAGATTATTTAAGGCATTTTTTTAATAGTGCCAGCAAAGATATGATCTTTTGAGGCACTTTTGAAAATGCCTGCTATAATCAGTACATAAGAAATAACTAACAGTCTAGTTATAACAACTAACTTAATATACCACTAGAACAAGTCTAGTTATAACAGCTAACTTAACAGTTCAAAAGAAGCAGTAACAACCATACTTACTCAGCTTAAACAGTTCAAAAGAAGGTCTAACAGCCATACTTACTTAGCTACATATTTATAGTCCATCTTAACACCAACAGTCCAAAAGAGGCTATAACAGCCATACTACATACTTAGCTACATATTTACAGTTCATCTTAACAGTCCAAAAGGGGCTTAACAGTCCATCTTAACAGTCCAAAAGATGCTTGACAGCCACAGTACATACTAGATATTAACAATCCAACTACCACTTAAATGTCCTTCCAACGATCTTCAGTTGTCGAGTGGGACGATGAGAAGCCTGAGCCTAGCTCTTACATCTTGAAACCTAGTACCACTTTGATCTCTGAAGCTAAAGGCACAAATGTCACCCTTCCTCAAGTCGAATTCTTCGACAACTTCTTTCCATCCAGTTGTCATCATGGCATTTCCAATCTTCCCCTTCTTCTCTCCCTTCTTCATCCGAACATACTTCACTTCCTCGCTGCGGTTGCAGTTTACAACAACTTCAATAGGTTCAACTAAGAACTTGTTGAGGTAGTCATTAGAGAACTGATTTCCAAACTCCTGCAACATGTTATATACAAAACATATTACTATCAAATTAGAACAGACCACATTATTATTTCATTTCAGAAGAAGTATGACAGGAGAAAGTAAAAGAAAGCATACCATCTTCGATTTACCCGGTACAACAGAGGATTTTGTCATTTTGAAGACATAGTGTTTGATTGGTGGCACTGGGTAGTCATTTGCATGGTTATTCAGCACTTGCACTTGATTAGGATTCAACCTCATGTAGTTTGCAAAGATGGATACATGATCAAACAAACGCTTTCGCCTTCCTCTAATATTGGGTGCTACATGCAAAAGTGTGTGTCATAATAGTCCTAAGCAACTACATTAAGAGTGTCAAGTAAAGTAGATGTTTAAGCAAGGATGGTTACCTCTAACAGTGTGCACGACCTTATCATTGTCGTCGCTAGTGCTGATGTTGTCGTCGTCATTGTCGGTACTGCTGAAGTTGTTGTCGTCATCGCCACTGCTCATGGATTCATCATCGTCGCTACTGTTGAAGTTGGTGTCGCCATCGTCTCCACTGCTCATGTTGTCGTCGTCGCTACTGTTGTAGTCGTTGTCTCCATCGTCTCCACTGATCATGTTGTCGTCGCCGTCGTCGCTACTGTTGTAGTTGTTTTCACCATCGTCTCCACTGCTCATGTGCTCATCATCATCACTGAGGACAATAACATCCTCATTGTTCACCATAGTGTCCCTGCCTCATTTTAAGAAACTAGTTCAGGAAATATAACAACAAGTAATGAAGTAACTGAATAACAGCAAGTAAAAAAAAGCATAATGGCAAGCATCCAAGGATTATATATGAACTAATCCCAGGAGCCAAATCTTGGAATTTAGATGCAAGTTAATACAATAAATATTAATTGAGAAAATGCATGGTAGGATTAACACTTACAGACCAAAATCTATAGCTTATTTGTAAACTTTGGGACACATAGTACAACTTCCTCTCTCCATAGAGTGGCAGGAAAAGAAAATGTACGATAACCATCAGCTAACCATCAGCTACAGAATCCGGTACGATAACCATCAGGTACTTGTAGCTAATCAACATGGTAGTCGATGCTAACCATCAGCTAGTAAGTACGCTGCCCACTTTAAAAGAAAATACAGGTTAATTAGCATGACAAGAGAAAGAGCAGAAACTCCATTTTAGTACTCCTAGAGACTATTATGACTATTATGCATATTTCTCCTAGAGACTATTCAGCAGCAGCTAGTAATAATCTTATACTAGTACTCCTACCAGACAAACCTACACGCAGGAATCCATCGCCATGATTTCAAGCAGACAATGCAGGAATCCAGCGCCATGATTTCAACACCACACGCTAACCAACACCACAGGCATGGATCAAACCCGCTAGAGACCAACTCCCAGGATGGAAACTGCACGTAGATCAGATACAAGAACAAACATACCAAAGCTATTCTAGTTCGACAGATACGTTTCCTAGATATGCACCGGAGGAACCCAGCCGCCGGCAGCGGCGGCGGCCGTCAAGACCTTACCGACGAGGAAAAATGCTTCACCCCTTACCGGCGAGATATCCTTCCGTCCGTCGGTGGAGGCGGATGCGGTGGAGGCCCCTCCCCTTCCGTTCGTCCGCAGTAGAGGAGGCCGGCGGTGGAGGGGCGGCCGACGGTGGACGGTGGAGGGGCGGCCGCCGGTGGAAGACCAGGCGACGGTGGATCCAGATGGGGACATATCGGGAGTGGGGAATGGTTGACCGGGAGTGGGACGTCGGTGGTAAATATCCACCTTTCTTTTTGAAACATCCTTTAAAAATATGACTTATCTAGATAGGTCCTCCCACCACGTAAAAACAATCGAAATCTAAATGCTGAAAAGAATAAGGGGCTTTCACTTATTTAGACTTCTACACGAGTATCCCGTCGCTGGCTCCAAATTCCACCGCTGATGCATCCCCAAATCCCACCGCTGATGGAGGACGCTGGAGGACAAGGAGGCCCGCTGATGGAGGACGCTGGAGGACGAGGACGGCCGCGCTCCACCGTCACCGCCACCGCCACCGCCGTCGAGCGGCCGCGCTCCACCTCCACCGCCACCGCCGTCGAGCGGCCGCGCTCCACCGTCACCGCCGTCGAGCGGCCGCGCTCCACCTCCACCGCCACCGCCGTCGAGCGGTCGCGCTCCACCTCCACCGCCACCGCCGCCGCGGATCCTCGACGCTCTTTTCTGCACCGCCAGCGCATTCAAAACGACCATGAGGCTGGTAAAAATACTCCCTGCCGGTAGAAGCAATAGAAGCAATAGAAGGAGAAGAGATGTAGAATCAGCCCACCATAGTAACTTCCACACATGGTTTACGGATCATGTAAATTCAGAAATTGAGAAAGGGATTGAAGTTCAAGAAGAAGTATTCCTTTTATCTCAGAGGCCATATATGATGGTAAAGAAGTATAATAGTTACTCTATAAATGGATGCCATTTCCATACGAGCAAACACGGACAAGGCAAGTCTACACAATGTGATGGGGTATCAGTATGTGCGAAGACCTCTAGCTACTCCAGCGCCAAAGACAAAAATCCAGCCCTAGGGAATGTCCAATATTATGTCGAGGTCCTTGTTAACTACGTATGCAGCAAAACAACGATGTTGCCACGTGCACACGGGAGACTAAAGAAATTGGAAAATGCTCAAGCAAAATGCATTCCATGGCCTAGAATGTTTGTAAGATTACTACAACCTTTATCATTTACTTTTCATACTACACATTCCTCTATATTGCATCATCAATATATACAATGTACCACAGATCAATGAGACCACAAAGGCGGAGTTTAACCATGTTGACATATATAAAAGGCACGATCTCCTTCGACAGAGACCTGAGCTCTATGCTCAGATACCTCCTGAATGTGGCTTGAAAAAGAAGAGGAAGAGAACTTCGGGTGCCGCCATGAATGCCGATGATCGAAAGACCAATTCACAAACTATGGTATGTAGCCTGTAACCTGAAGTAAATGACTAAATAAGTTACCTTATACATGCTGTAACCTGGAGTACTTGGCCAAATATGTTACTTTATACATGCTGATCAATGCCCTTTGGATATCTTTTAGGACAAGAACCAGAACAAGGAAAGGATGGAGCTAGAAGAACCAGAACAAGTAAAAGATGAAGCAAAGATGTGAGCGAGCATACTGAATGTATTCACTGTCTGAGATGTGAGCGAGCATACTGAATATTGCATACTGAATGTATTCACTGCAAAGATGTGAGCTAGAAAAACCAGAATGCTGTAACCTAAAGTAAATTGAATATTGCATATTGAATGTATTCATTGCAAAGATATGAGCTAGAAGAACCATAACGTTGTAACCTGAAGTAAATTGAATATTGCATACTGTATAATCTGAGAATGTATTTACTGTCTGAGAATGTATACACTGACTGTGTTGTCTTAAATTATTTTCAGAGGCATTACTGTATATTACTGTATAATGCCTTAGATACTTTTTTGAGGCATTATTGTATAATGCCTTAGATACTTTTTTGAGGCATTATTGTATAGTGCCTACAATTATTTTTTGAGGCATTATTGTATAGTGCCAAAAAAAAATATTTAAGGCATTACTTAGTATTGCCTCAAATTATACTCCAAGGCAAATTTGAAAGTGCCACAAAAAATCTATTTTTAAAGGCAAATTTGAAAATGCCTCAAAAAATCTGTTTTTAAAGGCATTTTTTTAAATTGCCATAATTGATTTTTCCCTACCCCATTTGATTGGGCATTTTTATTATTGCCTTAAAAGTTTTTTGAAGGCACTATTGGTATTTTTTGAGGCACTATTGTGTGCCTCAAATAATCAACGGCGGTGTAGTGACCGGTGTGCGCCTGCCTTTGAGCGTGAGTTCCACGCTCAAATCTATGCTCTTGGCCAAACTTTATAAAGTTATACTTGGGTCAGAGCTAAACTTTCAGAAAATTTGGAATGGACGATCTGTTGTAGAGCCTATGTGAACACTTGCACAACGAAACATGTGTGATTTTCACTAAAATTCACAAATAGTCAAACAGCGGTGGCGGGACGAGTCGTTGAAGGAGGCCTAGGGTTGGTGAGCAACGGAGATGGCCGCTGGAGCTGCTAGCGCGGCAATGGCCGGCGCATGGACATGCAGCGACCAGGGCAACCTCCCTATGTCAGGGTGGTGGCAAAGAGGCCTACTCCTGGTCGTTCTGGAAGGCACCACTCTACGTGCAACGTCCCTAGAATATTGTAGAAAGTTCCAAAAGGGGTCCCACCTGTCTGGAAGGAGGCATGGGCCAAAGTGGGGGGCACCCATGCCTACATGGGCCAAGGCACCATAGCCCCTAGGCCCATGTGCCCCCCATCGGCCAAACCCTAGCTGCAAGAGAGGGTGACCTTTCTTGGGGGAGGGGTTCCACCGTTTGGCCGCTGCCCCACCTTCTTGGGGAAAGGATTGATCCACACGGCTTCCCACACCCCCTATATAAGGATGGCAGAGGTGGTGGCGCAACACCCCATCCTGCAGGCGCTGCCTCCCTCTCCCCTCCCCACTCCTCCCGTTCATAGCTGCTTGGCGAAGCCCTGCTGCTCTCATACACCATAACCACCAAAACATCGTCATGTTGCCGGGTTTATCTCGGGAGCCTCTTCTATCTCACTTGCGGGATCAATGAGGAGGAGACGTCATCAAACCGGACGTGTGGATACCGCAGAGGTGTTGCCCGTGCGGTACTTCATCGGATTGATCTGATACCATGTACGATCTATAGATCGTAAACACTAGAGTACAACTATATTAACCACGACCGGATACGAATTTGGTTTCTTTGTATTCGAAAAACACTAGTCATTATTGTCTCACACGCTACTTTCCTTTCAACGGAAATGTTGTGAGGTATGATCCAAAATATCTTGGTTGACTTTTCTAGGGATTTACAAAAATAATAACGCACATGTGATATGACATATTCCAGTCCAACAACCTTTTACTTACCTTAGGAAATGTAAATAGGGATATGGTTTAAATGTGATTGTATCTGTGTGTATAGTGGATGTATGTAGGATGCTAAGAAGTGAAAGGTATGACTAAGTTTACACCACAGTTGTATTTTTTAGAATTTCAGGATTATAATAAAACCAAAAGGGAAATTTAAATCAAACTAGCGATAAAATAAAATGTATAACAATTTTAATTAACCTAGCACTAATATTATGAAGCCACTAACCAAGTTGCAATTTTGGGGCCATGAAACACATTGTTGCGACATGGACATATATGTGTGCAAGATTTTAATAGACGAACAGAGATATATGATACTTTTCAGTTGTAGTTGATCATAATCTTCAAATTTGTCCTATTTTTGTAATGAGTAGATATCAATGATTATATATTTTTTATCTTGGACGGTGGTTTGTATAATATTACTTCTAATAGACAACAAAATATGGTAGACATGCAAAATGCAAGATCGGTTTTCTAGACCAACATGTTAACTCGTTCTCATTTTATTGGATGTTGCCATCTTGTCATGTAATTATATTTCTCTCATTCCGTCCAAAAACAAAATTCGGCAATAAGATGTAAAATGTAACGTAATTCATAGGTGTAGCAAAAGGCTACTATAATAATCATACAATACATATTACTCCACGTGTAACATGTCCACGTGTAACATACAAGTTAGCATGTCCACGCGTAACATACAAGATGTCCACGAGTATGTGGGCTCTGAGCATGCATGTTCACACGTAACATAAGGTGTACCATGATTTATCGGACCGTGTTTTCTAGTCTATATATGATCCCTAATTGGTAGCCCATTTTTTCTATCATAGGCATAAAAGGCATGAAGCAAGTTCCATACTTTCACAATCATATTATGATTAGAACTACCACTTGTAGATGACAAGTCTCCTCATAGAGGATCTCTCTGTATGGATGCAATTAATACCAAATAGAATTTAATCACAATTATGTTATGCAATTAAATGGCAGTTTCTCGAAATTAACTCCTAGTTAAATATTGGATGCGTCTAGATAAGAATGTGGACACAATAATATATCAGTGTTTAAATGGTACTAAATAAGGATGTGAATACATATATATCTGAATAAATACATTAATTGGTAGTTCCCAAAAAAAGGATGTGAACATACCCACATGGGATAATTAGATAATAATTAAAATATCTATAAACTAGCAAGTTTATAAATTATGAATTAATATGTACCAAAGATTTATAGGATATGTGTCTACTTGAATAGTACCGGTCGAATACAATTTTCTAATCAAATTTTACCTATGATATTTCTATTCACAACAAATTTTCTTCTATATAAGGGAGGAGGGGATATTTCTCCTCTCATATCACACACTACCATTCCGTTAACCAACGGTAGTCGTAAATCTCCAGGTTTTCTAGATCATTATTTTAACTACTTCTCCTAATAAGTTTCTCTCAAGTTACAATAGTTAGTATGTCTAGGAGGGAGAGGCGTGTGGATATCGTTTACATCAATAACCGCAATGAGCGTGGCATCACTTTCCAAAAGCGATGCAACGGCTTATTCAAAGGTGCCGCTGACCTCTCTGTCCTCACCGACACTAGGGTTGGCGTCGTACTAGAGGCGGAAAATGGAAATCTGCACTCATTCGGTACGCCATTAGCCAAGCCAATTGTTGATGCTTTCTTATCAGGAACAACTACATCTGTCGACGAGGAGAAAGCAACCAAGATTGCACAGCTGCAAAGTGAAATGGCTCGGATGGATATGAAGAACGACACCTTAAAGGATAAGCGAAGTAAAATATCCATCCAACATATGAAGAAGATCCAAGATGAGAACCCAGGTATGGAAGCAAACTTTGTCTTGTCAAAGGAAGAAGATCTTAGTCTGCAAGATCTCCACAAACTCTTTAATGACCTCTCGTGGGTCAAGGAGGACAATCGAAGTCGGTTGCCTCAATTACATCATGGTCAGGAAGCCATGGTTGGAGGCCAAGGCATGACGGGAAACATGCTACCATCAGGGAGTAGATCATCTGCTCAACAGCAAACTACTCCTATGTGGCAACAGTCGTCGTGGTCTCACCATCCTCCGCAACAGTTGTTGCATTCGGTTCCACTAAGATCATCACCACAACAAACTTTGACACCATCTCATACTATCAAGGTACCACAAATTCTCCATGCATCACCATCAGCTTCGGTGCCTATACATGAGCTACCTCCACCACAAGATCTACACCTTCAGAAGTACCCAAGTCCTAGCATGGGGCAACCACCTCAGAACTACGTGGGTCCTAACACAACCTTCAACCATAATTTGGAGGACTCTGTATTGTTTTCCAACTCAAGTGTCAATTATTTTCCTAGTGATGGACTTCTCGGCAACGATCCATGGGGATATCCTCTCTCGGATAATGTATACCACAACGGATTCCTTGGGATGGATGGTTACTTGGGCTGTGATGGTACCAATGGAGGGAAATCTTCCATCAAAACCGATGGATGGTTCAATGCAATGCCATAGTACTCTTCTACCAGACAAGATGGGGATATTCATGCACAGTATTGAGCACTTTGCTAGATGATAGCTTGTTTGCGCATCCATTAAGTGCTACATCAAGTGAAAAGCTAGTTGTATTTTTATTAGGTAATTCAGCCCTTTTGAGGCAACAATAATTCATGTTGGATGTTTTAGGTCTTATTCCAAGATTTTCATATGTATGACCATTACATCTTTGTAATGATGTGTTTCCATTATAAGAAATAGTCTAAAAAGGTATTATTGAAACGTTGCATGGCGAGAATAAAGCTAGAGGGGAATGGATTTTAATACCCCTCTTGCGATATTTTGAGCCAAACATCATCTCTACTATATAAAAAGCCTTAGAGCTCGTTGGGCTCCCATTATTTGGGGCTAGAATCAAGGAATAATTTATTTGTGATTCCAGAAATCAACCTGTTCGGCTACCATGAAATTGGTTACGGAATTCATTTACAAATTCCTTTATTTTCATTTATTGCCCAATCTTAATTTCTTTTGGTAATATGTCATTTATGTGGAATTGTCAAATAAAATGATGAAAGCTAAACGAGCTCTTAGGTGGTTTTCGCATCGAAGATCTTCATCCGCCGTGACCGTAGTCCGTAAGTACGTCCGCTTCGTCCGTCACGCGCGAAAAAAACAGCAACCCGGGCGTGCGCGCGACAAAAAAAAACAGCAACCCAAGGGTGCTACGTGCATTGTTTCTTCGTTTTTTCGTCCCGCAGTTGTAAAAAAATATCATGTTTTAAAAAAAACCTTAGCCCAAGAAACCGGGACCAACTGTAATCAGGAGATTGATTTGGAATCAGCACCTCCATTTAGCCTGCCATGTCTGTTTAGCCCTTCCTATCGATAGAATCTTTGCCCCCTCTAAGTTGTGGTCTCACGTATGACCTTGGGCTCCTGCCAGCTTCGAGGATGCGGCTAGATGTGCGAACGGAAGATGTTGTACACTACTCCCTCTGTTCCGAAATATAAGACATTCTAGCTTTGTGAAACGAATGTATCTAGACACTTTTTAGGGTATAGGTTCACTCCAAATCTCTACGAACCTATACACTAAAAGACGTGTAGATACATTTGATTCACAAAACTAAAACGTCTTATATTTCTGAACGAAGGGAGTACTTGATTAATTTGGATATCCCATGGCGGTAGCAATGGCCATGACCATGATGCTACAGCCACGGGCATCTGGTCACGGCTCACCCTGGAGCATGTCGCTGTTGCGTCCATCCAACAAGCCGACGGCGGCAATAAGCTCGTTGGGAATGACCATCTACTCGTGCCATATTGCCGTCGGCAGGTCTGAGCGAGGGACTGCTAGAGACAAAGCCGAAGATTGCGAGCTTTGGGTTCGTTCATCTTGCACAGACCAATTTACTAGATGGCAATTCAATGTTTCCTTTGATCTATCATGCGACGGAAGTAGGAGTGGTTTTGGCGGACGATCTTCGATGTTTCCTTTGATCTATCAGGTTAATTAGCCTATCTCTATGAGAGACAGTATTTTAAGTAACTAGATTACATGCTCGGCTTGCCATAGCAACACAGGATCAGGTATCCTTTGGTACCAATCAAATGGTTATAGTACATGCTTGTAGGTAGAGGCACAGAAGAATTGTCGGAGGTGGAGCTGCAAGGGCAATGCAGTTGACAACTACCGATGCCACCAAGTGTATTATGTGTATCGAGAGTGCGGGAGAATAATGCATCGGTTTCATATTATTATTCTTGTCCTGTTTTGACGAATGAAATGTGGTATTAAAAATTTCTAAATGAATACATGTTTCTATATTGTAATGCTGATATCTGGTGTGAGTTTTTTTAAGATTAAAAGGGATATTTATTCCCATGTTCCTTTTCATAGAAAATAAACACACACGTCTCCAGTTTATCCAAAAGATTACAGAGCAAAGCTAAAAGCTAAAACCCAAACTATCAAGGAGTTTATTACATCAACTACAAACTAAAACAGAGAGAAAACCGCCACAAGATTGACACTACTGCAGAAATAGTAATAGAAGACCCAGACATCCGCCACCAATTAGAAAGACAGACCCTAGAAACAACAGGGGGAAGAAGCTCAACACACAACGTGAATAGAGTCCTCCTCGCCTGGATGGCTCTGTAGGTAGTCCAGCCCATGCGTCTTCCCCAGAGCAGAGGACCTCCAAGTAGAGATCCATATGAAGTCTGGACAGGTCAGCACAGGGAGAGTCTCAGCGGTATTTTGAGTTTTTGCATAAGTCGATCTACGAACGGGACAGTTTCGCCTCCTTCTAGATCTTTGAATGGTACATTCCAATTCCTTAAATAAGAAAGCATCAGACTCCACACCTGTTTCATATGCAAGTAGCTCTGTTAAAAACTAAGCTATTTTTAAAGTTCCACAGACCCCATAGGATAGCTGCAGAAACTACATTAAAATGCAAAAATCTTTTATTGCACAACCATCTACTAGCTACTGATTCATAGTCAGACACTTGAATATTAAAAATCTTAAACACATCAGCCCACGGCAATCTAGCAACAACACAATCAAAAAGAAGGTGATGAACAGATTCAAACTCCTTACAGAACTCACGTTCTAAGGGTTTAGGTATCCCCCGAGCTCTCAAATTATCTCTAGTCATGATTTTATTTTGAGAAAGGAGCCACAAAAAAACCTAAACCCTAGGTGGGATTTTCAAATTCCACACAGCAGGCAAGAAAATTTGTTTCACCCCTCTAAAATTAACAATTGCATACATAGAGCTAGAGGAGTATACTCCTTTTGAGTCAAATTGCCAGATAAGCTGGTCTTCCTGACTACTAAAATTAATGCTCCTAGCAATGACTAGCAACTCTTGCCATTGCACCATCATGCCTTCATTAAAGGTCCTTCTAAAATCACTCCTAATCTGTTCACCATCCCAAATATCAGCAATAGTTAAGGTCTATTGATTATAGATGATATACAGGTTCCAAAACTGTACAGCTAATGGGAAATTTCCAAACCAAACAGCTTCCCGGAATTTTATGAATCTACGATTCCCCACTTTCCACTTATACCCAATTTTAACAGCTTTAGCAGCCCACAAAACCCCTTTCCAGAATGTAGAAGGGTGTACATCCTGACAAGAAAGAATATTTGGGTTCCTAGTTTTATATTTAGCATCAATCACTCTCTTCCATAAAGAACCCTCCCCTGTATATATCTCTTGATCCAAGAACCAAGCAAACAGAGATTGAGATCTTGTAAGTTAGGAATGCCCATACCCCCAAACTCTTTCTTCATGCAGATGGAAGGCCAATTAGCTAGATGAATCTTATGATTCCCTTCCTCATCATTCCACATAAAGTTGGCTAGCTAGGAGTTTAGAAGATTCAAATCCCACTTAGGGAATTTAAAAAAGGAAAGAAGGTAAACAGGAATACTAGACATGACATCTTGAATAAGAGTTTTTTAGCAGCAAAAGATAATAATATTCCTCTCCAACCAGTCATCCTAGCCAAAATGCTCTCACAGATGTCAGGAATATGCAACTTGTATTCCTCTAGGGGCAAAGGCCACAATATATAATACAGGTACATGGCAAATATGCAGGAAGCCCCCTAACATATGGGGGAAATACAATATACAGATATATACATCTAACACCCCCCCCTTAAACTCATGATGGATCCACAACACTGAGTTTGGAGAGTAAAAAATCATGCTGCGCTTTGGTCTGTGCCTTCGTAAAGAAATCCGCCAACTGTAAATCTGAAGGCACATACTGAAGCGCAACAACCTGAGCCTGCACCTTAGCACGTGTATAGAAAGCATCAACACCAATATGCTTGGTAAGCTCATGCTTGACCGGATCACGTGCAACACTAATAGCACCTGTACTGTCAGACAAAACCAGAGTGGGTGTAGTAATAGAGACCCCAAAATCCGCAAGTAACCACCGTAACCAGGTCACCTCAGCAGTCAACAAGGCCATAGCACGCAACTCAGCCTCAACACTCGAACGGAAAACCGTTGTCTGTTTCTTCGTCTTCCAAGCAATGAGCGAACCACCAAGAAACACACAATAAGCAGAATGTGAACGACGATCCGAAGGATCACTCGCCCACGTAGCGTCCGAATAGCACTGGAGCTGGAGAGAGCTGGAACGAGGAAAGAAAAGGCGACGAGTGATCGTACCGCGAAGATAACGAAGAACACGGAAAAGATGACTATAGTGAACAGTGGTGGGAGCAGAGACAAACTACCTCAGAATATGAACAGGATAAGAGATGTCAGGACGAGTGACAGCAAGATAAACTAGACTCCCAACAAGATGACGATAACGCGTCGGATCATAAAGAGGATCACCATCAGTAGGTTGAAGCTTAACATTAAGGTCCATAGGGGTCTCAACAGTGCGCTCATCCCCAAGAGCAGCACGAGCATGAAGATCCTGAATATACTTTTCTTGAGAGATGTAAAAGCCATCAGAAGTGGAGGAAACCTCAATCCCAAGAAAGTATCGAAGAGGACCAAGATCAGTCATAAGAAACTGATCACGAAGACGAGCCTTAACAAAGGCGATATACTCAGGATCATCACCAGTAATGATCATATCATCAACCTAGAGAAGAAGAAGAGTGCGTCCACAAGGAGAAGTGTGAACAAACAGCGCTGGATCATGAGCACTAGGGGAGAAACCAGCAGCAGTCACTACAGAAGCAAAGCGCTCAAACCAGGCACGATGGGCCTGTTTGAGGCCATAAAGAGACCGTCGAAGACGACAAACCATCCCCTCGGGAACAAAATACCCAGGAGGAGTCTGCATATAAACCTCCTCACTCAACTCACCATTGAGAAAGGCGTTCTGAACATCAAGTTGAGACACAGACCAGTGACGAACAGAAGCAACAGCAAGAAGAGTACGCACAGTGGTCATATGAGCCACGGGAGCAAAGGTCTCATCATAGTCACGACCATGCTCCTGCTGAAAACCATGAGCCACAAGACGCGCTTTATAGCGCTCAAGAGATCCATCAGAGCGGGTCTTAATCTTATAGACCCACTTACACGTGATAGAACGAACACCGGGAGGGGGAGAAACAAGATCCCAGGTGCCAGTGCGCTCAAGCGCAGCAATCTCCTCAGCCATGGCCAGCTGCTGTGGTATCCCGCTAAAACCACTACTAGAAAATCGCGTTGTTTTTGTGCATTGCATCATCATGACCGCATGCTCATGTGATCATGCCACATTGCATTTGAGCATCGTCATCATCTTGCATTTGCTTGCATAAAACTAATTGCGGAAAAACCTATTTTTGTTTTCTAAACGCCCCGTCTTGTTTTCAAATTAAAACCCGGGTCTCCGGATTATTTTGTTTTGTCTTCTATCGGGTTGCAAAAGCCCGGTTTTAATTGAATAAAATATTTAATTATTTTTAGGGGGCAGCCGAACTGGGCCGATCCGACCCAGTTGGCCACCCCCAGTACAAAACAGCCTGTCTAATTCCTATTCCTACCCAAACCTAGTCTACCCACCAACCGCATCTTGCCACCTCACCGTCCCTCCACCTCAGCACTCCACCCATCCACCTCACCAATCCACCAGCCACCACCACACCCTCCTGGCCCACCTCCTCTCTCTCTCTCTCTTCCCCCTGCCGCCACTCCCTCTCTCACACCCAGCCCCCACCTACCCCCTCTCCCTTACACCCCGGTCCCACCGTCCCCACCTCCCACACACACAAGCCACACACCCTGGCCCCACTTCTCCTGGCCCCGCGTGGCCCGCTCCCCACCAAACCGCCCCGTCCCGTTCCCTGGCCCCACCCCGTGGCTCCATCTCTCCCTCTAGCCCACCACCGACGCCCTCCTTCCCCAACCTCTCGACGCGCCTCTCCCTCCCCGAGCTCCACCCCGCCGCTCGAGCTCACCGCCCCTTCTCCCGGCCCCGTCGCCCGCCGGCGACCACCCTCCCCGTCGCCCGCCTCAGCGCCTCTCCCTCACGTCGACCCCCTCCCTCCTCTCTACCGCGCCCCGACTCCGCCCACCGGCCTCCTCTGCCACGTGGCGCGCCGACCGCCGCCCGCGTCCCTCTCCGGCCTCCCCGCCCGCCAAGCTCAGCCCCGCCTCGCTCCTCCGGGCTCCGCCCTACACCGCCGTCCCGGCGCCCCGGTCCCGCGCGCCGAGCCCGCGCCCGCCACCAGTCCGCCCTCGCCCTGGCCCGTCTCGGCACCCGCCTCATCGCCGCGGGATCCCTCTGCAGCACACGCGGCCGCGCACCACCGGGCCAAGAGCGCCGCCTCCGTGCGCCGTCTCCTCCCTGGACCAAGCTGCTGGCGACCTGGAAGTTCCGGTCCACCTCACCGCGTCGAGCACGTCAAGTCCCCACAATCGCGGTCGTAGCTGCATCCTGCGTGTCCTCAAACCGCACCAAGGCTGCCTCGCCGAGATCCTCCTCGCGCCCTGCCGTCCTCCGGCTCGCCCACACCTGCGTCGCCCTTGATCCGCCTCCTTCCAGTGCGCAGGCGCCGTTGACCGCCCTTGCTAGATGTTCTCTACACCGTGTACGCGCTCGTTGATGCCTTGTTCAGGTTCTGGAACCCGTGGTTCGGCTGCAGCTGTTGGCTTGCAGTGTGTTTTGTGGTGGCGTTGGTGACCAAACAAAGATGTTGCGATGCCAACAAGGTCTCACGTTCCTGTGCACACTTCGCTATCAAGTTCCACCTCCCCGAAGACCAAGACCTACTACGGCGCCGGACCCGAAAACCGAACCCTCGGACGCCAAGTTCTCTCTCTCGGATCCAAAGACGCCAAGACCCCGGACCCCAAGATCTCCGCCGTGAGACGACAAGACCGTCGACACGACCCGACGACCGCGGATGCGACAGGATCGTCCCCGGAACGCCAAGCACTTCCCTCGGACGCCAAAACCCGAACCTGAAGAACGCCAAGATCGCCACGAGGACGCTCCCGACGCCAACCAAGTCCTTCATCTCGGATGCGACAAGATCGACTTCCGTTGTCCGAGACCGATCCCGTCGAACCCTGAACCCTGAGACCGACCCCGAACCCCTCGGAGCCCAAGTTCGTCGAACCCTAACAAGATCGCCGAGACCCCCTAATGTGTGACCCTTATCCGAGAACCCTATTTTATAAATTGTCATCTATATAACTTGTTGCATTAAATCATTCATCTCGCATGCATTTTGTCTGTGGTTTGGGGGCCTTATGCCGATTCACCTTATAATTAAATATGGGGCCCATATGCGGGCAAATCTAGTCTTATATTGGCCTCATCTAAATTGGTGTAGCGAACCGGTGCTATCTTTTGCCATGTTAAGACAACATTTAAATTGCGGGGTATCTAAACAACACGAACTTAATAATTAACTCTCGGGACCCCGGTTCCACTTAATATTGCCCAATTGCATCGCATCTTGCCATGTCATACATCATACATGCATCATGCCCGATCTTTTGCCGTAGTATTAAATATTGCATCCGGTGTTTATTCTAGTGTTTTGCTTCTTCGCGGATAAGGCCGTTGAGTTGATGCGAGTACCAATCCGATCTTCGGATAAATCTTCGGCAATGTTTCCAGGCGAGCATCTCCCCCTTTCTACCTATCTTACTTTTATAGTATTTATTCCCTCATGTTGATCTATTGCTATCTGTGTTGTGATGCTCTAGTTTTCGTTCCCGTGATATCCCTTGCAGCCTTATATTTCCTTGGACACCTCCTATTACCTGTTGTTTGGTAGATAGTTGGACCTGCGCGTCGTAGTCGCTTGCTCAAGTGCTGTTGCGTGTCGTCCAGTACCACAGTTGCTGGAGTATTACCGCATGTTTAGTGTTGGAGATGATCAAGGCTTTAATTATCGTTTACTTTAATTATTGTGTAACAACTAAAATTGAAGTAAGTAAGCAGAGGCACAGGTGGGCAATAGATGTTATTTGGTTGTTAACCGTCCACTTGTGTCCCGTAGGACCCCGAGTACTTGATACCTGTTCCTTGAATATTCGCGCTATCCACATCCGGGAGGATTATGGGACCCCCCTGAGCCAGAGCTTGATTCATTCTTATTTCTTGGGGCCACAAACTAGTTTGAGGTTTTATTTACTATCTTGTACTTATGCCATGCTTTACTGCTTAATTTACGATTGTGCGAGGAGCACCTGTACTGTTTAGGTAAGCGGAGTGTTTTCGCGGTATCGACAAGCCTAGTCACATTTTCGGGTTCCCAGTCGTTTACAGCCACTGACGCAAACCTTGAGTCCGTCTCGAAGTCAGCTAACTTCGTTGCGGGTAGCTTAATGGGGTGCCCCCCTGAAATATTTCTGAATCTTGTGATTGCTTTGTCGTGAAGGCCTCGTTGGGTTTTGATTTAGTTTTTCCGAGGTTGATCGAGTGTGTGTTGCTATTTGTGCACCCCTGCAGGGTAAAACTTTCTGAAAGCCGTGTCCGCGGTTATGGACGACTTGGAGCACAGTATCTCGATCATAGACAACTATACCTAAAGTAGTGCTATAAATTTGACTTTATAATGACTAGTAATCAGCTTCACTATAACGGAATGACTAAATAAAACTGCCAACAATTGCTTGCTTTTGTTGTCGCTTGCGACCATTGTATCTGACTAGTAAGTATGGCAACTATAAAGGAATGGCTAAATCAAAGTACCAACAACTGCTGGGTTTTTGGGATATCTCCTGCTAATTGTATCTGACTAGTAAGTGTTGCAACTACAATGGAATGACTAAATAAAAGTGCCCACTGCTTATTTTATCAGGACGACTATCTATACCTGACTAGTAATTGCTGCAACGATAACTGTATAAATAAAACTGCCAACTGTGTGAGTTCCTCGGTTGACTTCCTCGTTCGGTCTCGAGGGGGAAAGACCAGGATGGGTTTGTTTGGTGTTAGTATCAGATTGGTTCCGAATAGGTCTTTCTCATCCCTATCTGATAATCGTCAGTTGTATTGAGTCTCTATAGGTTGTTAAGTGCATGTTGCCGCTGCCGCTTCAGTCCACCATACCTATGTAGGCGAGGACCGCCGAATTCTAGCCTCGCCGTGTACTGGCCTCAGTACTGACCGCTCTCCCTTTTTCCTTTGCCCTTTGTCGGCACCCCTTTTGTTTAAGCAGGTTTTGAGATCGACGTCGTTAGCAGGGTTACCCTTCCGGCTTGGCCTGGGCAGGGTTATGGACGCCATTGGTTATTCTTCAGGGCTCTTAGCTCAATTTGCATCTTGTCCGTACTCGGACGCCGTATTGTTTTCAAGGTGATTTGGGATCTTTGTATTGTATATCTGTATTCTTGACTCATGAAGTCGTGTTGTATATATTTCTGTTCTGTGGGTCCCATCGAGGACTGTTGTGTAATGTTATTACTTCGTTTTCCACCCGCACGAAAGTGCCTGGTGGGCACCTTTGAATCGTTTCTATGCGGGTTTGGCGGGTTTCGCTAAAACTTGCATAGGGCCGATTCTGAGGGTGTTACAGCTGCCATTCAGGATGATGCTCAGCATCCCGATAAGAAGTCGGCTCGGAGGCAACAGAAAGACCATACTGACTGGGAGAGTAACGGTCGGGGCACGACGCTGACGAACAGGACGAGTAGAGGGAAGCTCATCAGAGGAAGACGACTCAGGAGACGACAATGAAGAAGAAGGTATAGCAGAGGAAGACTCCGGAGAACGAGGAGAACTAGGAGAACTGGACGGAGCAGAGGCGGACGGTGTCGAAGAAGAGACAGCAGGGGGAGAAGATCCTGAAGAAGACACAGTAGGAGTAGAAGGAGGGGTGTCAGGAAAGAGAAGAAAAGATATATCTTCCACCGGGTAGGTACCAGCAGTGGGACGAGGATAGAAAGGACGCGTCTCATCAAAAGTAACATCACGAGAGATACGCATCCGACGAGCAACGGGGTCCCAACAGCGATATCCCTTATGCTCATCACTGTATCCAAGGAAGACACACTCAACAGACTGAGCAGTCAGTTTGGTGCGTTCGCGAGGAGCAAGGAGAACATAGCAAACACATCCAAACAAGCGAAGCATGGAGTAGTCCGGAGACTATCCACATAGGCGCTCAAGAGGGATACCACCCTGCAGAGCAGCAGAAGGCTGAATATTGATGAGGTAAGCCGATGTAGCGACAGCCTCAGCCCAGAAATGCGGAGGAAGGGAAGAAGCAATCATCATGGCACGAGTGGTCTCAAGAAGATGGCGATGCTTGCGCTCAGCAACGCCATTCTGAGCATGTGCGCCAGGACAGGAGAACTGAGCAAGGGTGCCCTGTTCAGCAAGAACACTACGCAACATCTGGGAGATATACTCACCAGCAGAATCAGCATGAAACACACGAATAGGGGTGGAATGTTGAGTGCGGACCATGGCCACAAAACGCTGATATATGGAGAGCACTTCACTGCGAGAGCGCATAAAATACAACCAAGTGTATCGAGAAAAATCATCGATAAATAAAATATAGTAGCGATGGCCCCCTTTCGAAGCGAAAGGAGCCGGACCCCAAACATCGGAATGAACTAAATCAAAAGGTCGCTGAGATACAAACGCGCTAGTAGGGTAGGGAAGCTGAATCTGTTTGCCCAACCTATAGCCCTGACAATGTAAAGACCCATGTCCTGAGACAGACCCCAGAAGACCACGATGAACTAATGTCGACAGGCGGGAGTCACAAAGGTGACCAAGACGATGATGCGACTGCTGAAAGGAGCTGGTAGCAGAGGCGACGACCGGAGAAGAACTGGCAGATGAAGTGGCAGCGGAAGGAACACGAAGCCAGTCTAACTCCCAAAGCCCTGAAGAATCACGGCTGCGAGGGCCAGCTCCAACCAGGGCCTGTGTGCGACGGTCCTGAACAACACAAGAATCATCATCAAGAATGACGCGACAACCAGAGTCAGTAAGCTGGCTAGCAGAGAACAGATTCATCTTAAGAAGAGGGACATGAGAAATATCAGGAACAGAAAAAGAAGAAGTAGAAAGGGTGCCCCGACTAAAAACAGGAAGAGATGTACCATCAGCCGTGAAAACACGGACAGGAGAAGGAAGAGAACGAAGAGCGGACAGAAAAGAAGACTCAGATGTCATATTATAACACCCTCAGAATCGGCCCTATGCAAGTTTCAGCGCTTCCCGCCAAACCCGCATAGAAACGATTCAAAGGTGCCCACCAGGCACTTGCGTGCGGGTGGAAAACGAAGTAATAACATTACACAACAGTCCTCGATGGGACCCACAGAACAGATATATACAACGACGACTCAAAGAGTCAAGAATACAGATATACAATACAAAGATCCAAATCACCTTGAAAATGATAGAGCGTCCAACTACGGACAAGATGCAAATGGGGCTAAGAGCCCTGAAGAATAACCAATGGCGTCCATAACCCTGCCCAGGCCAAGCCGGAAGGGTAACCCTGCTAACGACGTCGATCTCAAAACCTGCTTAAACAAAAGGGGTGCCGACAAAGGGCAAAGGAAAAAGAGAGAGCGGTCAGTACTGAGGCCAGTACACGGCGAGACTAGAATTCGGCGGTCCTCACCTACATAGGTATGGTGGACTGAGCGGCAGCGCAGCATGCACTAAACAACCTATAGAGACTCGATATAACTGTCGGCTATCAGAGAGGGATAAGAAAGACCTATTCGGTACCAGTCTGATACTACCACCAAACGTACCCATCCTGGTATTTCCCCTCTCGAGACCAAACGAGGAAGTCAAACGAGGAACTCACACAGTTGGCAGTTTTATTTATTCAGTTATCGTTGCATTAATTACTAGTCAGGTATATATAGTCATCCTGATAGAATAAGCAGTGGGCACTTTTAGTTAAACATTCCGTTGTAGTTGCAACACTTACTAGTCAGATACAATTAGCATGAGATATCCCCAACCCAGCAGTGGTTGGTACTTTTATTTAGCCATTCCGTTATAGTTGCAATACTTACTAGTCAGATACAATGGTAGCAAGCGACAACCCAAACAAGCAATTGTTGGCAGTTTTATTTAGCCATTCCATTATAGTGAAGCTGATTACTAGTCATTATAAAGTCAAATTTATAGCACTACTTTAGTTATAGTTGTCTATGATCGAGATACTCTGCTCCAAGTCGTCCATAACCGCGGACACGGCTTTCAGAAAGTTTTACCCTGCAGGGGTGCACAAATAGCAACACACACTCGATCAACCTCGGAAAAACCAAATCAAAATCCAACGAGGCCTTCACGACAAAGCAATCACCAGATTCAGAAATATTTCAGGGGGCCACCCCATTAAGTATACCCGCAACGAAGTTAGCTGACTCCGACACGGACTCAAGGTTTGCGCCAGTGGCTGTAAACGACTGGGAACCCAAAAACTGGGCTTGTCGATACCGCGAAAACACTTCGCTTTCCTAAACAGTACAGTGTGCAGTACCTCGCACAATTTAAATAAAACATTAAAGCATGGCATAAGTACAGGATAGTAAATAAAACCTCAAACTAGTTTGTGGCCCAAGAAATAAGAATGAATCAAGCTCTGGCTCAGGGGGGTCCCATAATCCTCCCGGATGTGGATAGCGCGAATATTCAAGGAACAGGTATCAAGTACTCGGGGTCCTACGGGACACAAGTGGACGGTTAACAACCAAATAACATCTATTGCCCACCTGTGCCTCTGCATTTGCCTACTTCAATTTTAGTTATTAAACGATAATTGAATTAAACGATAATTAAAGCCATGATCATCTCCAACATTAAACATACGGCAATACTCCAACAACTGTGGTACTTGACGACACACAACAGCACTTGAGCAAGCGACTACGACGCGCAAGTCCAACTATCTACCAAACAACAGGTAATAGGATTTGTCCAAGGCAATATAAGGCTGCAAGGGATGTCATGGGCACGAAAACTAGAGCATCGCAACCCAGATAGCAATAGATCAACAGGAGGGAATAAATACTATAAAAGTAAGATAGGTAGAAAGGGGGAGATGCTCGCCTGAAACATTGCCGAAGGTTCATCCGAAGATCGGGTCGTCATTCGCATCAACTCATCGGCCTAGTCCGTGAAGAAGCAAAACACTAGAAGAAACACCGGATGCACTATTTAATACTATGGCAAAAGATCGAGCATGATGCATGTATGATGCATGGCATGGTAAATATGCGGTGCACTTAGGCCATATTAAGCGGAACCGGGGGTCCCGACAATTAAATATATGGTTCTAGTTGTTTAGATACCCCGCAATTTAAATGTTGTCTTAACAAGGTGAAACATGGCATCGGTTTGCTACTCAAATTTAAATGGAGCCAATATTAGGCTAGATTTGCCCGCATATGGCCTCCAGATTTAATTATAAGGTGAATCGGCATAAGGCCCCCAAACCCACATGATATGATGCGAGCATGACAATTAAATATGCAGCAGTTTATATAGTTGGCAATTTATAAAATAGGGGCTCGGGAAAAGGTTCACACATCTGGGTTCGGAAGATCTTGGTTCCGGGGGTTCGGGGTTCGGTCTCAGGGTTCAACAGGGATCGAGGTTCAGATTCAAGATGGAGAACTTCGGTCCAAGCGGTCGATCTTGCCGTCGCGAAGATCTTGTCGGGTCCGTGTATCGGGTCGGTCTTGGCGTTCGGGATGCAGAACTAAGCGTTCCGCGGTGAAGTGCTTGTCGTACCGGTGGCGATCTTGGCGGTCTTCGGGTCCGGACTTCGTCTCCGGGAACGGGTCCTCAGGGTCTCGACGAACTTGGTGTTCTGGCATCTCTAAGTCGTGGATCTTGGCGCGGCACCGGGTTCGGGGCGTCGAGGCTTGGTCTTCGGATGAGGCTTCGAGGGTAGGATCCGGGGAGGCGATCTTGGAATCCATGATGGAGTTCTTGACGTTTCAGGGAAGGAGAACTTGGAGGTCTTCAACTTCAATTAGCAAAGGTGTACTTGGTCCTAGTGTCGATGCAGTCTTCGGGTACCACGTGTTCTCGATGTGGATCTCTCGGTGGTCTCTGTCGTTCATGGGGGACAAAAATCTTGTCCAGATTCTTTTCAATCTTGTCCATCGCGAGGGCCTCGAACCACCAAGTCAACTGCACCATATCAATCTCACTCAGTGTCATCACCACACCTGAACATTGAACCATAGCACATCGACAAGTTGGGCAACCCATGCTCGGGCCTGGAGCTGCACGACACAGCAGATGGCCTGGAGGCGGCTCGCGCGCGGATGAATAAAACAACAACGCGGGACGGCGAGGTTGTGGCGACGGAGCATGGCCACTGGGCATGCTGGCATCAACGGTGGAAGGCGAGCCATGGAGGGGAAGCCGGCAGCAGCGAGGCTCCAGGAGAAGGCCGGCGCTCGATGCAGAGGAGAGAAAGAGGGGTTAGCGGTAGGGGCTCGCCGGAGGTCGCGAGGTAGGGGTGGCGACGACCGAGCTCGAAGGCTGGCCGTAGAGTGGAAGGGGGCGGCTGGAGCTCCATCGGCCCAGGGCCCAGGTAGCGGGGACAGGGCGAGGTCGAGGCGACCAAGCGCTGGGAAGAGAGGCGGCATGCGGCCGATAGTCTGCAGGAGCGGCGACGACCATGAGCTGAGAGGGAGGAGCAAAGGAGGCAGGGAGGAAGGTGAGCGACGGTAGGGATTTGGGGAGAGGTGAAGTGGTTGGTGGGGATGAGGGTCACGACGCGGGGCGATTGAGAGCGAGAGGACGCGTGAGTGGTGGGCCTGGAGAGGAGGTGGGGTGGAGACAGGCGGTGGTGAGGGAGCGGGGTCGGGGTGGGGCCAGGTGGGGTGTGGTGGGTGCGGCTGGGTGTGTGCGTGTAGGCAGGGGCTGGCCAGGTGGCGGGATGTGAGTGGGTGGGGGATTGACCAAGGGTGATGTGGCGTGCACCGATTGGTGCAGGTGAGGTGGAGGGGGGCTGGGTAGATTAGGTTGGGTAGGATTAGGAATTAGACAGGCTGGTTTTTGTACTAGGGTGGCCGACTGGGTCGGATTGGCCCGGTACGACTGTCCCCTAAAAATAATTAAACATTTTATTTGTTTTAAACGGGGCTTTTGCAAACCGTGGGTATACAAAACGAAATATTCCGGAGACCCAGGTTTTAATTTGAAATCAAGACGGGGCGTTTAGAAAGCAAAAACAGACTTTTCGAAAATACTTTTCAGCCTTAGTTCTAATCTTCAAATTTGTCCTATTTTTATAATGAGTAGATATCACCGGTTATAATTTTTTATCTTGGACTGTGGTTTGTATAATAATACTTCTAATAGAAAACAAAATATGGCAGACACGCAAGATTGGTTTTCTAGGCCAACATGCCAATAAAATATGGATGTTGCTATCTTCTTATGTAATTATATTTCTCTCGTTCTGTCCAAGAACAAAATCCTGCAACAAGATGCATAATATACCGTAATTCATAGGTGTAGCAAAAGCCTACCATAATAATCATACAATACATATGTGGGCTCTGAGCATGCATGTCCACACGTACATACAAGGTGTACCATGATTTATCGGACCGTGTTTTCTAGTCTATGTATGATCCCTAATTGGTAGCCCATTTTTTCTATCATAGGCATAAAAGTCCGGAAGCAAGTTCCATGCTTTCACAACCATATTATGATTAGAACTACCACTTGTAGATGACAAGGCTCCTCATAGAGGATCTCTCTCAGTGCAATCCTTGTGATTGTTCAAATGTATGGATACAATTAATATCAAATAGAATTTAACCACAATTATGTTATGCAATTAAATGGAAGTTTCTTGAAATTAACTCCTAGTTAAAGCTTGAATGTGTCCAGATAAGAATGTGGATACAATAATATAGCAGTGTTTAAATGGTACTAAATAAGGATGTGAATGCATATATGTCTGAATAAATACATTAATTGGCAATTCCGAAAAAAGGATGTGAATATACCCACATGGGATAATTAGATAATAATTAAAAAATATAAACTAGCATGTTTATTAATTATGCATTAATACGTACCAAAGATTTATAGGATATGTGTCTACTTGAATAGTAACGGTCGCATATAATTTTCTAATCAAATTTTACCTATGATATTTCTATTCACAATAAATTTTCATCTATATAAGGGAGGAGGGGATATTTCTCCTCTCGTATCACACACTACCATTTCGTTAACCAACGGTAGTCGTAAATCTCTAGGTTTTCTAGATCATTATTCTACCTACCTGTCCTAATAAGTTTCTTTCAAGTTACACTAGTTAGTATGGCTAGGAGGGAGAGGCGAGTGGATATCGTTTACATCAATAATCGCAATGAGCGTGGCATCACTTTCAACAAGAAATGCAACGGCTTATTCAAAGGTGCCGCCGACCTCTCTGTCCTCACCGGCACTAGGGTTGGTGTCGTACTAGAGGCGGAAAATGGAAATCTGCATTCATTTGGTACGCCATCACCCAAGCCAATTGTTGATGCTTTCTTATCAGGAACAACTACATCTGTCGACGAGGAGAAAGCAACCAAGATTGCGGAGCTGCAAAGTGAAATGGCTCGGTTGGACGTGAAGAACGACACGTTAAAGGATAAGCAAATTAAAATATCCATGCAACATATGAAGATCCAAGAGGATAACCCAGGTATGGAAGAAAACCTTGTCTTGTCCAAGGAAGAAGATCTTAGTCTGCAAGATCTCCACAAACTCTTCAAGGACCTCTTGTTGGTCAAGGAGGACAATCGAAGCCGGTTGCCTCAATTGCATCATGGTCAGGAAGCCACGGTTGGAGGCCAAAGCATGACGAGAAACATGTTACCACCAAGAAGTATATCATCTGCTCACCTACAAACTACTCCTATGTGGCAACAGTCATCATGGTCTCACCATCCTCCGCAACAGCTGTTGCTTTCGGTTCCACTAAATTCACCACCACAACAAACTTTGACACCACATCATACTATCAAGGTACCACAAATTCTCCATACATCACCATCAGCTTCGGTGCCTATACATGAGCTACCTCCACCACAAGATCTACACCTTCAGAACTACCCAAGTCCTAGCATGGGGCAACCACCTCAGAACTATGTGGGTCCTAACACAACCTTCAAGCATAATTTGGAGGACTTTGTATTGTTTTCCAACTCAAGTGTCAATTATTTTCCTAGTGATGGACTTCTCGGCAACGATCCATGGGGATACCCTCTCTCAGATAATGTATACCACAACGGATTCCTTGGGATGGATGGTTACTTGGGCTATAATGGTACCAATGGAGGGAAACCATCCATCAAAACCAATGGATGCTTCAATGCAACGCCATAGTACTCTACAGACAAGATGGGGATATTCATGCACAATATTGAGCACTTTGCTAGAAGATAGCTTGTTTGCGCATCCATTAAGTGCTACATCGAGTGAAAAGCTAGTTATATTTTCATTAGGTAATTCAGCCTTTTTGAGGCAACAATAATTCATGTTGATGTTTTAGGTCTTATGCCAATATTTTCATATGTATGACCATTAAATATTTGTAATGATGTGTTTCCATTATAACAAATAGTCAAAAAAAAGTACTATTGAAACGTTGCATGGCGAGAATAAAGCTAGAGGGGGATGGATTTTAATACCCCTCTTACGATATTTTGAGCCAAACATCATCTCTATCTCTATCTCTATTATATAAAAAGTCTTAGAGTCCGTTTGGCTCCCATTATTTGAGCCTAGAATCAAGGAATAATTCATTTATGATTTCAGAAATCAACCTGTTTCTCTACCACGAAATTGATTACGGAATTCATTTAGAAATTCCATTATTTTCATTTAATGCCTAATCTTCATTTCTTTTGGTAACATGTCATTTATATGGAGTTGTCAAATAAAATGATGGAAGTCAAACGAGCTTGACCGTAGTCCATAGGTACGTCCGCTTGGTCTGTCACGCGCGAAAAAAACAGCAACTTAGGCGTGCGCGACAAAATAAAACCAGCTGTTGGGAAACTGGGCCGGTAGAGGCCTACTCGATGTGGTCTCTACCAGGCTAGGGTTGGCCTATGTGGGTATCGTATCCCATTTAGTCTATAAATAGAGGAACAATCATTGTACGGGAGCTTACCGAGAGAAAGTTTAAGAAAGTTCCCTTTTATTCCCTGTGTCATCTACTGGTGTAATCTGTGTGCCTTCTACTAGTCTTCTTCTGGCAGGGGGTGTTCCAACATGTTATCAGCACGTGTCTCTCCGTCGAGCCTCCGTCAAGCCATCGTCAAGCCTGCATCACGCAGGCTTTCGTTGAAGGTAACCCCAATCTGACCGCAAAAATGGATTCGTCTCGCGATTTCCTTTCTAGATTTGCGTTCAGATCTTAGATCAGATCCTATCTGAGGTGCGGATTTTTCTTCCCGGGAGTCGAGCAGACCTGCTGTCGCCGACCAATGTCGATCTAATCACTCCCGGATTAGAATTTTGTTGACTGTACCGTCGATGCAGGCACCTGCTGTGTCGATCTGGTTCTTTTTAATAGCAGATCGGAATGATTTTGATCGTTTTTAGATCAAATCAATCTAGTTTTTTATGAACTGTACGTCGCGCGCACACGCACTGGCCGAGGCCGCGCTCCGCCGTCGAGCTGTGGGCCCTGCTGTCCACGCCCGCCGCCGCTGCGCCATGGCCGCTCGCTGGCCGCGCCGCGCCATGGCCGCAGCGCTCACTGCCCACCGCGCATGCCGCGTCGCCGCCTGCCTCTGCGCTGGCGCGCCGCCCACTGCGTGGCCGCGTCTGACCGCCCCGCCTGCTGCGGTCGGCGCAGCGCTCGCCGCCTGTCGCGCATGCCGCGTCGCCGCCTGCCTCTGCGCTGGCGCGCCGCCTGCTGCGGTCGCCGCAGCGCTCACCGCCTGCCGCGCATGCCGCGCCGCCGCCTGCCTCTGCGCTGGCGCGCCGCCCGCTGCGTGGCCGCGTCTGTCCGCGCCGCCTGCTACGGTCGCCACAGCGCTCGCCGCCCGCCGCGCATGTCGCGCCGCTGCCTACCTCTGCGCTGGCGCGCCGCGCGCTGCGTGGCCGCGTCCCCCCGCGCTGCCGCGTTCGCGCACCCGCGCCACCGCACGAGCAGGCCACGCTGGCCGCCGCCGCTAACCTCGCGCAGCCGCGCGCGCAGGCCCCGCTGGCCGCCGCCGCTGGCGCGTCGCCCGCGCGCCGCTGGCGCGTCGCCCGCGCGCCGCTGCCGCCCGGCTGGCGCGCCTGCCGCCGCGCTGGCGCGTCGCATGCTGCGCTGGCCGGCCGCTGCGCTGGTCGCTGCGCTCGCGCGCGTCCGCCACGCCCCGTTGGAGCTGCTGCAGGCAGCCGTCGTGCCGCCGCCGCGCACGCCGCCCCACCCCCACCCGCCCTCGTCCCGCCGCCGGTGCGGCCTGCTGCCGCCGCGGCCCCGCTCGAGTGCACACCAGTGCTCCGTCCCCCCCATTCTCGGGCAGGGACGGTGTGGGGTGGGCCGGCCCGCGGGAGACCGAGCGTTTTGGGCCGTTTTTGGCCCATAGAAAAACACTGGGGCGTGGGAGCACGCGTTTGCGGGGCTGTTGGACCGTTTTTGGGTTTGTTTTCGGTCCGATTTTTACACAAGCTTTTGAACTATGTTTTACTATAGTTATTAATTAACGCATGTTTTAATACTTTGTATCTCATAGATAGCTTGTACCGTTTTTACATTAAATTTTGGAACGCCATCATATTTGAATTATTGTATCGATTATCGCATTTATGCAACCGATTACCTGCTGTAATCTTACACATTTTGCATAAATTGCAGATGACCGAAATCGTCAGCCGCGAGTTCCCGGAGTTGACCCAGGATGGGCTTAACTACCTGACTTGGGCCTCGGATGTTGAGATCGTCCTCGAGGTCCGATGCATCAAGGATGTGTTGATTGAGGGGACCCCGACGGCCCCCAGCAAAACCATCCCGGCGGATAACGCCAAAGCCCTGCACTTCCTCCGCCATCACATGTGTGAGACTCTCAAGAACGAGTACATGGCCGAACGGAGTGCTTCTGCCCTCTGGACCGCCCTCAACAAGCAGTTCTCTAGGCTGAAGTACACCATTCAGCCACAGGTGGAGGCAGATTGGATTCGTCTGAGGTTTGCGGACTTCAAGACGGTGGGAGAATACAACTCCAGGTTGCACCGGATTTGTACCATTCTTCAGCTGTGTGGGACCAGTACCACCGATCAGCAGAAGATAGACAAAACCCTCTCCACATTCAATCCGGACAACATCCAGTCCTCGCGAAACTTTTGCCAGGAAGGATTCACGGAATATGCAGCGCTTATTGATGCTCTCCAGGTGGCCGAGGCGCAGGATAATGTTCTGAAAAAGAACTTCTCCGCGCAACCCTTCGCGGGGGGCCCAAGTCATGAGGCTAATGCCGGTGCCTACAAGGTGCGCAAGCCCATCCACAAGAAGCGAGGCAAGAAGGGCCCCAACTCCTCCAACCCGGCCAAGCAACGCAAGGCGGGCAAGGGGGAGGCGAGGCCCCAGGACTGCTTCCGCTGCGGCTCCAAGACTCACTTCTCCAGGCAGTGTTTGGCCCCTAAACACGTCGTGGACGCGTTCAAGGCCAACAAGAAGGCGCGCGAGGCGCATCTTGTCCAGGTTGAGGCACCACTGGCGCCCGGAGCGGCACCTGTGCAGAACGTCGCGCCCGTAGTGGCGCAGGACGTAGCACAAGTGGCAGCACCCTCGGCGGTTCCCACGAACGCCGCTGTGCCCATGGAGGTTGAGCACGTTGTGCCCCCCCCCCCCCCCGCCTCAGCTAGACATCTCCGCTGCCTCGATGATGATAGCCAACAAAGAGAATCTCACTGACCTTGAGATACAGGCTGAGCTTGATGGTTTCTTTGCAGAATCCACCTGAGCTCCTTTTTGTTGTGATGATTTCTTTTCCGCAAATAATCAGATACAATTTTTCGATATGGTTGTAAGCTCTATGAGAGCATAACATTTATTTGTTTTCGGCGATTGGATGACATTTATTTCATTCATTTATTCCATTATTTGGTTGTGTGATGTTCTGAAATGTTTATGTGTTTTATTTACTTGATGTAGCATCTTCCTCGCTCCATTATATTAATTAGGCACTATATTTTAGAACGCGTGTGGCGCCCAAATGGAGGAAACGTGCCTTGCTGATAGCGGCACCACAAATACCATCTTGAGAGAAACAAAGTATTTTGAGTCCATTACCAAAACCCTGGTAACATAATGACGATCGCCGGCTGCGGTCCGAATGTAGTTGGCTCCGGAAGAGCAACTATCATACTCCCAAATGGAACAACTCTGATCATTGAAGAGGCATTGTTGTATCCGGAGTCGACTCGTACTCTCTTAAGTTTTAGAGACATCCGCGCAAATGGTTTCCATGTCGAAACCGATGATGATGAGAATGGAAAGGAGTTCCTACTCATTACCAAGCGTGACGAAAATGGTAAACATGTTGTCGAAAGACTCCCTTCATTAGCTACTGGGTTGTACTACACTAAGATAGTAGCACCACCTATTTACACTACCCTTAAGACTGTCTTTAGAAGCTCCGAACTATTCTGCCTTTGGCATGATAGGTTAGGCCACCCCGGTCTTAGGATGATGAGAAATAAAATTAACAACTCGAACGGTCATAATGTTAATGTGAAAAATTTCCCGAATCCCGATGATTTCGTGTGCTCCGCATGCGCTACGGGGAAATTGATCATTAGACCGACCCCCCTAAAAGGTGAAGGATGAACACCCCGCGTTCTTGGAACGCATTCAAGGGGATATATGTGGTCCAATTCAGCCCCTCTCAGGGCCGTTTCGGTACTTCATGGTGCTCATCGATGCTTCCTCTAAATGGTCCAATGTTTGCCTGCTGTCAACAAGGAACCATGCTTTTGCAAAGTTGATCTCCCAGATCATACAAATAAGGAATAAATTCCCTGATTATCGTTTAAAGTCTATTAGAATGGACAATGCCGGAGAATTTACTTCAAAGGCATTCGATGATTATTGCATGGCAACTAGAATCAAACTTGAGCACTCCGTACCGCATGTCCACACCCAAAATGGACTTGCGGAGGCATTGATTAAAAGGAGTAAATTCATTGCCAGACCACTCCTTCAGGGTTGTAATTTACCAACTACATGTTGGGGACACGCGGTGTTACACGCCGCTAATCTCATCAACTTTCGACCATCGACCTACAACATCCACTCTCCCATCCAACTTGCGCAAGGGTCGGCACCGAAAATTTCCCACCTACGTAGGTTCGGCTGCCAGGTATATGTACCTATACCACCACCCCAGCGATCTGCAATGGGACCGCTCCGTAAGTCGGGGATATACGTTGGTTATGAGACGGTGTCCATAATCAGGTTCTTGGACCCCTTGACAGGTGACTGTCACACGGCCCGTTTTGCTGACTGCATTTTTGACGAGGATCTTTTTCCGACTTTGGGGGGAGGTAATCAACCCCTGGATGACAAAAGTCGAGAAATCACGTGGAAAGCCACGGGGATCCACGCTCATGACCCGCGCACTGTTGAGACTAATAGAGAAGTCCAAAAGATACTAGATTTGCACTCCCTAGCGAATCAACTGCCCGATCATTTTAGTGATTTAAAGACTGTGACAAAGTCGCATGTGCATGCACGCAATGCACCGGAAAGGGTTGAAATACCAAAGAAAAATGATGGTATACCCGCTCCTGCTCCAAGGCCTAAGAGGACACGGATTCCGGTTTCTCAAATCCCAAGTACCCGGGGACGCCCGAAGAAAAAGGATAAGAGAGATTTATTACAGTCTGCCCCTGTTGTGGGGAGCCAGTTGGGACCTGGCACAAGTACGGATATTTCAGTGGACGAAATTCCGGACTTGAACTTTCCTATATCGGAAATACCCAGCGAAGTTGTGTGCGCACACATCGGAGCGGGAAAGCTAAAGGACCTAGCTCCTGGATTGGGAAATCTGGTGGAGCAAGAGGATGTGCCTGATGCACTCCATGACGAAATGGCCATTAACTATGTTAATTCGGGCGAGTCATACAACCGAGCCATGGCAAATGTCGACGTTAATTTTGCCAAGAAAATTGCCTCAATCATAGATCTTGACCCTGAGCCTAACACACTCGCTGATTGCAAGAAAATGTTGGATTAGAAAGATTGGCAGAAGGCAATTACTGCTGAATTATTATCGTTAAACAAAAGAGAGGTATTTGGACCAGTTTGTCTAACTCCTCCCCACATTCGTCCCGTTGGCCATAAGTGGGTTTTTGTTCGAAAGAGAAACGAGAATAATGAAGTAGTAAGGTACAAAGCAAGGCTCATTGCTCAAGGTTTCACTCAACGACCAGGTGTCGACTTTGAGGAAACTTACTCCCCAGTCATGGATGGAATTACCTTTAGATACTTGATCTCAATGGAAGTAAACATGGACTTAAAAATGAAACTAATGGATGTTGTCACCGCTTACCTATATGGTAACTTAGATTCGGACATATACATGAAAGTACCAGAAGGTATCCCTGTCCCGAAACAGGATAGAGCAAACATGAGCTTATACAGTGTTCAGCTTAAGAAGTCATTGTATGGACTAAAACAGTCAGGTAGGATGTGGTATAATCGTTTAAGCGATTTCCTTCATCATAAGGGCTACGCGAGCAATGAAGATTGCCCATGTGTTTTTATACGAAGATCCCAGGATGGTTTCTGTATTATCCCGGTGTACAGGGACGATTTGAATATAATCGGTACACCTGACGACATTGAGGAAGCGAGTTCCTACCTGATGTCGGAATTCGAGATGAAAGACTTAGGCAAAACCAAGTTCTGCCTCGGTCTGCAACTTGAGCATTCCCCTGCTGGGATTCTAGTTCACCAGTCGGCCTATACCCAGAAGGTGTTGGAACGATTTGGGTTTGAAAAGGCATATCCTTCTAAGACCCCGATGGTCGGAAGATCTTTGCAGCAAGACAAGGACCCGTTCAGGCCTAAAGAAGAGGGGGAGGAAATTCTGGGACCGGAATTCCCCTACTTAAGTGCAGTTGGCGCACTTATGTACCTCGCAAATTGTACACGACCGGATATTGCATTCGCCGTCAATTTGCTTGCAAGGTTCAGTTCTAAGCCTACCAAGAGGCATTGGAAAGGCGTTAAGGACATCTTTAGGTACATACAAGGGACAAAGGACCTTGGCTTGTTTTACCAAAAGAACCAAGACCTATCTGTTGTAGGCTATGCAGATGCTGGGTACCTTTCGGACCCGCATACATCCAAGTCGCAGACTGGATATGTTTTCCTTTGTGGTGGAACGGCAATTTCCTGAAAATTGTCTAAGCAAACTCTTGTGTCAACTTCGACGAACCACTCGGAAATCATAGCATTATATGAAGCATCACGAGAATGTGTATGGCTTCGACGAGTAGTCAGCCACATCCAGATGTCATGTGGACTGAACACCGTACAAACCCCAACAATTATCTTATCTATGAAGATAATGCCGCTTGTGTTGCACAAGTCCAGACGGGTTATGTGAAGAGAAATCTCACAAAGCAGTTAAACCCCAAGTTCTTCTATGCACATGAACTGCAAAATATGAACGAAGTGAAAGTCTTGCATACTAAGTCGTGTAAAAATTTCGCTGATTTGTTCACTAAATCATTGTCAGCATCTTCTTTCAAGAGATGTGTCCGTGGGATCGGCATGATGAGACTTAGGGAGATGCAAGGTTCAGGGGGAGAATCTTCACAAACTCATCGTTGAAATCTTGATCCCGATGATTGAGTGCTTAACTTTATAGTTAAGTGAATTGTACTCTTTTTCCCTTAGTGAGTTTTTATAAAGTTTCTCACATGAGGTTTTTAACGAGGCAATTCGTGCAACATAGCAACAGATATACCGTGTCCATTTCTCCATATTTTTTCCACTGGTTTTTTCGGAGTTTTAAGCCATGGCTATACAGATAAGTACCCAGTGGGAGTGTTGGGAAACTGGGCCGGTAGAGGCCTACTCGGTGTGACCTCTACCAGGCTAGGGTTGGCCCATGTGGGTACCGTATCCCTCTTTAGTCTATAAATAGAGGAACAATCATTATACGGGAGCTTACCGAGAGAAAGTTTAATAAAATCCATTTTGTTCCCTGTGTCATCTACTGGTGTAATCTGTTGCCTTCTACTAGTCTTCTTCTCGGGTGTGGAACAGGCTCGGGACCGGCCAGGGTGTTCCAACACCAGCAACCCAAAGCGTGCTACGTGCATCGTTCCTTCGTCTTTTCGTCCCGCAGTTGTAAAAAAAGCCCATGTTTTTTTAAAAAAGCCTTAGCCGAAGAAACCGGGACCAACGGTAATCAGGAGATTGATTGGGACCGAGGACTTGTGGAGCAGCAAAAAAAAAAAACCTGCCACGTCTGTTTAGCCCTTCCTATCCATAGAATTTTCGCCCCCTCTAAGTTGTAGTCTCACGTATGACCTTAGGCTCCTGCCAGCTTCGAGGATGCGGCTAGATGTGCGAACGGAAGATGTTGTATAAATACTACACTACTTGATTGATTTGGATATCCCGTGGCGGTAGCAATGGCCATGATCATCTGGTCACGGCTCACCCTAGAGCACCTCGCTGTGCAGTTGAGCATGCTAGGTGCGTCCATTGGGAATGACCTCCATCTACTCGTGCCATATTGCCTCAGTGTAGGCAGTAAGCTCATTGGGAATGACCTCCATCTACTCGTGCCATATTGCCGTCAGCAGGTCTGAGCGAGGGACTGCTAGAGACAAGCTGACGATTGCAAGCTTTGGATTAGTTCATCTCGCACAGACCAATTACTAGATGGCAAGTCAATGTTTCCTTTGATCTATCATGTGACGGAAGTAGGAGTGGTTTTGGCGGACGATCTTCGATGTTTCCTTTGATCTATCAGGTTAATTGGCCTATCTCTATGAGAGACAGTATTTCAAGTTCACACTGTAACTAGAGTACATGCTCGGCTGGCCGTAGCAACACAGGATCGGGTATCCTTTGGTATCAATCAAATGGTTGTACTACATGCTTGTAGGTAGAGGCACAAAAAAATTGTCGAAGGTGGAGCTGCAAGGGTGATGCAGTTGACAACTACCGATGCCACCAAGTGTATTATGTGCATCGAGAGTGCGGGAGAATAATGCATCGGTTTCATATTATTTTTCTTGTCCTGTTTTGACGAATGAAATGTGGTATTAAAAATTTCTAAATGAATACATGTTTCTATATTGTAATGAAGATATCTGGTGTGAGTTTTTTTAAGATTAAAAGGGATATTTATTCCCATGTTCCTTTTCATAGAAAAGAAACACACGAGTCTCCAGTTTATCCAAAAGATTATAGAGCAAAGCTAAAAGCTAAAACCCAAACTATCAAGGAATTTATTACATCAACTACAAACTAAAACAGAGAGAAAAACCGCCACAAGATTGACACTACTGCAGAAATAGTAATAGAAGACCCAGACATCCGCCACCAATTAGAAAGACAGACCCTAGAAACAACAGGGGGGAAGAAGCTCAACACAGAACGTGAATAGAGTCCTCCTCGCCTGGATGGCTCTGTAGGTAGTCCAGCGATACTTTTCCACCATGCGTCTTCCCCAGAGCAGAGGACCTCCAAGTAGATATCCATCTGAAGTCTGGACAGGTGAGCACGGGGAGAGTCTCAGCGCTCTTTTGAGTTTTTGCAGAAGTCGATCTACGAATGGGACAGTTTCTCCTCCTCCTAGATCTTTGAATGGTACTTTCCAATTCCTTAAATAAGAAAGCATCAGACTCCACACATGTTTCATATTGATCCAAGTAGCTCTGTTAAAAACTAAGCTATTTCTAAAGTTCCACAGACCCCATAGGATAGCTGCAGAAACTACATTAAAATGCAAAAATCTTTTATTGCACAACCATCTACTAGCTACTGATTCATAGTCAGACACTTGAATATTAAAAATCTTAAACACATCAGCCCACGGCAATCTAGCAACAACACAATCAAAAAGAAGGTGATGAACAGATTCAAACTCCTTACAGAACTCACGTTCTAAGGGTTTAGGAATCCCCCGAGCTCTCAAATTATCTCTAGTCATGATTTTATTTTGAGAAAGGAGCCACAAAAACACCTGAAACCTAGGTGGGATTTTCAAATTGTTGGAGATATGCCCAAGAGGCAATAATAAAGTGGTTATTATCATATCTTCATACTTATGATAAATGTTTATATACCATGCTATAATTGTATTAACCGGAAACATTAATACTTGTGTGACTTGTAAACATAAAAGAGTCCCTAGTAAAGCCTCTTGTTAAACTAGCTTGTTGGTTAATATATGATCATCGTTTCCTCATCATGAACATAGAGATGTTATTAACAACAGGGTCATATCATTAGAAGAATGATGTGATGGACATACTCCTATAGTTAAGCGTAGCATAAAGATCAAGTCATTTAAATAGTTCATTTGCTATAAGCTTTCTGATACATAGTAACCTAATTCCTTCGACAATGAGATCATGCTTATCAACATCACCGGAAGGATGCTTTGATGACATCAAAAACCACACCGTAACTGGGTGGCTATAAAGGTGGCATTGAGTGTTCGGAAAGTATGGGTTGAGACACATGGATCAAGAGTGCGATTTGTCCATCCATATGACGGATAGATATACTCTGGGCCCTCTCGGTGGAATGTCATCCAATTAGCTTGCAAGCATGTGAATGGTTCACAAGGGATCACATACCACGGGAACGAAAAAGAGTACTTATCGGTAACGAGGTTGAACTAGGTATGCAGAGATACCGACGATCAAAACCTCGGATAAGTAAACTATCGTGAGACAAAGGGAAATTGGTATCGTATGTAAGTGGTTCATTCGATCGCAAAGTAATCGTAGAAATATGTGGGAGCCATATGAATTTCCAGATTCCTCTATTGGTTATTGATCGAATAAGTGTCTCGATCATGTCCGCATAATTCACGAACCGTAGGGAGACACACTTAAGGATTCGATGTTGTTGAGTAGTTATGGAATGATGAGTAAGAGACCGAATGTTGTTCGGAGTCTCGGATGGGATTCGGGATATCACAAGGAGATCCGGAATGGTCCGGAGAATAAGATTCATATAAGAAAAGTCCTGTTTCGGGGTTGGAGAATGGTTCCGGTGTTTTCATCGGGAATGTTCTAGAAGGTTCCGGAAGGTCCGGCACTCCGGAGAGGAAGGGTACATGAATGTGTCATAACAAGTTGGAATGGTTGCATCATGTACTAGGTGTCATCGCTGAACAAAATAAAGGGTTAAATCAAATCCTAGTTTGAAAAGTCAAACGCCAATTTGAAAAGTCAAACGGCTATTTTGTTTGGTGGAGGGAGAGTAGGAAACCTACTTGGGGAGGAGTTCCTCTCCCTCCACCGCCGGCCCTTGGAGACCGAGTTGGGGAGGGACTCCCCTCCCCTTGGCGCTCCCCCTCCACCTATATAAGGAGGGGCAGGGTTGCCCCTCCAAGTACACACCTTGCCCTCTAAACCTAAACCCTAGCCGCCGGCCTCCACCATTGTCGCCGCCGCCTCCTAGGGTTTGCCAAGTCACCGAGATGGGGCTCCCCTCTTGCCCTAGCCGCCGGCCTTGCTCCCTCTCCTTGGTGCGTTTAAACCCTAGATCACCGAGGCTCTCTCATAGTCCACCATACTCGCTCTGGCTTAAGGCGAAGCCCTGCGAGATCTCCCCTCTACTTCCGGTACCACGCCGTCGTGCTGCCGAAATCGTGAGGAGAGTGCTACAACCTCCGCTGCCTACTGGAACAAGGAGAGGAAGGTCTTCGTCGAGTACCGAACGTGTGACCGACTGCGGAAGCCGGAACGCAACGCCGGAAGGATCGTCTACGCGATCTTGAGATCGGCAAGAGTACGACTACATCACCCACGAGAATCCGCTCTCGTTAAACACTTTGGAATCTTCGAGGGTGAGTTATTCCATCGAATCGTTGCTACAATCTAGTAGATAGATCTTGGCTTGTTTGTTTGTATGCGGTAGAAAAATTTTGTTTTCCATGCTACGAACCCCTACAGTGGTATCAGAGTCGTGTCTATATGTAGAGCTGTTGCACGAGTAGAACACAATGGTCATTGTGGGCGTTGATTCTTTTGTTGTCGATTGCTTCTTGTGTACTTTGCATCTTGCGGGATGTTGGGATGAAGCGGCCCGGGCTAACCTTACATGAAATCGTTCATGAGACTTGCTCCATGCTTGACATGCAACTTTTATTGCATAAGTGGCTTTGCGGGTGCCTGTTTCTCCCAGCATAGTTAAGATTCAATTTACAATGGGTGATTAACAATGCTAGTATCAATGTTATAGTTCTTGTTCGTAAGTTAGAACGACACTTATTGAAAGCCCCAAACCACGTAAAACATGCAAAGAAAGTAGAGGCATCTAACTTTGTTTTGCAGGGGTGTGCAGTGATGTGATATGGCCATGATTGTGATTATATTTGATGTATGCAATGTTCCTTATTGTAAGTTGGCAACCGGCAGGAGCCATATGGTTGTCTTTAAATTCTGTTAAGACCCGCGTGTCTATTCAAAGTAGTTGTAATAGTTGAAGCTGGTGGACGACAACCATGGAGCGGCGTCATTGACCTTGATGCAATGCCGGTGATGATGGAGATCATGTTCGTGCTTGAAGATGGAGATCGGAAGCACAAGTAGAAAGGCCATATCATATCACATATTATGAATTGCATGTGATGCTAATCCTTTTATGCATCTTGTATTGCTTAGTTCATGACGGTAGCATTATAAGATGATCCCTCAAGCACACAATTTAAAGTTTTAAAGTGTTCATCCTTAGTAAGCACCGTTGCAAAAGCTCGTTGTTTCGAAGCACCACGTGATGATCGGGTGTGTTAGATTCTGCGAGTGTATACAACGTGAGCAAGCCAGAATTTCTCATGCGGAAGCTAAGGTTTGATCTTGACGAGCCTAGCATGTACAGACATGGTCTCGGAACACGGATCACCGAAAGGTAAAGCATGAGTCATATAGTAGATATGATGAACATTTTGATTGTTCGCCATTGAAGCTACATCAACTCTCGTGATGATCGGTTTTGATGTGGTGGATTTGGTTCGTGTGATCACTAAAACAATGTGAGGGATATTGTTTTGAGTGGGAGTTCAACAACAATATGATTAAAAGTTGAACACTATTTATCATAAATTAAATCAAAGTGAATTTGCATAATTGTTGTAGTCATTGGCATCCGTTTACCACCTTGCGCTTAGTTATATTTGAGATGATAGAACTATAGAATTCTGGTTAGTTACTTTACGAACTGATATCGTATTGTTTTGAAGTGTTAATCTAAAGTTTAAAAGTCCTATTGCAAACTTTCAGTAAGTTCCGGTTACTCCATGAAGTTTAATAACTGGTATTAAATCGAGAGTGAAAATTCCAAGAGTTAGTGTATGAGTATCATGTTTGTCTCCATGATTCTTGATATTCGAAGAATTTTCTGAATATCAAGGTTATCTAGGATCTGAAAGAGTTGTTTCAGAAACCATGATGTGTGGAAGATATTGTGATATCTGAAACGAAGTTTTGGTTGCAACATGATAGAGTATAAAATGGCAAAAGTCATGTTCTCATATTTGATGAGAATTTGCAAAGGGTTGGAGACATTAGTTTGTCCTAATCCACCAAAAGGTTTTGGAGAACAACATTATACTCGCGATTCACCGTTATAAGCTAAAAGTAGCTTGATCATGGATGATTCTATGATAAGGGTGAATATTTGATGTAGGTAAAATGTTTACTACACCAAGAGATTACTAAAGAGAGGAATTTGAAAGAACACCAAACATTTGATGATGGTAATCTACTTCAAAGTGCAAGTCCAAAGACATTGGTATTTAATTATACATGTTTTGTACTATGTGTCATATATATGACTCCACTATTGATGTTGATAGATTCTTTCAAACAGAAAAGGAAATACTGAAAGAGAATCTCATAAATATATGGCAGAAAAGAAAAGACTAGAATTGTTCAGTTTAAGTATATAGATGATATACATGTTATGACTATATTCTTTGCTTATTAAACAATGTGGTTCTTAAGTATTTGATACTGAATTTGTTGGTGTGAATCGTCATACGAAACAACACAATTCATGAACTACAATGGCCTAAGTAACTAGCAAAAGAATATGTGATGATGTTCATCGAGAACAAATAAAGGGTTATTGTGTTGCTCGTTAAACATCAAAGCTTGCCTTCAAGATTTGTTTTATCAGGTATTATGAGAACAAAAGGGTTGTTCAAATAATTGACGTAATTCATAAAAGATGGATGATTCACAAATCTCGTTGGAGAAATCACATCCATAAAACTAGTGCTAAAAATGTCGAAAGACATTTTGATTGAAAGATCACTTAGGAAGTGACATCGCCGTTTAAATTATATTGGAAAGAAAACATGAAGAAACTCCATATGGATGGAATTTTGGAGTCTTTTGATTTTTTATCACATGACGCTTGTGAAACTTTCCTAGAGATAATTAAAACTTCGTTCATAGGCCAAAAGGGAACGAATGACTAGCTTATTGGAACTTGTACATATTGTTGTACGAAGTCCATTATGTGTAGTCAAGAGCGATGGATTTCAACTTCATATGCTTTCTCCGAAAATTTGAGTGA
This sequence comes from Avena atlantica, assembly GCA_910589765.1. Taxonomy (NCBI): domain Eukaryota; kingdom Viridiplantae; phylum Streptophyta; class Magnoliopsida; order Poales; family Poaceae; genus Avena; species Avena atlantica. The sequence goes on from OU342736.1 coordinate 380,113,779, forward strand.
ATATATGAATATTTACTTAATAAGGATGAAGTATGAAACATTTGAAAAGTTCAAAGACTTTCAAGATGAAGTGAAAAATCATTGTAACAAGAATATAAATAATTTATGATAAGATCATAAAGGAAGATATTTGAGTTACAATTTTAGCATAATACCTAAGATTTAAGGAATCGTTCCGTGAATTTGCATTTCCCGAAACACCATAAGAGTATGGAGCGTTCGAAATATGTGATTAAACCTTGTTTGACATGGTAAGATCAAAGGTGTAATTCATAAAACTGTCATTATATTTTAAAGATTAAAAGCTTTAGAGACTACCGGTTTTCCACTGAAAAGAGCTCCATCATAAATCCGTTGAATTGACACCATATAAAGTTATGGTTTGGGATAAAACCCAAGTTGTCCTTTCTTAAATATTGGTATGCTATGCATAAGAAAGATGTTTGCAACCAAAATCGGATGAACATGTCTTTGTATGTTATTTTCGAATAACTGTTAAGAATTCCTCCATAAACACCAAAGACAAAAATGTTTGTCGCTTAGAACGTCAAGTTTCTTTGAGAAGGAATTTTCCGTGAAAAGTTAAGTGGGAGGACAATAGAACTTTGACAAGGTTTAAAGAACCTTAGCTATATATGATCAAAGTTGCGCAGCGCTGAAAAGTGTTCCAGAGGCAGCAACAATGCTCATGGCTCACGTGCCTCAAAGGTTGTGGTTACGGAGGTCAAAGTTTCTATTGAACCAAGTAGGTCAAGTAAACAATAAAATACCAAGATTTGAGGGTTGAATCATTATTTGAGAATAATGAACGGACTACATGCAAAGAAACGATGATAGGCCCTGACTCCGTAAAATGGCTTGAAGCCATAAAATCCGTGATAGTTCCATACACGAGAAATCAAGTTTTGAACTTGAAGGACCATCGAGAAAGGTGTAAGACCTTACAGTTGTGTTTGGATCTATAAATAAATAGACATGGATGTTGCACATCTATGAAATAGTCGACATGATTGGGAAAGAGTTCACAACAATGTTCAAAGGTTGACTATGACAAGATTTGATCTTTCATAGCGATATTTAGTCTAGACGGATTAATGTAGCAACCACTACATATAATTTTGTTATGTGATAGTTGAATAAACAAAACAAGTTCTTCTAATAGAATGGTTACCGAGGACGTGTGCATGACACGGTCCAAAGGGTTTTGTTAATTCAAAGAATGCTAAAAGCATATGCAAACTTCAATGGTTGAAGTAAGCATCGCGGAGTTGGAATCTTCACTGTGATAAAACTGTTAAAAGAGTTTAATTTCATCGGAGACGATGAAGATGCTTGCACTTGCAAGAAATTAAGCGGGAGCGCTAAGACATATTTCTAATACATTATGTAGAAGACATATTGTTGATCGGAAATGATGTATCTTTCATTAACACACGATAAGAATTTCATCCTGATGAAAGACTTAGGCAAAACCCAAATATTTGGCATCAAAAGACGCTAATATGGTTGTGCCGAAAGTACATAGATGATATATTGAATGAGTTCAATATAGAAACTACAAGAAAGGTTCTTGTCGCACAGAAAGGATTGAATGAGTTCAATATTGATGATATATTCAAGTGTATTGACATTTGGTAAGTGAAACAAAGATTCAAGTATAGATTGATACTTGATGTATGAAATCACAAAGAGTATTTATATCAATCATACTGTGATATATACAAATCCAGATATGTCCTATGCTCTAAATGTTATGAGCATATACCAGAATGATTCATAAGATGATCATTGGACAATAGTAAGGATATTCTTATGATCTTTTGGAAGAACTAAGAGTATATTATTTGTAGAAGTGACAAATAGATGGTTAGTTCATTGTAAAAGTACTACATTGATACTAGTTTTGTCACAAAGTACAAATTAAGTTTATCTCAATCTAAACTAACAGTGGCACAATTTGATGGAAAGTAAAGTTCCATAATGAATTTGGATGAATTCCAAAGTTAAGACATTGTGACAGATACTACAACAAAAAGCCAAGTATATGACTGCTATTATAGCAGCAAAAGAGGGCATTTGTGTCAAGTAGTTTGTTATCAAACTAGGTGTAGTTCACAGTGGGATAGTACTATGAAGATATATTGTACGACAATATTATCAACATGTTTTAACCCCAAAGAACTAAAGGTCACACCAAAGGACCAAATTTGTACGAAGCCATCTCATTAGAGAATGAGTGATGCGTAGAGACGCAAAGACATGCAATTACACAGGGACCTGGAAGTGTCGGATCCGAAGATCAGTTGACCACTAGCAATCGTGTACATACGACACCAGAAAGCCATAGGTGTTGAATACACAAAGGTTTGAAACTAGATTATTGACTCTAGTGCAAGTCGGAGACTGTTGGAGATATGCCCAAGAGGCAATAATAAAGTGGTTATTATCATATCTTCATACTTATGATAAATTTTTACATACCATGCTATAATTGTATTAACCGGAAACATTAATACTTGTGTGATTTGTAAACATAAAAGAGTCCCTAGTAAAGCCTCTTGTTAAACTAGCTTCTTGGTTAATATATGATCATGGTTTCCTGATCATGAACATAGAGATGTTATTAACAACAGGGTCATATCATTAGAAGAATGATGTGATGGACATACTCCTATAGTTAAGCGTAGCATAAAGATCAAGTCATTTAAATAGTTCATTTGCTATAAGCTTTCTGATACATAGTAACCTAATTCCTTCGACCATGAGATCATGCTTATCACCATCACCGGAAGGATGCTTTGATGACATCAAACACCACACCGTAACTGGGTGGCTATAAAGGTGGCATTGAGTGTTCGGAAAGTATGGGTTGAGACACATGGATCAAGAGAGGGATTTGTCCATCCATATGACGGATAGATATACTCTGGGCCCTCTCGGTGGAATGTCATCCAATTAGCTTGCAAGCATGTGACTGGTTCACAAGGGATCACATACCACGGGAACGAAAAAGAGTACTTATCGGTAACGAGGTTGAACTAGGTATGCAGAGATACCGACGATCAAAACCTCGGATAAGTAAACTATCATGAGACAAAGGGAAATTGGTATCGTATGTAAGTGGTTCATTCGATCGCAAAGTAATCATAGAAATATGTGGGAGCCATATGAATTTCCAGATTCCTCTATTGGTTATTGATCGGAGAAGTGTCTCGATCATGTCCGCATAATTCATGAACCGTAGGGAGACACACTTAAGGATTCGATGTTGTTGAGTAGTTATGGAATGATGAATAAGAGACCAAATGTTGTTCGGAGTTTCGGATGGGATTCGGGATATCACAAGGAGATCCGAAATGGTCCGGAGAATAAGATTCATATAAGGAAAGTCCTGTTTCGGGGTTGGAGAATGGTTCCGATGTTTTCATCGGGAATGTTCTAGAAGGTTCCGGAAGGTCCGGCACTCCGGAGAGGAAGGGTACATGAATGTGTCATAACAAGTTGGAATGGTTGCATCATGTACTAGGTGTCATCGCTGAACAAAATAAAGGGTTAAATCAAATCCTAGTTTGAAAAGTCAAACGCCAATTTGAAAAGTCAAACGGTTATTTTGTTTGGTGGAGGGAGAGTAGGAAACCTACTTGGGGAGGAGTTTCTCTCCCTCCACCGCCGGCCCTTGGAGACCGAGTTGGGGAGGGACTCCTAGGGTTTGCCAAGTCGTCGCCGCCTCCTAGGGTTTGCCAAGTCATCGAGTTGGGGCTCCCCTCTTGCCCTAGCCGCCGGCCTTGCTCCCTCTCCTTGGTGCGTCTAAACCCTAGATCACCGAGGCTCTCTCATAGTCCACCATACTCGCTCCGGCTTAAGGCGAAGACCTGCGAGATCTACCCTCTACTTCTGGTACCACGCCGTCGTGCTGCCGAAATCGCGAGGAGAGTGCTACAACCTCCGCTGCCTGCTGGAACAAGGGAGAGGAAGGTCGTCGTCGAGTACCGAACGTGTGACCGACTGCGGAAGCGCTGCCGGAACGCAGCGCCGGAAGGATCGTCTACACGATCTTGAGATCGGCAAGAGTACGACTACATCACCCACGAGAATCCGCTCTTGTTAAACACTTTGGAATCTTCGAGGGTGAGTTATTCCATCGACTCGTTGCTACAATCTAGTAGATAGATCTTGGCTTGTTTGTTTGTATGCGGTAGAAATTTTTTGTTTTCCATGCTACGAACCCCTACACAAATTCCACACAGCAGGCAAGAAAATTTGTTTTACCCCTCTAAAATTAACAATTGCATACATAGAGCTAGAGGAGTATACTCCTTTTGAGTCAAATTTCCAGATAAGCTGGTCTTCCTGACTACTAAAAGTAATGCTCCTAGCAATGACTAGCAACTCTTTCCATTGCACCATCATGCCTTCATTAAAGGTCCTTCTAAAATCACTCCTAATCTATTCACCATCCCAAATATCATCAATAGTTAAGGTATGTTGATTATAGATGATATACAGGTCCCAAAACTGTACAGCTAATGGGAAATTTCCAAACCAAACATCTTCCCAGAATTTTATTAATCTACGATTCCCCACTTTCCACTTATACCCAATTTTAACATCTTTAGCAGCCCACAAAACCCCTTTCCAGAATGTAGAAGGGTGTACATCCTGACAAGAAAGAATATTTGGGTTCCTAGTTTTATATTTAGCATCAATCACTCTCTTCCATAAAGAACCCTCCCCCTGTATATATATCTTGATCCAAGAACCAAGCAAACAGAGATTGAGATCTTGTAAGTTAGGAATGCCCATACCCCCAAACTCTTTCTTCATGCAGATGGAAGGCCAATTAGCTAGATGAATCTTATGATTCCCTTCCTCATCATTCCACATAAAGTTGGCTAGCTAGGAGTTTAGAAGATTCAAAGCCCACTTAGGGAATTTAAAAAAGGAAAGAAGGTAAACAGGAATACTAGACATGACATCTTGAATAAGAGTTTTTTAGCAGCAGAAGATAATAATATTCCTCTCCAACCAGTCATCCTAGCCAAAATGCGCTCAAAGAGAGGTTGCAAATCCTCCCTACTCAATATGTCAAAGTGAAGGGGTATTCCTAAATATTATCAGGTGTGAGTTATCTCGGTTGTATGGGATATCAGAAAACACAACGGTCCAAGGGGGAGAAACAAGTTGCTACCACGGTTTGATCTGACTTTTTTGTCAACAGTAATTGTTTTTTCGTCGACAGTAATTGTAGAAAGATGATAACATCAACTTTAAGACACTCTATGCATCCACATGTAAAATTAATTGTCATTCTAATCAGGACGGATCATTGACTTGTTTGGCAATGCATGACTATTTAGCTAACTCGCCGTGAGAGACTTGGGTCGTCTACTGCGACGAGTGCGACAAAGGTTCTCGTAACGGACAAATCCTTTTTCACCCATGTGCTTTACTTATGAATTAATTGTCTTCACATTAACTATAATAAAGACATGAGTTGTGCTTTCCAAAATAACAAAAAGGGTCAATACTTCGATCCACATATGATCATTAATCGCTTATTTTGATAGCACAATACTACAAACAACAATAACTATCCGTAAGAAATTCATTGGAATAAATCGGGTTTTCTCAATAGGTGCCAACATGCATTGCCATTAAACAAGAAACATAGTAGAAACCTGAAAACATGAAGCCTACGTAAATGTTCCATTAATATCATCCACGCACCATTACCAACATCAAAATTTTGAATCTAGTTGTCCATGAATATATTGTGAAGTGGATGTTGTTTTAGAGCATGGTGTTAGCTCCTCGGTTAGTGAAAATCTCTACAAACTTAAATGTTGCAACAACCATCCCATATGCACAAACAAAATTATTAATTAATACAACACTGGTAGAAAATGCCCCATGCGTCCCGGTTGGTAAGGGTCATTAGTCCCGGTTGCCCAACCGGGATGGGGCAATCGGGACTAAAGCTCTAACCTTTAGTCCCGGTTGCCCCACCAACCGGGACAAATGGGGGCACACGTGGACGCTACTCCGTGCAATGTGGGGAGGACCGGGACTAAAAGTTTTTTTTATTTTATTTTAAAAAAAAATTGATTTTTTTTTCAATTTTTTCTTAAACCTTTGAATTATTTGGCTCGTTGATCTCCCACATCTCTCATTTTTAACACTAATTATATTTAATCTTAGTTCAAATCGTACTTACAGTCAAACTTCCCATCCAGTCACACATCCTATATTGTGAAGTGGATGTTGTTTTAGAGCATGGTGTTAGCTCCTCGGTTAGTGAAAATCTCTACAAACTTAAATGTTGTAACAACCATCCCATATGCACAAACAAAATTATTAATTAATACAACACTGGTAGAAAATGCCCCATGCGTCCCGGTTGGTAAGGGTCATTAGTCCCGGTTGCCCAACCGGGATGGGGCAATCGGGACTAAAGCTCTAACCTTTAGTCCCGGTTGCCCCACCAACCGGGACAAATGGGGGCACACGTGGACGCTACTCCGTGCAATGTGGGGAGGACCTTTAGTCCCGGTTTGTAATACAAACCGGGACTAAAAGTTTTTTTTATTTTATTTTTAAAAAAAATGATTTTTTTTTCAATTTTTTCTTAAACCTTTGAATTATTTGGCTCGTTGATCTCCCACATCTCTCATTTTTAACACTAATTATACTTAATCTTAGTTCAAATCGTACTTACAATCAAACTTCCCATCCAGTCACCCATCCTAGCACTACTCCACCCCCAGCACGCTTAACTTCTTCATTCCATCTCTCCCACCTGCGCGAAGGACCAATATATCTTGTTGTCAAGACTAGTATATCAATCTTATTAACTCATATCGATATGGCGGACGCCTCTTCGGTGCTAGGGAAGAGATTGGCAAGTCATAAGGAGGAAGAGGTGAACTCAAAAACCATCGATCAAGCAATAGTGCTGAGAGAAAACATAGAAAACAGTGCCGGCCAGAAAAGGGGTAGGATTTAACTAGGTCCATCTAATTACGTCCAAGTCACGTTCTCGCACGACATATAGTTTTCTTTCCTTTTATTGGTCTGCGCCATTAGGTTCCATCGGTGCAGCGACTCAAATCAAAAAAAAAAGAATTGCCTATTAACGTGCTATAATCAGCTTAGCACGATGGACATCCAGCTTGAATTAGAAAAAGAAAGCACTACATATTGACACGCTCCACTAAGCTTAGCCCGATCAATACTTTTAGTCCCGGTTCGTATCACCAACCGGGACTAAAAGGGGTGCCCCGGTGCCAATCCCTTTAGTCCGGGTTGGTAATACGAACCGGGACTAAAGGTCACACCTTTAGTCCCGGTTGGTGATACGAACCGGGACTAAAGGTATTGGCACTGGGGCACCCCTTTTAGTCCCGGTTGGTGATACGAACCGGGACTAAAGGTTCCGTTTGACCCGGGACTAAAGATGTATGGCGTTCTAGCCGTTGGAACTGGGACTAATGTTCACATTAGTCCCGGGTCCAACCATAACCGGGACTAATGCTCCAAACTAGGGTGGACGTATGGCTCTTTTTCTACTAGTGCAAGTACACCATTTTTATGTAAGATCACCCTAAATCTAGACTCGCAAAGTTTTTATTGATAATCCTTGGTTTTTTTAGTGGACATGATGAGCCTAGGTCATTACTTGTAGCGAGAATGGTCATGTTGGGAAGATACAATGCACACTTTGGCTACACAAATCATTAACACCATATGCATACCACTATGAACATAAAAACATCTAGCTTGAGACTTACATATATCATATTGAGTACTCATACGAGGAATTATAACATGAAATTTTCATATTAAGAAACAAATATGTAGAGGAATTATAACATTGACCCTTTATGCACAGATCATTAACACCAGTTACCCTGCTAGTACCAACATGGAAAACATTTGAAATTTGGAGATCTCCTGAACACACTACTATCCTAGATAAAACTATAGTTTATATCCCTACAGAAAAATAGAGCTTAATATGATTTCCCCTGCAATGGTCCTTTTCTCGGTATCAATACCACAAATGGAATATCGGAGTAAATAATAGATCTAGAATGTTTCGGTCCAAAGTGCTATCCACGTCATTCCAATTCTTTTCGGTCGTGGGATGGACGCAGAAAAGGACACGAGACGCTGTCACCGTGGAACCTTGCTACCCCGGAGGCAGGTCCCGTTGCGGGCTAGGGCGGCATATTCCATACCACGGATGCCATGCACGCTCGTCGTCCTGCCCCGCTTCGCTGGTCGGTGGACCGCGCACGCTCCGAGGGCCTGCCGTTAGCGTGCGTGGGTAGAATCTCGTCATGTGAAAGACGATTCAGCCGCGACATGGCTCCGCACCCGTCGGGTGGTGCGTGGGGCTCGCACAGAACCGACGTGGCGTTGTGAGCCCATATGGTTGTGGTCCCTCACGGCCATGGGTCCCGCTCGATGTCGACTTTTCCTGTGACATACTTCGTGCTTAGGCCGTGCTAATGGTCGTTTGGCGCGAGACACGTTGCACACTCGCAGTGCACCTACTACTCAGTGTTAGAGAGAGCAACGTCACGTGGAGAAAATGGTTTCCTGGACATGCAGCTTCGTTTGGGAACTTTTCTCCCGGTGGTCTTCGATAGGGAACTAACTGGCCCAGCTAGCGAGATCCAAGGATCTTTCGTTGCGCGCGAACGTACGATAGCGCTTGTCCCTCGTCTATGCCTGGCCGTCTGCTGGGCTCGTGTAATGTCAGAGCAGGCAGGTACGACACGTGAACGGGATGGCATCCGAACGAAGTGGACGCGCACCGGTCGGACGCGTATGCGGCGGCGGCGCGTTCCTTGGGCCTCCGGCTTCGTTCCGCGGCCGAGCACGTGACGCAAAACGCGGGTTGCTCCGGCTCGCTCGTCCGTTGTTGGTCGCCTCATGCCCTCCTTGCCGCCGCCTGACGACGTCTCCGGTTTCTCCAAGGACGAGACGCACTTGTAAGCTGGTGAAAGGTACTGGCGTAGACTTTGAACTTTACAAGTTTCCAACGTTTCGGGGAAGTGTGTGTGCTGGTACGTACATTTGCATCGGCTGCTTCAGGTTGCACTTCAGGACGCGCACGCTACGTTTAAGGGCAAAAAGCTGTCGATATAGGCTAAAATACCATCGGCGGCTGCTATCGGCGTGGCCTCCACGGCAAAGGTCTCCCTCGGTGGAGTAGAAAAAAGTCGTCGGCGTATCGAAATGTCATCGGCGTACGTTACGCCGACGGCTTTGTCCTCGGCGTAGCGACCGTCGGAAGCAAAAATATGTTTTTTTATCTCAATTTTTTTAATCTTTGAATTGTTTGACTCATTAATTTCTTACTTTAAACATTTTTAAGACTAATTATACTTAATATTTGATTAAATTGCAGTCTTGGTCAAACTTTCTAGTCGGTCATCCATTCTAATACTAGTCCAACTGCAGCACGCTTAACTTTCTCGTTCCTTCAGAATCTGTTTCCGCAAATTAATTGATACATTGTTTTTAATACTATGATATCAATCCTATTAACTCTTATATCATCATGTCATATGTTTGTATTTTTTGAAATTACAAACAATTATTTAAGTAAACAATAATAAATAAGTAATAATATTATTATATTCAAATAAAAACATAATGATTTTTTTATATTTTTCTATTTAATATGGAATAATTAATATCTTTAAATCCCTAAATCGGATTTCGACAAATAATATGTTTAAATTGATCAGAAAAATGAGAGGAATCCAAATATGATATCAATATCAACTTATCACAAACTATGCGGTGATTATAGCCATAATTTTATTTTCCCGTTTAAAATGGAAAATGGCGTTTTGGCAACCTCGAAAAGAGATAGCTCAGGGCTGATCATCGATAAACTTGAAGTGGATCTCTGATGAAATAGCATATTTTAAACCTAAAAATGAGTTTCGTAAAAAAACATGGGCATCGGATCATGTACCTGTCGTTCATATCTGACTCACTTCTTGTCGATTCGGCAGGAATTTGTCTTTTTCACCAGGGGTGGACGAAAAAGTTTTAGATCCCCTTGTTAGGATATTTTCCATATAAGGTGGTATAGTATTTTGTAAAAATGTGATGATAGAATTTTGAATTTGCCATTTGGTGGTTGCTTCACAAAACCGTCCCTTTTTTGCACTCAGAAAATAGAAAATAGCTTTTTGGTGCGACAAAAAAGAAAACTTCCTCCTGTAATATTGTTCGTCATCCCATGATGCACATGTATGAATAATATGAGCACATTATCACAAACTATGTATCGATTCTAGCCATAACGTTGGTCATTTGACCCGAAGCCAAGAAACCTCAAATGAGATAGGTCATTTTGTGAAGGGTTTTTCAGACATAATCATATGATACGCTGAGGGCAATTCTACGTCGACGGCTGCTTGACGGGACTGGCCTGGTCACGGTCTACGCCGACGGCCCTAACGCTTGGCCGTTTGTTTGCGTAGCGACCGGCCGTCGGCATATTCGTCCATTCATGTAGTGTTGATTTTGTTCTGGAACTTGCTACTAGATCCTCGTACCCGAAAATATCCCAGCTAGCTAGACACGAGAGCTTGTGTACGTGCCGGTACGTATACAGGCGCTCACACTTGTATATATAGCCAACTGTCTGGCAAGAGGATTAGGGTCTGTTTGGTTGGACTTAAATCTCGTTTTTTGAGTTTGACTTATAAGTCAGAAAAACATCAAAATAGGTGTTTTTGGCTTTGTCTTTTGGCTTTTATTGAACATAGTAGTATGCTGGTATAAGCTAAAAGCCAAAATAAAAAAAATCTATTTAGATACTTTTATGGCTCATAAGCCAAAAAAAAAAACTATAAATAAGCACAACCAAGCCCCTAACCCGAAGCACACAAGTGTGAGCGTGTGTACGTACGCGGCGGCATGTACAGGCGCTCACACTTATCAGTCCACTTGTATGTATAAAGTGCTTCGGGTCGCCACAAGATTTCTCATATTACTGGATCTTGGGCCCTTTTCTCTTCGGTTAGATAGGCCTTACTTATTTGGTTAAGTTTTTATTTTAGAGGCAGGTATTAAGGACATCTTCACTGGTCCGATCCATCCGGTTGCGCAACCGGTCCGTTTCTATCTGTTTGGGTCGGGTCACAGTCGATATGGGGAGGAGGTTCAGTCTGTAAGGCCAGCCGCGTCCAGCGGCGCGACCTATTTGTCCGGTCTGAACGGGGCATTTTTTTTGTAAATTCAAACATAAACCGTTCGCGCTAAAAATTGGCAAAGTTCATACTTAATTAATATTCAAAATAGAAAAACAGAATTTAAACTAATCCTAACCCTATATACCGATCTTCGCGCGTCGACGCCCCCTCGTCCGTCTACGGGTCGAGGTCGATGTACTCCTGCGGCTTCGAGAGGTTGGGCGGTGGCAGGGCCGGAGCGGGAGCGGGCGCAAGTGGATTGATCACCTGCCCAGGCCACAGCGCCCAACCGTGTTGGAGGTGCGCCAGCTCCATCCCCATCTCCGGCGCGATTGCTAGCGCCCATCCCGGCAGCGGCGGCGGTGGAAGCAGCAAGGCGTTCGCCTGCGCCACCATGCCGGAGAGCCGGAGGGCCTCCTCGTAGCCGCGCCACAAGGCGTCCTCGTCGCGAACGTTGGCCGTAATGGCCTCCTCAGTAAAGGCATCATCGTTCTCATTTTATTGGATGTTGCTATCTTCTTATGTAATTATATTTCTCTCATTCTGTCCAAGAACAAAATCATGCAACAAGATGTATAATGTACCGTAATTCATAGGTGTAGCAAAAGCCTATCATAATAATCATACAATACATATTATATGTGCTCTGAGCATGCATGTCCACATAACATACAAGGTGTACCATGATTTATCGGACCGTGTTTTCTAGTCTATGTATGATCCCTAATTGGTAGCCCTTTTTTCTATCATAGGCATAAAAGTCCTGAAGCAAGTTCCATGCTTTCACAATCATATTATGATTAGAACTACCACTTGTAGATGACAAGGCTCCTCATAGAGGACCTCTCTCTGTGAAATCCTTGTGATTGTTCAAATGTATGGATGCAATTAATACTAAATAGAATTTGCCCACAATTATGTTATGCAATTAAATGGCAGTTTCTTGAAATTAACGCCTAGTTAAATCTTGAATGTGTCTAGATAAGAATGTGGATACAATAATATAGCAGTGTTTAAATGGTACTAAATAAGGATGTGAATACATATATGTCTGAATAAATACATTAATTGGCAGTTCCAAAAAAAGATGTGAATATACCCACATGGGATAATTATATAATAATTAAAAAAATATAAACTAGAATGTTTATAAATTGTGCATTAATACATACAAGAGATTTATAAGATATGTGTCTACTTGAATAGTAACTTTCGCATATAATTTTCTAATCAAATTTTACCTATGATATTTCTATTCATAATAAATTTTCTTCTATATAAGGGAGGAGGGGATATTTCTCCTCTCGTATCACACACTACCATTTCGTTAACCAACGGTAGTCGTAAATGTCCAGATTTTCTAGATCATTATTCTACCTACCTCTCCTAATAAGTTTCTTTCAAGTTACACTAGTTAGTATGGATAGGAGGGAGAGGCGAGTGGATATCGTATACATCAATAACCACAATGAGCGTGGCATCACTTTCCACAAGAGATGCAACGGCTTATTCAAAGGTGCCGCTGACCTCTCTGTCCTCACCGGCACTAGGGTTGGCGTCGTACTAGAGGCAGAAAATGGAAATATGCACTTATTCGGTACGCCATCACCCAAGCCAATTGTTGATGCTTTCTTATCAGGAATAACTACATCTGTCGACGAGGAGAAAGCAACAAAGATTGCGGAGCTGCAAAGTGAAGTGGCTCGGTTGGACGTGAAGAACGGCATATTAAAGGTTCAGAAAAGTAAAATATCCATGCAACATATGAAGAAGATCCAAGATGATAACCCAGGTATGGAAGAAAACCTTGTCTTGTCGAAGGAAGAAGATCTTAGTCTGCAAGATCTCCACAAACTCTTCAATGACCTTTCATGCGTCAAGGAGGACAATCGAAGCCGGTTGCCTCAATTGCATCATGGTCAGGAAGCCATAGTTGGAAGCCAAAGCATGACGAGAAACATGCTACCACCAGGAAGTAGATCATCTGCTCACCTACAAACTACTCCTATGTGGCAACAGTCATTGTGGTCTCACCATCCTCCGCAACAGCTGTTGCTTTCGGTTCCACTAAGTTCACCACCACAACAAACTTTGACACCACATCATACTATCAAGGTACCACAAATTCTCCATACATCACCATAAGCTTCGGTACATAAAAATGAGCTACCTCCACCACAAGATCAACACCTTCAGAACTACCCAAGTCCTAGCATGGGGCAACCACCTCAAAACTACGTGGGTCCTAACACAACCTTCAATCATAATTTGGAGGACTCTGTATTGTTTTCCAACTCAAGTGTCAATTATTTCCCTAGTGATGGACTTCTAGGCAATGATCTATGGGGATACCCTCTCTCAGATAATGTATACCACACCGGATTCCTTGGGATGGATGATTACTTGGGCTATAATAATGGTACCAATGGAGGGAAACCTTCCATCAAAACCAATGGATGGTTCAATGCAACACCATAGTACTCTTCTACCAGACAAGATGGGGATATTCATGCACAATATTGAGCACTTTGCTAGATGATAGCTTGTTTGCGCATCCATTAAGTGCTACATCGAGTGAAAAGCTAGTTATATTTTTATTAGGTAATTCAGCCTTTTTGAGGCAACAATAATTCATGTTGGATGTTTTAGGTCTTATGCCAAGATTTTCATATGTATGACCATTAAATATTTGTAATGATGTGTTTCCATTATAAGAAATAGTCAAAAAAAAGTATTATTGAAACGTTGCATGGCGAGAATAAAGCTAGAGGGGAATGGATTTTAATACCTCTCTTGCGATATTTTGAGCCAAACATCATCTCTATCTCTATCTCTACTATATAGAAAGTCTTAGAGTCCATTTGGCTCCCATTATTTGAGGCTAGAATCAAGGAATAATTCATTTATGATTTCAGAAATCAACCTGTTTGTCTACCACGAAATTGATTACGGAATTCATTTAGAAATTCCATTATTTTCATTTAATGCCTAATCTTAATTTCTTTTGGTAACATGTCATTTATGTGGAATTGTCAAATAAAATGATGGAAGTCAAACGAGCTTGACTGTAGTCCGTAGGTACGTCCGCTTGGTCTGTCACGCGCAAAAAAAAACAGCAACCCAAAGCATGCTATGTACAAAAATGATTTTTACAAAAAATCATGAGCAATATATCATGTACCTTTAGTTCAAATCTAACTCATTTCCTGCCGATTCAGCAGGAATTTGTCTTTTTCACGAGAGGTGAGCGAAAAGGTTTGAGATTCGTAGGTTGGGAAATTGTCCATTCAATATGGTCTAGTATTTTTGAAAAATATGGCATTATTATTTTGAAACTTTCTTTTGGTGGTTGCTTCACAAAACACCCCGTTTTTTACACTCGGAAAATGAAAAATGGCTTTTTGGTGCGACGAAAAGGAAAACTTCCTCCTGCAACATTGTTCAGCATCCCATGATACACATGTGTGCACAAAATGGACACATTATCGCAAACTATACCGCGATTATAGCAATAACATTGGTCATTTGACCTGAAATCCTGAAAACCTCGATTGAGATAGGCCATTTTGTGAAGGTTTTTTTAAGACTCAATGAATATACCAAGTCTGGTATTTTTCCATGGAACTATGTCATATAATATGACACCACGCGAAGGTTTTGCATTGTTTCGATCGTTTTTTAATTTTTTATGCACATTTCAAACTATCATCAAACTTCCTAAATCGAGGGCATGATGATTCTTAGCTCGGGGACGAGTCTCACTAAACTTGCATTAGATCTATGATGAAATAGCATATTGTGAACCTAAAAATGATTTTTACAAAAAATCATGAGCAATATATCATGTACCTGTAGTTCAAATCTAACTCATTTCCTACCGATTCAGCAGGAATTTGTCTTTTTCACGAGAGGTGAACGGAAAGGTTCGAGATTCCTAGGTTGGGAAATTGTCCATTCAATATGGTCTAGTATTTTTGAAAAATATGGTATTATCATTTTGAAACTTTCTTTTGGTGGTTGATTCACAAAACACCCCGTTTTTTGCACTTGGAAAATGAAAAATATGTTATACGAAAGTATTTGTATTTTTTATGTATTTTTTTGAATAAAAATATATAATATTTGAGTTTATATAGATATATCTTATTTTTCTGCAAATTTTGATATATTATATGTATTTTTCTAAATTTAAATGATTTAGTTATGATTTTTCTAAGATTAATGTGGCAAAAAAAAGAAAAATAGCTACGCCGACGGCTAGGTCTGAAACCTGCCGTCGGTGTAGACTTGACGCCATTGCTCTGCCGTTAGACCAATGGGCTACGCCGACGGTCACGTTTACGACGACGGCGGCCGTCGGCCTATTTATTCTATACCGACGGCAAAACTGGACCGACGGCCCGTCAAGCTACGCCGACGGCCCCGACATTTGCCGTCGGCGTATAAAAAGGCCGTCGGCCTATTTAGTTATTCCCGTAGTGCATTGTTCCTTCGTCTTTTCGTCCCGCAGTTTTAAAAAAAGCCCACGTTTTAAAAAAAAAAGCCTTAGCCGAAGAAACCGGGACCAACTGTAATTGAGATTGATTGGGATCGAGGACTTGTGGAGCAGCACGTCCATTTAGCCTGCCACGTCTGTTTAGCCCTTCCTATCCATAGAATTTTCGCCCCCTCTAAGTTGTGGCCTCACGTATTACCTTGGGCTCCTGCCAGCTTCGAGGATGCGGCTAGATGTTTTTTGAAAAAGAGCATATATTAATATCACAGGATACCAATTACACCCAGCCTCTGCAACAACGCATGCCCTAGCGGCTCTACGGATGCACACAGCCCAAAAAAAGAAAGAAGAATTACAAAAAAAGTCCCGCTACAGAGAACTAATCCTCAAAGCAACAACAGTGACACCATCAGAACAACACCAGTAGTCCCCACTCCAATAACAACGCCTTCAAGAAGGAAACAGTGCCCAAGCGCCGTCGTTGCCCGATCAAAGATCATAGGTTTTCACCCTGGAGAAAGTCCTTGCTCACAAAACAATGTCTTCAACAAGGTCATTGCCAGGCACAACCAGTTAAGGCCAGACCTTGGATTTTCACCCTGCAAGATAAGACTGGGAACTCCCCCTGTGTTGTCTTCCCGCACCAACAGTCGCTGCAACGAGTCCCAGATCACGCAGCCAGATCACCATCGCCACAATAACAAAAATCACCATTGCTACCCTCATATTCCGCTTTACTGACATTCTCCGTATCTGACTTCACCATGGCACTAAGAATGGCACTTGGTGGGAACAAACAGCAGAGCTTCGCAACGCTCCCGCTGAAACCAAACGGCCAGAAAAACAAGGTGCGCACGACCGAATACCTTCCGATCCAGCAATCTCCAGGCATGATACGCCCATGGGAGTTCGCCGGCGGAGCCTTCCGGAACCCGTCTCTCCAGACCAGATCAACGAGGGCAGACATCAAGCAGATCTTCGTCATCGTGTGAAGGAAACCAAAGGACCACCACCATTATTAGATCTGACACAGCGATCCCCACACCGCCGGCCGGTTCCAGGAGAACGGATCGAGGAGGCAACTAGGGTTGGATAGCCGATCTAGGTCTTCCAACGGAATTCCATCGCCGGCACCTCCACCACCAGATCGCCCCACTCCGCCGCCATGGAAGAACGGACAAGCCGCCGGCACGGGGGACGAGCGGCCGCTGCGCGCCAGCACTCGGACGGGCCCGCCGTCCTCCATGCTGCCTCGCGCCGCCGAGCCACCCTCCCCGCGCCGCCGCTGCCTTCCCGCCAATGTCCGCCGTCTCCCACACACCACCCTCACCACCCCTGTGACGATCCGCCTCCGCGCGAAGGGGATCCGTCGGGGAAGCGCCTCCCTCGCCCACCGCCTTCAACGGCCAGGCGCGGCCGCCACCGCCGGCGCCGGCGGCGGCAGCGGCCGATGGAGAGGAGATCGGGGCGGGGCTTTCTAGGGCTTGTCGCCTCCGGAGCCGCCCCGCGCGAGGCGACCCGGGAGTCGGGGGCTAAATTTTAAAAAACCTAAAAAAAAAAAAAAAAAAAAAAAGGATGCGGCTAGATGTGCGAACGGAAGATGTTGTATAAATACTACACTACTTGATTGATTTGGATATCCCGTGGCGGTAGCAATGGCCATAATCATCTGGTCACGGCTCACCCTGGAGCATGTCGATGTGCATTTGGGCATGCTAGGTGCGTCCATCCAGCAAGCCGACGGTGGCGAGCCGCGCGCCCCTCATCTACTCGTGCCATATTGCCGTCAGCAGGTCTGAGCGAGGGACTGCTAGACACAAGCCGACGATTGCGAGCTTTGGGTTCATTCATCTTGCATAGACCAATTACTAGATGGCAAGTCAATGTTTCCTTTGATCTATCATGCGACGGAAGTAGGAGTGGTTTTGGCGGACGATCTTCAATGTTTCCTTTGATCTATCAGGTCAATTAGCCTATCTTTATGAGAGACGGTATTTTTTTTAAACGGGACAAAAGCTTTTCCCTAATCTATTAATCAGGCCTTGTTCGTTTAATCCCATTTAGGCATGAATTGATGTGGATTGCGACCCAATCCAACCCAATCCATACCTGGTGAGATTGTTTTCCACACTCGTGAAACTGTGGTCTTCGTTTAGCCCCCGACTGGATTATTTCCTAGCCCAACCTACCAATATCCTTCAAGACTTCGATTGGAAAAAAAATCTCCATCAGACTTCTAAAAACAATCCTAGGCAGGGACGGCGCCCAGCAACCTTGCATCCCGTCCTTCAATCCATGCACACAAGAGGTCCAAATGAACAAATACGTGAAGGAAGGGATCAGAGGAAAAAAAACTGGCCGATGGAGGTCCAGGCCCCGCGCTCGCCGTCGCGCCCCGCCGCCGGCTGGTAAGGGGGCCCTGCTCGCCGCCCTAGCCGCTGCCGCGGCCCTCCCGGCGGGGGCTACTGCTCGACGTCGTCTTCCCGCAGGCGGCCTCCCTCCCCTCCCGGCGAAAGCCGACGCTTTTTGCAGGTGGCCGGCCAGTGAGCGATGGCCCCGCCCCAGTCGCCGTCGCGCGCCCCGGCGCAGGACGCGGAGGACCTCAGCGGGCGTTGTTGGGCCGATGTCGCCGACGAGGAGGAGGAGGCGGAGGCGGTGGCGGCGGAGGCCGCCCGGCGATGCTCCCCCCTCCCTCCCCCATGTTGGCGGAATTCCTGGCGGCGGCGCGCCGCATCCGGTCCCCCAGGACACCGTCGCATACTCGACGGCCTCCTCCCCACCCTCCTGCGTCCCGCTCGGCCCCTCCCCGTGGCTGCTCCGCCGGCCACCCCCCACCGTCTTCCCGCGGGTCAACCCTGAGGCAGGGGGACGCGGCTGCTAGCGCGGAGACGGAGGGATCATCGGGGGCCCCCCTGGTGACCCCACCCTCGTCGGCGCCGGCGCCGGCGACCTCCTCCCCGGCGGCGCCATGCCCCCTGGAGGCGGTGTCCCCGTGCGGGTGCGCTGTGGCTGGGCCGTGGGTGGGGGTTGGGCCTGTGGCCGGCCCAATCCCGGTCCAGGCCTAGCGCGGGCAGGACGCGGGCTGGGCCGTGTGGGGACCGTGGTGGGCCGACGTGGAGGCCGCGTGGGGCGCGTCGGGGCCGTAACGGGGAGCCGGCCCCTTAGGGTTTTTTCCTGGCTCCATCGCACCGTCCCAGCCCCCGTATGTCCGCCTCTCCCCCCGACGCCGTCGCGCTCCAGCGTCCTCCCTCCCTCTGTTCCGCCGCCGGCCGCTTCTCCCCCTCTCCCCGCCATGACGTACGCCGAAGCTACCCGCAAGCGGCCGCGCAGCCCCCCGCCCCCGCGCAGGAGCCCGCTGCCTCCGCGCCGCAGGTCCCCTACCCGACGGTCGCCGCCGCTGCTCCGCGCCTCTCCGCCGCGTCCGCCCCGGGCGCAGCCGTACAGAGCGCCGGGACGCCGCTCCCCGCCCCGGCAGGGGTCCCCGCGACGCTCCCCCTCCCCCTCCCGCGCCCAGGGACGTGGACGCTCGCCGCACCGCGACGGGCAACGGGGACAGGGTCCCCAGGGACGGGATGGCTGGGCCGGGCCGCCCCGTGATCCGTCTCCGGAGGGACGTCGCGCGGAGCAGCGGCTCCGGCAGGACCTGCTCCATAGGGAGAGGGCATCGGCGGTGACGGGCAGGTTTGTCCCGGAGTGGCGCCGGGACAGGGAGGGTCTCCGGCCTCGCTCCCCCCATCGCGCCTCTCCCCCGGGCCCCCCTGAACCGGCGAAGAAGAAAAAGAAGAAGAACAAGAAGAAGAAGAAGAAGAAGAGGTTGGCGACGGCCCCTGGTTCCAGCACCTCGCTCCGTGGTGTCGCCCCCCCCCCCCCCCCGCGCCGGGCCTCCCAGCAGTTGGAGTACCTCGCACACTCCATTGCCGGGGGGTTCTACTACATCGACATCGGGGGGGTCGCGATGTCGGTTCCCCGGAACCTGGTTGTGGTCACTGTGGTGGAGGGACAGGCGATCCCGGCCTCGGTGGTGATCTCCGCGGAGTTCATCCAGGAGGAGCTCCGGCAGATGATGCCGGGTCATACCTGGAGTGCCCGGGAGATCTCCCCGACCCAGTTCGCGGTGCCCTTCCCGTCTGCCGAGATACTCTCCATCAGTGCTTGCAGCACCGCCCTCACTCTCCCGACCAGCAGGGTCCAGATCTCCATCACGCCATCGACCGCCCACCCTGCGACGACCTCGACCCTCTCGGCGGTGTGGGTGCGGATCCTCGGCTTCCCGGAGGAGGCGCGGGTTCGGTCGCTGCCCATCCTGGAGCTGGTTTCCCAGGCAGTGGGTAAGCTTGTCGTGGTGGACGAGACCTCTCGCTTGGGGGCGGGACCGATCCGCATGCAGGTGCTGTGCCCTGACCCAGCTCTACTCCCAGGGCCCCTCCCTCCCTTCTACTTCGGTACGGAGGGGAGGATCCTGACAGTGGAGCTGGACGAGGACCAGACGGATGACGGTATCCCTCCCCCTCCCCTCTCGGTCCCACCCTCTGGTGACCACTCTACAGGAGGGGGGAGCTCTTCTGGAGAGGACTCTGACGACGACAACTTGGGAGGGGAGTCTCAGACTCCGGTTCCCTCCCCCCCCGGCCCCTCCTGCTGCGGGCCCGTCCGCTGCTGCTTCGTCGGCCTCCCACCAGCTGCCCCTGATGCCCCCCTCGCAGGGCCCCGACCTCCAGCTCGCCCAGTACGGTTCCAACTTCAGGCAGTCTGAGGGGTTCACTGGTCACATGGCCCTGGACCTCCTCTCCACGGAGATCCCCGGCGAGGCGACTGAGGGGCCTCAGGTGGAGTCCGACAGGGATTCCGGGAGTGTGGGGATGGTGGTCACCGCCCCCTCGTCACCTCGCTCTCCAGGAGTCCTCTGCTACTCGCTCTCCCCGGGCTCTACGCCAGCTTCGCCCCGGGGGTCCCCGTCGCTGGTCCCAGCGACCCCGGCGCCGCGCCCGGACGAGCCAACAACGGTCTTCCCCACCACTCCCGCGGCTGGCCCCAAGACTCGGCTGCCTCGCCCTCCCCGCCCGGTGCCCCCTCCTTCGCGCCAGAGTGCTCGTCTGGCGCGGGTCAGGGCGGAGAGCCCAGGGGTGGTGCCCACGGTGTCCCAGCTAGCGTCCCAGAGGACTGCGGCTCGCAACCTTGACTCAGGTACCCCCATGAAAGCCCCGCCCCCCTGCCCTTCTGCTTCCATTCCCACCTCTTCAGGCTCCAGGTTCTCGGTTTTGGATGACTTCCCTCTCGAGCATCTTGCACGTGTGGCGGCTGACTGTGGTGTGGTCTTTCGTGGGGAACGCGGCCCGAGGCTCGAGCAGATTGAGGCGATTAGAGATAGGGAGATTTACGAGGGGTCCCTCGCCGCTGCGCGTGCACGTGCTGCGCGCCAGCAGGGGGAAACCTCGACACCGCCTGGAACTGGGACACCTGATCCCGGTTCCGGGATGGTGGGTTCTCCTCAGCAGCGCCCTTCGGCAGCCACCCAGGAGTCCCCCCTAGAGGGGGGATCCCTAGGGAGGCCGCCTAGACCGAGTTCTACGCCTTCGTCATCCCGGAAGACGAGATCTGTCCCCCATAAGGGGACCAAACCCAAGTAGGTTGTCCGATGAGTTGGCCTGCTGTCATATCGCTCATCTGGAACATCCGGGGGTTTGGTAATGACGGTCGCAGGCGCCAGATTAGAGACTACATGCGCCAGGAGAACGCTGACATCGTTGGATTCCAGGAGACAATCAGGCAAGACTTCCAGATTTCTGAGCTCCAGGGTCTGTCGCGGCACAGGTTCGCTTGGAACTGGCTTCCGGCTGTGGGACACTCTGGGGGCATCCTCCTTGGTGCCAAGGAGGATACCTTCGAGGTGGACAATATGGACCGCGGGGAATTCTTTGTGAGCATGTTACTCACCCACAGACAATCCCATCTCCGGTGGGAGGTCATCATTGTCTATGGCCCCGCGGACCATAGCCGCTCCCCAGCCTTCCTCGAGGAACTGAAGGCGAAGGTCGACCGCTGCTCCATGCCGTTGGTGGTGGCGGGAGACTTCAACCTGATTCGGTCCCATGAGGATAAGAGCTCCCACAACATAGACATCCCGCGAATGCGGATGTTCAACGATTGTATCGCTGATCTCGCTCTTAGAGAGATCACGAGAGTGGGGGCCCGCTTCACGTGGACGAACAACAGGGTGGACCCGGTCAGGAGTGTCTTGGACCGGGTTCTGGTCTCGGTGGACTGGGAGGTCGCCTTCCCCCTCTGCTCCCTTCGCGCCATTACCAGGGTAGGCTCGGACCATGTCCCACTGCTGCTTTCGACTGGGGGAGTTCACCACCACGGCTGAATCGCTTCCACTTCGAAAACTTCTGGCTCCAACAGCCAGGTTTCGTGGATGCGGTGAAAGCCAAGTGGGTGGCGGCGGCGGCTGCTCCTCCCAGACGCTTTAACGCGGTGGACGTCTGGCACAACTACGCCAAGCTGGCCCGCCAATTCATGAAGGGGTGGGGGGCCAACCTGGGTGCAGCGACGCGTCTCCAGAAGGCTTCGTTGCTGGATGAGATTCGTACTCTGGACCTGGCGGCAGACTCGGTGGGCCTCTCCGCTGATGAGTGGTCCCACCGTTATGCCATAGAGACTTCTCTCGTCGAGATCTACAAGGGGGAGGAGTTGTTCTGGCGACAACGTAGCCGCCAGAACTGGCTTCTCCAGGGGGATGCGAACACGGCTTACTTCCATGCGGTGGCCAATGGCCGCCGTAGGAGATGTTCTATCCCCTGCCTTTGGGACGGGACGCTTCTCCTTGAGGAGCCGGGGGCGATCTCCGCCCATATTTACTCCTTTTTTAAGGAGCTCTTCTTGGCAGGACCCCTTACGGGGGTCGCGTTGGCCGACGACTTTTGGCCTAGTGGGGCCAGAGTCACAGCTGACGAGAATGCGGAACTAACCCTCCCATTCCTGCCAGAGGAGGTTGCGCGGGCAGTGAAGGCCATGAAGGCCAACTCCTCCCCAGGACCTGATGGCCTCCCGGTTTCTTTCTTCCAGGAGTTCTGGGCAGAACTCCAACCAGTCGTCATGCCCTTGTTCCAGGAGCTTTACACAGGTACCCTCGTGATGGGAAGACTGAATCTGGGAGTTATCACGCTGATCCCTAAGGTTGTGGGGGCCTCGGATATTCGCCAATTCAGGCCCATCACGGTCCTCAATGTCATACATCGGCTTTTCACGAAAGTTTGCGCCTCTCGCCTCGCCCCGGTCATGGAGCGCCTCACCCACCAGTATCAATTTGCCTTTCTCAAGGGAAGATTTATACATGATGGGATCCTGGCTCTCCATGAGATTATCCACGAGATCAAGTCCAAACGAATGAAGGGCATCTTCCAGAAGGCCTACGATCGGCTGGACTGGCGGTTCCTACGTCAGGTCCTCACTAGGCGAGGACTGGACGACCGCCTGATCACCTGGATAATGCAGTTCGTCATGACCGGGAGCAACGCAATTAATGTAAATGGCGAGATAGGGCCTTACTTTCGGCCCTCCTGTGGTGTTCGCCAGGGGGACCCCATGTCCCCCCTTCTCTTCAACGCTGCCGTTGATGCCCTCGCGGAAATGCTTGAGAGAGCGAAGGCGGCCGGCCACATCTCGGGGGTGGTAGGCCACCTTATCCCAGGGGGCGGCATCACCCAGCTCCAATATGCAGACGACACGATGATCATGATTGAAGGCTCGGCGCTGGACATTGCAAACCTCAAATTCCTACTCCTCTGCTTCCAGGAAATGTCTGGCCTCCGTATCAATTTTGATAAGAGCGAGATCATCGCACTAGGGTTCTCTCAGGACGAGCAACTGAGGATAGCGGACAATTTCAACTGTCGGCTCGCCTCCTTCCCCATTACCTACCTGGGGATGCCGATCCGCGACACCAGGATCCTTATCAGGGACCTGGACCCGCTAGCGGATAGGGTACGCTCGAGGTCTGAACCTTGGCGTGGCAGATTTACCTCGAAGGGGAGCAAGACTTTCCTGATCGACTCCTGCCTGTCTAGCCTGCCCATGTATATGATGGGCATGTACCTCCTCCCCGAGGGAGTACATGGGACATTTGACAAGGAGTTATCGAGGTTCTTCTGGCAAGACTCTTTGGGCCGCCAAAAGTACCACATGGTCAAGTGGGCGGACATCTGCACCCCCAAGGAGGTTGGGGGCATAGGAATCCTTGCATCCCGCCAGTTCAATAAGGCCCTTATGCTTAGATGGGTCTGGTGTATCTTGCGTGATGATGGCGGGCTGTGGCTCAAACTCATCAAGGCCAAATACCTGCGCGGTCGGCCCCTTCTGGACTGTGACCGTAGTGAGGGGTCCCAATTTTGGCATTCCATTCAGGAGATCAAGCGGGATATCAGGCATGGTATCACCTTCTCCATTGGAAATGGAGAGGGGACCATGTTCTGGCTCGACCCCTGGCTCCGTGAGCGCCCGCTGCAGGAGGCCTTCCCGAGTCTCTTCGCCATCTGTTCTGACCCAGCGCTACGGGTATCCAACGCGGCTTTGGGAGGTACATGGAACATCTCGTTCCGCCGTACCTTCGGCCCGGAGGAAACAGTAGCATGGAGGGAACTCAGGGCGGAGCTCCCGGCCTCCTTGGCTAGTGGTCCCGATAGCGTCTCTTGGACTCTCTCCCCGTCCGGATCGTTCTCGGTTGGCTCAGCTTATAGGGCCCTCTTTGGCCAGGACACTCTCCCCTGGACCAAGCACCTCTGGAAAGCACCGCTCCCGCTGAAGACAAAAATCTTTGTTTGGCAACTTTTACGCGATAGGATCCCCTCGGGAGTGGAGGTGGCCAAGCGACATGGGCCGGGGGACGGATTATGTCCATTATGTGGGGTCCCTGAAATGGGAACCCACATATTGTTCACCTGTCCCGTGGCCCGGTTTCTGTGGAGTTTCACCAGAGAGGCGTTGGGCCCGGACTGGTTGGCCCAAGATCTCGGTGAATTCCTAGAAACCCAAGCAAACCGAGCTGGGAAGGGTCGTCGACTCTTCTGGCTTGTGTTCGCGGCCATGTCGTGGTCCCTCTGGAACATTAGGAATAAGATGGTCATTGAGAAGGTTCTCCCTAGGCGTTCGTCTGACTCGGTGTTTCACTTTCTGGCTTCCCTGCAGCTCTGGTACCCGTTGTGTAGACAGCGGGACAAGGCGAGGTTGGACGCGACCCTTCACCGTCTCTTGGAGGCGGCTCAGCGGCTCCCTCGTAGCTCGCCTTAGTGTCCTTGGCGTCCTCCTCCATGGCGAGGCGATCTTCCTGTTCTTCGTTGGGTGGTGTCCGAGTTGGGCCGTCTTGTGCTGTGGCCCCAGCATGTGGTGTGTATGTGTCTTTGTACTGTGATATTTGTGTTGGACGGTTGCTTTATTTATAAAGCGGGGCGAAAGCCTATTTCGAGAGAGAGGAAAAAAACTAAAAAGGGATTGGGTGAGAGATCTGGATCAACCAAATCCATGCCTGGATCTGATCCATGTTGGGATTCAATCCCTCCTAAACGAACGAGGCCCTAAGGAGAAGTTTGAAAAATAAGAAGGATGTCTACAAAATATTACAAGACCTACTTTCCCGGCATCATTTTGCCCCAGCACTTATCACCCTCCAAAACCCACAAGCGGGCCTATTTTTTAATCTTATCTAAAACAAGAAAAGATGGCGCATTCTTGTTATGAAACACCCTAGTATTCCTCTCGTTCCAAATCTCCCACGAGGTAAGCAAGGTGAGAGAGGCCAAAGCTTTGCGGTTTGGGGGTGCACCATCCGACATCATGCTCCACCAACTCTTGATTTTGAGACCCTTCCCTTGCCATTATCGAGGTTCGATGTCGTGAATCCCCATCCAATCTTTAATGAGGATCCACACCCTTACGGTATACCGGCACGAGACAAAGAGATGATGGACCGACTCCGTGACTTTCTTGCAAAGTGGGCACAAGCCACAATTTTTCCACCCCCTCTTTTCCAATCTATCGGCGGTCCATATTCTATTTTGTGTAGCTAGCCAAGCAAAAAACTTACCTTCGCTTTCTAAATCGTGTTGTTCATGCTTGACAATATAGAGCCCAAGAATTGTATCTCATATGTCGTTTTGGCCGAGTACTCACTATTCTCCGTGAGCTTCCACGAGATATCGTCGTCGATATTGTCATTGAGGTGAACTTGGTTGATAAGTCTTCGTAACTCAACATATTGCTCGAAGTGGGCATAGAATATTGTTCCAAGTCAATTTTCCCAATCCAAGCATCATATTGCAAGGCTTGGGCCACCATCCACTTCTTTCTCTTAGATGTGGCGTAAGTCAGAGGAGCAATATCAATTGGTTTCATCCCTTGGAGCCATGGGGAATGCCAAAAAGGGGTCTTGCGGCAATTGCCCACCGCAATAGGAGTTGCGGCGTAGAATATATCCATATCCGCATCGCTATAAGGTTACCGGAGCCGACTCAAATTTTCTTGGGGTCTTTCCATTCAAGCCAAGGCCAATGTAAACATAGAGCCGTTGCGAATTTGTCAAGCTGGAGAATCCCAAGACCGCCAAGCTTCTTTGGGCGGCACACGGTCTCCCAATTCACTTTGCATTTAGCCCTAGTAGTAGTGATGAGAGACAGTATTTCAAGTTCACACTGTAATTAGAGTACATGCTCGGCTGGCCGTAGCAACACAGGATCGGGTATCCTTTGGTATCAATCAAATGGCTGTACTACATGCTTGTAGGTAGAGGCACAAAAAAATTGTCGGAGGTGGAGCTGCAAGGGCGATGCACTTGACAACTACCGATGCCACCAAGTGTATTATGTGTACTGAGAGTGCGGGAGAATAATGCATAGGTTTCATATTATTTTTCTTCTCATGTTTTGATGAATGAAATGTGGGATTAAAAATTTCTAAATGAATACATGTTTCTATATTGTAATGCAGATATCAGGTGTGAATTATCTCGGTTGTATGGGATATAAAAAACACAGGGTGAAAGAACATGTGCGCCCCCATGTGTGGTTTTGGTAATTAATAACAATCTCTATGGACTAATGCTTGTATCAAGTTGTACTTGTAGAAATTGTCCATAGGCAATGCTTGAACCATTTGTTGGCTTCAAGATTTGGAGAAGAAGAAGTGAAGAGGATCAAGTGGTGACCAAGGTGTTCAAAGAGTGATCCATAGATTGTTCATGTGAGAGTTAAACCTATGACAAGTATGTCTTGAAGAATAAGATGGAGTAATATCTCTGGTGCACCTTCAAGGCATCAACATAATGAAGGAAAGAAGAAATGATGTGCAAGCTAAAGATGTGCAATATCTAGAAAATCTCATGGTTCAAGCTTTCCATCCTCAGTGATCATGGATCGATAAAGACAAGGTCAAAGTAAAGGTTTCCCCATGTTGTATGGGGGAGTAACTTGCAAGTCTTCATCAAGAAAGTGCGTACAAAAGCAATCAAGAAAGGTGTTCCATCTTGAGAAGGACAAGACCGTCTACATCATAATCAAGTGGAATATGTGCAAGGCAAATGTATGATCTTGATAGGTTTTCTCTCTTACCGGTCTCGGGATGTTAGTTGGGGAGACCGGTTTATAGGATAGACAACCGTTCTATCAAGAGGGGCTCTCAAGTGAGTAACTCGATCATATCGTTCAGAGAGAGCCCAAACCTTTGCATACTTTGCATCATCCTTTCTCGGTTGTTATTTGGATCTTATCCATGTAAGGTTCTAGGGCTTGTGGTAATATTCATAACAAGCCCTAGTTCATCAAAAACGGATTTCCCTTTTATATCATATTGCGTTTTTGATCTTTGAGGTTTTCTGGTTTCTCACCAAGAGAGGTATCTCACTTAATAATACATGAAATGTTCTCTCTTGGTGGTATACAATATTTTTACTTTTTTTTGGGTACCTCTTGTTGTCCTCTTTCCAATAAAATTGGTTTCAGGTCAATCGGAGTTTCCAAACTCTAGATATCGCCATTTGACGTTTGCCTCTTATTTGGTCCAGACCGGAGTCTCCGGTCTGCGTGGACTGGAGTCTCCGGTGTGGTCTGGAGTTTTCGGAACTGTCTCCGGTGGTGACTTCAGAATCAGGGCTGGGACATACTGTATGGGGGTCCGGAGCCAGGTCCGGAGGTTACCTCGGAGTCTCCGGTGTTGACTCAGTCCGGAGTCTCCTGTGTTGGTAGACCGGAGTCTCCGGTCTTGTTGGGTCAGGGATGCCCCAGATCATTCAGATGGGTGGTCCGGAGGCTAGCTCGAAGGTTGGGCCGGAATATCCGGTGTAGACCGGAGTCTCCGGTCTGACTTTTCCCCAACGGGCAGAAAACGGTCAGAAATCTGTGGGCCTATAAAAAGGGGACCTTCTTCCCCAATGGATCTGCTCGAGTTTTACAGGCTTTCTCCTCCATTCTTGACCCTCTTGAGCTTGCTCCCCCTTCAATCCCTCCCTTGATTCTTGCATATGCTTTATGGATTTGAAAGAGGAGATCTAGATCTACATTCCCACCAATCCATTTCTCCTCTAAGTGAGGGGAACATCTTGGGATCTAGATCTTGGAGTCTTTTGTGGATTTCCTCCATTGTTCTTCCTTTCTTATTCTCCCAAAATCTTTTGTAGCTTTGGTGGAATTTGGGAGAGAAGGATTTGATCACTACTTGTGTTCTTGCCATTTGCATTTGGTGCATCGGTTTGAGTTCTCCCCGGAGGATTTGGTGAGTGAAAGTTGAGAGGTTTTTTACTCTTGGGTTCTTGAAACCCTAGACGGTTTGTTGGTGTTGCAGGTTGTGGCCTTGGTGGCGTTTGTTGGGAGCCTCCAATTAAGTTGTGGATAAGTGCCCCAACCTTGTGAGAGGTTCCGGTTTTCCACCGACAAGTGCACTGATAGTGGAAGCGTGGATCGATCCCATTGGGGTGAGATTCACCGGAGAATAAGGGAGGCCTTTTGTGGCGTTGGTGGTTTGATACCACCCCCTCTCCAAACAAGACGTACTCCATGTTGGGAGGAACTCGGTAAAATATCGGTGTCCCCGCGTGCCTCGGTTATCTCTATACCCGAGCTCTTTACTTATGCACTTTACATTGTGATAGCCTTCGTGCTTGAAGTAATATATACATTGCTATCACTTTGTTGCTTGTATTGCTTAGCATAAGTTGTTGGTGCACATAGGTGAACCTTAGTTGTTCTAGGTTGTGCTTTACAAAGTAAACACTAGTTTTATTCCGCCTTTGTTGAGCCACTCTAGGAAAAGTTTTAATCGTCTATTCACCCAGGCGACATCTGTATCCTTTCACGGGGGTTCAAGGGGGAGAAACAAGTTGCTACCACGGTTTGTTGTGACTTTTTTGTCAACAGTAATTATTTTTTTGTCGACGGTAATTGTAGAAAGATGACGGTATCAACTTTAATAGACTCTATACATTCAATGCATCCACATGTAAAATTAATTGGCATTCTAATTAGGACGGATTATTACCTTGTGTGGCAACGCACGACTATTTAGCTGACTCGACGTGAGAGACTTGGGTCATCTACTGCGACGAGTGTGACAAAGGTTCTCGTTACGGAAAAATCTTTTTTCACTCACTTATGAATTAATTGTCTTCACATTATCGAGAGACCTTTAGATTTCATCGGAACAGATGCAATAGTACAAATAAAGAGATACATTTTAGTTCAACTTGCTATAAGTAGTTAAGGTGCCACCCATGTTGTGCTTACTGAGAAAATGAGGAAAGTACGAACTGAGATTAGAGATTTAGAAAAAAAATTATAAAATAGGGTTTTATTTAAAGCAAAAAAGGAGGGAAAGTTATATTAGACTTTAGCACAGTTTTCCATTATCCCGTGGCAAAGCACAAGCATTCAACTAGTTAACTATAATAAAGATATGAGTTGTGCTTTCCAAAATAACGAAAAGGCATACTAGTCAATACTTCGATAAAGATATGATCATTAATCACTTATTTTGATAGCGCAATACTACAAACAACAATAACTATCCGTTAAGAAATTCGTTGGAATAAATCCGGTTTTCTCAATAGGCGACAACATGCATTGCGATTAAACAATAAACATAGTAGAAACCTGAAAACATGAATCCTACCTAAATGTTCCATTAATAACATCCATGCACCGTTACCAACATCGAAAATTTGAATCTAGTTGTCCATGAATATATTGTGAAGTGGATGTTGTTTTAGTGCATGGCATTAGCTATGCTCGTTAGTGAAAGTCACTACAAACTTAAATGTTGTAACAACCATCCCATATGCACAAACAAATTTATTAATTAATACAAGTACACCGTTTTTATTTAACATCACCTTAAATCTAGACTCACAAAGTTTTTATTGATAATCCTTGGTTTTTTTAGTGGACATGATGAGCCTAGGTCATTACTTGTAGCCAGAATGGTCATGTTGGTAAGATACAATGCACATCTTGTCTACACAAATCATTAACACCATATGCATACCACTATGAACATAAAAACATCTAGCTTGAGACTTACATATCATATTGAGTACTCATACGAGGAATTATAACATGACCTTTTTATATTAAGAAACAAAGGTGTAGAGGAACTATAACATTGACCCTTTAAGTACACATCATTAACACCAGTTACCCTGCTAGTACCAACATGGAAAACATTTGAAATTTTCAGATCTCCTGAACACACTACTGTCCTAGATAAAATTATAGTTTCTATCCCTACAAAAAAGTAGAGTGATACATAGGAAACGTATCTATAATTTTTTGTGTTTCATGCTTGTTTAGTATCAACTTTGATTTTCTTTGTCTATACTTTGAGGTATTTTTATATCTTTTCTGAAACTAACCTATTAATAATTTGCCACAGTGTCAGTTACTTGTGTCTTCTGTTTTTGGTTCTAGAAAAGCAGAAAATCAATATTCTCGAAATCGGACGGGACAAAAGCCAAAGTCAATATTTTACCATGGGCGACACGAATCCAGAAGACGAGACGGAGGGGCGTCACAGGGCGGCCAGACCCTCCCTAGGCGCGGTTGGGCCCAGCCCACGCCTGGGCAGGGTGTGCCCCCCCTGGCGGCCCCCGTACCTCGCCTCTTCGCCTATAAGAAGCCCCCGATGCAGAAACCCTAGGCACCCGATCAAAAAACTCCATGAAACGTTCTGTAGCCGCCGCCACCATTGTCCCTAGATCAGGGGGATCTGAAGTTCTTCTCGGCACCTTGACGGAGGGGAGATCATCCCGGAGGCCGTCTTCTCCGGTATGAAGCGTGAGTAGTTCCACCTTGGACTACGGGTCCATGTAGTAGCTAGATGGTTGTATCTCCTCCTTATGCTTTCATGTATAGATCTTGTGAGCTCCGTTCATGATCAAGATCTAATCTATTTGTAATCATGCATGTTGTGTTTGCGGGGATCCGATGGATATTGAGATCACTATGTCAGATTGATTAATGGTTGTGTCTATTTGATACTATCATGTCTGTGTTGTTTGTGATCTTGCATGCTCTCCGTTGTTAGTAGTTATCTTGGCCAAGTAGTTGCTAGTGACTCCAAGAGGGGATATTTATGCTCGATAGTGGGTTCATGCCTCTAGTTTTCAAGGGAAGTGACAGAAATATCTTCGATTGTAGATGTGATGTTGCCACTAGGGAGAAAATAACGGTCTCTTGTTCATGGAACAAGTGGATTGTTTACCTTACACACTTTGTTTAAAGCAGTTGTCTGTTGCTTGCAACTTAATATTGGAGGGGATTCAGATGATAACCTGAAGATGGACTACTAGTCATAGATGCAGTTGGATGGCGGTCTATGTATATTGTTGTATTTCCCAATCGAATCTCATAGGATCTTTTTGTCTGGTATTGCATTGTTATACCTTGCTCAGTTCCTGTCAATTGCCCTGCTGTAATTTGTTTACCCTTCATGCCATGTTGTTTATCTAAGGAGAGCACCTCTAGTGAACTATGGACCCCGGTACAATCTTTACCATTGATACATCTTCTATTGTTTACTTGTTGCAAACCATTCATCACCTTCCACATCATACAGTTAATCCTTTGTTATAGCTAACCGGTGAGCTTGACAACCTCACTGATTCGTTGGGCCAAAGTCTTGAGTTTATGTTATGCAGGTTTCCACGTTGCTTGCAACACCTTTGAGACGTTCCTTCCTCCTTCTGGTTCGATAACCTCGATCTCTACTGAGGGAAACTTGTTGTTGTGCTCATCACACCTTGCTCTTGGGGTTTCCAACGCTGCGTCCCACGTCAACATTGGGTGCACGCATCATAGAGCTCAATATGGTTTTCCCTACAATGGTCCTTATCTTGGTATCAATACAAAAAATAGAACATTATGTATTAGGACTTGTTAGGAATATGCTCAAAGGGCAATAATAAAGTTTTTATTTTTATATTCAGTGTCCATAATAAGTGTTTATTATCCCTGCTATAAGTTTATGTACCAAAAACTAAATATATATGTGTATATATATAAACAACATCATGTCCCTAGTAAGCCTATTATGGACTAGTCTGTTAGTAAAGTGATGGTTAAGGTTTCCTAACCATGTACATATAATGTCACTTGATAACGAGATCATTTTATTAGGAGAATGTTGTGATGGACTGACCCAATAACAAGCTTAGCCATTGATCGTGTCACTAAGTTTGATTGCTATATATTTTGCAAATGTCAAGCATTGTTTCCTTGAATCATGAGATTGTGTTACTTCCGGGTAGCAAATTATTCCTTGTAGACATTAAACATCACTTCGTCATTGGGTGATTATAAATGTGTCTTTCGGTCATCTCCGGTACTTGTTGGGTTGGATGTATCAAGACTCACATTTGTCCCTCTGCGTGATGGAGTGATATCCTGGGCCCTCTCGACAATGTAGCATCCTAAACCTTGCAAGCATGTGACTAGCATGTTTAGTCACAAGAATCATTTATGGCGGAACAAGTAAAGAGAACATGCCAGTAACGAGACTGAACTAGGTATGGCGATACCGACGATCGACTCTCGAGCAAGTAATATATCGTGAGAGAAAGGAAATCGGATACCAAATTAATTGAATCCACGACATCATGGTTCAACCGATAAATTAACTTCATTGAATGTATGTGAACCAATATGGACATCCATGGTACCGTTACTGGTTACTGATCGAAGATGTGGTTCGATCATGTCTACACATCCTTGAACCCATAGGGTCACACAATTAATGCTTCAATGTTGCTACAGTTAGATGAGATAATAGATGGTGTAATCGAATGTTGACTAGCAGTCTCCGATGGGATCCTAGATACCATAGGAGCTTTGGTATGGTCTAGAGATGGAGAAAAACTATATGAATGATGGTTTTGGATTTTAGGAATTGTTTGGGATGTTTTCAGAATTGTTCTCGATGTCCTAAAAGGTTTCAGAAAGTTTTGGAGAGGGTCCCTCCTATCCGTAAGGGGGCGTGGACCAAGTGGGGCCACCCTGGCCTATATGCGCTAGGGAGCCACAACTCCTAGGGGCCATGCGCCTACCATAGGCCAAAACCCTAGCTGTGGGAGCGGAAGGCTTTCTTGGGGAAGGGTTTCCCCTTGGCCGTCGTTCGTGTTCCTTGGAGGAAGGGTTGATGGGGTAGGCCCTCCCCACCCCTATATAAGGTGGGGCAAGGTGGAGGCACAAAACCCCCATCCCTCCAGGTGCCGCCTGCCTTTCCCCTCGCC
The DNA here is from genome assembly GCA_910589765.1 of Avena atlantica. NCBI lineage: Eukaryota > Viridiplantae > Streptophyta > Magnoliopsida > Poales > Poaceae > Avena > Avena atlantica. The sequence goes on from OU342736.1 coordinate 380,147,254, forward strand.
ACTCCTCCCTCGCGCAGATGCTTGGCGAAGCCCTGCTGCTTCCATACACCATAGGCACCACAACGTGATCGTGCTACCGGGATCTCGCGAGCTTCTTCTCCCACTGCGGAGACATCCTCAAGCCGGACGTGTGGATACTGTGGAGGTGCTTCCCGTGTGGTACTTCATTGGATTGATCTAACATCGTGCACAACAACATCAATCCCGATCTATAGATCATAAAATCTTGTGTTTCTTCGAGGGTAAGTTGATCGGATCTCCCTCTCTACTAGCATCTCATAGATCTAGTCTTTGGGTTCGTTCGGCATATCTCGTAGGAATTTTTTATTTTCCATGTAAGACGAACCCATCAGTGGTATCAGAGCTAGATTTATTCGTAGATGTTGGTGCGAATAACACATAGAGTTTTTGTGGGTGTTTGATCCTCGATTAGGCGACAATATTTGTGCATCGTTTTCTTCTTGAAGGCATTGCTTATAGAGAACCCCTTTTGTAGTCTGGGTGATGTCTTTGGTGGTGATTAGGGTGTTGCTGCTGCGAGTGTTTGGTCGAGTGTTTGGTCACCACGGCGGGATATTTTTTCTTATTTCTTTTCTATTTGATTTTTTGGTTGTATGCATCCTGATGGCTTTGGTCATTATGTTGGTGTAGAGGCTGATGTGGGTATCTTCGTGATATTAATATATTCCTCTTTAGATAAGATACAATCGTATTATGGTGCAGTGTATGGATAGGAATTTTAATCATATGCCCATTATATACCCTCATAACCCGTTAATTATATGTATGCAATAATACCCTTTATCTGCAATTTTAATTTATGAAAATTGAAAGCATAGAAATTAGATAAGATACAATCGTATTATGGTGCAGTGTATGCATAGGAATTTTATGGAGAGAAAGGTAGGATTAAAGTGCTAGGACTTTATGGAATTGATTCCATTGGAATTTTATAACTCAAACCATCATATCCAAAGTGCTTTTTAGAAAAAACGAGTCCTCATAATTCAAATCTTAACATTTTTAGGAGGCAAGAACTGGGAACTACTGGGTGCACCGCATACATAGCACTCTCCTATAATCATAACTTTATTTTCGCCGACCACTTGGGCGATTAGCGAAATGCTCGGCGAGCACGATAACCCCGACGAAGCCCCTCGTGCACAGGCCCCTATGCTCCGCTCTCAACAGGGGCGAGTCGCGCTCCCTCCTGAAGCGTTTTGCTTCATGGGCCGCTCCGATGCGGCCCAAGAGAAAGGTACTTTTTTCTTTTTTATGTTTATATTTTTTTAGTTTTTAAGGCAATAAAATTATTAGATTATAACATTTTCAAATTTAAAAATTCGAAACTGAAAATGATCAAAATAAAAAAAGTTTAAATTTAGAAGTTTGAATTTGAAAACTACTTGAAACTTAAGAAACTCAAATTTGAAAATTGACCAGATTTTAAAGGTGATCAACTTTAAAATTTATTTGAATTTGGAAAAAAATCAAATTTCAAAAAAGCACATCAAATTAAAAAATCAAAAAACACGAAAAAATACCTATAAATAGAATACATAAAAATAAAAAGGGACTTGCTGTTTAATAACTGCTAAACGGGCGACAACCCAATTCCATCCGCTCGTGAGGAGTCGGATAATAGAGTTTGCTCTCATAAACTCTTGGCGAGCACCTGAGGTCTTGACTTGTATTGTGCGGCTACGAGGAAGAATCCTATATGCGGACCAGGTCAGTCTGTACTGCGTGTCGCACACCCCTGTGCACGATATGGGTCGGCCCAGTTGGATCTTCTTTCTTATTTTTCATGATTCTTCGTTTTCTTTTTATTTATGTTTTTTTTCTATGTTTCTTTCCATATTCAAAAAAAATAAGCTTTGAAAAATATTCAGATTCAAATAATATTAAGATTTTATAAAAATGTTTAGATTTAAAAAAAAAGATTCGAAAAATGTTCGAACATTTTTTAAAGCCGGGTAAAACAAGTAAAAACCATTAGAAACAAACAAGAAATTAAAACCAGGACAGAAGACCAGGAAAAAGTGGGCAGAAAACCACCTCACGTTAAATAGGCCAGGCCCAAAGGTGACATGAGTGTGCCGCTGGTTGTATTGCTGTGCCTGTGCGGGTGAAGATGCACGCGATGGATAGATGTGTCATCGGTCTGCTGGGTCTTGCTTCTCTGGATATACATGATCCGCGTAGTGGGTATATAGGCCGAACCTAGGCAATTAACTGGCTGGGCTGACCGGCAATACCGGTATCGCTTGCATGCGAAGCCATATTTTTTTTTCACAAATCTAATCCCGGGCAAAACTAATTCTTTATCCGACGAGGTATATATATTTTTAGTCCCACAACTTGCATCGGAAAAGCGTTTTAGTCCCACATCTTGTAAAATAAGTAATACTAGTCCCACAACTCCACGAGCATTTTAGTCTAATTTAATCGAATTTCGATGAATTTAACCGAATTCGTCCTCGTGTAGATCAAAACTCATTCAGGAGTTTTGCAAAATTACCTCTATGTATTTTCTCCGCTGTCTACTACGTTGGTACGGCCCGTTGTACACATAATAAAAAATTAAATGTATATCATGTAGATTTGAACTCGCAACCTGCCGTGTTAAAGAGATACAAGCCTGCCAATACAACCAACTAGTATATGTGATGTTTGAAAGAATGCTGGATTATTATACACGATATTATAAAGAATTGAACACCAGATTTGCGGATCGGGGAATGACCCGACAAGGCTGGACACTAGTGGGGTGGGTACTATGCTGACACCAAAAGTAAGCATGCAGCCATGCAACTAGCAAGAGAAGAAATTGCCAAAAAAAATATGTCATGTTGTTCTCGTGAATAGAAGATTCTCTGCTGTAAATCTTCTTCTTTCTCTCCATACCCAGTACTAGAAGACAGTCTGCTAGCACAAATAATGCACAAGGAAAAATTTCTCCTCCACGACTAGGGAACAATGTTGATTTTAGATCAGCAGCTTAAAGTCATTAACTTACAAAATTTGGTTAAATTGTGGACAACATAAAAGATACTAGCTTGATAGAATTCAATTAAGTTTAGAAATTCTTTCCTCACTCTTCAGGTTCAGAGTAGGAGTTGGCTCCACCGAAAGTGTTTGCCTTTCCTCAGACTGTTCTCCACATGTGTAAAATTCGAGCTTCGGCTAGCACAAGAATCGTAGCTATAGAAATTAGAAAAAGCATCGCAATTGAGATGATTTTTAAATGTTAGCTATAATAGTACTCCCTTCGATCCATATTAGTTGACACAAATTTGTCTAGATACGGATCTTACACTAAAACCTGTCTAGATATATTAGTAACTTGACAATTAGAGTCAACTAATATGGGTCGGAGGGAGTACTAGTTTATGATAATCAACAAGATCTCTGGAAATTCTCTTACAACTCGTGTTGTTTCCCTAAATATTAATCCATATATATATATAACTTTCCAATTATACTACAATTTTCTCCTTAACACAAACCCACTAAAAATCAGACAAGAAAGGTGAAAAAATCCGATGAGTTAAACCACTCGTTCTTCAAATTAATTTGTATAATAACTGTGCCTTCTACAGAATATCTCGTTGACGCTCGAACTGTAGTGGCAAGGTTGCGTCTCTTTAACACAGACAGGTCGGTAGATTGTGAGTTCGAGTCCCTCTAAAGTATCAATGAATTTTGTTATTTGTACATCCACTGACAGATGGGGCCTGCCTGTCAGGACCATACGAAGGTTGTAAATAGCAGAGGAAAATATAAGGGGTCATTTTGCAAAAATTGCAGTGCCACATGTCAGCTCTAGACTGAGTTTCGACCTACAAGTAGACGAATTCGGTCAAACTTGTTAAAATTCGATCAAATTGGACTAAAATGCTCCTGAGATGCAAGTTTGGGGCTAGTGTTGCTCACTTTACAAGATGTGGGACTAAAATGCTCTCACGATACAAGTTGTGGGACTAAAAATGTATATACCTCTTATCCGACACTTGTATAAACTATTTAAAAAATTGATCCCGGCGGTCGGTGCCATTTGAAATGGAACCGAATCTGTATAGTTCAGCGCCGTTTAAAAATGGAGCCGAAATTGTACAGGTCCGCGCTAACATGAGACAACGGAGGAGTAGCCTAGGGGATGTCGGCGTCGTTTCATATGGAGCCGACGTCGATGCCATTTCACATGGATTCGACCCTTTCATTTCGGTTTCTGCTATGTTGGCGTCAACCTGTACAACTTCTTCTCCATTTCAAATGATGCCGATATGTATAACTTCATCTTCGTTTCAAATATTTTGAGAAAAGAATTAATTTTGGCCATGGGAGATTTGTCAAAAAAAAAAATACTCCGGAGCCTGCTGCAATTTTCTTCGGCTGTCCTGCTGTAGCTTCTGTAGTACTCCTACAGTAGTACGGCGTGGGTGTGCAGTACAAACGGGCAGCTACAGCGACGGGTCAGCACCCTGATCGAGGTGGTTGCAGGATGATGAATTGGGTTCCAGTAGGCGGCGAGCTGGCGGAGGACGCCTTGCCATTCGCCACTCGCCAGCGGTCCACGCAAGTCTCGTCTTGTCTCGCGTCACCTTGTTCCTCGCCGATTTCGTGCTCCGGTTCTCGCGCCGGAGGGGACAGCGGAGCCGACAGGTCAGCAGTGACGGACCAGCGGCTGCCTTCACGTTTCTGTTTCAGGCCACGTAGGCGGAGGCGTGCGTGCGTGCGTGCGTGTGATTTTGGATGGCGCTTCGGGGATGAGCTGTCATGTCCAGCTGTGGGCCTAGAATCCCCGGCAAGGGATATGGAAAACGTACAGCATACGAGTGGACACGGCCGCCACGGCTAGCTACAAGCAAAAATGCGAAGCAATGGATAACCAAACAAACCAATCAAGCAGCGAGTCGACCGGATTACGGAAGCTGCGCGAGCACTCGCGAAGTCGCTGGACTCTACCCGGAGGGGCAATTTCGCAAATACCATGTGACGGCATGACCATTTGCCTTCCGCTGGACTGATTATTGGGTCAGACAGACAGCAGTAATGCTACATCTACGGACGAGACCTACGTGGCACAGCAGAAGAGCAAAGTGAATCAGTACGTGCTCCGAAATTTCAGCAAGGAAAAAAATCACACCAACCACCCTCTTACACGTTAGTCCGTAGATTCAATCCGTAGCAACCTTTACGTAAGTCTAGCATTATTCGTAAGAGATTCCCGTATGGCCGCACCAGCCCAGCGCCATCGTTCCTCGCCACAACCAAACCGACGCCGCCTGATGGCCGTAAGCTCAACTTGAGACCGCACTAGCCCAGACGGCCAGACCAGTGATAGTAGCCCAGCATTAGCTACCGCTTTCCGCAGGTCGATCAACGGCCACCGACCCCGGTCGACCTATTCCCTCGCAACTTGCCACCATCGCACTCTGCTCTACTACACTCAACATTACCCATCACCTTGCCGCGGTTTTGCTGTGAGATACCGACACCTGAATACGCCGAATTTACGTCGGCACGCCGAATCCATCGACCCGGTCGGCATCCGCAGTTGTGTCTACCACTGCGTCTGCGGGCAGCCACGGCACAACGCACTTATCCTACAGTGCGCCCGCCCTGCACTGCACTGCACTGCACGGGGCATGCGGCGACCAAGAAACCATGCATATGCATGATATGTGTGGACGCCTCTTCTACATACTGAAGTTGTTATAAAGTAGGTGCAGCCGGGGTCGGCCTTGTCGTCGTCGTCGTCGCTTGGCGGCTGCGATGGACGGGAGCTGCCCTGGCTGTCGTCGTCGCATCTCCAAAGCTGGTAGGAAGGGCCGGCCTCGTCGTCGTCGAGGACGACGAGCGGCTCGCCCTCGTAGGGGAGCTCGCGGCCAGCTCCTGCTGGCGCTGGACACGGCGCCGCTCCTCCTCCTCCAAGACCACCCTGGACTAGGCAAGGATGTCGGCGTCGCGGAGGGATTGCTCCATCGCCATTCTCATGGAGAAGGCATCGTCGTCGACGGGTACCGCTCATTCCAGTGAAGCCGGAGACGGCTAGTGGGCGGCGAGGGCGCGTGGGGCTCGTTGATGATGATGCCGCGTGCCCTTGTCCTCGGCGTCGAGCGGACCGGCGTCTCCGGGTCGCGCTTGACAAGCCGGAGTGGCGGCGACGCCGCCGACACAGACCCGAAGGAGCGGGAGGCCAAGGTTGCGGAGTAGGAGGAGCTAAGGCTGGCCATCCTCCTCGGCAGCCAGTTGACCGGAGGATGGAGCCTCGCCCTTGTCCCTGGCGTCACGTTGCGGAGGAAGCCGAGGTGAGGGTTGTTTGTCGGCGTGGATGTGCTCCGGCACGGCGGAGAGTGTTTGTCCGGGAGCGCTCCACCATCGGCGTCGTGCCGCCACGTTGTTGCGCTTCGGCAGCGACCCAGGCGGTCCCTCATGGCGGGCGAGCTCCTGGAGCCGCCTGTCGGGGAAGAACTCCTCCTAGAATGCAGGTTGCCCGGATCCTCGGCGAAATCCGGATCCTGCATGGCCGCGATGGCGGCCTGGATCTCGTCGATGATCTCCACGCCGGCCGACACCGTCGGCGCTGAGCTTCCAGCCGGGCGGGACCCGGGTGTCCGGCGGCGCCATGTAGCCCGCGTCGTGGAGCATATGGGCCTCCCACGGCTGGAGCGTGCGGCAGCCGAAGCCGTTCGCCGCCGCGGGATCACGGGGAAACATCTCGGCCATGGGGAAGTGGGGAGGGTGTGAGCTCGGAGTTTGCCGGAGTTTGAAGTTCGCCGGAGTTGGGAGAGCGGGGCGCTACGACAGTGTGAAGGGAGCCGGCGAGGGATACGGCTTTTATAGGCAAAGGTGGACAAAATTTGATACTCCTTCTGTTAAGATGTATTTGAATTTCAACAAACGGGCGCAAGTCAGTTATTTTTAGACGTATGGAATACTAGTAGTACCGAACTTGTTCTCTCCCTATACTATGATAGGATGGATTTGGAACCGATCGACGAATTTCATCAACAAAGACGTACGGCATTGGTTCTGTACTGTGCTTATCCTGACCCCTGGCTGGAAACGAATCTGTTCGCTAGATAGCTAGCAGTCAGTCAGTCATCAGGTGCACGGTGAGATAACTCTGTGTTCCCCAGGAAAACGAAACTACATACAGGCGCCTTCGAATACCGCTCCTGGATTATCTGGGTCGCAAGTTGTTGCAGCTGGGCACGGCCAGTAGATACCGGCCGGTCGATCCGCGTCGGCCACTGCTCGTCTACAATGGCACATACGCAGTGCAGGCACCGGCGGGCAGTGCGGCGTTCTATACGCCAGCGACGGGAGCCAGCCATGCAAACGCAAGACGATAGATAAGAAAGCTGAAAAGCCTCTCCTTGTCGTTTTTCTATCGTACCGAATTGGCTTTGCTTCGCCCGCACTCCTTGCTGCTGCCTATCTTGCTTCTCTCCGTAAGGCACACCTACGACCACAAATACTAGTACTACTTCTGTCTAATAATAAGTGATGTGTATTTGTCAAAATTCATATATATTTAGACGTGTTTTGGTGATAGATACATGTAAATCTAGACAAAACAAAATCACTTATTTCTAGATGAAGGAGATAGTATGTTCCAGGAGGAAATACACAAGCAACATACCTAACGCGTAGGAGTAGCATGATTACTAATAAGAGGGAGTAGCATAATTACCCTTGGTAATGACTTTATGAGCATAGCTAAGCATCGGTCTGGTGATCTGTTCAGTCAGCAATTCCGTCTAGCAATATCCCCTTAGGCTGGTCCTAGTGCTAGTATCATAATATGTATTATGCATGCTAACTTGGCAAAAATCTGATGTGACACTATAATAGGTACAAATTGCGCACGCCGTGGTGTTAAGAAGTGTTTTCCAAGGGGAGACGTGAGATGAAAATGCATATATATATATCTATCCAGCGTCCAGCCAGGCGTTCCAACGTGTACGTCAAGGAGTTTGCTTTTGAGTATAAAAAAAAAAGCAACGGTTGAAAAGGACGCGGCTCTATCGACCGCTCGATCAGCACCGACGATGTCTTATCAGGTTATCACTTTTCGCCCGCTTTTTTATGCGGAAAAGAAAGGTTATCTCTTTTCACGGCGCTTCTACGTGTCGCATAGCGGCCGCTTCTCTCCAAAAGTACGAGCCGCTTCTCTCCATAGGGGTACGACGAATGTACGATGACGATAGTGATCTCCGCGTTTGCTACTGGAATATATATATCCGGCTACTGTGCTAAAGAATTCGATCCAAGCAAGCACCAGCTGATGAGAAAACTACACAAACCACCAACTATTGCTGCTTCAGCTGCACAAAACACCAATTATGCATGATTTTATGCATAAACCACCAATTATACATGTAATTCGTTGCACAGAGGTCTAAATCTAATATTAGGTTGCTTAGCAGCAAATCTGACGGCCAGAGTTCATATGGACATGGGATCCACATGTCATTTGCTACTTTTTTTAAAAATATTTCAAGTAGAAATATGTATTTTTTTTAATAATTTGAACGATATACTAAAAATTCTATGAAAGCTTTAAACGAGAAAATTACAAAAAACCACCACATTTAGGGATAAGGTTTCAAAATACCACCAAAAATTTAAAAAAAATCAGAAAGCACCGGATTTGGGGCATGAGGTTGCAAATAGCACTGATCTGGTTTTGACGCTGCTCTGATGATGAATCTGACTGATGGGACCAGACGGTCAGGCTGACGTGGCACATCTAGACAGTCTCGTGTAGACGGACGTTAACGGTCCGGTGAGCACAGTGAAAACCGTACACTGCTGCCACGCCGCTCCCGTCCCATGTACATCGCCCTTGCCGCCACCCGTACACCGCCGCCGCACCGCTCCCGCACCGGCCCCGCACCAGCTAGCAGGGCGCCGCTCCGACCCCGCCCCGTGCCGCTCCGGCCAGCACCAAACAGCGACGCGCTGCCCCGCCTCGGCCCCGGCCAGCGCCGCCCTATGGCCGGAGCTCCCTATGCTCGTAGGCCGCCTCTAGTCAGAGCTCGTGCTCGCATGTGCCTCCGCTCGCTCGCCTGCATGCCCGCCTCCGTTCGCCCACTCGCCTGCACGCCTAGCTGCGCATGTTTCACCGCCGCCGCGCCGCCCAGTTCTGTTCCGTCCAGCGCCGCCTCGCCTGTCCCTGTCCCCGACCAGCAGTGCCCCGCACGGCCGCGCTCGGCCGGGCATCGCCCTACCGCAGCCACACCACCGCCGCGCCGCCCAGTCCCGCTCCGTCCAGCGCCGCTTCGGCCCGGCCTGCAACGTCCTGTCCCGCCCCAGACAACACCGCCGCCCCGTCCCGCCCCGTGTCGCTCCGTCCAGCGCCGTCTCGGCCCCGGCCAGCCCCGCCACCGCCCCACCCCGTGTCGCTCCGTCCAGCGCCGTCTCGGCCCCAGCCAGCACCGCCGCCGCCCCTCCCCGTGCCGCTCCATCTAGCGCCGCCTCGGCCCCGGCCAGCAGCGTCCTGCCCCGCACCAGCCAACACCGCCGCCGCCCCGCCCCGTGCCGCTCCGTCCAGCGCAGCCTCGCCCGCCTCAGCCCCGGCCAGCAGCGCCCTGCCCGGCCATGCCCCAGCAAGCGCCGCCCAGCCCGCCCCACCCCCGTGCAGCAAGGGTTCCAACCGCACCGTTAACGTCCGTCTACCGGCGACTGTCCAGATGTGCCACGTCAGCCTGACCGTCGGGTCCCACCAGTCAGATTCATCGTTAGAGCAGCGTCAAAACCAGATCAGTGCTATTTGCAACCTCATGCCCCAAATCCGGTGCTTTCTGAATTTTTTTAAATTTTTAATGGTCTTTTGAAACCCTAGCCCTAAATGTGGTGGTTTTTTTTAATTTTCTCCCTTTAAACAGTTTAGATCATCCGCTAAAAATATTTATCACTTTTTGTGAGGCTCAGGGAGAACTGAAAATATTCTAGTAACTGAAACAATATGACGTAAGTAATCTTTAAAAGTTTGAAAAATAAATTAGAAAAGTACATGAGGTATAAGATTTTTTTTATCAACCATGTACTCCCTTCGATCTATATTACTTGTCACTAAAATGGATGTATCTAGACATGTTTTAGTGCTAGATACATCCATTTCAACGACAAGTAATATGGATCGGAGGGAGTATTTGACAAAAACTAGGAGATGAGACATGGACAACACATCACCATTGCCTTGTGAGACTCTATCGTTGAATTTATGTTTAACCAACTTTATCTCAGATTAAGACTTATGTGCAACAAATTACATGTATAGCTAGTGATTTGTACCCAAAAATATGTATAATTGATGTTTTATGCAACTAGAGCAACAATAGATGGTGTTTCGTGCAATTTTCTCTCAGCTGATCGATGATCTACGAACGGAGACGGAGACGTGATATATTATTCCGACAAAACTTGACGCCGAACTTGTTCCCTCCGCGAATCAGTCTCTCTTCAACCAAGATACGTACGGCCGGACTTCGTAGGTCATCGGAAACCGAATTTGTTCGCTAGTTAGCTAGCCAATGCACATCAGTCAGTCAGTCAGTCAGTCAGTCAGTCATCAGGTGCACGGCGAGATAACTCTCTTCCCGCGGGAAAAACGAAACTACAGGCGCCTCCGAATACCGCGCGTGGAGTGGAATATATGCATGGGTCGCAAGTTGTTGCGGCTGGGCACGGTCAGTAGATACCGACCGGTCGATCCGCGTCGGCCACTGCTGCTTCGTCTACAATGGCACAAGGCAGTGCGGCGTACTGTACGCGACGCGAGCGACGGGAGCTAGCCAGCTATGAAAAGGTCTGTCCCGCCGTGTCGTTTTCCTCGTACCGAAATGGCTTTGCTTTGCCCGCACTCCTTGCTGCTGCTACCGATCCTGCTTCTATCCATAGCTACGTATGTACGACCACAAATACTGCGTACTAGTACAAGGAGGAAATACGTGCTGAAGTAATTTCTTTACGAGTACATACTCCACATAGCTAAGCATGGATCCATCTGGACATCCGGTGCTCTGCTTCAGTTAGTGCGTGTTTGGGTATAATGGTCCAAATTTTTAGTTTCCCCTATTTGTCCCGCTGGGTGCTGCATGAGAGGAGCTTAGGTTTGGGGCACTTAGTTGCCTTCATGTATTTAGACTTGATGCAAATTAGCCTAGTTGTTTGGTTGCACAGATTTAAGACTTTTTTTCAGCTGGTGTTTTGCATCTGATCATATGGGTTAATTATCATCTATTTTAAATTGAGTGATCTTACCACTCCGGTACACGCAAAACACATTTTTTTTAAAAAGAGTATATATTAATATACCAAGGACACCAATTACACCCGGCCTCTCCAACAACGCATGCCCTAGCGGCTCTACGGATGCACACGGCTCAAAAAAAAAGAAAGAGAAATTACAAAAAAGAAAAGTCCCGTTACAGAGAACTAATCCTCAAAAAAAACAACAGTGACACCATCAGAACAACACCAGTAGTCCTCCACTCCAATAACAGTGTCTTCAAGAAGGAAACAGTGCCCAAGCGCCGTCGTTGTCCGACCAAAGGTCATAGGTTTTCACCATGAAGAAAGTCCTTGCTCACAAAACAATGTCTTCAACAAGGTCATTGCCAGACACAACCAGCTAAGGTCAGACCTTAGATTTTCGCCCTGCAAGATAAGACTAGAAACTACCATGTGTTGTCTTCCCGCACCAACAACCGCTGCAACGAGTCCCAGATCACGCAGCCAGATCTCTGTCGCCACAGGAACAAAAATCACCATCGCTACCCTCAAATTTCCGCTTTACTGACATTCTCCGCATCTGACTTCACCACGGCTCTAAGAATGGCACTTGGTGGGAACAAACAACAGAGCTTCGCAACGCTCCCGCTGAAACCAAACGGCCAGAAAAACAAGGTGCGCACGATCGAATACCTTCCGATCCAGCAATCTCCAGGCATGATGCGCCCATGGGAGTTCGCCGGCGAAGACTTTCGGAACCCGCCTCTCCGGATCGGATCAACGAGGGCAGACATCAAGTAGATCTTCGTCTTCGTGCAACAGAAACGAAAGGACCACCACCATTATTAGATCTGACACAGTGATCCCCACACCGCCGGCCGATTTTCGGAGAACGGATCGAGCAGTCAATTAGGGTTAGAGAGCCGATCTAGGTCTTCCAACGGAATCCAATCGTCGGCACCTCTTCCACCAGATGGCCCCACTCCGTCGCCCTGGAGGAAAGAACAAGCCACACGGGGGACGGGCGACCGCTGCGTGCCAGCACTCCGGACGGACCTCGCCGCCCTCCATGCTGCCTCGCTCTGCCGAGTCACCTTCCCCGCATCGTCGCTGCCATCCCTACCAGGGTTCGCCGCGTCCCAAGCTCCACCCTCACTCCCCCTGTGATGACCCGCCTCCGCGCGAAGGGGCCCCGTCGGGTGAGCGCCTTCCCTCTCCCGCCGCCTTCGACGGCCAGGCGCGGCCGCCACCGCCGGCACCGACGGCGGCAGCGGCCGGGGGAGAGGAGGTGGCGGCGCCGCTTTTTCTAGGGTTTTGCGGGCCTCCGAAGCCGCCCCGCGCGAGGCAACCCGAGAGGTATCGGGAGGGTTTTTTCCACACACAAAACACATGATCACAAGAACATTCATATGCACACACAACACAATATAAGCTACATGATCACAATAATATCATATGCAGACACAAAATTACTAGCTACACAATAACAATCATAACAGTCACATACATACAACAATCGGGAGTTCTAAATTACACCCTTGATCAAAAGAACCATCAGAAGGGGTATCGTGTGGCTCTCAACCACCAGGGTTTAACCCTTTATCAAACAATCCATCAACAGGGGCATCTCATACCCCTTAAGCACCAGGGGTATTAACCCCTAATCAAAAGAACCATCAGCCTAGTTCACCATCATGAGTTGTCCATCAATAACAACTACTACTACTATTATTACTACTACTACTACTACTACTTACAAGCTACCACATGAAGGTCGTCGACGTCAAGCCGTGGTCAGGGCAGGTGTACTGTCTGGCACTGGAGGAGCCCGCCATGTGGATCGTCATCTTGACGATGAAGGCCTTGAGCTTAAACTCCATGAGGTCGTCGTGCTCCAGGTCATACATGTACACCAGCTCCGACCAGTTCTTCCTGAATGAACCTGGCCAGCAAACCAGTCTACCTGCACCCTCTCAGTGCACCAGCGGCAGGCTATGACCTGCATGATGAACGGCAGCGGGGCCTTGATCCAGTTCTTTAGGACAAACTGGAACACAGGCGGGGTCACCAACATGTGGAGGTCAGCAGTGTCCAGTGTTGGAGATAGGCCCTAGAGGCAATAATAAAAGTGGTTATTATTATATCTTTGTGTTTATGATAAATGTTTACATTCATGCTATAATGGTATTAACCGAAAACATTAATACTTGTGTGATTTGTAAACTAAATTAGAGTCCCTGGTAAAGCCTCTTTATAATACTAGCTTGTTGATTAACAGATGATCGTGGTTTCTCGATCATGAACATTGAGATGTTATTAATAACAAGATCATATCATTAGGAGAATGGTATGATGGACATACTCCTATAGATAATCATAGCATTAACATCAAGTCATTTCAATAGTTTGTTTACTATAAGCTTTCTGATACATAGTAACCTAATTCCTTCAACCATGAGATCATGTTAATCACCATCACCGGAAGGATGCTTTGATGACATCAAACACCACACCGTAACTGGGTGGCTATAAAGGTGTCATTGAGTGTTCGAAAAGTATGGGTTGAGGCACATGGATCAAGAGTGGGATTTATCCATCCATATGACGAATAGATATACTCTGGGCCCTCTCGGTGGAATATCATCCAATTAGCTTGCAAGCATGTGACTGGCTCACAGGGGATCACATATCACGGGAACAAGAAAAGATTACTTATCGGTAACGAGGTTGAACTAGGTACGTAGAGATACCGACGATCAAAACCTTGGATAAGTAAACTATCGTGACACAAAGGGAAATTGGTATCGTATTCGTATGTAAGTGGTTCATTCGATCGCAAAGTAATCGTAGAAATATGTGGGAGACATATGAATTTCCAGATTCCTCTATTGGTTATTGATCGGAGAAGTGTCTTGATCATGTCCGCATAATTCACGAACCGTAGGGAGACACACTTAAGGATTCGATGTTGTTTAGTAGATATGGAATGTCAGTAGGGATACCGAATGTTGTTCGGGGTCTTGGATGGGATCCGGGATATCACGAGGAGATCCGGAATAGTCCGTAGAATAAGATTCATATAAGGAAAGTCCTATTTCGGAGTTCGGGAAAGTTTCCGATGTTTTCATCGGAGAGGTTCTAGAAGGGTCTAGAAGGTTCACCGGTCCGGAAGGAGAATGGTCCATGAATATGTCATGGGTAAGTGGAATGATTGAATCATATCCTAGGTCACATGGTGTGTGCATTTGTAAGAGAGAATTAAAGCTCTAAATTGAAAGTCAACGGGAGTTTGAAAAGTCAAACTGGAACAATGGTTTCCTAATGAGAGAAGAAACAAGTCCTTCTCTCAATCCAACTTGGGTTTGGGTTTGGATTCAAACCCACCCCTCCCAAGGCTGCCCCCTCTCATAAATAGAGGGGGAGGACTGCCCCAAAGCACACAAGCCCTAGCCCCTCTCCCCGCACATGAGCCGCCGCCGTCGTAGCCCTGCCGCCGCGCCGTCGCCGCTGTTGCCGCCGCGCCACCGCCGCCGCCGCCTCGCGCCATCGCCGGTTCATCACCGCCGTCCTAGCCGCCGCCGACACCTCCTCCTCCCTATCATCTAATCCCTAGATCTCCGGGAAACCCTAATCCACCATAACTCGCACCGGCTTAGGCGAAGCCCTGCGGGGTCTTCCCTCTACTTCCGACACCACGCCGTCGTGCTGCCGTAATCGCGAGGGGAAAACTACAACCTCCGCTGCCTACTGGAACAAGGGATAGGAAGGTCTTCATCGAGTACCGAACGTGTGACCGACTACGGAAGCGCTGCCGGAACGTAGCGTCGGAAGGATCGTCTACGCGATCTTGAGATCGGCAAGTGTACGACTACATCACCCACGAGAATCTGCTCTCATTAACCGCTTTGGAATCTTCGAGGGTGAGTGCTTCTATCGACTCGTTGCTACAATCTAGTAGATAGATCTTGGCTTGTTTGTGTGCATGCGGTAGAAATTTTTTGTTTTCCATGCTACGAATCCCTACATCCAGCTGGATGATGAAGCGGAGAGGGACCTCGTCGATTTGGTAGTGGCTAAGCTTTGGCTACCGACCCTTCTTTCTTTGCGGCTGTGAAGCCGCCTCCACCCCGTCGATGACCAGAAGCTTTATTGCCCAGCGGTTGATGGGGATCACGTCGGCAAAACCGGGTGGGGGTGCCAGCCCCTCCCCACAGTTTCGCGGTCAAACTTAACCACCTTGGTGGCATGAAGGAACACAAGGTCAACACATTAGTACTTGCTACAACTAGAAGCATTGCCCAATTTGGCAATGGACATGATAGAAACATGGGCAAAGTAACAAGGACTAGAACTACTAGCAGATGCAACTAGTATCCCCAAATCGGGCAATGATGAAATGGATCGTATGGGCACCTGGAGAGGGCGTGTGAATAGGTGCTACACCAAATTTTACTTCTTTTTCAATTTAGGCTTGGCATAAAAGTAAATTATCTAGATATGCAACTAGGGTGAATTTACTTATAAGACAAACTAGCTACTATAACCACACAAGCAAAGGAACGGTAAAAGGATAGAGGTGACCGAGAATGAAGCACGCAGGGACATGGGATTTGATTCACCATAGTTTGTTCATTTTCAGGAGAAGTACTGTAACATCCCAAAAATATTAAACTAGAATCATCAAACTCTAATCTTTAAAATTAGGGTTAACAAAAACTTTTCTAAATAAAAATATGAAAGCATGCATGTGTGTATGCATTCCATTTTGGATCCTTTTGAATTGCCTTGTTTATGTGTTTCTTTGCTTGTAAATGTATTCTTAGGTGAATTAAACATCATCTAAACAATCCCCACACTTTTCCCAAAGACAAATAAATCAAAACAAACAAAATAAGGGAATGGTCATTTTGGCCAATTTAACTCCCATGCCTACTTTGGTTGTATCTAACTTTCAAAAATTAACAGAAACTTGTTTGGATCTTTGCACCCCTTGATAGTACTAGTAACAGAGTACCAAGGCCCACTTTGTGATCGTCCAAAAACACTTGAATGCATAGTTTAAAGGACATTTCAAAATTGAATCTTTATCATATGGGAAGATCCCACTTTTGCAAAAACCACTCAAACAAGATCAACTTTCAAAACCCAAGCATCCATAGACTCACCAGCACATGTCTAGCACACCCACCAAAGAACTTTTCAAAATTCAAAACTTGAATTCTTCCGGCCATTTCATCAAACACCTTGCAGATACAAATCAAACAAAATCTAAACACTATAGTGAGCAGTGATTTGAGTCTAACTTGTTCCCTCTCTAGCTCACAGCAACCTCAGCAGATCATCTAGCCAACTTAACTAAGCACTAGCCCCACTGTAAGCTTGGCAATGTCATCAATGGTGAACAGCCGAAGCCATCCATGTCACCCCAGTGTGGACAGCAGGCTGGAGGAAGAACTAGTCGTGCCAACCTTGTCTGGGAAGTAGCCCATGCCTCACCGCCCCCTCTCGACCAGCCCTGCCTTGCAGACAACGACCAAAACCGCCAGGAACGCCGCGCCCGTGCCACTGTCAACCATGCCGAGCATGCGCCAGAGCGCCACCCTCGACACGCGCCCACAGACCGCGCGCCGCCCTCGCCGCGTGCATACACGATCACCATCGTCCCAGGAGACCGCCAGACATCCCCGTTCGCTACCCCATGCCTCACAGCCACCGCTCGCCGTCGAAGACGCCGCCTCTGCCGCGCAGAGCATCGCATGTTCCAGACCGTTTTCCACCGCCACTACATGCGCATTAAAGCCATAGAGCGTTGCCAGGAGATCACCGATCGATCGCCACCGCCGGCCATGCCTCTAGCAGCCAGTAGCCATGTCGCCACCGTCGCCTGCCCATCCCGTTCGGTCTCGTCGTCGAGGCTATAAATAGAGGCATCCCCCGCTCAAACTCTTCACACCATTCTACTCCCCTCTCCTCACTGATCGTTCCACCCCGTTCCCGGAGCAAGGCGAGCAGCGCTTCGCCGGAATTTCACCGGAGCCCGCCGCTGCAGGAGAAGAAGGAAGCCAGCGATTAGAGCCGCCCCAGGAGAAGCTGCCGGTACCAGGAGGTTCGCCGTCGTCGACTTCGTCGTTCGCCCGCATCGCCGACCTTCGCCTGAGCCCCGGTGAGCCCCCGACGACCCCCACCTGCCGCGTTAGGTTTCTGTCTCGCCGGCGCCGCCCGACGTGGACGATGAGTAGCAGTCGTTCGATTAGACTTAGATCGTGCATATGAGATTGTCCCATACCGCTTCGCGTTTAAAGAGCCACTGACTGGTGGAACCCCCCTGTCAGTTGAGCCCCACGCCGCCGAGTGACACTGGGCCGGCCCATTAACAGTTCCCGTGCAACCCATTCGTTTGAATTTGGATTTTTCCATTTTCATTCAAACACAGTTCTGTACCTAGTTTCAAAAATCAACTCATTTCGATTCATTGAACCAAATTGAATGAAACCAATTTTTTTAGAAAGGTCTTGAAATGCTGAATCCAAGCCCGTTGGATTCAAATCATTTGGATCTGTAGATCACCCTTGGTAAAAATAACAATGCAGAAGCTTTTCTGCATTCAAACATTTTTCAAATGTAAACCATAATAGCTTTTGAGTTGTTTCCAACTCTCAAAAATCACATTTGATCATACCTTTCAGAATATATAAAAACATAGAGGTTTACTTACAGAAATAATGTTCAAGTAATAAAAGAATGCCACATAGGCATTTCTAGCCACTTTATTTAATTAAAATAAAAGGGTAAAACCTTATTAAATTGTGACACCACTTTAAATAACATTCCCATGGACTAAAATATGTGGTGATGACATGTGTCAACATGATCCCATGTTTGGTTTGGAGAATATTAAATCTTAAGTAGTTTTTCAATGAGTAGAAATTACTTTTCAAAAACCAAAAATCTTTAAGTCAAATGCTTGTAAAGTTAGTGATGATGCTAGATCATCTATAGAACCCTTGTGTGTGATGATTGCAAGTACTTAAGTATTGTTTGGTGATTGTGTACCTCGTATTTATTCATAGACGCTAGTACCGACCAAGGATACGAGGAGGAAGGAGGATACTACGAAGAAGAAGCCGAGGAGAACTTCAACCACTGCTCTACACAAGGCAAGCCCATACTTGCAAGCTATTAACTTAGCAAGCTTATACTTGCAAATATGCAAGCCAATACTTGCAAGCTAACACTTGCAATTTAGCAAGCTTATACTGATACTGATGCAAGCTAACACTTGCAATTATGAAAGTTAGATAACCTATGCAATGCACTAAGCATGCTTGGTTGGACACATTTGATGATAAACCAATCCTAGTTTTACTTGCAAGTTTCTACTTTATTTATTCATCAAGGCTCTTACTTAGAGTTTACTTGAGTAAATTGTAGATTCTAGAAAGATACTTGAAGGTTGCATAAAGACCAAAAAATTTGGCCTAAGCTATATAATCTTGATGTCATCCCAAGGAATAAGATTGAACTTAGTTGAAACTCCACTAGTTTACCACCCCTCATTAGTAATCACCCCCACTTTTAGGTGCTAGTGCTAAGCATAAAACTTGATCAACTTTAGATGGGATTACTTGGTGGAAAATGGTTATGAAAACCTTAGAATGATGGATCATTCTACTGAGATGTTTTTACATGTGTTTCCGAACACCAGATGATTTTGGTGATGAAAATGTTAAGGCATGAGCCTTAGCCCTTTATAAAACTGATGGTTGTCAGGATGCAATACCCTTCCAATTTTACCGTACAACCACAATACCCGAAGATTGGGTAGGGCTTGACTGAAAACTTATATACCTTAGTATTGGTTCCCTCCCGGCCAATGTCTGAGCTAAGGCTACCTTGTGAAGATTGTCCACCCGTGCAGTACCCAAGATGACAGTTGGTCATGGTTGGGAGGCCAAACTCACAGGAGAGGTGCTTATACTAGGGCGTGTAACTAAAAGGTTAGGATTGATTATCCGCATACTGAGTATGGTGAATTCAGGATTTGTTCCTGACGGATGTATCGAATGTTGTGGTGAAAGTATAGAATCTCTGCAGAGTGTCAAACTATTCGAATAGCCACGTCCGCGGTTATGGACAGTTGGAGTGGCCATACTGTTCCCCCGTCTGATGTTTTCTAAATGACTTGTGAAATGATTTGAGACTTTGACTTGACCACAACAGAGTTGTGGCATGGGATACAAGTTCCCACTTAGGTGTTATAAAATTCCATTTAGCTTTCTCTTGCTTCTGAACTTAGTAGAGGTAAATCTGGCTTTTTGCAAAACAACCCTAGAACCTAGTGCCCTATTACAAAAAAAAACTTCACTTGTTAGTATTAGTTTGCAAGTACTTAAAGAGTACTCATGGCTTTGTCCCTGGCTATTCCCGTGGCCATACTATGAAGAGGAGTACGAGGATGATGGACCCCAGGAAGGTTACGACAACTAGGATCATCTCCCATCGTCAGCATTGCCTGTGACCTCAAAGATGGAGCTTCGCCTACGCTACCATTATTTTTACGTATTCCGCTGCTTGAGTTGTATTAAGAACTGGATCATGAGATCCTTATTTGTGTATGACCTTATGTATGGTTTGTAATGGATGATGTACTGTGGTATCCAATTCTGTTATGTCTCGCAAAAATGGTAATCCTGGGATTGCGATGTATGGCATAACAGGCATCTGGGATTAAAAATCCGGGTGTTGAAAAGTACGTCTACGTTGGAGGGGTGGCAGTTCTAAGACCACCCTGCCACAAAGGCATCGCCCTATTCTCCGATGAACTTCCGCCACAATGGCCTAGTCCACTTTTCCACTATCGATACCCTTCGAGGCGGGAACCGATGCCTTAACAACAAGCTTGGAGCAAACTTCCACAATGGAACAGGGGCTTCCAAGGGCAAGGCAAGTTGCCACAATGACAACAAGCAACTTAGAACTGAAAACACTATCTAGGGTTTCCTAAAAACACAAGAACAAGAAGGCCCTCAAGTGAATGACGGGGAAATATAAATCGCTTCAGTGATGATGTAGATCGGTGTCTTCTTCTTCGATTCTCCAAAGATCAAGAGCTTTGGGTGGTTGAGGGAGGAGATCTTGAAGATTTAGTGGCTCAGCTTCTAGGTTTCTTGAGGTTGGAGACGAGCATCTCTCCTAGGTAGAAGAAGGGCACTTTATATAGGGCACCATGAAATGTAGCCATTGGAGCCACTTAACTGGCAGACATTTCGGCCTAGGACGGACACTCCGGCCACTCAACACCGGACTTATTCGCGTGGCAAATAATCTTGAAAGAATCAGGCCAGAGTCCAGGTTAACTCCGATATGGCATACAGAAAGGAAACCACTCGCGGTGAAAACTTGACGAAATCCCAGCGCCGGACAGTCCGGCTTGCTCCTGCCGGACATTCCGGCCAAGCCGGATACTCCGGCCCGAGACTATCGGACATTCGGGGAAAAAGCATTCAACACACACATTAAAAACCTGGTATCTTCTTCTAATATCTCAATTAGAATTCTCTTTTCCCTTTGAGGGAGAAACACATAATCAGTATGCTAATAAGATTATAATGCCCTATAAAACTTAGCACACGATTAGACTTTCCTAGTGTTTTCAACAAACATCAAAACACTAAAAGAGGCAAAATGCCCTTTCAATCTCCCCCTTTTCGGTGTTTGATGACAACTCAAAGATTTGCATATATGATAAGCAATAAGCAACAAATAAATTACAAATTATAGAGAGGCTCCCCCTAGATGTGTGACCAATTTAGTTTGAATTTGAATACAAGACCACACAACATAGGATCAATATCCTCTCTAGAATTTATAAATAACATGGTAAGACAGGATACCAAGAAGAATACTAGACAAATATACTAGGCATAACATTGTCTTTAACGAGATAACAATACTGGGTACACATGTCTTAGCACACAACATAACAACATAACCACATAGTTCTCATATGGATAAAATAAAGACACAAGCTTCAAATAGGCAAATCGAATAAACGAGAAGATTGTGTACCCAGGCCCATGCAAACCCCGGTAGAAACCTAATATAGGGCTACTTCTCCCCATTTAGCAATGAGACACCAAAAAGGAAAAGAGCGAGGCTAAAGCGCCCCAAACTGACTCTAGCCACTGTAGTCCTCGTCATCCTCATCCTCATCGTCGTCCTCATCCTCATCATCGTATTAAGTAGTCTCCTTACCGTGAGGGTGAGGGGAGGAGGACACATCCTCAAACAAAGACCAATCCACACGGCCCTGGCTCAAGTGACCATAAGATAACATCCCATCAGAAGCCTGCTGGGAGGAGTCAATGTCCATGGGCTGATTGATCTTCTTGAGTTCCTTCATGACAATCCCGTTAGCCTTGTAGGCATCATACTGACCATGGAGGATATCGATGTTGTGACACAGGAGTAGCCTCTTCCACCATGAAGCCTTCTTCACCTTTTGATGCACTTCCGGTCGAGTGGTGTTAAAAAGGTATGCATTGCTAGCATGTTTCATGCGAGGGCCACGAGGCATGGGCTCATACACTTCTTGCACATCATCAGACGCATCACCACTATCTTCATCCTCATAATCATCAGGCTCAAAAACACTGTGAAACTGGGAATGTCCACGAGGTGCCTGCGAGGATGGAGCCCCCTTTCCCCCTTTCTCTAAAGCTTGGTAGGCTTGTGCGGAACGAGGTCGGTGTAGACCAAAGGGGTCGCTAGAGTGAAGGCAACAATGAGCTTCATCACATAAGGGGCATAGAGAGGACACTTCTTGTCCATAATGCACTTGTACAAATCTTGATAGATAAATTCCATGACATCAATAGCACCACCTTCATGGTCGGGACCAAGAATAAACACGGAATGAGCATGTGCCATGAGGTTGACCTCTCATTTCATCTTTGTTACCTGGCTTGGGAGTGAGAGTGTGGCGGAACATGCGGAGCAAAATGTTGTAGAGAAGATTGATGTTGGTGGTTTGATCAAACACTCCACCCTAGGAATAGATGGGAGCCAACTTTGATCTGTTATGCGCTTGACCATGAACATGCATACTTTCACCACTAGGACCATTGGGGTTGAAAGGCAAATCAAGAATACTTGCAACCTGCACCATGTTGGAACGACACCTTGTGTTGCCGGATATCCACTTAAGAGGAATATCCACAAAGTCACCGAAAACAACTTTGGTATAGAACTGATGGACCAACTCAATGTTGCAGTATTCTTTTGTTTGAAAGATGGTGTGCAACACCATCTTCTCGGTCACCCAAAGAGCATCCTGTAAATAGTCAAAAGCACGCAGCTTCTCAGCCTCCAACCACTGCATATGACACATAGGAGAGCTGATTGTACAGAACACCTCAGAATAGAGAAGCAATTGCTTATTCCTCCAGAAACGATCATCGGGGGAGATGCGGGGCAGAGTATAGAACTGCTGAATTCTCATCTCCACAAACTCCTCGGTGCTCAAATCAGCCAAGGTGGTCAAAGTCTCAAACTTCATTCGTTTGGCTTCATCCCTTTTCAGTTTCTTAATCTTCTCTTGCTTCGCTGTGCTGACTACCCGGCCACAACTGGATCAAATGAATATCACGCTCTTCATCATATCGGAACTTGCGAGGACATTGATGATCCTTTTGACCAGCACGAGACCGACGAGGACGAGAACCACCCGTGAAAACAGAGGAGGGTGAGCACATTTGTAAAAAGTCGTGGAATCTACATAAGCCCGAGTTATTTCGTAAGTTTTCGGATAAGACTTAGATGAGCTGGATCCGGCAAGCTCGTACCACCATTTATATTTGGTGCAGATATACATGAGCATTGAGGTGGCAACGAGTCGGCAGGGTGATCATGCAAAGCAGTAGAGCAGTAATAAGATGTGATGAGAACAATGTGTCGCATATATGTTTCCTTTATGCCTTGGATGGAATACCCGCATGTTGATCGAATCGTGTTTATCCACAACATCTACTAGACGTACTCACATATATGCTCGGCTGGACACAGCACGCCCAAGTTGCAAGCTGAAACAAACAGGGTACCCATGGTGCGTTGAGCGAGACGTTCCAGCGCTGCTTACACTTATTAGGAACTCGAGCTGAGCCGGATAGAACGCCTTTATCGTGTGGACTGTGGAGGAGCATAAAAATGGGACGATGTTTGGCGAGGGGGACTCGTTTGACATTTAGCTGATTGCGCCTGTACGGTGTAGGAGCGGCCGCTGTTTCTAGCGGAGGAGACCGGCCGAAATTATTGAGGCGTGGCTGTAACAGGAGACGCCCTGTACATGTGTGGAGCGTGCTGCAGTGTGCGTTAACGACGGTCAAGCGAAAGAAAAAAAAATAGACAATCGCAACTCTCAGTTTTGTTTCCTTTCTCGACAGACTGTCGACCCGCGACTGCAACGCGCAGCAGATGGGGCGGATGCATCTACGTACGCACGGAGAAGAGGCAGTAGCCATCTGCGGCATTGCCGTAATATATAGTTCGT
Organism: Avena atlantica; assembly: GCA_910589765.1. NCBI lineage: Eukaryota > Viridiplantae > Streptophyta > Magnoliopsida > Poales > Poaceae > Avena > Avena atlantica. Next base: position 380,171,048 of record OU342736.1, read on the forward strand.
GGTGCGCCCCGTAGCCGCGGCAGGCAGGAACAGCCCGTAGAGTAGAGATTCAGAGATCCACAGAAAACGGCCTCCCATAATTAACGAGCATGTAGCAGATGTTGTCACATCAGAACCCACATGGCCACGAGAACGGTTCCCGTCATCTGTTGACAGCGGCACGCACGAGATAAGCATCCCGATCTTTGTTAAATCCCTGCCGTGAGCCAGCATCAACCGTTTCATTTCATCCACTCCCCTTGGATCTGACGGAGCGCGACATCTTTTACGCGTCAGTCAACGGACAGACAGGGAAGCCATCCATCCGTATTGTATTCTTCTTCAAATCAACAACAAAAAAATGGGCATCGTACCTGTAGTATTCGGTTAGTGTCCTCGCAGCTGGGGCGAGTTGGATCTCTACCGGCTCGTGCACATGATCGAGACCCCGCCGTGTCCCTCCGGTGTCGGAACGTCGGAGAGCAGCGACGAGCCGCCGAGCTGGCAGTAGATTCTGCGTGATCGCGCGTCCCCGGACAGGACGAACCTTTCTCCTTCCGCGTGTTCACGTCTCCAAGGCCTCATGCGGTGCATCATGGGTTTGACCGACGAGGGGGCTTGATCATCAAGGTTATATAATAATAATTAAACAAACAGACAGGTTTGCCGCTGTGTTGGAGTGCAGCGCTAAACTAATGTAGCCGTTTGACCACAAGCCTGGCTGGCGCTGCAGTGCGGAGGGAAAAAAAGTGTTTGGTGGCCCGGTGTCACGGACCGTGCGTGTTGCAGTCTCTGTCGCATGGGCCGTGGCAAGAAATGGGCTACAGGCCCAAGGCATTTGGGCAGGACGAGGCAAGCGACTCTAATTAAAGCTAATCGATGGCGAGCTGAGGGGGGGGGGGGGGGGGGGGGGGGGGAAGAACCTGAACCTGAATGGAGGACCCTGGCAAGGGCGGACTATCTCTTCTTCCTCCTGATCTCTATTTCTAGTGTATCCACTACCTCTTCTACTAGCTCCTTGTACCCCAAAACTATCTCAGATCATATGATCTTCCCTCTAGCAGTGGCAATATCTAGTGGGAACGTAACAATTTGGTATCAGAGCCATTTCCAACCGTCAGATTTTTTTTCCTCCCCAATCTAGCTAGTCGATATTCCTCGATTTCCCTCGATTATCCACGGGAAAGCCATGGCCATGGAATATCAGGCCAAGTTGCTGGCGGATCTAACCACTGCGATCTCCTCCATGAACGCAAAGCTCGACAGCTTGCATCCAATCGTCCTCGAGCTGAACCAGTACCACACAGGAGTGGAGCGTGCAGGGGACGCGTCCTCTTCATCATCCAAGCCACCGTCGGCTTTCAAGCCAGCATCAGCTGCAACTGCAACCTCCTGCATCGACCACCTCTGCACAAGCCAGGCCATCCCCATCGACGCGACGTCATCTGCCATCACCGAGGAAGGCCTCCAGCCGACGGCTGCTCTGCTGTTGGGCGCCCAATACGACCTTGGCGCCTCGGCTACCACAGGAGCGACAACAACCTTCGCGGCGACCGCTGTCAGCGCCTCCATCACGTCGCCCCCCACAAGGTTGTTGGCGTGTTCCATCTTGAGCATGGGCACCTCACTCTCTATACCAGCATCCACGCGCAAGGACGCACGAGAGGTGTTTGAGTCAATGCCTGAGCCATTTGGCCAGTCTCAGGATGTTGCTGCTGTTGTGAAGGAGCAAAAGGATGCATGGGAGTCTGCTATTACGTTCACCATTCACCTATCGACCTGGTATAAAAAATTCCTCATCTCCTGTATTCCATGTTCTGTTTTATTGCATATCCTGATGGCGTTTGAGAAGCAAAGGAGGGTTGTTAGCTGTGATCTTTCCCTATCATGGCCACTGCACGTGCAAGCGAATTTTAGTGACTGGCTTTCAATTGGGCAGCTGGATTTAGTACCCCTATTTTCTTGGAACCCAGGTCGTTATTCATCCGGAAGTAGAAATCAGATAAACATGATGTTTCCTGTTACTATTAGAGGTTCACATTGGCTTGTTCCTAGTGTATGTGATGGTCCTACACTGAGTTCTCCATTTGATGTACTATGTGATGAATGGATACTACCACCATGGGATTCTGGAAATCAAGCAGATGTCTCATATGATCAGTTCTCTTGTGCAAATCAGCATACTTGGTTTCCTGGGTATTTTTTCATTGGTGGCCATAGGAAAGATTTTGTTGCATGTTCAACTCTGCACCTGTTTCTAAGTGGTGTCTCACTCAGTTTTCGTCCAAAGTTAATGTGTGAACTGCAGCTCACCAGAAGTGGCAATCCAGGTGTGTGTTTGCAAGAGAAACAGATAAATGGAACTGGAATAGAAGAAGCTAATCTCAACAACATAGGCATCAGCAGAAATGTTTGTCAGCTAAAGTGGTCCGAGTCAATTCTTGCATATCGGCACTGTTCCATTTTGTGTTGTGCAAGTGCAAGTATATCATGTGAGAGAAAGATGCAGCTTAACAGCCGGGTTACTTACATGGTGGAGTGGTGCACTGATGTGGGTTCTTCTGGAATAAAAACTGCCGCTATCTTGACTAAAATCATGAGCGTAAACAGTGTTTGGTTTTTTGCACAAATGGATGTTATCTGTTTAGTCCAACCATATTTGCTGCTGACAAAGGCATATCAACATAGTAGTTTTGGCTGGGAGACGTTTGTTCAGATTGCTCACAAGTACTGCATTATGGTTCCCTGTGCTATTATTATTAAGGATCCCGTGGTTGATTGGCACACCAGTCAGCATATTCAATGCCCTTCCATTGGTGTGATGCACACGTTTTGTGAGATCTTGGCTTGGGGAAAATTGACCTGCCTTTTCAATTCAGAGATATCAATGTGTGCCATTCTTGTTGGGTTTCTTATAGGAAGTGGTGCTCGGATAAAATCTGAACTAAGCAACAAGGATATCGGTACTCTCGCTACAAGTGTCATAGCTACAGAAATATCACATGGCATTGAGGTGATTTGCAGGTTCGATACAACAATTCACCATGTCATATGTGCAAGCCGACCATGCATTACTCCCTGCTCGGCAAGCGGAACCATTCCTAAGACTGCTTCTTCCAATGAGATTGTTCTTGGCAAGAAACTGTATGCTCCGTGGGATCCTGGTGGCCATGTGCCATTATCGCTGGATGATGACGGCTTGAGGGCAAGCCGGATGTTAAGGAGGGGAGAATGTCACGGACCGTGCGTGTTGCAGTCTCTGTCGCATGGGCCGTGGCAAGAAATGGGCTACAGGCCCAAGGCATTTGGGCAGGACGAGGCAAGCGACTCTAATTAAAGCTAATCGATGGCGAGCTGAGGGGGGGGGGGAAGAACCTGAACCTGAATGGAGGACCCTGGCAAGGGCGGACTATCTCTTCTTCCTCCTGATCTCTATTTCTAGTGTATCCACTACCTCTTCTACTAGCTCCTTGTACCCCAAAACTATCTCAGATCATATGATCTTCCCTCTAGCAGTGGCAATATCTAGTGGGAACGTAACACCCGGTTCAGAGCACTGATCCAGCTGAGCTGAGCTGAGCTCAAGTTTTGGGAGCTGCGATTGTTGCACGTGGAATCTTGCAGCAGGGAAAGGTTGCTACTGTAATGTGATACCCACGGTAGGAGCAGTACAGTAATAATATTTTTTACCTGCTTGCAGACATAAACTAACCCTGGTGTCAGAACAGAAAAGGAGATCGACGACATAACAAACTGTCCACTGAAGAGATGGTGATTATTCATGGACTAGACACTGTCATTGCGAACTCAAGGCATGAATTTTCCTCCAGAGGGATTAAATTGGGCGCGGGTAGGACCACGACCCATTGGCCGGGACGTGGTCTGTCTAGTCTAGGTGCGCCGCTCCCGCTCCGGTTACGGATGGATGATTGCAGTGGTTGGTTATCCACGCGGCGGGGAGAGTACTGTCGGAGGAGGAGGAGGAGGAAATGCCGCACGCACGGACGCAACAGATCAAAACTGTTCGCGCGTCCGTCCGTTCAAATCTCGCAGGCCCAGTGCCAATGATGGCCGAGCATGGGCTCCTCGCCCGCCATCTTCTCTGTTCTCTCGTACCGCTAGCATGGCCGTCCTCTGTAATGGCTTCATAGAGTTATGCGCTCCTTTTTTTTCTGTGTTCCCTCTGGATCCATTTCCACCTGGCAAGCAAAAAGTCCGCACTTGCATGTATGGACGGAGATTTATGGGCATGGCGGGGACTGCGTGCCCAGCTAATAAGCTCGCTGCACTGTACTACATGCAGGCCATGAAAGCGTCGGAGGGATCGAGATCTAGGACGATTGCAGGACAGGGCCGGGTCAGGACTGGCTACGTAGCTGTACAAATCTGACAGTGTACAAGGGAGTGAATCCCTATCACAGGCTTAACTCACAGGTGTCACACACAGTGAATTAGAGACAAGATTCAGTGTATTTTGAATACAATTGAGAAGGGAATCTTTAGAAGGAAGAAGAACATGAAAGGGGAAAGTAGTCTTAGCTACAGCTACCGCATACACACCCCGATTCCCTTGCTCTCACCAGATTACATAGGCTCGATAGCCAGGCTAATTTCTACCCGGTCCGACCCGACCACCTCAGTCATGGATGCCTGGGTCCTGGCCAGGTGTCGTGACAATCACATGTCCCTCTAAACTGAAGCCAATATTCCGGTGCTGTTTTTTTTCACTTATTAGAATCGAAGGGGTATGCATGAATATACTATATATCTATTAGTCTATGAATAACTGAATATATATAATCATAGGGGTACGTACGTATTGTTGCAGAAGATCCAAGAGATCTCAATCTATAACATGGCAGAGAAAATAGCGCGAAGCTGCCAACTTTGGCGGATCCTCCCTCCGTCGATTCTGTGATCTTGCATGCAATCGGCCCCTCCTGGGCTGCAATCAATCATTCGTCTCCTTTTGCCCGTTTGGTTCTTCCTACCCACTTCCTCAGCTTCCCACAGGCTCTGCTAGATTAATCGCCATGCATGTTTTTCCCCATGATGATCAACACACGTGATGAATTAATTTTTTTCGCCAAAATACAAAAAAAAAATCACCACCGCCTCAGTGCATGCTTTAAGACTTGACAAATGCAGAGATCTGATGGCCTCACTGTTTTACCGCCTAGCTAGTTCCGTACTGCCTCAGTTTCATGTCAACACGTCAGCAGCCGCTGATCCGTGGGCCAAGGTAATGGCAGCGTGCCATGCATGCGGATTCCGGAGAGCTGGATCCACACAAGGCGACGCCATGCCAGGACCCAGTACCCTATCGGCAGCCAGTACTCCACCAGACGGGGCGGGGTTACGTAGCACAGTGTCACGCATTCACGCGCGCCTACTGTAGCAGCGTCCCGCATGCAAGCTGTCCCCAACAACCTCCAGCTTGGCATCCTCCTCCTTCACCGCGACACTACTCGACGGACGACGCGTCACCTCCTCTCCCTGGCCTATATAAACCCCGGCCGCAGCGCACGCCTCGCTCCTCCCCCACACAACCACCACCACCGCCTCCTCCCAGGCCAGGCAGCCCTGCGCGCGGACCTCGATCTCCGGGCACACGAAGAAAAACTAATCTTTTACTATTTACCATGGGCGCGTGCAACTCGTGCGAGGCGACGGCGGTGGCGGCGGTGACGGGGTGCGCCGCGGTGGGCGAGGCAACGGCGGCCAGGGTTGTGCTCGCGGACGGCGAGCTGCAGCGGTTCCCCGGGGGCACCAGGGCGTCGCAGGCGCTCAAGGCGGCTGCCTCCTCTGGCGGCGCGGGCGCGTGCTTCCTGTGCAGCGCCGACGGGCTGGAGCTCGGGGGCGCGGTGGCGGCCGTGGCGCACGACGTGGAGCTGCAGCCCGGGCAGCTCTACTTCGTGCTCCCCGCGGCGATGCGGCGGCGGCCGCTGCAGGCGGAGGAGATGGCCGCGCTCGCCATCCGCGCCAGCGCCGCGCTCGTGGGCGACCACGAAGGCCCGCTCGTGTTCCCGGATTCGGCCGCCTGTGGCGGACGCGCAGCTGCGAGGGGCGAGGGCGTGAAGGGGTCCCGGCGGCGCTCGCGGAGGACGCCCAGCCTGGGCCGGGACTTCGTGCCGGACCTCGGCGCCATTGCCGAGTAGCTGCTGCCGGCTCGCCGTCCGGCCGGCGAGGATCGAGATTGAACCAAACGCTCCGAGCGCGCGGCGGGAAGGGAAAAACCAAGGAATCAAGCGTAGTTACGTGTATACTAACCCACCACCCAGAGACTTTGTCTAATGCTAATCTAGTGTACGTAGCTGCTTAGCTGGCTGGCTGTAGGTACTGTACTTTGAGTAGAAAGACGCGTGCGTGCGTAGGGGCACATTGCATATTCTGATGATCCAAGGGCTGTCTGTGTGGAGCCCAGGTCTCTTTGTGTACGTATGGCTGGCTGACGGGTGGGTCACGCGTCCCACGAGGCTAACTGTCATGCACTGTCACTTGAACGGGATACTATTGTTTGACGGAATTGCCAACTGAACTGGTCAGAAGATGGGTGCTTAGCTACTACTCATTAAACTCATTACCAAGAGTATTCTGGAGTAGTACAGATTAGCTAAGTTGCTTGTGTATTTCCTCCTGGTAGCAGCAAGGAGTGCGGGCTAAGCAAAGCCATTTCGGTACGAGGAAAACGACAAGGTGGGACAGACCCTTTTCTCCTTTTCTATCAGACCTCTTGCATTTAGTTTTTGCTGCGGGGGAAACCTCTTGCATTTGCATGGCTGGCTACTGTCGCTCGCGTACAGTACACTGCACTGCCCGCTGCCTGCGCTGCGTCCCACTGTGGTGTGGACGAGCAGTGACTGACGCGATTCGAAAAAAAAGAAAAAAGAAAAAGCAGTGGCCGATGCGCATCGACCGGTCGGTATCTACCGGCTGCAACAACTTGCGACCAAGAAAATTCAGGAGCGGTATTCGAAGGCGCCTGTATGTAGTTTCGTTTTCCTGGGGAACACAGAGTTATCTCACCGTGCACCTGATGACTGACTGACTGACTGACTGATGTGCCTTGGCTAGCTAGCTAGCGAACAAAGTCGTTTCCAGCCTAGCAGGCTCCGGATAAGCACAGTCGGACGGAGGTCGTACGTCTTTAGCTTTTTGTCGGACGGGATGGAGGGAACAAGTTCGGAGTCAAGTTTTTGTCGGAATAAGATATCCCGTCTCCTTTTGAAGATCATCAACTGCCTGCATCGAATTCATTCAGCCGAATATATTCGTAGATCACTTACTATCGTCATTGTACCTATGGACAGAAGCATGTGGTCAAGTATACGAGACGGAAGCGCCGTAAAAGGCGATAGCTTTTTCTTCGCACAAAAAAGGGGTTGAGAAGTGACAACCTGATAAGACATGGGTGCTGATCGAGGGATCGATAGAGCCACGTCCTTTTCAACAGCTGCTTTCCATGGTAAGAGCAAACTCCTTGACGTACACGTTGGAACGCCTGGCTGGACGCTGGATGTTCGATATATCTGCATTTTCATCTCACGTCTCCCCTTGGAAAACATTTCTTAACGCTACGGCGTGCGCAATTTCTACCTAGGATTGTGATTACTAGCAATCACCGGCCGCGAAACAGATCGACCTTGCCCTTGCCGGCCGGCCGGGCTGGCCAAGGTTGAAAACCGCTACTCCTACTTAATGGTGGGCCAACAGCAACAAGGACGTGACCTGGATGGGAGTTAAGTCCGGGTTAAGGTTAAAGGCAGCTTCTCGGGTTGGGCTGGCGATTGTGTGCTGCCTGTATGGGAATGTCGCATTGACTATGGCGCAAGCTCGTCAATCTCTTTCTCTCCCACTGTCCCTATCCGGCTATCCCACCCGGACCCGCCCGTGGGGTACCGGCGCATGAAGGCATGAAAGCTCAAACTCTCGGCGTGCACCATGTAGGCGACGAGCTACAGCTACAGGGGTGGTGGTTCTGTATCGCCCATGCCGTCGCGTGGTATTCCCAGAACTGCCACCGGGTCTAGTGCGTGGAGTGACTTTACTGCTGATCTGCTGGGTCGTTCTGATCATCTCCCGCCCGTTAACAATACTAATCAGTAGTACCAAACGTGCATGAAATGACAAATTAAAGGAAGTGACTCGGAGACGAATGCGGCGAGCCAGTGCGTTGCGATCGAACTGGAACCCAGAGTTACCAAATCTGCTGCAACCACACACACACACACAGTCGATCAAATTCCTGACGCCCACCGGTGACTGCCTGCCTGCCTGCTGTTTGCGCGCCGTATAGCCACGCAGTACCGTACCACGCGAGTAGTACGCTTTGACAAAGTCCTTGCTCTTGTGTCTCTAGTTTCCACCTTTAACGGGTGGAGGGCCGTGTACATACGGTACGTATGGTACGGTTGGCCGGTTGCGGGTTATCAATTACCCCGTCGTGCAAATGTGCAGCCGTTGACCCACGGCACCTCTACCTGCCATGCGGTGCTGTTAGTCTGTCAAAACGAGGCGGTGGGTACGCGTCCGCGGATAGGAAGTCACAGACTCACACTTGAGGTCCCGAACATGCATATTCAGTCAGTCAATCAGTCAGTATCACGCTCTCACTGATCTTGATAACATTCTCTGAACCAAAACCAATCAACGCAGATCTTCAGACTGGTTATTTCGACGATGGGTTAGATCAGGGGTCCTTTTCGTTTAGCACGGCGCGCGACAGGGAAAGGTTTGTGACATTGGTGCCTTAGTGCAATGCATGGTGGGCGAACTGTATGACAAGCGCGCAGCTGCGCCCTGGCTACGCCTAGCTGAACTATGCCCGTATAATGGTTGACAGTGCGGCGGATGCCGACCGGGTCGACACGGATTCGTGCGCATGCGGGGGATGTATGTAACTCAGGTGTTGGTATCTCTCCGAACAAAACGCAGCAGCAAGGTGATGGTAATGTTGACTAGTAGAGCAGAGTGCGATGGTAGCAAGTTGTGAGGGAATAGACCGACCAGGGTGGCCATGGATGGAGCTGCGGAAAGCGGTAGCTACAATAACGCACGTGATCTCTGGTCTGATGCACAGTTAAGTTGGTGTGAAGATTAGACCAGGGATAACAGGCGGCGTCTGGGGTACAAAAAAGAAAGAAGGCGGAGTCGGTTTGTGGTTGGCGAAGAAGGAAGTGCCGGTGGTGCGTGCATGGGGCATGGCCCGTATGGGAATCTCGATCTGACCCAGCCTTGACTCTGACTGAACCAATGATCGGTTCAGCGGAAGGCAAAAGCTCGATCTCTCTTGTTCCGTCCCACCAAGCTCGCCCTACCAGTGGGGGACCGTGTATGGAAAGCCGCCACGTCCCTCCGAGGACTACGGGGATGGCCATGCCGTCACCTAGTATTTGCGAAACTACCCTTTCAGTGGGTAGACTAGCGACTTCGCGAATGCTCGCGCTGCTTCCATAATCCAGCCTAGCTGCTTGATTGGTTTGGTTAGGGCATCGGCACCACCGGACCGACTCATTTTAAACACGGGAGGTGTCCGAATTAATTCTTTTGGGTTGAGTCATGAGCACGGAAATAGGTCATTTTTTTGCTCTGTCCGTTTGAGTCACAGCTGCCCTAACAAGCGTGACTTTTTTTTAAATACGGAACATTAAAAAATAGCATGCATTACACAAAAAGTCTTATCTTACATATAGAATATAAAAAAATATTAACCCAAGCTACAACAAGGGCATCTGGTGGCTGACACGGCTATGGTAACTGATGCTGGTGCGTCGGCGTCACGAGGCTCGCTAGGAGGGATCGGATATGGCTCGTAGAGGCTCCGCTCATCTCGAGAGAGCAGAAGGTCGCCTTCTCTACGTCCCACTCCGAACTCGGTCCGACCAAGATCATCAGCGGGCTTATCATGTGTCTCTTCTTTAGCCTTCCCTTCAGCTTTTTCCATGGAAGTATCTCCATACCAAGGGAAATCATGATAGTTGTCATATCCTTCTCTTCTTCATTGTCTTCCATTATAACCCCTTTCTCTTCGTGCTTGGTCCAGCAATTATAACTAGTCATGAAACCGGATTTTAACAGGTGGATATGAAGGGTTTTTAAGTCAGACTAATCCTTATGATTCCTACATCCAGTACATGGACAAAATACAAAACCATTCCGCTTGTTTGCATCAGCAACACAGATAAATTCATGCACGCCATTAATGAACTCGCCAGATTGTCGGTCAGTACCATACATCCATTCCCGGACCATCTGCATTATAGTAAAAGTATATTAAAAACCATTACACAGCATCGGAAATATAGATCAGTGACCAATTTAAATACAAGTTATAATGAGAGCTTTTAGAGCATTAATTTTGAATTTTGAAAATTTTACATGCACCAATTTGTGAATTGGAGAAAACAATTAATATGATAAATGTGGAGTTTTTGATTATTGTTGTATCAGTGAAAACCTCATTCCATTCTAAGCTCTGAAACTCTAACATTACACATTTTAGTTTTTAATAACTTTGTCCCTAATCAAAATTTATTACACATTATAAAATCCCCTACTTCTAGAGCATGCATGCAAATCCATATCTCTACTTCTACCGCATTGAACTAAAGTAACAATAAGAGATGAAACGATGAAGTTCTAACCTTTCCAAACCTTAGATTTAGGGGTTGCAAACTAAATCTTGATAAATCTTAAGAAAAAAGACATGAACTCGACTTGTTTCTTTGAGTAAAATGGCCAGCATGGCTCGGGCAGTGCACACGAAGCTGCACTATATAGAGGACTAACTAGTCCCGAACCGTGATACGACCCGAGACTAATAGTTCCCGTAAAATGCAGCTGGCCGGCTCGAGGTAACTATTCCCGAGCCGTATTACGAACAGGACTAGAGGTCCAGTCCGGCCCGGAACTATTGTTTATTCCGATTACTTGCCGTTGGAGACGTCACAGCTTAGGACTAATGCCAGTCCGGTTCGTAACAAACCGGGAGCGGTGACATGATTAAATTCGAACAGAAGGGCTTTTTTTCAGTGGCGAAGGTATTCCAATAGATTGTGGATGCCGTAGTGCGAAAATGTTTTTTAAGTTGAAATGTGAGGTGAAAATGCAGATATATCCAAAGTCCAGCGTTTCAACGTGTACGTCAAGGAGTAGTATTCTGGAAAGCAGCTGTTGAAAAGGACGTGGCTCTATCGCGATCGCCAGCACCAATGTCTTATCAGGTTATCAATTTTCACCGTTTTTTTTATTCGAAAAAAAAGCTATCCTTTTTCACCGGCGCTTCCGTCTTGTGTAATGGCCGCTTCTGTACGTAGGTACGATGACGATAGTGATCTCCGCGCTTCTTGCACGTGAATCAATTCGATCCAGCCAGTTGATGATCTGCAAAAGGAGACGGGATATCTTATTCCGACAAAAACTTGACTCCGAACTTGTTCCCTCCATCCCGTCCGACAAAAAGCTAAAGACGTACGACCTCCGTCCGACTGTGCTTATCCGGAGGTTGCTAGGCTGGAAACGAATTTGTTCGCACGTCAGTCAGTCATCAGGTGCACGCCGAGATAACTCTGTGTCCCGCGGAAGGCGCCTTCGAATACCGCTCGTGGAGTGGAATATATATCTGGGTCGCAACTTGTTGTAGCGGGGATAGATATATACCGACCGGTCGATCCGCGTCGGCCACAATGGCAGTGCGGCGTACTGTAGGCGTGCGACGGGATCCAGCCATGCAAATGCAAATCCCACCTCCTTGTCGTTTTCCTCGTACCGAAATGGCTTTGCTTCCCCCGCACTCCTTGCTGCTACCTATCCTGCTTCTTCCATACGTACGTACGACCACAAATACCGCGTACCAAGAGGAAATACACAAGCAACTTAGCTAACGCGTACTACCAGAATACTCCTTTTCTGAGCCTCTGGCGATAAAAACTTCAGATCCCCCGGTCATCGTGGTGCTGACACTGTGTCCACTCAAATCCTGCTTTTGCTACACTTAGACCCGCTTTTGCTACATAATGCTCCACAGTTGCTACATTGTAGCTAAAAACTGCTCGTTCACGAGACAAATAAAAAAGACAGATCTTGTCGGAGACTACGTAGCATAATATTTGTGCTAATGTAGCAAAAAACTTCGTTGGAGACCTCGTAGCAAAAAGTTTACGATATTGTAGCAAAATCAAATAAAAGATGTAGCAAAAAAATGCTAATATAGCAAAGGCCAACTTCGCCGGAGACATCATCGGAGCAAAAACTTGTAGCCAAAAAATACCATTACAGTAGCTCTGCTCGCCGAAGGTAGCAACACCAGAGGGCGTGTGTAGCAAGGTCGCTCGTCGTGTGTAGCAGTGCCGCTCGCCACAGGTAGCAACTACGGATGCCGCAGATAGCAACGACTGGCGCCGTAGGTAGCAAACGATGCCGCCGCACGGAGCAACGATGGACGCCTTCGAGGCAGCGTCATGTCGGCGCGGCCATGGCTATGGGCAGCGGCATGGGCCATGGGGCGTAGGGGATGCTAGGGGATGCAGCACGCGAGGCCATGGCGGCGGAGGGTGTGGGGCAAGAGGCAGCACACGAGGCCATGGCGGCAGCAGCGCGACATCAGAGGGTCGTGGCTGGCGGCGGTGCTTCACGGGAGGACGTCCGACAGCAGGCTAGGGGCGCGCGGCGACGGAGAAGGGGAAGACAAACGGAGGCGGCAAGGGGGAGAAGATGTGACACAACGCCGGGGAAGAAGGAGTGTGGAGGTACGCACTTTGGCCGAGCGGCGAGCTGAGGCTCTCGGGGGAATTTCCTGATTTGATATGCGACAGAGAAGACGAAGATAACCTCAAGATGAGGTCCACAACGAGAGAAAAGACCGTGCGAGACGGACCGGGGGGACAGTTCCATCCTCGGGTGATGTGTAGTATCATTTTCTTTTTCTTAATCCTTTGGAGCAGCCTAATTACTCTTTGGGAATTACTTTATGAGCACATACTCCACATAGCTAAGCAGCGATCTCGTGACCTGTTCAGCTAGCAATCCCGTTCAAGTGGCAGTGCAGCACAGTTTGCCTCGTGGGACGCGGGACCCACCCGTTAGTCAGCCATACGTACACAAGAGACCTGGGCTCCAGACAGACAGCCCTTGGATCATCAGAATATGCAATGTGCCCCTACGCACGCACGCGTCTTTCTACTCAAAGTACAGTACCTACAGCTAGCCAGCTAAGCAGCTACACTAGATTAGCATTAGTCAAAGTCCCCGGTGGTGGGTTACTATACACGTAACTACGATTGATTCCTTGGTTTTTCCCTTCCCGCCGCGCGCTCGGAGCGTTTGGATCGATCTCTCGATCCTCGCCGGCAGCAACTAGCTACTCGGCAATGGCGCCGAGGTCTGGCACAAAGTCCCGGCCCAGGCTGGGCGTCCTCCGCGAGCGCCGCCGGGACCCCTTCACGCCCCCGCCCCTCGCAGCCGCGTTGCATCCGCCAACGCCGGCCGAATCCGGGAACACGAGCGGGCCTTCGTGGTCGCCCACGAGCGCGGCGCTGGCGCGGATGGCGAGCGCGGCCATCTCCTCCGCCTGCAGCGGCCGCCGCCGCATCGCCGCGGGGAGCACGAAGTAGAGCTGCCCGGGCTGCAGCTCCTCGTCGTGCGCCACGGCCGCCACCGCGCCGCCGAGCTCCAGCCCGTCGGCGCTGCACAGGAAGCACGCGCCCGAGGCGCCGCCCGAGGAGGCCACGGCCGCCTTGAGCGCCTGCGACGCCCTGGTGCCCCCGGGGAACCGCTGCAGATCCCCGTCCGCGAGCACCACCCTGGCTGCCGTCGCCTCGCCCACTGCGGCGCATCCCGTCACCGCCGCCACCGCCGTCGCCTCGCACGAGTTGCACGCGCCCATGGTAAATAGTAAAAGATTAGTTTTTCTTCGTGTGCGCGCTTGGAGATCGAGGTGGAGGTGCGCGCGCAGGGCTGCCTGGCCTGGGAGGAGGCGCTGGTGGTTGTTGTGTGGGGAGGAGCGAGGCGTGCGCTGCGGCCGGGGTTTATATAGAGGGAGAGGAGGTGACGCGTCGTAGTACGTCGAGTAGTGTCGCGGTGAAGGGGGAGAGGATGCCAAGCTGGAGGTAGTTGGGGACAGCTTGCATGCGGGACGCTGCTACAGTAGGCGCGCGTAAATGCGTGACACTGTGCTACGTAACCCCGCCCCGTCTGGTGGAGTACTGGCTACCGATAGGATACTGGGTCCTGGCATGGCGTCGCCTTGTGTGGATCCAGCTCTCCGCAATCCACATGCATGGCACGCTGCCATTGCCCCACGGATCAGCGGCTGCTGACGTGTTGACATGAAACTGAGGCAGTACGGAACTACAGAGTCCTACTAGCTAGTAAGGTAAAACAGTGAGGCGATCACATCTCTGCATTTGTCAAGTCTGAAGCGATAACAATTAATTCATCACGTGTGTTGATCATCTTGCGGCAGAACATGGCGATTAATCTATCAGAGCCCCTGTGGGAAGCTAGCTGAGGAAGTGGGTAGGAAGAACCAAACGGGCAAAAGGAGACGAATGATTGATTGCAGCCCAGGAGGGGCCGATTGCATGCAAGATCACAAAATCGTGAGGATCCGCCAAAGTTGGCAGCTTCGCGCCATTTTCTCTCCCATGTTAGATTGAGATCTCTTGGATCTCCTGCTCCCAATACGTACGTACCCCTATGATTTTTGGACACGCCTAGTGCCCGATCAACCGAGAATTACGTTAGCACTCGATCGATCACAGTTAACGAGGATTCCTTTAGCGTTTCCTTTTTGGGCTTTTTTTTTCTATGCGAAAATAGAAGCCCAACAAAAAGCTCAAAGAACAAACAGCTACAAGCCCAATTACAATGTACCATTGCCTAAAAACAAATTACAATTTAACATGAAAAATCACATTTAATATAGAAATTGGATATAAAGTTTAAGATTGTGTAATTACATATCCATATGCAATTACGAACATAGGTGCAATTGCACATATGTGTGCAATTATGCATCTACAAGGAAAGAAACAGTGTCTAAAAATTGCACTTATATATGTGATTTTACACATATACATGCAATTGCCTGTAAAAATATATATGGGTCCCAGTTTCACACATGTGTGTGCAATTACATCTCTATATGCAATTGCACTTGCAGATGGGTATAGATTTCCAATTACACGCGCATATAAAATTCCGCAACTATATGCAATTGCACAAATAGAGATTATAAGTAACGTCTACGAAAAGAAAATCCATAATCTGTGAAAGCAAGGCCTACAACGCCTCCATATAAAAAAAAGTCTTTTACTCAGCCCAACACAAAAGTCAAAGAGATAAAAACAATGGCCTAGAGTCCACACGGACTAACCCAGAAAGAAAAAAAGAAAGATAATAAACGAGATAAAAATCGAAAATAGAAGCCAGCCGAGATGATCGAGAGCTCCCTAAAAAAACGAATTGATCGAGAGCTAACGTGATTCTCGATTAACCGAGATTTAGCAGACCTCATGATTTTTTTTCTTTTTGAAATTGTACCCCCATGATTATTATTCATAGACTTAGATATATCGTATATTAATTCATGCATGCCCCTCGCGTATGTAATAAGTGAAACACAACAACACGGAGATGCTGGGTGTACCCTCTTGACCAGCAAATCGTTGTTTAGCTGTGCCTAAATATCAATATTGCTGCAATTCAGAGGAGCATGGGATTCCCTCCCATGCAGCCATGCGTACACACTCCATCCGCGCTGTAGCATGGCATGTAGCGCACTCACATACACATAGCCAGTCCTGACCCAGCCCTGCCCTGCAATCGCCCAAGATCTCGATCGCTCCGACGCTTTCATGGCTGCATAGTACAGTGCAGCAAGCTTATTAGCTGGGCGCGCAGTCCTCGCCATGCCCATAAATCGTCGTCCATACATGCAAGCGCCGACTTTTTGCTTGCCAGATGGAAATGGATCCAGAGGGAACACAGGAAAAAAGAGTGTAGAAAGTCTCGAAAACCATTGCAGACGAGGGCCATGCTAGCAGTAGGAGAGAACAGAGAAGATGCCGGCCGGGCGAGCCCATGCTCGGCCATCATTGGCACTGGGCCTGCGAGGTTTTGATTTGTTGCGTCCGTGCGTGCGGCATTTCCTCCTCCTCCTCCTCCGACACTCTCCCCGCCGCGTGGATAACCACTGCAATCATCCATCTTTAACCGGAGCACGTCCCGGCCGATGGGTCGTGGTCCTACCCCGCGCGCCCCATTTAATCCCCTGGAGGAAATTCCATGCCTTGAGCTCGCCATGACAGTGTACAGTCCATGAATCATCACCATCTTCTTCAGTGGACAGTTTGTTATCTCCTCGATCTCCTTTTCTGTTCTGACGCCAGGGTTAGTTAATACAGTTTGTGCAAGCAGGCAAAAAAAATATTAGTACTGTACTCCTAATCGCGAGATTACTCCCGCGAGTATCACATGTTCCTGCAAGATTCCACTAGCTTTACACTAGCAACCTTTCCCTGCTTCAAGATTCCACGTGCAACTATCGCAGCTCCCAAAACTTGCGCTCAGCTCAGCTGGATCAGTGCTCTGAACCAGGCCACCAAACACATTTTTCCCTCCGCACTGCAGCGCCAGCCAGGCTTGTGGTCTGTAAGAATTGAACGAGATAAATGAATCTAAAAGTATACTGTTTATTGATCAAGTGAATTCTTATATACAAGTAGAACGGACACTTATCAAAGGACGTGTCGTTTTCGAAGGCGGTTCCCTGAAGGCGACGCTCCAGGGACGAATAACCGTATGACGATTCCACATACGTGGGTTACAAGTCCGGAAATTATCTCCAGAATAAAAGGGAACTTTTATTTCTAACACTCACCCTAATTACCGCTTCACTGCATAAGGATCCATCATCTTGATTTAAGTCTCCTCCAAAAGCCCTGTGGAAAAAAATGTGAGGAGTATGGTAGGATATGCTGTTAAAACTCCTCTAAAAACCCCGTGGGAAAATAAGGAGAAAATGACACAGCATATAATGATTATCACCTCTGTTAACTCAATATGAAATAAATTCATAGAATCTAGAGGTCAATAAATATGTCATTTATACCATCTTAAAAACCCCGATGGGGAAAACAGATAGTATGACATATGACCTTATGTTGATATTACCTCATTAAAAACCTTAATGAGAACCTGTAAAGTAAACTCATTTAAGGGAAAAAGAGTGTAATATGATGTTTTGAACAGGAATAGTTCAGGAAGATACTCCCCCTGATTCTTGTAAATCTCGAAGCCGTCGCATACCGATTCCATGGATATATTTCTGAAATGTTGAAGTTTGTAGAGACTTCGTAAACAAGTCGGCAAGATTATCGCATGACTTGACTTGAAAGATGTTTATTTTCCCACTCTTTTGGAGTTCATGAGGATAAAACAACTTTGGAGCAATATGCTTAGTGATATTGCTCTTGATGTATCATGTTTGCATCTGTGCAACACAAGCCGCATTATCCTCATAGATAATGGTAGGTGATTCAATAGAACCAATTCCACACGACTGTCGTATGTGGTTATCATTCTGCGAAGCCACACACATTCGCGTGATGCCTCATATAATGCAATTATTTCAGAATGATTGGTAGAAGTGGCAACGAGAGTCTGTTTTAAAGACTTCCATGATATAGCAGTTCCACCATGTAGGAACACAAAGCCGGTCCGCGATCTGGCATTATGGGGATCAGATAAGTAGCCAGGATCAGTGTATCCAATCATACCGGAGTCCAGATTTCTCTGAAACTAAAAGTATAGGCCAAGATCCTTTGTGCCTTGGAGATATCGAAAGACATTCTTGACTCCCGACCAATGGCGTTTGGTGGGAGGTGCGTTGTGTCTAGCAAGTATATTCACTGCAAATGCGAGGTCAGGTCTTGTACAATTTGCAAGATACATAAGCGCTCCAATAGCACTGAAATATGGAACCTCGGGTCCTAACATCTCTTCTCCATCATCCCTTGGCCTGAACGGATCTTTCCCTACGTCTAGAGAACGAACCACCATGGGAGTTTTAGATGGATAGGAGTTGTCCATATTGAATTTCTCCAATATTTTCTGGATATAGGCAGCTTGGTGTACCATTATTCCTGAGGGAAGGTGCTCGAGTTGGATACCCAAGCAAAATTTGGTTTGACCCAAATCCTTCATCTCAAATTCTATCTTTAGATGATTGCGTGCTTCATCAATATCTTGTGTGTTGCCAATAATGTTGAGATCATCGACATACACTGAAATGATGCAAAATCCTGAAGAAGACTTTTTGATGAAGACACATGGACAATCATCATTGTTGGAGTAACCCTTCTGAAGAAGAAACTCACTAAGTCGGTTGTACCACATCCGTCCCGACTGTTTCAAGCCGTATAAAGACTTATTCAGTTTTACACAGTACATGTTGCGTTTAGCGCTTGCATTCGGGACAGAGACTCCATCAGGAACCTTCATGTATATGTCCGAATCTAGTGACTCGTAAAGATATGCGGTCACAACATCCATCAACTGCATAGATAGATGATTTTGCACTGCCAAAAATATAAAATATCGAAAAGTGATACCACTCATTACTGGAGAATATGTCTCACTGAAATCAATGCCGGGTCTTTGCGTGAAACCCTGTGCTACGAGCCTCGCTTTGTATCCCACCACCTCATTGTTCTCATTCCGTTTCCGGAGGAAAACCCATTTGAATCCCACAGGGAAAACACTGGGAGGTGTTGGTATTGCTTCTGTGAATACCTTCCTTTTATTGAGCGAAGCAAGTTCTGCTTGTATTGCTTCCTTCCAATTAGGTCAGTCGGAGCGTTTATCACACTCAACGATAGTCCTTGGATCATGATCATTGAGAAGGGTATCGGCAATTGTAGCAGAAAAATAAGTGTCGATAATCGTAGACTTACGGTTGAATGATTCTCCAGAATCGATATAGTTGGTGGATATCTCATGCATCCTTGATGACTCTTCGTGATTTCCCAATACGTGTGAGTCTAGGTGTCCCGATGTCCCAGCCAGTGTGTGCAAGCTGGAGCTGGGTTGTGGAGGTTGCCCTTTCACTAGGTGTATACTACCCATAAGGTGTTCGTCAACGTTGAGCTGACTTGTATTTACCGATTTGGAGGATTTTATCCTCTCTCTCCTTTGTTGCTTGCGAGAAGCAGGTTCCGGGTCAGAAGCCGTACTACTGCCCCTCTTTTTAGGATCAGGGAGTTGAGTGGTTTTAGTTGGTACCTCCAATCTTTCTGGCGCATTTCTGGCCGGTTTCCAGGATTTTGTAACACCTTTTAGATCAGTAAATGAATCTGGCAGATTATTTGCAAGATGTTGCAAATTGATGATTTTTCGAACTTGGAGTTCGGTCTCTTGGGTACGTGGATCAGAGGTTGAAATGGCGATAGCATTCCAATCAATTGCCGGGCATTCTTTCTGGTACTTGAAATCTCCCCCTAATGCCGGAAAATGTTCCTCATCAAATATGCAATCAGCGTGACGGGCTGTGAATATATCCCCGGTAAGGGGTTCCAGGTACTTAATAATCGACGGCGATTTGTACCCCACATAGATCCCTAGTTTTCTGTGTGGGCCCATGGCTGTCCGCTGTGGTGGTGAGATCGGGATGTATGCAACACATCCGAACTTACGCATATGGGAAATGCTGGGAAGATTTCCACG
Source organism: Avena atlantica (assembly GCA_910589765.1). Classification (NCBI taxonomy): domain Eukaryota; kingdom Viridiplantae; phylum Streptophyta; class Magnoliopsida; order Poales; family Poaceae; genus Avena; species Avena atlantica. The sequence continues at coordinate 380,190,749 of OU342736.1, forward strand.
TACCAATTGCAGAGGAGAAGTACTGTGATATGCACTAGGTCGCAATTGGATTAGGTCAGCGGCGTGTAAAACCGCGTGACCCCAACACGAAGTTGGCAAGCTGCAATTCATTAACAAAGGCCTTGCAATGAGTTTGATCCTCTTTATTAGGGACTCAGCCAAACCATTTTGAGTGTGGACATATGGAACAGAGTGCTGAACTTCAATCCCCAATGCCATGCAATAGTCATTGAAGGCGCGTGAAGAGAATTCTGCAACATTGTCCATGCGAATTGATTTAATTCGATTTTCTATATAATGGGCCTGTAACTTAATTACTTCCCTCATTATCTTGGCAAATGCTTGGTTTCGTGTGGAAAGAAGACACACATGTGACCATCGTGTAGATGCGTCTATCAAAACCATGAAATACCTGAATGGTCCATATAATGGTTGGATAGGACCACAAATATCACCTTGAATTCGTTCAAGGAACTGAAGTGGTTCAACTTGTATTTTGAGGTGCGAAGGTCTCAAAATTAGCTTCTCAGTGGCACATGATGTACACACAAAGTCTGATGACTGAGGGAATTTGGACTCATGCAAATTATGACTTATGGAATTGTTAGTAATCTTCCTCATCATTCCGATGCCGGGATGGCCTAGGCGATCATGCCAAGTTTGAAATGCGTCAATATTCTGAAAGATTACCTTGTAAGCAACATGTTCTACGGGCTTGATGTATGTATAGTACAGTCCGGACGACAGAGAAGGAATTTTTTCAAGTAGTTGCTTGCCATATTCGTTATCTTTTGTGAAGAGCAGATACTCTTCTTTGTTGTCTTCATGGGTTTTAATCTGAAAACCATTCTTACGGATATCTCGATAACTGATTAAGGTACCTGACGAATCGGGATACAATAAGGCATCCTCAATTGTCACTTGTCTACCGTTTGGGAGGGTAAATATGGCACGTCCAGTGCCAACAATTACCTTATCGCGTCCAGCGATAGTCAAAATATCTCCATTCATCTTTTTCAGAGTCTGAAAATATTTCAACTCCCTCAGTATGGAGTTTGTGGTAGCACTGTCCACAAGGCATAATTCCTCTTTCATCGGATTGTCCCCGTAGAGAGCTATGTATAAAAATGAAGAATTTTCAATAATAAAACCTTATTTAGATACATAGAATACAATCTTTATTATATCAAAGTGCTGATACAATATACATGACAACAATAATACTTATGTTCTTATTACAACATCACAAATGGACATAAAATAAATTGATCACTAAGGAGATAGTGGGACTAGTCGAAGTCTCCAAACACGTCGTTTAAGGCGTACTCAATCATCATGTTCTCCGTGCTCATAGGATCCTTGGGCTGCTTGAGAGTCATGGTGTTGCTAGGTCCAGGAGGAGCATCTTGCGAACAACTAGCTCCATTGGTGTCATCTGGATGAAGGTTGAAGTTGGCTTCAAACCTTGTCCCTTGAGGTGCCTTGCGTTCTTGGGATTGCTGGTAGAGGATTGCCAAATGCTTTGTGGTCTTGCACTTGTTAGTAGGATGCGTGTAGCATCCACACTTGTCACAGAGCCTAGTTTTGTCATACTTTTGCTTTGCGGTGCCTTTCCAACGGTCCGAGTTTCGAGGCTTCCTATTTAGGTTGCACTTACGCTTACCCTTGAAGTTTGGTTGGTTACCGTTGAAGGCACCACCAAACTTTCTTCCGTTCGCAACATTCATATGAACTTCCGGCAAAGGTTGGGAACCAACCGGACGCGGAGAGCCATTCTTAGCAAGAAGCTCATCATGCTTTTCAGCCTGAAGTAGGATATGAATAAGGTCTGAATAGACCTCGTAGTCGTGAGCGCGGTATTGCTGCTGGAGGAGCCTTTCAGATGGGAGCATAGTGGATAGAGTTTTTCTATCTTTTCCGCATCAGTAGGTTCCTTCTCGCAAAAGCGTAGCTTGGAACTTATCTTATGAACCTCATGATTGTAATCCCCAACGGACTTGAAGTCCTGGAATTGAAAATGAGTCCAATCATGAAGTGCTTCGGGCAGGACAACCGTCTTCTGCTTTTCATACCTCGTTTTGAGGGCCTGAAATAAAGTAAATGGGGATTCCTCCTCCAAATACTCGGACTTAAGATCCGGGTGAATATGATGCCATATAATGTACAAGGCAGCATATTTCTGCTCTTCTCTCAGCGGTGCGGCTCCAGCTGGAAGGGGGTCGTCCGGGATCTGGATGGCACGCACTATCCCACGGGACGCAAGAGCGATCTTGATGTCCATGACCCATGTAGGGTAGTTGTGGCCATTAAGCTCGAGTGAATCAAACTCTTTCCCAGCCATCGGTTACCTACATGGTAAACCAGAGAATATTAATCTACGTTCGGTAAATTAAAATTCATCATGGTCGTGTTATAATGAACTATGCAAAATTAAATAATGACTTCAAGAAGTGGGCTCGAAATCATTAGTGTGAACTTCAAATTGTTAAGTATGACACATTGTAGATAATCTCCGAAGAATATTCGGAGTCCGTCTCGCAGCACTAGAGAGTATAATCTGATGAAATCAGTAGATACTCATACTTCTAATGCCTTATGTCATTACTTAATAAAATATTTGGGAGAGCACATTATTAAGCAATCATAGTGTCAAATATGACAAAATGTAGGCTTTAAGCACTAGTTGTGATAATCTATAAGAGCGATAGATCAACACACTACCTTGTGGTCCCAAAACATCAATTTGAAGAAATCACTTTGAATTTTGCATACTAATTCGTGCTCGTATCAAGTCAAAATGACTCAATTAAGATGATAAATTGATCTATTTGCAAGAAATTGAAAATCTCAAGTGCAAACGATGAGTGTAATAAATATCAACACGTGCACACACGGAAATATATTACATCACATAATTTCTGGAATACACATAGTACTCGATAGATAAACAGTACTAACAACAGTGTCTAAAGCAGAAAGTAAAAAAAATACTTGTAAAAACTTATTGTTAGAAAACTAATCTGGTACTAGCAAGTTAAAATAAAACAACTAAATCAAGTACTAGCAGAGCAAGCCGCATGTGTCGTGCTGTACTAGCACTAGTAAAAAAAGGATCTTCGGTTCGGTCCAAAGTCAACACTAGTTCCGATTTGTTATGGGTCGGGACTAGTATGAACACTAGTCCCAGTTCGTATCGTTTTTGGTGGCTGGAAGCCCGAGAAAACTTTAGTTCCGGGTTATTTTGAACTTTAGTCCCGGGTCGTGATACGGGCCGGAACTAAAGGGGTTCGGGCACAGGCAATACCCTTTAGTCCGGGTCATAATACGGCCTGGGACTAAAGGGTGCGGGCCGCGGCAGAAAAATTTAAAATGGCTATTACTTTTGCGTACAATGTCGGAAAAAAATGTACAACCAATCAAAATGTGCGGAAAAAAAATTGTGAGTTTGATTTCAACAGCCGTTATGGATTATTTTAGATTATTAAAATTCGAAAAGGAAAAAAGTTATTTAAAAAATGATTTTTTTGCAATTTTATTTATTCTATATTTGGATTCCTCACATTTTTCTAATAATTATGGATATATTATTTGTCGAATTTCGATTTACAGATTTAAAGATATTATTTATGCCATATTAAATGAATAAATAGCAAAAAATGAATAAAATATTATTTTATTTACTTTTTTACTTTCATTTGATTAAAATATTATTATCACTTATTTATTGTTGTTTACTAAAATATTTGTTTGTAATTTCAAAAAATAAAGATGTATGACATATTGATATGGGCTAATAGGATTGATATGATAGTGTTGACAATAAAGTATAAATGGAATTCGCGCAAGGACATCTGATGGAACAGAGAAGTTAAGCGTGCTGAGGGTGGAGTAGTGCTAGGATGTGACCGAACGGAAAGTTTGACCACAAGTGTAATTTGACCTAAGATAAAACATACTTAGTACTAATAATGTTCCAAATGAGAGAATTACGAGTCAAACAATTTAAAAGTTTAAGAAAAAAATTGAAAAAAATTGAATTTTTTTTTTTAAAAAAATATCTTTAGTCCAAGACCGTATTACGAGCCGGGACTAAAGATCATTCGTCTCACCACTGCATAAAAGGGGCCATGCGGTGGCCTCTAGTACCGGGTTATAACAAACGGGGACTAAAGATAGGGGCCTTTAGTCCCGATTTCGCAGTCCCGGGTCCAAATTCGGGACTAAAGGCCCTTACAAACCGGGACTATAGGCTATTTTTCCTCTAGTGTAGGCAGCCCACTTTAATTAATCTCCATATACAGTACGTGTACGGGAAGATAAGGACGGAAGTCAATCCATCCCCAAATCCTCTACCAAAACAGCGACCACACGCATCTTCCTCCGCTGCAGCGGATTCACCAGTGACGAACGGCGCTCTGGCCACTCTCTTCCTCGTCGGAGGATTCCCAAGGGAGCCGGGTCCCCGGGGCGACGTTGTTGCAGGCGCCATTCGCTAGCCCGAGCGCGGACAAGCTCCAGGTCCCAGTGCGGCGGTCGCGGCTGCTCGTTGGCGAGTCCGCCGACGGGCCAGCCAGCGGGAGGCCGAGGGCCAGGAGACGGCGGCGGGTGCTTGCGCGTGGTGAAGGAGGGGGCGTGGACGGAGTTGGGGACGGCAGCCGCGGCGCACCGACATCAACGCCCGACGAAGACGGAGGCGCCATGAGAGCGCTCGTCGAGGTCCTCACGCCGTTGCCGAGGGTGAAGATGGGGGCCTCGGTCGGTGCTGACCCGTACGCGAGGATATCACCCTCTGTCTCGACGACCGCTGGGGTCGGAGATGGAAGGCGTGGTGCGGCGCTGTCGGCGTTGGCAGCCACTGCGCTGGTCGAGCCAGACCCGAAGACTGATGTGGGCGACTGCCCGTCGGTGTCCACGCCGGTGGCGGAGCCGTACGGATGCAGGGGCAGATGACCCAGCCATGCTCCGAGCACCAGAACGCCGTAGGCGGCGCTGCCAATGGCGGGTCGACGTTCTCGTCGGTCCCGAGCAGAGGCGGGGCATGGCCATTGAGAAGCCAGGCCGGGACTTCCGGCGCTCGCGGAGTGACGAGCACGAAGGGAATCAGCGGAGGCGTGACGCAGGTTGTCGGACCGGCACCGGTCCGGTTGTGGATGTCCAGGCCGCGGAAACGGCCCATGTCGTGGCGGCGCGCCCGGTATCCACCAGCGCCGTGGCGGCGGCCTATGAAGCCTTCAACGCCGTAGCGTCGGCCGTTGAAGCGGCGTCGTTCTCCGAAACCGCGCATGCGGCGAGCGACAGAGTGGCGGCGACGGCGTTCATCCCGCAGCAGGCGGCGGAGGAACAGTGGTAGGCGAGACATCTCACCTTTTCTTGCCAATCTCGCCGGAATCGTTCGCTGAGAATAAAATCTTTTTTGCCTGTGGGATGTCCTTGGTAGAGTCTATGTGCTGATAACGTGTAAGAATTGAACGAGACAAATGAATCGAAAAGTATATTGTTTATTGATCAAGTGAACTCTTATATACAACTTGGACGGACACTTGTCAAAGGATGCGTCGTTTCCGAAGGCGGTTCCCTGGAGGCGACGCTCCAGGCCGAATAACCGTATGACGGTTCCACGTACGTGGGTTACAAGTTCGGGAATTATCTTCAGAATAAAAGGAAACTTTTATTTCTAACATGGTCCAACGGCTCGATTAGTTTAGCGCTGCACTCCAACACAGCGGCAAAAAAGTCATAAGCATGCACTGAGGCGGTGGTGACGATTTTTGTATTTTGGCGAAAAAAATTAATTCATTACGTGTGTTTATCATCTTGTGGCAAAACATGGCGCTTAATCTAGCAGAGCCTCTGGGAAGCTGAGGAAGGGGATAGGAAGAACCAAACGAGCCCAGGAAGGGCGATTGCATGCAAGATCACGGAATCGGCGGAGGGAGGATTCGCCGAAGTTGGCAGCTTCGCGCCATTTTCTCGGCATGTTTGGATTGAGATCTCTTGGATCTCCTGCACCCAATACGTACGTACCCCCATGATTATGCGTGCCCCTCGATTGTAATAAGTGGAAAACAACAACACGGAGATTCGGTGTGTTCCTCTTGACCAGCAAATCGTCGTTTGGCAGTGCCCCCTAAATATTGCTGCAATTCAGAGATACATGCAGTCATGCATTCACACTCCCTACTGCAGCCATGCGTACACACTCTGTCTGCGTTGTAGCGGCATGTAGCGCTCTACGAATCACGAACGGCGTTGTACACTGTCAGATTCGTACAGGTACGTGTACATAGCCAGTCCTGACCCGCCCTGCCCAGCAATCGTCCGAGATCTCGATCGCTCCGACGCTTTCATGGCCTGCACGTATTGTACTTGTACAGTGCTGTGCAGCGAGCTTATTAGCTGGGCACGCAGTCCTCGCCATGCCCATAAATCATCGTCCATACATGCAAGCGCGGACTTTTTGCTTGCCAGATGGAAATGGGTCAGGAGGGAACACAGAAAAAAAGAGTGTAGAAAGTCTCGAAAACCATTGCAGACGACGGCCATGCTAGCAGTAGGAGAGAACAGAGAAGATGCCAGCCCATGCTCGGTCATCATTGGCACTGGGCCTGCGAGATTTGAACGGACGGACGCGCGAACAGTTTTGATCTGTTGCGTCCGTGCGTGCGGCATTTCCTCCTCCGACAGTACTCTCCCCGCCGCGTGGATAACCAACCACTGCAATCATCCATCCGTAACCCGGAGCGACGCACCTAGACAGAGCACGTCGCGGTCCTACCCGGCCGCGCCCGATTCAATCCCGTGTAGGAAAAACCATGCCTTGATGAGCTCGCCATGACAGTGTCCAGTCCATGAATCATCAACGTCTTCTTCGGTTCCTTCTTCGTCATTATTTACTTGCAAGTCTAATCAGCTGGGAGCTCACGACGTTGGCTGGGGTGTAGATCGCGAACCCACGAGGGATCGATTACTGAAAGTGGAGACTTTGTTTGTTATCTCGTCCATCTCCTTTTCTGTTCTGACACCAGGGTTAGTTAATGTGTGCAAGCAGGCAAAAAATATTACTGTCAGATTACTCGCGCGAGTATCACATTACACTAGCAATCTAATCGCAGTTACCGTACTGATCCTACCGCGAGTATCACATTACTCTAGCAACCTTTCCCTGCTGCAAGATTCCACGTGCAACAATCGCAGCTCCCAAAACTTGAGCTCAGCTCAGCTCAACTGGATCAGTGCTCTGAACCGGGCCACCAAACACATTTTCCCTCCGCACTGCAGCGCCAGGCCAGGCTTGTGGTCAAACGGCTAGATTAGTTTAGCGATGGACTCCAACACAGCGGCAAATGTCTGTTTGTTTAATTATTATACTATAATAAAACCTTGATGATCAAGCCCCTCATCAGTCAAACCCATGATGCACCGCATGAGGCCTTGGAGGCGTGAACACGCGGAAGGAGAAATAAAGGTTCGTCCTGTCCGGCGACACGCCGATCACGCAGAATCTACGGCCAGCTCGACAGCTCGTCGCTGCCCTCCGGCGTTCCGACACCGGAGGGACACGGCGGGGTCTCGCTCATGTGCACGCCGGCCGGATCCAACTACTCGCCCCTGCGATCTGCGATGAGACTGACCGAACCGAATACTACAATACAAAATTCCCTGTCAGGTCGTTGACAGGTGCGTGAAAATGTCGCTCGCTCTCCGTCAGATCAACAGGGGAGGGGAGGGGGGAGCTGTTCAGAGCGAGTCGACACGGTTGGCTCGCGGCACGGCAAGGGATTTAACAAAGATTGGGATCGGATTGTTCAGAGCCGCTGTCACTGAGGGCTGGGAATCGTTTTCATTGCCATATGCCACACATGTGGGTTCTGATGTGACTCCAACTCCATTGCCTGCTGCTGCTACATGCTCGTTAATTGTGGGAGGCCGTTCTCTGTGGATCTCTGAATCTCTACTCTACGGGCTGTTCCTGCCTGCCGCGGCTACGGGGCGCACCACGAACTATATATTACGGCAATGCCGCAGATGGCTACTGCCTCTTCTGCAGTTCTGCGTACGCAGACGCATCCGCCCCCATCTGCTGCGCGTTGCAGTCGCGGGTCGACAGTCTGTCGAGAAAGGAAACAAAACTTAGAGTTGCGATCGTCTGCTGTATTTTCTTTCGCTTGACTGTCGTTAACGCACACTGCAGCGAGCTCCACACAGGGCTCGTCTCCTGTTACAGCCACGCCTCAATAATTCCGTCCTGTCTCCTCTGATAGAAACAACGGCTGAATCCCCCTCGCCAACATCGTGCCATTTTTATGCTCCTCCACACGATAAAGGCGTTCTATCCGGCTCAGGTCGAGTTACGAACAAGTGTCAACAGCGCTGGGACGTCTCGCTCGACGCACCATCGGTACCCTGTTTGTTTGAGCTTGCAACTTGGGCGTGTTGTTTCCAGCCGAGCATATACGAGCGAGTGGCCTTCCATGGGCGCCATTGTTGTGTCGGGAGGAACTCTGTACGTCTAGTAGACGTTATGTTGTGGATAACGATTCGATCAATATGCGGTATTCCAAGGCATAAAGGAAATATATATATGGGACAGATTGTTCTCATCCGATCTTACCGATGTACTGTACTGTTTTGCATCACCCTGCCCACTTGTTTCCAGCTCAGTGCTCATCTATATCTGTACCGATATGAACGTACGGGATTGCTGGATCCAATTTATGTGAGCCGCTCATCTAATTCTTATTCAAAGACTTACGAAATAATTGTAGATTCGACCACCTTTTACTCGTGCCAATCTAGCACGTGAGAAAAACAATCATACTTGACTTGTCCCTTCCATTGCATCACCACATATTCTTTAAAATGGGCTTTGTCCCTGTGTTATAAATAATGCCACACACGGCCAAACCGATACAAGATGAAGAAGAGAACCTCTTATACGAAAAGATCAAAGATAAACAAAAAAAAAGTATAAGAAGGGCCAAAACTTGTCATGGACGACACTAAAACGAGACCTAGTGGGGTAGAGCTATACGAAGACGTCCCCAACATGATAACGACACGCCAAGCCGTCGTCGACAAGACCTACGGTCAAGGGCTTTCACCCGAAGCCCAACGGCACCCTCAAGAGAGTAACAACACCCACATGCGTCTCACCCATTGGCATCAAAACACAGAGCTTTTGCGGAAAAACATTCACCCACACCCAATGTCGAGCCGCCCTATGTCCCCGGGCATTGCCATCACAACATGATCTAGGAGAAGACATTGCCGAAGCTCCGCCACCACCAGGAACCCCCGACGTTCGCTCATTGCCACCCAAGTGACCAAGGGGCGGGACCATAAGCATCGCCATGTTGCCCGCCATAGAGACACCCTTGCAGTCCATATTCCGGGGTCACCGTCCCAAGGTGCACGAGCTCAAGATCAGGTGAAAACGACTACGCATCGCAAGAGCAATGGAACAAATGAGATAAGCCGACATGGAATAAGGGGAGCACGGCCATTAGGAGGAGATCCATCCTCCTTCACCATAGGTGGTCACCGACCGAACTCAACAGTTAGGGCCTGTCAGACCACGTAGGCCCGACTAGCCCCTATCGACACGTTGTTGCGTCATCGGCTTGAGCTCTAGGCAAGGTCCACACGAACCCAGATCAGGCCCTAAGAGCCTAGATCCGTCCCTACTCAAGGCCATGATCATCTTTGTTGGTCTGTGGGATCCCGTTGGCGAGATCTTGAGACGACAGTGACTCGAGGCCGATCATGTAGGCTCCCATCGCCGAATTTGTTGCCTTAAGCCACGCCGCGTCCAAGACACTCGATGTAGGCTCCCGTCGCCGAATCTGCTACCTTAAGCCACGCCGCGTCCAAGACATTTGATGCAGGCTCCCATCGCTGAATCTACTGCTTTTAAGCCACGCCGCGTCCAAGACAGTCGATGCAGGCTCCCACCACCGAATCCGCTGCCTTAAGCGACGCCGCGTCAAGACAGTTGATGCAGGCTCCCGCGCCGAAGGACCACGAGGCCATTGTCGCTTGCATCACCACATATTTGAGAAATATAATTCATGGAACATTTATTTTTCCAAAAATAAACTAACTACTCTACAAAACCAAGATATAATCTCAAACAAAATATGATGCATTGTTTTCATGTTCATGGTGTACAAAGTTTATAGCACAGGCAACAATAGCATTGCGAGATCTATGCATAAAACAAAAAAAATAGTGACGTTGGTTTAGAATCTGCTACTTGCCATGTTGATTTGTTATTTTAGACTGGTGTATTATATTGTATGTATGGTTTATACATTTTTTCTCTATTTAAGGAGCATAGCTCCTGATTTCATTGCCAAATAAAATCCAAGCAATGGTTTATGCATTCAAAATATGAATAAATATTACATTGTCATAGTACAAATTATGTACATCGACCATGCTCGAGTGCACCTTGCTTTAGGTTCAATTAAAACTCGGCCAAAGCCTCTAAAGAACCAACCCAGAGCTTGCACTCTAGCTGGTGAGCCAACTGAGCTTGAGCTTGATTAGATTGAAGAGGTTCTCTTAGATGCACATTTATGTAGCTCCCATATTTTTGTAGAGGAGAGCTCAACCTACTCGAGCTTTTATTGTATTTACTAAATTTTTGTTGTGCGTGTTGCTTTTCTATAGAACACACTCTATTTACCAAGCCAATCTGGAGCCTAGTCGAGATTTCTCTCTTCAATTATATTGAGCTTTTCAAGATTACAGGATCAAGTATAAAATTTTAGGGTCTATTTGATTCGCGGGACAGGAAAAACACAAGGATAGGAAAAGCGTAGGATTAAAATGTCATGTCCAGCTGAATCCTATAGAATTTGGTGCCTATAGGAATTTTTCTTAAACAAGTGTTTGATTCATAGGAAAAGCAAAGAAATTATAACATGAGGTTGAGATGGATGGAAAGTTTTCTCCCAAACATAGTGCAATACAATCCCATGGGAAAAAAATTTAAGAGTCAAATACTATGAATCAAATGATACACATAGCAAAAATTTCTAAGGATAAAAAACCTCCAAAAATTTCCGTAAGATTCCTTTGAATCAAACGAGCCTTCACTTAGCTTTGGTTCAGACAACCCTTCCCTTTAGTGAAATGCAAGGTATATCTACTGCTTTAAGTAAAAAAAGTCATAAAATATTTTTTTTTTGCCCACTGACTCCGTTTCAAAATTTAGATTTTTCCTAAGTTAAACTTAGTAAGTTTGACCAAGTTTATAGAAAAAACACAGTAATAACTATAACAACAAGTCCACATAGTACCAAAGTATATTCTCACAGATTTAAAATAGTTTTACTTGAGATAATCCAAGAAATTGAGGAAGCTGGAGCCAATTTTGTTCATGCGGAACACCTTTTATTTGCGGGGAACAAAATCTATAGTTGATTGCGAGTACACACTCAGTTTAATTCATCAATGTTATGTCAACACGCGGTGCCATATTGACATGCAAGGAAGGCACATACCGTGAATAAATTAATTCGAGGAAAAATCAGAAGCAGCCCAGAGCATAATTCGAAAAGGAGCGAAAGCAACCCCGATGTGTTGGTGGTGGCTCAAGGGGGACTCCCACCCAACCCAAGTTCACCGCACAGTGCCACTGCCCTCCTGCCTGTGCAGATCCCCCGTCATCCTTCCTGCCCCATGCAGCCCGCACACAAACACACATGCGTATGCTCCCCGATTGCCCGATCCCCTCTTCTCTGCCTTGTGTCTGTCTGACGATCCTTGTGCTTTTCCAAACGGGCCTGCTGTTAGATTAATCCCCCGGCCCCTCATAATTGTGTCTAGTTCAGCTTGTGCGAGAGAGTTGGATCTTGGCATCTCGATGGGATCCACTGGGCACGCACAGTGCAGTGAACATTGCCCAATGATCGGGTTTTTGAATCTGACCTGGGTGCCCGCCCTGCATGGATGATCTCTCCATGGCCCTCCCTAGCTTAGCTCCAATCATCGCAAGGACTACCAAGGAGGGAGGACCTCCGTTATCCTCTCCCACTCCTTTTGTTTTCGCGTTGGATCGAGTAATTCTGTTGGTTGGGAACGTCTGTCGTCCACCGCTGGTGGTCTGATCTTGTAGGGTTTTGCTGCTGCTATATTTCTTCCCCGCATTATTTGTGGGGGCCTGATCAGCCTCTGAAGTGCTTCTCTCGCTCTTTCTTTCAACAAACATCAAATCAGCAGGTCCCATGATTTGTGTTAAGCTATAGTAGTATGTTGTGAGCTAGAATTGTGTGTGGTGGCGTTTGCACCAAATGATCGATATCGCAGTGTCTCTGATTGACGAAGACCAGTCTCGCCTCTTATTTGAGTGATCTGAAATCTCGCTCACCAAACCACGGCCTTAACTGTCCACTAGCTCCTCCGTCACCACTCGATCGGCTCGCTGCCCCACCTGAGAGAATTTGTGATCGATAATCAACACCGGTGACTGACGGGGAGTCGTCTGGGACGCACGTTTGGAGGATGTTCGCATATCACACACAGTACCATGGATTGATGGATGTGTGATCTGTTTCCAGTCGAGTCAGAAAAGATTGATTTTCAGTGACATCACCGGGATAACAAGATCGAGCATGACTTGGCGCCTAACCAAATAGAGCCAGCGAACAGTGTAGTCAGTACCCATACGCAGCTCTGGCACATTTTTGACTTGTTGACGCTTGAGCTGACCACATCTTGTTCAAACTTGAACACTTGGAATGGATCCAAGCTAGTTCAAGTTGTAAGGGATTATGCTACGGAAAAAAAAATCCAAGCTAGTAGTTGCGCACACATGGCTCATGCTCCAACTGCACTAACACGGTGCCATTTGTTTTCCCTTTTCGTCAGTCAGTGGTTTAGTTAACGTTTGACCCTGCATGCGCGTCACGGTGCCGGAAAGCGCAACCACTCTGCTGCTAGCTGCAGCAGCGATCGCTAGAACGCTCACGGCTGCTTCTGCCGCATGCATGTGGACTTGGACTTGGCTAAACCAAAACAAGCAAAACCAGACCACCACCGTATGTACATGACGGGGATGGGACGACGGCCGTAATAATGCTGGGCAGGGTCATCTTCTGCGCGGTGATCGCGGCGGCCGTCCTCGCCGTCGTCCTGCTCGCCACCGTCTCCCCCCTCCCTCGCCGCGACAAGGCCTCGCAGGGCCTATCCCGACCTATCACGGTCTACATCCATCCGGCGCAGTCAGCCGCAACCGCGAGGCATCAGCAGCATCGGCATCGGCAAGGAGGCGCCGCGCACGAAGACGAGCAGGCGGCCACCACCGCGATGGTATTCCGCCACCGGATGACGGCGGGGCCCGAGGCCGCGTCGAGGACCGTCGGCGCGGCCTCGGGGTTCGTGCTCCCGGGCGCGACGATGTCGGCGTTCGACACGGTGCATCTGGCGTTCGACTCGCCCGGGCTGTCCGGCAGCCTCTGCGTCGAGGCAACAAGGAGCAAGAAGGGCGATCGGGAGGAGGTGCTCCGTGTGGTGGGCGGCACGGGCGCCTTCGCGTTCGCGCGTGGGCACGCCGTCCTGCGCGCCGAGCGGGGGCAGCGGCGCCTGGGCAACGGCGGCGCCGGCGCCTCGTCGGCGCTGCGCCTTGAGCTGAGCGTGACGTCCGCGGCCGCGGGGTAAAAAGCCACTGAACAGCTCTGCGGGGTAAAAAGCCACTAAACATTATTCAAGGGTTGTAATGCAGCTTTGATGCTGGTAGAGTGATACAGTGATGCGCCAAACAGTGCGTGGTCACTGGTAGTTTGTTCCCTTGATAATTTGAGTGGAAACTGGGAGCAGAGGTTTACATAGTTCATCATCAGGCATTCAGGGTTCGTATGTTCTTCTTCACTTGTGAGCAGAATCGGGATAAATAGCGAGTTTTTCTGTTGAATTCCTTGCGAATGTATGGTAATGGGAAGACTGGCATTAGTTGTGTTCTGCGATAGAAAAAAAAGGAGGAACTTAGAATAAAACAGAGTAGTAGCTGAGATTAAAAACAGAGTAGTACAGTAACATTTTCTTAAGACAGAATCAGAGCAGGTACATTTTTTTGGGGGGGGGGGGGGGGGGAATCAGAGCAGGTACATTTTTTTGGGGGGGGGGGGGGGGGGGGGGGGGGGGGGGGGGGGGATAGAACAGGAGAAGCTTTATTGCACGGTAATGTTTACATTACTATGACAAACATGGAGCCCAATACTCTAGGTGGTCGCTGTCCAAGCTAGTTTACGTGCTTCAGTATTCGATTCTCCCCGCTTATGACCATATACGGTAGCCTGGAAAATGGAAATGGTTCCTTTTTCGTGAGATATCTCACACAAGGGTGCAATGCTGTCCTCTATGATTTCTTTCATTATGAAACTCTGATCTCATTAACTTTTTTTAGGGATCTCCTATGTCAGGTGCACTCCTGTGCACAATTGGTACACGCTGAAGCGCCCCCCTCCCCCCAGGCTCCGCTATCAACGTGGTTGTGATCAGCACTGGTCAAATCGATATAGGACCTCTGGTTATCGACTTACAGAAAATTTAGGATCTAAATGTGCAATTTCATAGAACTGGGGCTGAAATGAAGGTACCAGAAAAGAATTGCGGTTTAGGATTTGGCAAATTCTCGATATTGAGAAAACATTGCATCTCAATTTATGCTGAAAATGCCATTGCAAGTGAACACCGTTTCGATTCTCATAGAGTCGTACTCGTACACACGCATAGCCGCATAGGTCGGGAGAGAGGCACAACCCCGACTCGCTTTCTCCCCCAACACACATATGTGCTCACCCGAGGAACCCTAGCGCTGCCGCCACGATCTCTAACCCGCCATCACCGACGCCACCCACCGCCATGCCGCTATTCTCCTCCCCTCGAGTTCACGTCCATCAACACAAGTTCATGCCGCCGCTCCTCAAATCAGCAGTTCCCCACGAAAAACAAAAAAGTTGGTGAATTGATTAGACACAACAATACTTCCTAAGCCGTCACTAGCTCAGACTATTTAGCCCAAGAAAATGTCCATCTCAGCAAAGTAAAGGAGAAAGAGAACATACTAGAGGGAAAAATCCTAGTACTATATGTCAACTAGGTCGACGGATAATGCCGCATTGCCATTGCATAGTCCTGCGCATGTAACATGGGCCGGCCCAGTTGGCGTTCGCTTATCCTGTTTTGGGTTTTCCCTTTTCTTTTTTTCTTCTTCTTTTCTTTTTATGTTTTCTTTTTTCCTTTCCCTTTTTGTTTTCTTTTTTCATTTTATTTTTAGTGTTACTTTTTATGATTTTCTTTTCTTCTTTGTTTACTTTTATTTTTTAAAAGATTTTTCTAAAAAATGTTCAGATTCAAAATTTATGTAGATTTGAAAAATATTCAGATTTTAAATTTGAAAATTATTTGAAATTGAAGATTGTGGATATTGCAAAAATTAAGTGTTTGAAAAGTTTTCGAATGTTTAGATTTCAGAAAGATAAAATTGAAAAGGTTCAGATTTTAAAGTTGTTCAAAAATTTGAAAATATTCGGACATTTTATACCGGAGAAACTGATAAAAACTGTAAAACCAACGAAAACCCAAGATACATGCACAAAACCTAAAAAGACCGGAGTAAAAAAAAAATCAAACTGTGTATATGGGCCGAGGGGTGTGTGGCGCGGGCTATAGGCCGACCAGGTCGTTGTGTATAGGAACTCCCGACCGGAAGAACAGCCGCGCGGAACCTGATTCGGGAAAGCGAAGCTTGTTGTTTCACTGTGCGGCGGCGGCGGCGGCGGAGGAGTATCGGGCTCTAACCTTCGGGGACCCGGCGGAGATGGCCGGCGAGGGAGGCAGCGGCGGAGGGCGAAACACGGACCCGTTGGAGGGCGTGCGCGCCATAGTGCTGAAGCCGTCAGAGTCCCTGGACGAGTCGCGGTTCACGAGGATCGCCGGCGCCGACTTCAACGACGCCGGACTCGGCCTTGCGGGGCTGCTGGGGTCGCTCGCCTCCACGGGGTTCCAGGCGTCCAACCTCGGCGACGCCATCGACGTCGTCAATCAGATGGTAAGTGCACCACCCGCTTTTCCCTTTCTCCCTCAGTTGAGAGTTTGCCTTTTTAAGCATGGGATTAGCTGTAGCCTCTAGTTGGAAATTTAGCATGTAAGCCAAGTTGAATCTCATCATTCATTCGTTTATTTTTCGATTGAAGTATATTTCTGCTGTGCGTCAATAGTTTGGATTCGATGCAAGGATGAATCAGACGAGTGTTCTGTTTCCCCCCCAAACAAATAAAAAGATCTCTTACATGTATGAATTGTATGAACAGTCTAGCTGAATGGTGTTGTTGTGGAGTGACCAGGGGATGAACCAATGTACTAAGTGCTTCTTATGTATCATGCACCTGAGTATTTGCAGTAACATGAATGCTCTTCATGCAATGTCACTTCTCAACTAGTCCAGATAGTTAATTGAAACAAGTACCCCCACCGCCCCTGCTTATTAGATGTAATAACATCTTATATCGTGGGACACAAGGAGTAGAACTTTTGAATTCTTAATCAAAGTGATGTGCATAAAACAAGCTGGAGGTAATCTACATGAAGAAATGTCTGTCAACTGTTCATCACCATGCATGCTTCAGAAACTTACTCTTTTCCAAAATTTCTGCTGATTTTGCTACTCTCTTCATTTTACTAACTCTTTCTTTCTTGTGCTTTGCTGCATTGAAGTTAGATTGGAGGTTGTCTCGTGACAAGCCAAGTGAGGATTGTGATGAAGCTGAACTTGACCCGAAATACAGAGAATCTGTGAAGTGCAAGATATTTCTTGGCTTCACTTCAAACCTCGTGTCTTCTGGCATACGGGATGTAATCCGGTTTCTTGTTCAAAATCACATGGTAAATACTCCAACTTTGTATCATGTGTGCAAACCTGAAAAGTTTGAATATCCTTTAACAATCTATTTAGTAGAACTATGCATTTCCTAATCCGTTATTTTCCCACAAAAATGTGTTCTTCAGGTGGATGTCATAGTTACGACCGCTGGGGGTATAGAGGAAGACCTTATAAAATGCCTCGCACCAACCTACCGAGGTGAATTTTCTTTACCTGGGGCACTGCTCCGGTCAAAAGGACTCAACCGGATAGGAAATCTGTTAGTGCCCAATGATAACTATTGCAAGTTTGAAAACTGGATCATGCCACTCTTTGACCAGATGCTACAAGAACAATCTACTGAGGTAATCGTTCGTCCTTGTTTGAACACACCTGAGTGGCTACCCTTCCTCGCGCATGTCATGGGCTGGGACACACAGAAGCTTCTGATCATAAACTTGCTGTGAAGTTGTTAATTTGCAGAAGATGCATGAATAGGAGATCAATTGTATCTTGGATTTAGAGAAACTAGTTAATCTTGATTTGGTTGTCTTACAATCTCTGGAACCTTCCTTATTCAAGGACACAGTTGCTTTCCTGAACATCAAATAAGCAGGAAGCCATGAAAGGATTTTATTCTTTTTGAAAAAAGGATTAGGACTAACCTCTGGTTCAAAGAACTTGTAATAATAATTGTTTCACAGGTTAAAATAAAGATACTAAAAAAATGATATTCTACCTAAAACGAACTTTATTGTAAATTGGCTACATGGGTTTCTTTATTTCATATATATATTCGTTACCATGGTCCTTTGGAGTGATCAGTGGATAATTTATAGCAAAAGTATACGGTATGGAGTATCCAGGCTACAGGATCATGTCAAGCGTAATGTGTGTTTTACGCTTTATAAGTTTCTGCACAAAGTTGCTGAATCTACCTTTGAAGGTTCTTTGGTTGATGTTTGATGTTTATACTTATTAGATAACCCAGCATTTTCTACAACATGAATTCCTTGTAGTAGCTTTAATGCCGACTGATTATATGTTTATCAAATCTTCATCATTTTCCGGGTACCTGCAGAATGTCTGGACACCATCGAAGGTGATTGCTCGTCTTGGCAAAGAAATAAACAATGAAAGCTCCTACCTTTATTGGGCTTACAAGGTAGCATGCTTTTGATGAAACTTTTGTTTTCTTACAAATTAGCAAAAGGTCTTCAGAAGTGTGTAAAAGACTGATTATATTTAAAATGTTTGGAAATAATTATGTTGGGTAAACAGTTAAATAAACTATGGTTTCTTCTTGAGAAAAAATGAATTAAGCTACTTCAGAATTTTGTGGAATTTGAGTCTGTTTGTTATTGGTGTCGCTTCACCCTAACAATTCTTTTCAGTATTGAGCCTTACGATTTTACCCTGAAATGTACCCATTCTGGAACCAAACTCTTATTTTGAGTTTTTGACTGTAGGGGTCACCGTTTAGCATATGTAGCAGGGCACAATGGCTGCCTGTCAGGATGTTAGCCTCTTACCCTTATTGTGTGTCTTTCCCTTTATTCCGTTGAGATTATGGTTCACAGTGGATTTCTTGTTTTTTCCTGGATGAAATTCTTACTTTCAAGAGCTATTGTACAAAGTCTCAAGTCGCACAGTGCTGACTCGTTAAAATTGACCAGAACAATATTCCTGTATACTGCCCAGCATTGACTGATGGATCACTCGGAGACATGCTGTTTTGTCATGCAGTCCGCAACCCTGGTCTTATTATTGACATTGTACAAGGTAAAGTTTCAGTTTACTTGTTACTCTTACATTGTTTGCGGTTTCAAATGCCTGAAAATTTTACAGATATAAGGTTGATAAATGGTGAAGCCATTCATGCGACCCCAAGAAAGACAGGGGTCATAATTCTTGGTGGAGGCCTTCCAAAGCATCATATATGCAATGCAAATATGTTTCGCAATGGTGCAGATTATGCAGTCTATATCAACACAGCTCAAGAGTTTGATGGAAGTGATTCAGGAGCACGGCCAGATGAAGCTGTTTCATGGGGAAAGATCAAGGGCTCAGCAAAACCTGTAAAGGTATATACATACCTTCAGTCCTTCACAAGTTATGTTTTTGGTTTCGTGTTTTGCATACTTCCAGACTCGAGTTAGTAAAAAAAATCCTTAGGTATAATGATCATGATCCAACATGATGATTTTTCTTGCAACTCGTTTGTAGAAAATTGCATTCGTGATCTTGCCTGGCTTCTATCTTAATTTATCCTTTTGTCCTATGTGCAACTTTTGCACCGCAGAATATTGCAGCCTAGGGGTTTATAACATAGGATGATTTTAAGAGACATAATCATTCTATGCAATCAGGTGATACATCACGTTTGATTATTATTACTAAGTTAAGCTTTTGGGAATGCAGGTCCATTGTGATGCAACTATCGCTTTCCCATTACTTGTTGCCGCAACTTTTGCGCGTAGGTTTCATGGCACAAATTCAACCAACTGAATTTCTGGTGGCGAACTGGACCTTGAATTGATTTTTTATTGATCTCCACCTGATTGCCTGAAATCTTTGGAGCCCGCGGGGATAAAGTGGAAGGTTTTCACCTGCTGCATACCACTATTAGCGGTTCCTTTCTTTGTTGTACATCTGAGGTTGTAATACCATTTGCATGTTTCGGTAAGATTATGTATGGAGTGTCAACATGCAATTTTTCACCCGAGTGCTCAGATGGTGTCTGACACTGACAATTGTTAGGAAATAGACAATTATTTTGCTCCTCTATTTATCACTTAGTAGAAATTGTTGGATTTATAAGCGTCCTGTGAGGTTCGAGCACCAGGCAATTCAAGATGAGCACTTGTAATTTGTGGAGGCGAGTGGGTTCAGACAGCATGATGTCTGTCTGTGTGTGTTCCTCAAGTTTTATCAGACAAGACACTGTATCTTATTTGATGAAAAGATTAGTGCACTACTACATTGAGTCAGCAGAATAAAGTTATTTTGATGATGATTTGTTGATTTTCCAGTTGTACTGTAGTGCAAACGAGTGGGAATTTCCTGTCAAGAGTAAGTGTCACATGTGGTCAAATTTTCCATGGAAATCATGACACAGGGTTCTATAAATACTTGCAAAATTTATGAACTTGGGATACATAATGTATATGCAGACAAGCCTACGCTCCCAAAATTTATGAACCTGGGATAATAAAATTTACTTTGACAATGGGAGCACATATCAGATGTTACATCAAATTTTCGAGCC